>OX335652.1:20085000-20748410 GCA_946894095.1 Incurvaria masculella | reverse complement strand
AACCTAACCTAACCTAACCTAACCTAACCTAACCTAACCTAACCTAACCTAACCTAACCTAACCTAACCTAACCTAACCTAACCTAACCTAACCTAACCTAACCTAACCTAACCTAACCTAACCTAACCTAACCTAACCTAACCTAACCTAACCTAACCTAACCTAACCTAACCTAACCTAACCTAACCTAACCTAACCTAACCTAACCTAACCTAACCTAACCTAACCTAACCTAACCTAACCTAACCTAACCTAACCTAACCTAACCTAACCTAACCTAACCTAACCTAACCTAACCTAACCTAACCTAACCTAACCTAACCTAACCTAACCTAACCTAACCTAACCTAACCTAACCTAACCTAACCTAACCTAACCTAACCTAACCTAACCTAACCTAACCTAACCTAACCTAACCTAACCTAACCTAACCTAACCTAACCTAACCTAACCTAACCTAACCTAACCTAACCTAACCTAACCTAACCTAACCTAACCTAACCTAACCTAACCTAACCTAACCTAACCTAACCTAACCTAACCTAACCTAACCTAACCTAACCTAACCTAACCTAACCTAACCTAACCTAACCTAACCTAACCTAACCTAACCTAACCTAACCTAACCTAACCTAACCTAACCTAACCTAACCTAACCTAACCTAACCTAACCTAACCTAACCTAACCTAACCTAACCTAACCTAACCTAACCTAACCTAACCTAACCTAACCTAACCTAACCTAACCTAACCTAACCTAACCTAACCTAACCTAACCTAACCTAACCTAACCTAACCTAACCTAACCTAACCTAACCTAACCTAACCTAACCTAACCTAACCTAACCTAACCTAACCTAACCTAACCTAACCTAACCTAACCTAACCTAACCTAACCTAACCTAACCTAACCTAACCTAACCTAACCTAACCTAACCTAACCTAACCTAACCTAACCTAACCTAACCTAACCTAACCTAACCTAACCTAACCTAACCTAACCTAACCTAACCTAACCTAACCTAACCTAACCTAACCTAACCTAACCTAACCTAACCTAACCTAACCTAACCTAACCTAACCTAACCTAACCTAACCTAACCTAACCTAACCTAACCTAACCTAACCTAACCTAACCTAACCTAACCTAACCTAACCTAACCTAACCTAACCTAACCTAACCTAACCTAACCTAACCTAACCTAACCTAACCTAACCTAACCTAACCTAACCTAACCTAACCTAACCTAACCTAACCTAACCTAACCTAACCTAACCTAACCTAACCTAACCTAACCTAACCTAACCTAACCTAACCTAACCTAACCTAACCTAACCTAACCTAACCTAACCTAACCTAACCTAACCTAACCTAACCTAACCTAACCTAACCTAACCTAACCTAACCTAACCTAACCTAACCTAACCTAACCTAACCTAACCTAACCTAACCTAACCTAACCTAACCTAACCTAACCTAACCTAACCTAACCTAACCTAACCTAACCTAACCTAACCTAACCTAACCTAACCTAACCTAACCTAACCTAACCTAACCTAACCTAACCTAACCTAACCTAACCTAACCTAACCTAACCTAACCTAACCTAACCTAACCTAACCTAACCTAACCTAACCTAACCTAACCTAACCTAACCTAACCTAACCTAACCTAACCTAACCTAACCTAACCTAACCTAACCTAACCTAACCTAACCTAACCTAACCTAACCTAACCTAACCTAACCTAACCTAACCTAACCTAACCTAACCTAACCTAACCTAACCTAACCTAACCTAACCTAACCTAACCTAACCTAACCTAACCTAACCTAACCTAACCTAACCTAACCTAACCTAACCTAACCTAACCTAACCTAACCTAACCTAACCTAACCTAACCTAACCTAACCTAACCTAACCTAACCTAACCTAACCTAACCTAACCTAACCTAACCTAACCTAACCTAACCTAACCTAACCTAACCTAACCTAACCTAACCTAACCTAACCTAACCTAACCTAACCTAACCTAACCTAACCTAACCTAACCTAACCTAACCTAACCTAACCTAACCTAACCTAACCTAACCTAACCTAACCTAACCTAACCTAACCTAACCTAACCTAACCTAACCTAACCTAACCTAACCTAACCTAACCTAACCTAACCTAACCTAACCTAACCTAACCTAACCTAACCTAACCTAACCTAACCTAACCTAACCTAACCTAACCTAACCTAACCTAACCTAACCTAACCTAACCTAACCTAACCTAACCTAACCTAACCTAACCTAACCTAACCTAACCTAACCTAACCTAACCTAACCTAACCTAACCTAACCTAACCTAACCTAACCTAACCTAACCTAACCTAACCTAACCTAACCTAACCTAACCTAACCTAACCTAACCTAACCTAACCTAACCTAACCTAACCTAACCTAACCTAACCTAACCTAACCTAACCTAACCTAACCTAACCTAACCTAACCTAACCTAACCTAACCTAACCTAACCTAACCTAACCTAACCTAACCTAACCTAACCTAACCTAACCTAACCTAACCTAACCTAACCTAACCTAACCTAACCTAACCTAACCTAACCTAACCTAACCTAACCTAACCTAACCTAACCTAACCTAACCTAACCTAACCTAACCTAACCTAACCTAACCTAACCTAACCTAACCTAACCTAACCTAACCTAACCTAACCTAACCTAACCTAACCTAACCTAACCTAACCTAACCTAACCTAACCTAACCTAACCTAACCTAACCTAACCTAACCTAACCTAACCTAACCTAACCTAACCTAACCTAACCTAACCTAACCTAACCTAACCTAACCTAACCTAACCTAACCTAACCTAACCTAACCTAACCTAACCTAACCTAACCTAACCTAACCTAACCTAACCTAACCTAACCTAACCTAACCTAACCTAACCTAACCTAACCTAACCTAACCTAACCTAACCTAACCTAACCTAACCTAACCTAACCTAACCTAACCTAACCTAACCTAACCTAACCTAACCTAACCTAACCTAACCTAACCTAACCTAACCTAACCTAACCTAACCTAACCTAACCTAACCTAACCTAACCTAACCTAACCTAACCTAACCTAACCTAACCTAACCTAACCTAACCTAACCTAACCTAACCTAACCTAACCTAACCTAACCTAACCTAACCTAACCTAACCTAACCTAACCTAACCTAACCTAACCTAACCTAACCTAACCTAACCTAACCTAACCTAACCTAACCTAACCTAACCTAACCTAACCTAACCTAACCTAACCTAACCTAACCTAACCTAACCTAACCTAACCTAACCTAACCTAACCTAACCTAACCTAACCTAACCTAACCTAACCTAACCTAACCTAACCTAACCTAACCTAACCTAACCTAACCTAACCTAACCTAACCTAACCTAACCTAACCTAACCTAACCTAACCTAACCTAACCTAACCTAACCTAACCTAACCTAACCTAACCTAACCTAACCTAACCTAACCTAACCTAACCTAACCTAACCTAACCTAACCTAACCTAACCTAACCTAACCTAACCTAACCTAACCTAACCTAACCTAACCTAACCTAACCTAACCTAACCTAACCTAACCTAACCTAACCTAACCTAACCTAACCTAACCTAACCTAACCTAACCTAACCTAACCTAACCTAACCTAACCTAACCTAACCTAACCTAACCTAACCTAACCTAACCTAACCTAACCTAACCTAACCTAACCTAACCTAACCTAACCTAACCTAACCTAACCTAACCTAACCTAACCTAACCTAACCTAACCTAACCTAACCTAACCTAACCTAACCTAACCTAACCTAACCTAACCTAACCTAACCTAACCTAACCTAACCTAACCTAACCTAACCTAACCTAACCTAACCTAACCTAACCTAACCTAACCTAACCTAACCTAACCTAACCTAACCTAACCTAACCTAACCTAACCTAACCTAACCTAACCTAACCTAACCTAACCTAACCTAACCTAACCTAACCTAACCTAACCTAACCTAACCTAACCTAACCTAACCTAACCTAACCTAACCTAACCTAACCTAACCTAACCTAACCTAACCTAACCTAACCTAACCTAACCTAACCTAACCTAACCTAACCTAACCTAACCTAACCTAACCTAACCTAACCTAACCTAACCTAACCTAACCTAACCTAACCTAACCTAACCTAACCTAACCTAACCTAACCTAACCTAACCTAACCTAACCTAACCTAACCTAACCTAACCTAACCTAACCTAACCTAACCTAACCTAACCTAACCTAACCTAACCTAACCTAACCTAACCTAACCTAACCTAACCTAACCTAACCTAACCTAACCTAACCTAACCTAACCTAACCTAACCTAACCTAACCTAACCTAACCTAACCTAACCTAACCTAACCTAACCTAACCTAACCTAACCTAACCTAACCTAACCTAACCTAACCTAACCTAACCTAACCTAACCTAACCTAACCTAACCTAACCTAACCTAACCTAACCTAACCTAACCTAACCTAACCTAACCTAACCTAACCTAACCTAACCTAACCTAACCTAACCTAACCTAACCTAACCTAACCTAACCTAACCTAACCTAACCTAACCTAACCTAACCTAACCTAACCTAACCTAACCTAACCTAACCTAACCTAACCTAACCTAACCTAACCTAACCTAACCTAACCTAACCTAACCTAACCTAACCTAACCTAACCTAACCTAACCTAACCTAACCTAACCTAACCTAACCTAACCTAACCTAACCTAACCTAACCTAACCTAACCTAACCTAACCTAACCTAACCTAACCTAACCTAACCTAACCTAACCTAACCTAACCTAACCTAACCTAACCTAACCTAACCTAACCTAACCTAACCTAACCTAACCTAACCTAACCTAACCTAACCTAACCTAACCTAACCTAACCTAACCTAACCTAACCTAACCTAACCTAACCTAACCTAACCTAACCTAACCTAACCTAACCTAACCTAACCTAACCTAACCTAACCTAACCTAACCTAACCTAACCTAACCTAACCTAACCTAACCTAACCTAACCTAACCTAACCTAACCTAACCTAACCTAACCTAACCTAACCTAACCTAACCTAACCTAACCTAACCTAACCTAACCTAACCTAACCTAACCTAACCTAACCTAACCTAACCTAACCTAACCTAACCTAACCTAACCTAACCTAACCTAACCTAACCTAACCTAACCTAACCTAACCTAACCTAACCTAACCTAACCTAACCTAACCTAACCTAACCTAACCTAACCTAACCTAACCTAACCTAACCTAACCTAACCTAACCTAACCTAACCTAACCTAACCTAACCTAACCTAACCTAACCTAACCTAACCTAACCTAACCTAACCTAACCTAACCTAACCTAACCTAACCTAACCTAACCTAACCTAACCTAACCTAACCTAACCTAACCTAACCTAACCTAACCTAACCTAACCTAACCTAACCTAACCTAACCTAACCTAACCTAACCTAACCTAACCTAACCTAACCTAACCTAACCTAACCTAACCTAACCTAACCTAACCTAACCTAACCTAACCTAACCTAACCTAACCTAACCTAACCTAACCTAACCTAACCTAACCTAACCTAACCTAACCTAACCTAACCTAACCTAACCTAACCTAACCTAACCTAACCTAACCTAACCTAACCTAACCTAACCTAACCTAACCTAACCTAACCTAACCTAACCTAACCTAACCTAACCTAACCTAACCTAACCTAACCTAACCTAACCTAACCTAACCTAACCTAACCTAACCTAACCTAACCTAACCTAACCTAACCTAACCTAACCTAACCTAACCTAACCTAACCTAACCTAACCTAACCTAACCTAACCTAACCTAACCTAACCTAACCTAACCTAACCTAACCTAACCTAACCTAACCTAACCTAACCTAACCTAACCTAACCTAACCTAACCTAACCTAACCTAACCTAACCTAACCTAACCTAACCTAACCTAACCTAACCTAACCTAACCTAACCTAACCTAACCTAACCTAACCTAACCTAACCTAACCTAACCTAACCTAACCTAACCTAACCTAACCTAACCTAACCTAACCTAACCTAACCTAACCTAACCTAACCTAACCTAACCTAACCTAACCTAACCTAACCTAACCTAACCTAACCTAACCTAACCTAACCTAACCTAACCTAACCTAACCTAACCTAACCTAACCTAACCTAACCTAACCTAACCTAACCTAACCTAACCTAACCTAACCTAACCTAACCTAACCTAACCTAACCTAACCTAACCTAACCTAACCTAACCTAACCTAACCTAACCTAACCTAACCTAACCTAACCTAACCTAACCTAACCTAACCTAACCTAACCTAACCTAACCTAACCTAACCTAACCTAACCTAACCTAACCTAACCTAACCTAACCTAACCTAACCTAACCTAACCTAACCTAACCTAACCTAACCTAACCTAACCTAACCTAACCTAACCTAACCTAACCTAACCTAACCTAACCTAACCTACATACTTCGATCCTGGTCACGGCACCAATTATGAGAGGAAACTAAAATCCTGGTCACGGCACCACTTGAGAGAAGGTATAACCTAATCTACTAAAACACACCGTAACACCTAACACACCGTAACACCAAAAAACTCACCGTAACACCTAACACACCGTAACACCAAAAAACACACCCTAACACAAAAAAACACACCGTAACACCAGAACAACTTTTTTAATCTAACTTTTCCTAGTTTTCCAACTCCTATCATCTGACTTTTCCGAGTTTTCCAACATCTATATTCTTATTTTACCAAGTTTTCCAACTTCTATAATCTGACTTTTCCAGGTTTTCCAACTTCTATGATCTTACTTTTCCAAGTTTTCCAACTTCTATAATCTGACTTTTCCAAGTTTTCCAACTTATACACGGTGTTAATTTTTTCGCGACATTGCTATTTTAATACCTATTATTTAACTATTTCGTATACTGATCATTTTGTGGTAGTTAAAAATTAAATCTAATATAGTAAAATAAAAATTGCAGATTGAATCCAAACTTTTACCTCAGCGACAATTTCCCTTTGGAATGGTGTAAGCACGCCATGTGTACGCCCCACTGCCAAGGTCACGCGTTTGCTGTCTCGCAGCTGACTGCGCGCCGCCGCCAATTGTATCGCGTCGATCCGAATGTAAATTTTCACATTTATTTTAAAAAATGTCCTACTTTAGAACTATAATTCTATTATATAGCTATAATTATATGCGAGACCCCATAAACAATAAAATGTAAAAAACGGAAAAAACTTGAGGCTATCAGGATCCGAAAAAAATACGTATAGAAGAGTCGGTATTCCGCCCTGCGCCATCTGCTTCATGACAATCAGTGCGAAAATGGTGAATCGTTTCTATTTTAGAACTATTTGGAGGCAAAATGACGCCGCAAGTAACGCCACCATAATACGGAATGGTATTAATTTTGTTTGAGAGTAATTTCATTGATGTTGCTCAGCCCTTAGGATATTTAGCGTAATGGTATGCACCTTAAAGCGAGCCCCGCGATGTTCTCTTTAAATCGGTTTAAATCGCATCTCGATCTGTTTTGTGGTTACGGAGATTATCTCTCGCATGTGGACAGACATTCCCTTTTATGTAAGTAGAGAAGAGAAGAGAAGAGAAGAAGAAGAAGAGAAGAGAAGAGAAGATAAGCGAAGAGAAGAAGAGAAGAAGAGAAGAGAATAGAAGAGAAATTTGGCCTTTTGTACCCCCCTAATAGTAGGATTTCCAAAAATATTTACTTCGTAAGCATTCCCATTTTAAAAAACAGGCTACGACATTTCTGGGTTCAGCGGTTCCAGATATTGATAGTGTGTACAATTTGCCTTCTTTCACCCAACTTAACAGTTGAATTTAAAAAACAAAACCTCTCATACTGAGCCATCTCACCCTAAAAGAAAGCTAATGTAAATAAAAAATCACATTTCTAGGTTTAGTGGTTCCGAAAGTTCGTTGTTTGTTATATTTAGGTACCAAACTACTGAACTAATTTTGAAAAAAAAATATGGGACCAACTAAAAAGTATAACCTTTCGAACAAAAAAAGGATTTTTCAAATTCTAGTCCAGGGGAGGGATCTTTGAGTAATCAGTGAACATTAAAAAAAAAATAAGAAGATTCCGACGAATTGAGAACCTCCTCCTTTTTTTTTGAAGTCGGTTAAAAATAGACAAAGTTCCGTCATTCTTACTTAACCCCACACTCACACCTCCCGTATTTTGTGGCACAGACTCAAATCAGAAAAAAATGTTTAAAAAATTTTTTTTATCAAAATCCGCTACTTTTTCAGATTAAATAAGTTCTCCATATTCCAATTTAATAACAGAACAATAAAGTCTTGCACTGGGACGAGCCCGGAAATACAACAAAAAGTCTAGTGTTTAAGAAAAACTTATTAACTTTAATAGAAAAATAAGAGGTATCAAGTAAAATTAAAAATATTGCTAATTATAATTGATAATTAAGAATAAAATTCATATCAGTGATTGTACATACCTTCTTCTGCATTATCCATGATTGAAGTGTCACTAAAACGATTAAGTTAACGGTAAATAAAATTTTAAAATGTGTTAATTTTGTATTGAAATCACACGTGCAGCCTGTAATGTCTATGGGTAGTTGTGAAATATATTAAATAACTTAAGTGTAGTGACAACTACCTTCAAGTCAGTTAGAAGAAAACCTGAGCAGGCAGTACCGCTGCTCCTGATGAATAACTCACTAATCCCGTCATGCCCTGCTGTGAGTGAATATATAACATTGGCGACTAGAAACAGCTAAACTGAATCGACTCTGGACTATCAGTTAATTGATTCAGTCATCCGAAACTGATGTAATATTTGTCAGCCACACACACACAGCCCAAAAAAATTATTGCTGTTATCTTCTAATTATTTTTGGTTTTCGTACTTTTGGCCATGTTTGCTCATACAGAAACCCATATGAGAGATGTTCGAAAATTTAGTATTAACGCGCGGATTAACCTTAAAACAGTTCTCTGAATACCGTTTATCATAAAACTTGCAGTTCTGATTTAGTCCACGTATTAAGCTTTGACAGCTCTCTCTGAATACGAACATAGATACGACTGACAGTTGCAAAATAGCCGCTAGTACGGGCTTAGTCCGACGGTAAGTTGATCGCCATTACGAGGACTAACATTAATCCTGCTCTCTGAATTTGGTTTTCTTTAATATGGCAATAGTCCTGACATAACCCGCGTACTAAAGTTAGTCCGCTCTCTCTGAATAGGGCTGTTAAAGTTAACATGAATAAACTTGTAGAAGATGTAGTTTTGTTTTAATATCAATAAAAAAACTATTTGTTACAACTCGTGGTGTAGGGGCTAGAGGACATGTCTTTAATGGAAGAAGTTATGGATTCAAATCCTCGCATCGGTCATACACCACTTTCTTTGTTTCGAGTTCGTTCGGAAACCATGTAAAACTGTAGAGCATCTTACCCTACTAGGTGGCAGGGTTGAGCCCGCCTGGGTTGGTACCACCGCATTGGAAAAACTGGTCGAAGTGGCAATAAAAAATTGTCCGTGTTTTCCATCCAGTGTATCCATGTGTAGTCGTGCTCATGTATAAAGGAAGGTCTTGGCATGGCACCTAATTCCATCCGGAATTTGGTGAATTGGGCTAATATCATGACGGTAGTTATGTTATATTAGCCATCCATGTCAGGTTGAATAATAATAAAACCTAACCTTGCTATCGTTGGGATTTATTAACATTAACATATCTAACTAATATTTAAATAAGGAGAATGCCCATTACAAAAGCGCTAGCAGTTAGCATGTACACCAATAAATCCACTTTGATTTAATTCCTCGTATCATATAAGTAAAAATGTGTGACTTTCAGTTTTTTCTATAATGGGGATAAGTCAGTAAACACTGCTAAAGATGAACTTTGAGGTTATTTCTCACATTGTAAGTACCATCGGTGGTGGATATTTATTTGCTAGACAACTTTAATGAGTGTTGCTGTCACAATGGTTACTTACAGGGCCTCATTACATAAGGTATGTTTAGGCACTTAAGAATTTACTTTTACTAGAGTTAAGAATTATTTAAAATGGGGAACATGTTTGAAATATTCACACTTGCTGTGTGGGCTCAGCCATTGAAAATTAATACAAGTTATTCCACTGCATTAATTTATTCCTGTGCATGTCATACGAGCCGATTAAGGTATTCGAGGCTCGGTATGACGAGTCCAGAAGTGAAATCTGTTTATTTGTAAAACAAAAAACAATAAGTTGGTACCTATAAGTAACTAGAGATGGCGTTGCGGTTAGCACCCCACGTTGGACTGGCGTGAAATATTATGAACTCTGTGGCTGAGATAAATAGTCGTAATAGAAAGACTAACGAAATGTAGTACATTGTGACGTCACCATTTCGGCCGTTCAAAATGTGTCAAAGTGACGTCACAAAGTACTACTTTCCGTTATGTTAGTATTTGTTGCTGTTATGACTATTTATCTCAGCCTTAGAGATTTCGTCCATACAAACTGTGTCAAAGTGACGTCACTAAATACTACTTTTCGTTAGTCTTAGTTTCGGTTACGACTATTTATCTAGGCCTGATAAAAGTGGTGTAGCAAATAAATATCAACCAAAGATGGTATGTAGGTACAATGTAGGCAAAACACAATCCATGAGCGCGCGCGCTGTTCTGAGCAATAATATTTATAAGAGACTTATCCCCATTATAGAAAAAAGTAAAATTTACATATTGTTACTTTTATCATACGAGGAATTAAATAAAAATGGTTTCATGTCTGTACATGAAAATTTCTAGCGCTTTTCTAGCCCATACTGGAATGGGCATTCTCCTTTGTTCAATGAAAGCTAAAAATAATTAAAATAAAACAAATTATTTAAAAATATAAAATACACAACAGCGTAAAAAAGTCTAACTTCAAAATTTTAAATTTACTTAATAAATGAACTAAAAAGAGAGAAACAAGTTGAAAAATTAAATATTTTTGGTGTTTTGAATGATAATGGTTGACAGTGTTCACCTACCTGTTACCCTGACCTACAGTTTAACGTGGAATCCGAACCACTGCCAGCCTCTCTCAACAGTCGAATGGTCACCCATCCAAGACCAGACCGGACCCAGCGTTGCTTAACTTCGGAGAGCAATCGCCGAAGTGTCGCGCTGAACTGTCATCATCCACAGGCAGCACACTGCACTCGGATTTGTCATATTTCATATTTCATATACACAGCGATTCCAGCGAAGAAGAACTGGCAAGAAAATTCGCTGATTTTTAGGGTTCCGTACCCAAAGGGTGAAAACGGACAGTCCGGCCGTTTGTGTCAGGGCTGCATCTCGTGAACCGTAATAGGTAGGCAGCTGTTTTCACGGAGTGTGTATTTAATTTGCCGCTATAACAACAAATAGGTAAAATAAAAAAATTATAAATATTAAAGGAGCCCCCTTACAAAAAAAAGAGATTTGTTTGTGTTAAATCTTGTATGATGGTACGGAACCCTTCGTGTGCGAGTCGGACTCGTACTTGGCCGGTTTTTTTTTCAACGTCCACTTAGTCTACGTTTACAAATTTGTTTGCCACTGCTTACAGAAATACAGGTTATTGGTACCCGTTTATGTGAATACATTAAATTTATATTAATTCACAAAAATCTACCGTTCTACTACCTATAGTTTAAATTTTGTTATGAAATCCGTTGATGGTGTGCCTACAAATGCAAATTTTATGATGATTGGTGAGAGCGAGAAGAATAATATGAAAGTTAAAATATTGGAACTTCTCCCACCACATAGTTTCTTGCTTCACCGATGTAATCAATAAAATCGCGAGGCATTCATATATATAGATAGTCTCGACCTTGGAGAAGGACATTGGCTACCTTTTGTGGCGAAAATTAAACTCGAACAGGGTGAAACAGCGAATGAAAGTTTGCATGCGGAACTCATATAATATCCGGGAAATGGCTCGGCCCAACATCAGTCCAAAACGTCGTTGACCCGAGCGGGGTCAGTTATAAAAACACAATTAAAACTCAAGTGTTTATGTTTGACTTTAAATAACCCCTTTTTTTGCATTTAGTGGTGTACAATGGTCATCATAATCACCTATCTGGGCTTCAGTCTCCTTATATACAAGTACACCCCGAAGTCACATGAACATAACATGCATAGCAGACCCATTTCTTTATTAATCATTGGGTACAAGAAAGAACAACCCGTGCGGGCTCACTCTGAACGTGTCTGCTGTGAAGTTAGATCGAGAGCAACGCACGGGTTACATTCGTGCAGCAGAGTAGGTGGCGGCGGCGGTGGAGGCGGAGGCGGCGGTGGCGGGGAGGGGAGACGGCGCTCGTCGCGCTTGCTCCGACGCGAGTCGCACCGCCTCCTTGTACGTGCCACGCTTCTTCTTATTGAAATGAACCTGCAAACAATGACCAACATACCTACATACTCCACTTGTACTATCATTTGTAAAATTATTAGTTAAAAAAACTTTTTAAAAACCAGCTTATTGTTTTACCAGCTTATTATTAATTAAATGCTTTAAAAACCAGCCAAGTGTAACCAAGCCAAGGAAACATTCCAGGCTGAGGGCAGGCAACCTAATTTTTTTAAGAAGCATGGTCATATAACTATCGAGTGGTGTTATTGTCATCTTGGTACTCAATTATGTTTTTCTTTTCACCATTTTAAAACCCTCCAACCTCAGAACGTGCCAAGGTAGGATGAGCCAACCTACTTTTTTGTGCTCTCCTTGATGACCTTTACCGATTGTTCTAGGTCTCAAGTTGGTACTCGTAGGCTCTAAATTCTACCAAAAAAATGATTTAACATTACCTTCGGCCTCCAAGGGGCGCTTTAACACTTACCTACTATCGTGTATGTACAGAGGTGTATAATTGCATTTAGTCACAAATGCGAGCTGTTTCACAGCTAGGAATCCATGTAAAACTGTGGGCCCCTTATCCTACTAGGTGGATGGGTCAAGCTCGCCCGGGTTGGTACCCTTGTATTGGGTGAAAAGATGGTCAAAACAGCAATGAAAAAATTGTCCATGTTTTCCATCCAGTTTAATGTAGCTGTGCTCATAAAGGGAAGATCCTGGCATGACACCTAATTCCTTCGGTATTGCAGTGTTTGGGCAAAAATCATGCAGATGTGGTAGACAGTAAAATTGTAATTTTGAATCTTCCTATGTTGTTTTAAGGTATTCAAGCAAGTGACTTTGTGGATGATCATGGTGGCATGCCCTTGCAGCAGGAATACTGCATGCAAAATTTAATGTGACGCGGTTGAAGCTGTCGATGACATTTTTTTTTGGCAGACTTCAAAAGAGAACATCAATTTAGACATAGGCAAGAGAAAGGTTAATGCAGAGATTGTGATGCAATCCATAGTTGGTCAGGTTATGTAGGCACTTACATTGTAATGGAGCAAGAAGGGCGAGAGATGATGGAGGTGCACGTTTGATGTGGTCGCGCAGGCGTACCAAGCAACGTGCGCGCGAGCCGCCTGCACACCCAGCACGCGGGCGGGCCACCACGGGAACCCCGCCAGCTTGCCCCACACCACATCGCCTTCCTGCACAGTGTCATCACGGGCGCCGTCATCGCCGTCCCCGCCCCCCCCCTCACACGAGACCTCACTCTCTGCCGCCGCTGGGAACTCTGGCACCTCTTCGCCCTCTTCTTCTGCATTGTCATCGTGTCTTCGCTTCTTGCGCTTCACTTTGTGGCGACGAGCCAGCCGGCGCGCTCGCTTGAGCGCCCGCTTGACCTCACGCGTGTCCCCGCCCGCACGTCCCACATCCGATGACACTCCAGAGTCCTCGTTCAATTCGCCGACTATAGGAGGGATCTTGACCACGGTGCCCTCGCCCTCCCCGAAGCATATCTTAAGGGTACGGGCGCTAGAGAAGACTGACCCAAATGCGGTGGGTGGACGCTCCGCGGTAGTGGTGTCTTCGAGATCACACGACCCCGTATCAGTGACAGAAGGGGCGCAGACTTGCTCGACGGTTACGGGGCGCACGCGGGGCGCCGTCGCCGCCGATATCTCGCTGGGCTGGAGCCGTGAAAGTTTAGGGATGAGAGAATGACCTCGGAGGAATTTTTTCTCTTCGTCAGAGACAAAGGGTGAGGTTGCCCGCGCTGCTGTGCTTCGTTTTGGACTTGTGTTGACATTTTCGCTATTTTCATTACAGATGCCCTTGCATTTGGAACAGAGTACTTTGCGAGGTCTCAAGCGAACTGTCATTTTCTGACGCGCCCGCGGCTTGCTCTTGCCCAGCACCGCCGGGGCGGGCGCCGGCGGGTACTGCGCATCTAGATAAGTGAAGCGCTGCGACACAGAATGAAGACGGTCCTCGTTCACATCCCCCTTGCCTTGCATTAGAAAAGCCGGATGAAGACTATGCACGCCGTAAGGCAGGCTCCTGCAAAGAAATTCATTTTCTAGCTTGTACTTAAGGTCAAGAGAAGTGGTTGGTCACAAATAATGTTAAAAACGATAAGATTATCCAAATTAATCGACTGGCGTAGAAACAGAACACGTACGTCTTGTTGGAATGTAGCAGCACGCCTTGATATAGCGCGGGGGCGGCGTCATGCGGACGATAGGACACGACGAGCAGGTCGGCCAATGCTTCTTCCACACGAACCACAATACTTGAATGCTTCAAAACCGTCATGTTCCCGTCCGCTGCTACGTGTCTGGTAAAAGAGTCAACCTCAGAATTCTGACCAGCAGCAGCAGACACAGCTGACAGGCCTCCCGCCATCTTTCTTTTTATTATTTTTCCACATGAAAAGGCCAAAGCTATCTCTTTCTTGAAGGAGCTGTCTCTTTCTCAGCATTGCCGTTTGATTCACAGGCCCCCACAGAACATAATATCCTAACGGATCAGGCCCCGTGAGTCCCAGTTGTCACCTAAATTGGCGTTTACGGCAAACCGCTCGACTGGCGTTTTCAATTGTATGGATAAATTGAAGAGCGCGAGCAGTAGGCGTTAAGCGGAACTAACATTTGCGAGTCCGAATATGATGAGCTTACTCACTGGCGCCGACTCCACCACAGAACAAATATCCTGTACCCCATGTTTTCATACACATCTGATGTCCGAGTTAGACTTTGACAGCTTGAAGAAGTAAAACCACAGAATATCTATTAAAAACTTGTATGGAGTTAACGTTTTTACGTAACTTCGGAGTTCCATAAACGCCAATTTAGGTGACAGGAACTCTTGCCGCAAAGTAAAAATTTTACGATACGTAAATGAAATGACGGTATTAAAAAAAACGTTGGTTCCCCAGTCACAAAAAATTTACAAACACTTCCACTGTAATCATTGTATGCTATGATGATGCTGAATCACAGGCGAAAATGAATCTTATGATGAGATTTATAGACGTTACTCGTACTTGGCTGAGCCAAAGTATGTCCAATCCAAGTGAAAATTATCGACCAATACAATACTGAGTACAATATAAAATAAAAAAAAAATCATTAAAACCCTTGTAAACTTTTTAAATAAACATAATATCGTTTCAAAGACTCAATATGGATTTAAAAGTAAAACTAGCACAGAGGATGCTCTTGAAACATCGACAAAGTATATTGTAAAAACTTTAGACTCCAATGTATTGGAATTTACTTGGATATCCAAAAAGCCATTGACTCCGTCTCTCATTAGATGTTAATGAGAAATTAGAAGGAATAGGAATCAGAGGAGTTGCTTTTAACTTGTCCAAATATTATCTTACCGGAAGATCTCAATTTATCAAATCTGGTGAAACTTTGAGTGACGAGTGTCCTGTTAGTTTCGGAGTTCCGCAAGGTAGAGAGTTATGTCCAATCCTATTTAAAATATGTCATTGAACTTCGTGACTTAGAAGTGACCAAAGGAATGTTTTGCTGTTCTGTGGTAAAAGTTAGGAAGAAACAAGAACTTAGACTTTCTAAAGCAAAAAAATGTGACCGAAAGAAATGTGAAAAATCTGTGAAAAAGGTAACTAACTAATTGTGACGTGTAAACATTCTATCAAATAAATGAACTATGAACTATGAACTTATCGAATGCGCTATTTATATACATATAAATAGCAGGCCTATTCAGGTATCATTGGAAATGGCTAAATGAAAAATGGACTGTTATGTTCCTGGAGAACAGCCACTGTGGTGATATTAGCCCAACACGCCTCATGGCAAATATAAGCACTGCCAGGACCATCCTTTTATTGCACAGTTACATTGGACTGGGTCTGCCTTAATCTTTTCTAACAGAATTGTTTGGCCGTAGCATTTAAATCTAAGTGTGTATTTCATAATAGAAGTTTCTTTGTGGGTTTTTCTTTACTGGGTTGATCGAATTCACGGATCTTTGTGACGTAACTTAGTGTAGTTTGACTAAGTTTAAAAAAAAAAAAGTTTAAATAAATGAAATGAAAAAATAAATCCGCCGGACTAAACCGGTTTTTGTATGGTTAGTCCGGTGCTAATCTCGTCCTAAGTTTTTACAGGTGCTCTCTGAATACGACTGATATTCTTTAAGTGCACCAATTTTTAAAATCCAAGAGATAATCTATTCATTATAGATTTCCATAGAAATAGGATGTACCGCGCATGCTAGGTCTATGTAGATATCAATGTATGGACAAAACGGCAAAATTTATAATTTTGTTTTACTACTGATGGGTTATACCTATATGTGAGTACATTATAATACACAACTCTCCCCCCCCCCCCGCAAGCGGCCTCCCCCCCTCGAAAAGTGTACCGTTTCACAGATTTTCTAAATTTTCATGAAAACGATAAAAATTAGGACAAAATGGTCTATGACTAAATTATTCGGTAATAAATTACCTACAAATGAGTACTACATTCATTTGGATCCGAGTTATAGTTTCCAAGCTATGGTGCGTCAAATTTGACTGAAAATATATAACCAGTAAATAATCTAATACTCGCGCTCTAATTACCTTGCCGCTTGTAAGTACCAAACACTCCCCAAACAATTTACGCGACTGTTTTTTGTCATAAATTGACATTAAAATTGTGCAAGGAAAGTTATATATATGTATGTATAATCGACCGCGAAGCAAGGACACATTAATTAAAGGAAGAGCCCAGTAAAAATAACTACTTTACGAATATACAGCAAGGCTGGACCCGAACAAGCAAAATATACCATTCGCGGGTATTGTGTCTTCCAATTTCGCTACCTGCTGTATACCTATAATTTGGAATTACTACATAGTGCCCGGTGTTTAAGATTATAGCAACATACATTGTGCAGCGTTAGCTTTACCTTTGCAAAAATTGAACATTCAAACATATTGTAAATCTTCAAATTAATGTCAACATACATATCACATTTATTGGAAGAAACGATGAACCTACGTGCTTAGTACGGAAAAGTATATTTACTTAGATCAATGTTACGTTTTAGATGGGGGTTCGAATAGAGAGATAGACCAAAAGAAAGCACTTGCTCTGATATTTACGCTGCTTATATGATTGATATTAAAACTTTTGTATTCGACGGCTACGGCAAAAACTGTACACGTACAAAAAGCTCTGAAAGGTTAGGCGAATGCTAATCCGAAATGTGCAATGAAATCAAATTTAATGAGCACAATCTTATAACAAGAACGAAGGCATTTATTAGTCCTTTTACTGGGTCTTACACTACTAGACAAGAATATATTCTTGCTGAAAGAGGTTGAAGGACTGTGGAGAAGAGGATTTACAGCGTTGAGCTTAATTGGTGGAAATGTAGTCAAAAACTGCAGGGAATCACTCATATTTCTGCATGAAATTAGTGGGTGCGATATTACATAAGGATTCTACTGCAAAGAAAACGTTCAGCCTATTCTGTTTGGTAAGAAAATCGACTCACAAGGTACGATAAACGGCTGAAATTAGCCGGATGCCTCATACGACCAAACAGAAGATGCAGTACAAACAGATATTCGTGTCTTGTATGGGGCTAAGGAAACCGAAAAAGTTTAAACGAGTTACGATGCCTTCACTTCCACAAATATGTTGGTCTGATGACCAATATGGTGATGTAGTTACCCCATTTTTCAGCCCCAGCATTCAATACGTTTTTTCCATCAAGTTCAATTAGGGCAGGGAAATGAATTGGACCCAGAAAACTGGGGCTGAAAAAGGAAAAAAATATTTTTATCACCCATATATACCACAGTTAATACTGAATTTAATATCATGCAGCTGCAAGTTGTGTTGCTGCGGAAAAAGATGTGAAGCCATGTGTTGGAATGGAGCTGGATTGCGCTGCTCCAACATGTGCATATATTGTCAGGCCTTGCAACAAAACTATACAAGATAATGATGACGATACAATTTTTTAAAATAATAATTACGATAGAAATAAATTTCCGGCTAAGTGCGAGTCGAACTTCGTGTGCGGAACAAGATTCATCGTACGTACCAGATTGAACAAAAAAAATCACGTATGGGGCCTCCTTTCATTTTTATTATTTATACTTTTTACCTGTTCGTTGTTATAGCGGAAAAATAAATATACACTCTCTGAAAAATCATGCATGAAGAACTAATGCCCGCTTTATTAAACATTTACGAACGTCGGAATGAAATCTATTTAGAGACACTTCTACAGAAACAAGAAATTTTTTTTAACTTCGAAGTTCCGTAAAGTTTAGGTGACAACTGGGACTAGCAGCATAGAACAAAGAGAAAACATTAAAATTTGCAGTAGCGATGGGTCGTTCGCAAACAAACGGGTCAGAAGACCCGGGTCGAGTACTGAACGACCGAACGGCTCCTTCGTTTGCAAAGATCCGTGCCCGCGACCCGTATTGTTTACCGACCCGGGCGGCGGACTGAATAAGATGCCTGAACCGACCGACCGAACGCTAGAACGGTGAGCTTGGTTCTCGACTCGATTCGCGAACGAACGGGTCAAATGAAACGGCTCGTAACTTATTTTCTTTGGTCCTACAACAAATTAGATGCATTCTGTGGTCTTACTGTAGGTTGTGTATATAAAGGTATGTTTTTTTTATGTGACTGGACATGGACGGCTAATACCACACCTTCTGTCATGGTATTAGCCGAAGTGTCGCGACACTGGGCCACTGAGGCTGACAAAAATTGTGACCGTAACTCACTGGTGGGTCACTGGGTGACTCACTGGTGAGTCCCCGGTGCATCTGAAGTTCAAAATTAGCTTCAGGTGACACACCAGTGAGTCACCTGTAACTCACTGATGACTCACCGGCGAATCTAAATTTTTAGATTAGCCTTCTGATACTCTGGTGAGTCACAGATAACTCACTAGTGAGTCACCTGTAACTCAGCCATGCATTTTAATTTCTAGATCAGCCCCCGGGATGCATAGACTACGCCAACGAATGGCCAAACAGTTCAATTTCCGGGTCGTTCAGTCAGAATCGGGTCGCGAAAATCTCGCGAACAGAACCTAACATTACTTCACCCAACCTAATTTACATATCACCATACCCACTTTGGCGACGCATATGCGCCTCTAGTTTTTGGCGACGCATATGCGTCTCCGGTCGTTGGCGACGGATCTGCGGTCGGACCGCAGAGGCGTGTCGCCGGCGATGAAGATATTGCCGATGTATATATTGGCGATGCACATATAGGCGATGAAGCTTGGCGACGGAAATATTGGCGATGTAGATGCAGGGCACCGCTGTCATTTTCAGCTGTTTTGTGTTTTTTGGTAGTTCTTTGAAAAATACGTTCGTTCGCTCCATTTTGATTCCATTTATACATAGTGTTCTACGCATGAGATTGTAATCCATTGTGTAAATTGTGCATTTGTGTTGTTAATGTGTTCACAGAGCAAAATGTTTTGATAGCAAAGTAACAGTTTGCTCAGTGCTCAACCAACTGCGTTTGCTGCCACAGTTCCTTCGTGTTTATTGACCCTGAACGTAGGTACGTAGAGATTTTTGCAGGTGAGGCTTTTACATAATCTGCATGTACTTAAGGGCCTGGTACTAGCCAAATCGCAAAGTTAGACGAGGCACCCCAAGTTAACTAACTAAGTCTGACGATTATAAGTGTCATCCTTACAATATATGATTTCTTGTCTAGGAATCGAATTATTTTCGTTAATGTATGTTTCCTTTTTCTATACGAAATACATTGCGGAAACGGTGTCCATTTCCGAACTTTTTTGACTAAATGTAGAAATCTAAAAGCAAATGGAATTTTTTGTTTATGCATATATGCTATTTTTGCTTATATCTAGAAATCGAATTACTTTCAGATTTCTAATGAGAAAAATCAACTTTTTTATTTTTATTATTATTTAAATAAATGATGGAATAAAAAAAAATTAACAATCCATTATCAGTCTGGAGTTCTATTTGGATTTGCTGAAGCGTTTCACTACATATTATTACATTTGTTAAAAAGTGCATTTGTATGGCGCGAGTAGTTGGCTAGTCCTAGCGCCTTAACATTTTTTTATCTAAATCATATTTCAATATTATGTATATAAATATAATATTTAATAACAACGATTGTTGTTCTTTGTGTTTGTTGTAGGGACAGCACAATAACCCCTTATCTATATAAACCTTGTAATGTAGTGTACCTAATGCTAGGGCCACACTACCGGTATATTGCAATTATTATGGCTATGAGATTGTTATTGAATGAAGCCCCTAGAAAAAAATAAAAATAAAATGAATACCTACTAAAAACATGAGAAGTTGCGGAAACCAAAAATAAACACGTTTCCAAAAATCAGAAATCATGCTTGAGAAAGCTAACAAAATGGCGTCGGTACCATGTTTGTCCGCCGCGAAGTAAACCAGAAGCGAGTTGCCCACTGTTAACACTAAAAACAGCGACGCAAAACAGAACACAAAGCATAAACTAATGTATCTAACCTAACCTAACCGGCGGCCTGACCTGATGGCAGCGGCGACACGGACATGCTCAACACGTTAACCACAAAGAGAAAACGATAACAGACCACCACACAGTACAACCAAAGGGCGACTGAACAGTTGACTGAACAGAATGTAAGGAGACTGAATCGATTGCATTGATCAATCCAAACCTACTGCACAACGTTTATTGCCACTATATCATACTATAATTACCCCCACCTATTCTGTTTATGTATTAATGGTTTTTGGATCTATTTCGAAAGCCCAACCAAGTGAAGTTGGTGGCTACGCCGAAAGACTCGCTTGGTCGGCCCCTTCGCTTCCTCCGCTACCTCCTGCGCGAGCTTTCGTCTCCGCACTTCTAAAAACCACTCTAGGGATGACGCACACCAACATGTAATGTCGGGGCGGCTTAGTCGGTTTTGGAGCAATTTAAATACACCAAGTACGTTAAAATACCCAATTTACGTCCAAACATACTACAATTACCACACAATGTGGGTTTAATGCATTTCACCTGGCAACTACGGAATGACCGTGAAACGAAGTCATCCATTAGCGAGCGCGCGCCAATTGATAATTACAAATTTATAGGAATGTTTGAATTTTATTTTTAATATGAAGGAATTGTTTCCGCACTATAATATTTTCATGGGTAGGTCCTAGAAGGTCGATCTTTCATCCTATCCATCCAGCTAGCTTCAAATCCAGGGGCTTTATATGATAACACAGCCATGGCTATAACTGAAACGCGCTTTAAGCGGACTTGGGCCAGGCCACCGATCTCTTGGACTACATATATATATCTCATCCACGAGATCGGTGGCCTGGCCGCCGGGAAATTGAAGTCAGTTTTAGGTCAGTTTCGCCACTTTTTGTTTTTCATGTTGTCATATTATTTGGACAAATAATATGACAATATATAACAAACATTAATGGAGATTTCCTCAGTCATCTTCGCTTCGCCAATGGCATTGTTCTTTTGTCAAATTCCCGAGTTCAGCTTCAGACCATGCTAGAAGACCTTTATAAAGCATCGATAAAGGTAGGTCTTAAGATGAACTGGGACAAATCCAAGGTCATAGCAACCAAATTTATGACAGGAGGACAAATCGTTATCGACGGAGCAGTGATCGAACAGATTGACGAGTACTTATATCTCGGCCAAATCCTGCGGCTTGGTAGACAAGGTCTGACTGAGGAGGTTGAGAAACGAATTTAATTGAAATGGGCTGCCTTCTTAACTACTAACTTAAATTTGCTCTGATGTTTGACCTTCCGCAAAATTTAAAGACCAGAATATACGACCAGTGTGTCCTCCCAGTTATGACATACAGGTGTGAAACGTGGACTCTGACGGTTGCAGTTGTTCAGAAGTTGAAAGTTGCCCAGCGAGCAATGGAGCGAGTCATGATGGGAATATTGCAACGGGATATGGTAACGAGGCAATCCGCTGACGTACCAGAGTAGTCGCTATCGGACACCGGGTGGCTAAGCTCAAGTTGCAGTAGGCTGGTCACGTCAGCCGAAGAGACGACAATCGTTGGAGTAACCATAGACCTAGCATGCGCGCGCAGCGCGCTTACAAGACGAACAGAGTGTGGGAGCGAGAGTCGATTTCAAATATCACTACCGATGAATTAGAGAGGGATGGAACATAATTCCCAAAGAGACCACTTTCAAAATCGTTATCACCACGCAGTGTACAAACACATAAAATGTCAAACGTTTTTTCGAAATATCTCGAACATTTCTAAGTATTCCTTAAAGAAAGCAGTGTTGAAGCCATCGTTACCTGTGCCTTTACGGATTGTGAGGTAAACAATCACCATAACCGAGAGAAATACACTTTTTAAGGGTAAAAACGAAATATCAACCTTACCCATTTTCTTGTAATATAAGCCTAAACTCTGCAAATAAAGTAACTGTAATTGTAGATTATGCTTCCTTTTATCAATATTTATATAATTTATAACATTTCCTGCGTACATTTAGGATATTTTGAATTCGTGAGAAGATATTTTACTTTGCTAGGGCTTGACAGAGACCTTTGTTTGACAATCGATATTTTTTTACAGATCACCACGCGAATCAGACGCCGCGCGCCGCGGCGCCCGTGCGGCTCGGTCACCACTCCTTTCACGGGATAATATATATTGAAACTATTTTGGATATATTTCAAGGTTATTTTAATGACATCATTCTTTACGTTAGTACCCTGCTGGATGAGTTTTATGCAATTGGGCACATTATTAAGTGGCTAGAGTCCACGTCACAGATTACAAAAAATCTCTATTACTCAGAGCTCATTTAATTTAAGGTGGTCTTTTAATTCCTTGATTGTAGTAATAAATCTTATCTGACTCATTAAACGTTATTGATAGACGTTGAAGCCAGCTAGCTATCTTTCGATATGAATAAAAATATGATCGTTTATTTGGTGTTCATAATAAGAGCCAGCTAAGTGCTGGAATTGCATTATTTTTAAAATTACCAATTACTTGAAATGTAAATGGAAGGGGCTGCCTTTTTACCATTTCGTAATCTAGAGATGACAAATGACACATTAGCATTTCAATTAATTTTCTTTGCAAATTTTATTTTATTTTATTAAAAAACTTGCCAGTCAGTGAAACGATGCAACTGATTGTACTTCCTCTGTTACAGTTACCTATAGCAGGCATTCATTTTAATTCTGAATTTCCCTATTCCCTAAAATTTCTATGTCCAAATATTTGTATTGAATTGTTCTTTTGCAAAAAGCGTAAGTACTCACTAGGAGGAGTAGTCGCACCTATGGAGAGAAATAGTGGACAACATTTTATGAATGTATGTTTTTCTAGAGGGCTGCCACATTATTCCATTTGAATTACTAGAAGTACATTCACTGACTATAAAATAAGTCACTTCATATCATCCCAGTAGGGAACCACGCACGCACAATAATAAAAAAAAAATCCAACCTTTGACAACCTGTCAAATTTAAATGAAATATCATACAAAAAATTTAAATTTGTCTATAATCAAACAAAAGTATTTATGCTTTTATATACGATTTGTCTGTTTTTTAGGGTTCCGTACCCAAAGGGTGAAAACGGAACTCTATTACTAAGCCTCCGCTGTCCGTCCGCCCATCCGTCCGTCCGTCCGTCCGTCCGTCTGTCCGTCACAGGGCTGTATCTCAGTAAACATAACAGATAGACAGCTGAAATTTTTACAGAGTGTGTATTTATTTTGCCGCTATAACAACAAATAGGTAAGATTAAAAAATAATTTAAATTAAAGGGGGCCCCCTTACAAAAAAATTGATTTTTTTGTAATATTTTTTTTACAATGGTACAGAACCCTTCTTGTGCGAGTCCGACTCGCACTTGGCCGGTTTTTATATTTATGCAACCTGACATGGATGGCTAATACCACACAACTACCGTAATGATATTAGCCCAGCACACCACATTTCCGAAGGAATTAGGTACTATGCCAGGACCTTCCATTTATGAGTGTGGCTACATTGAACTGGATGGAAAACACGGACAATTCTTCATTGTCGCTTCGAGCATTTTTTCATCCAATGCCATGGTACCAACCCGGGCGGGCTTAAACCCTACCACCTAGTAGGGGAAGGGACCTACAGTTTCACATGGATTCCGAACCATGGAGCAGCTTTCGTGACGAAATGCACTTATCCAACTCAGAATGAGAAATAAAGTTCTGCATGAACGGTGCGATCATTTGAACCCAGACCTCTGGTATGCTATGCAAGTCCCCGCGCCACTAGGCTACGAGCGTTTGCACCAAAAAAAGTACCGGTCATAATTCAAATAATAAAACCAAAAAACGTTTTTAAAAACAAGATTGTAATAAGATCTTGAAAATTATCTGAAAATCCTGCTTCCAAGGAATGTCGCGACGAATTTTTTTTCGATCATTTCCAAATTCTGATTACAATGCTTCAAATGTAGATGTCGCTGAAACTGATTGTATTTAAAAAAAATCCTGATAACATTAAAAAATAAATAAGTTTCAAGGGTGCAAAGCCGGAATTTTGGAAATTTTTAAAAATAAAGAAAGAAATCTTATCTCGTTACCACGTGACATCTGACAAAAGGTATCATGGGTCAAAACCTTGATAATTACCCCAATTACCTATAAATAAATGTTTTCGGCCGATGTGTCGAACACCATGTTGTATAACTATGCACAATGCTGTATAACTTGACAAAATATATTTTTTTATTGGACCAGGGTGGCATAAGTTTTAATTAATCAAAAAAAATATAAGTGTTAGGCATATTGGCATTGATTGTAAAGTGATAAGGTAACTCATTGATTAAGAAGAAATCATGATGAAGGCTTTTATTTTTCTTGAATTTCAATGACGAGTTAGAAATACATTTACCAGCATATTTACTCAGGGAAGCGAAATCGAAAAGTTCTCGTGTTCGCTTTTGTCAAACTCTATGCAGGAAAAAGATGCCTACTTTTTTCTACATACATTTTACAGAAACAACCACGAGAACTTCTCGTGTTCGCTTGCATGAGTAGACCCCTGTCCTTGTGGTCATGGAACGAATACGAAAAGTATGAATCCGAGTAGCGGCCATCAGCTATGTGTACATTTATGTATAAAAAAGATCTACATCTTTTTTATGCTTAGCGTATGACGCTACTCGCCCTCAGATGAGTCGCGTGCTTACCAGTGAAAGAGATTTAAAAATTATTTTATTTTATTTTCAATAAATATCGATATCGATAATTTTGGATGCGGGACTTAGCAACACTATTTTTCACCAACACATTAACAGTGCACCTATACTGTTGCATTTCGATTATTGTCTCGCCAGCTATCAGACTTTGTTGTTCTTGTACATCCTATTTCTATGGGAGTAACCGTGTCCTATACTGGCGGGCGTAGACAGGAAAACTGAGTGTGGGAAGACCATCCGCCAGGTGGGCGATGACATCTAATGCGTCGGCGGAAAGCAGTGGTTCAGTACCGCTGAGGGTCGGGAAGACTAAAGAAAAATTGGAGAGGCGTATGTCAAGCAGTGGACGCAAACACACTGACTGACTGATATTAATTTGACAGACGAGCATGTCTTCCAAGGAGCGGATCAAAATCACACTGTCTCCTTTCATTTGTATTGTGTGCTACAGGCGGTCTCCTTAGGTGTGCTTCCCTGGCGAGACGCCAATGCATCGCAGGCAAACGCTAACCTAACCTGGATCCAGATCTATGTTGGGTTCCTCACGAATCAATGCTCGATGTTCGGCGGCTCGGTGCTGCTGGTGGCGCTCCCTGGTTATCGCACAATCGCTGGACCTGCACGTGTAGTACTACACTTCATCTACACGGCCGGCATTGCCGTTGTAAGAAGCTTAACACACGGTAGAGCTCCAAGAGGACACTAATAAACTTTACTGGTAGCTCAGACTCGAAATCATCAGTGTGGAAATGCAAAGGACGCCTCTATACATCAATGTCTTGGGTAAACTAAATAGGTTGGATTCACATTTTATGCAGTTTTCGCTTTGCGTGCAGTGAGAGCGTGCCTTCCAATAAATGGATCCACATCGCCGAGCCTTCTGGTTTCGACACTTTATGTGAATGTGAGTTTTTATTATTATTTCGGCAGGACGAGCATGGCTTCCGAGAAGCGAATCGACATCACACAGCCTCTGTGGGACCAGCGGACCTTTGTTGGTCGGTTTCGACATTTTGCCTTCATCACCAACCCGCTGCTGGGCCTCGCTTCAGAGAAAGAACTATGCAATGCCAAAGAGCTTTATTTGAAATACAAGTGAGTTAAATTGCATTAAAAGTAATAGAGTTCCGTTTTCACCCTTTGGGTACGGAACCCTAAAAATGATCATATATTGTCTTTCTTAGGAAAAGTTCTTCTATTTCAGACACTGAATCAACCCTAAAAGGAATTCATATTTCATTGATGTTCCACTATTAGGTATATGACTGAGGTACATACTCTTGAATTTAAACCATTTTTAAGATTCATGCGAGTGTTATGAATTGCAGAGAAGGCAAGGAGCCGGCGGGCACGACTTGCGCGCAGGCGGTACGCGCCAAGCAGCTGTACGAGTCGGCCTTCCACCCCGATAGCGGCGAGCTGCAGAACTTGTTTGGCCGCATGAGCTTCCAGGTGCCCGGCGGCTGCATCATCACAGGAGCTATGCTGCAGTTCTACAAGTAGCTACCTATACTACCTACTACATTATGTGATGGATAGACTTCGAGTCCTTACATCCTGAATGCGATGACCTGCAAAATTTGTTTGGCCGCTGTAGAATTTTTTTGTCAAAGTTAAATCAAGTTTCAAGTCAAAGCATTCACATTGTACACCAAATCTGTGGGTTCTGAAAATAATGGTATATGTAAGTATTGTGGGTGCGCTGTTACATTTTACGTCCATTTATAGCTCTTAGACAAGGCTTCTGCCCGTTTTCCAGGAAGCGTTTAATAACAGTGGTTGATATAAAAAAAAATGGCTAGACTTTGCCTCAACTTGCTCACTCGCTTCCACTGAGCTATGATGTGTCTGCATAAAAAGACCATTGAGCTAATAGATACTCAATGAGCAGCTCTACGATTTGGCCTTCCACCCCGGCCGTAGAAGTTTCCAGTTACCCAGCGGCAGAATCATTTTGGGAGCTATGATGGAGTTCTTCAAGTAACTACGTGACTACCCACTAGATAACGTAGCAGCCGACGCAGAATGGCTTGGTGTACCCATGGTTTCATCACCTTCCCTGCCGTTGTTGTCGCTTTCACATTCAATCATTACTGAGACAATGGCAGTGCAGTGTCGCGTTCCTGGTTGCAGGACGAACACGGCGGTGGTGTTTTGGCAGTGGGTGAATCAGTCGTTCAATGCACTCGTGAACTACACGAACCGCAACGCCAACTCACCGCTGAGCACGACACAGATGGGCGTGGCGTACGTGTCCGCCACTTCTGCCGCCTTGATCACTGCTCTTAGTTTCAAGTTCCTCGTGCAGAAGCGAGCCAAGAACCCCATCCTCGCGGTCAGTCCTCATTACACTACATGCCTACATGCTCTACACTAGTTTTGAACTATTATAATTTTAGAGTTTTTCAAAATTAAAGACCATCTTAAAACACCAAAAACACTAAAGAACACCAAAGAATACTAAGAACATCAAATAACTCCTAAGAAACCAAAAAAACCGATAACCCCTATGAACACCAAGGAAAACCAAGAGCACCAATGAAGAATTAATCATATATAAAAACATTAAAGAACACAAAAAATACCAAGAACCCCAAAGATGCATAAGAATACCATAAGCATAAAAAACACTGACAACACCGAAGAACACCAAACATATAAGGTCGGGGAAAAAGTTTCTCAAAGTTGAGTTTTCAAAACTTTGAATACATTTTTTCATTCCTTTTTGCTCGTTGACTTTTTGGCATCTTGTAGGTAGTGACATGATCTCGTTGCTGTAGAATTTTTGGGACTTCTGATCAAAAAACGCGAAAAGTAGTTTTGGCAGTCCTCTCGTGTAGTTAACCTGACACTGTCTAAAGAACAACATGGGTATAAACGTTAATGGAGATTTCCTCAGTCATCTTCGCTTCGCCGATGACATTGTCCATGTATCAAATTCCCGAGTTCAGCTTCAGACCATGCTAGAAGACCTTTATAAAGCATCGATAAAGGTAGGTTTGAAGATGAACCAGAACAAAACTTACATTCGCTCTGAAGTCTGACCTTCCACAAAAATTTTAAGACCAGAATATATGACCAGTGCGTCCTCCCGTTTATGACGTACGCGTGTGAAGCGTGGACTCGGACGGTCGCCATTGTTCAGAGATTAGAAGTTGCCCAGCGAGCAATGGAGCGAGTCATGATGGGAATAATGCTACAGGATATGGTGCGTAACGAGGCAATAGAGAGTATTCGATATTGGAGACCGGGTGGCTAAGCTCAAGTGGCAGTGGACTGATCATATCAGCCGAAGAGACGACGACCGTTGGAGCAACCGTGTCCTACACTGGCGGCCGTGGACAGGTAAACTGAGTATGGGAAGACCACCCGCCAGGTGGGACGACGACATCAAGTGCGTCGGTGGAAAGCGGTGGTTTTACTACTGAGGGCCGAGAGAACTGGAGAATAATCGGAGAGGCGTATTAGTATTATTATTGATAGTATCCACTAGCAGTTTTAAGCTGATGCGTATACTTTAAATTTTGATATTTTGAGTGCCCTTCTACTATTACTATTGTGTTTTTAGTTAGGTTTATATTAAGGTGTTTGTCTAACTGGTTTTTAAAACTATTTACTGTGATAGCCCTAATCACTTCTTGAGGCAATTTATTCCAGGAGTCCTCTACTCTGTTTGAAAGAAAGTACTTCCTTGGGTTTGAATTAAACCTGGTTTGATTAAGCTTTAAAGTCAAATGGCCACGAAGTCTCGTTTTGTTCATTGTGTACACATACCTATTGCATACCTATTGGCGCAGGGACTTGTCTAGCATTACAGAGGTTTGGATTCAAATCC
Organism: Incurvaria masculella; assembly: GCA_946894095.1. Classification (NCBI taxonomy): domain Eukaryota; kingdom Metazoa; phylum Arthropoda; class Insecta; order Lepidoptera; family Incurvariidae; genus Incurvaria; species Incurvaria masculella. The sequence goes on along the minus strand of OX335652.1, from coordinate 20,718,794 downwards.
TCGCCCCGCACCACTATCTTTCTCTTACTGAGTTGGATAAGTGCATTTCATCACGAATGCGCGCTGCACCATGGTTCGGAATCCATGTAAAACTGTAGGTCCCCTGCATCTACTAGGTGGTAGGGCTTAAGCCCGCTTGGGTTGGTAACATCGCATTGGATGAAAATATGGTCGTAGCGGCAAGTAAAAATTGTTCAAGTTTTCCGTTTAGCCGTGATCATAAAGGGAAGGTCCTGGCATCACACCTAATTCCTTCGGGAATGTGGTGTATTGGGCTAATATAATGACGGTACTTGTGTGGTTAAATCCATAAAAGCTTCCAGAAAAATACGTTGTTACTCATTTAAAAAAAGTTCGGGCTACGTGTTCTCCCCGAAAATCATAACTTTTAATAGGGACCCCTAAAAAAAAAAAAATGGATTAAAGGAACTAAAAGAACACTGCAAAAAGAGCTCTGAGCAATCGAGCAATTTGTAATTTGTAACATTAACAATGAAAGACTAAGCGCGGACTGGCGCTGAGCGGTTATGTTTAATTGTTGTAGGACAGGACCGATATACTGAACAAATACATAAAGAGAACTTTGCTTACCGTCGGACCCGTAAAACATACAATTTGTATGAATCTTTCCCCCAACTGGTAAAACACTTTGCGATGATGTTAAAAGGATTTTTATTTTACAATTTAATGTTTTTATTAAGGCGCTAGGACTAGCCAACTACTCGCACCATACAAATGCACTTTTTAACAAATGTAATAATATGTAGTGAAACGCTTCAGCAAATCCAAATAGAACTCCAGACTGATAATGGATTGTTAATATTTTTTTATGCCATCATTTATTTAAATAATAATAAAAATAAAAAAAGTTGATTTTTCTCATTAGTGATCTTTTTTTTTTTTTTTATGTGACTGGACATGGATGGCTAATACCACAAGTTCTGTCATGGTATTAGCCCAACACACCACATGGGAACTAGGTGCCATGCCAGGACCTTCCTTATATTGCACGGCTACATTGAACTGGATGGAAAACACGGACAATTTTCATTGCCGCTTCGACCATCGTTCATCCAATGCGATGGTACCAACCCGGGCGGGATAAACCCTACCACCTAGTAAGTAAGGAAGGGGACCTACAGCTTAACGTGGAATCCGAACCACGGCCAGCCTCTCTCAACGGTCGGATGGTCACCCATCCAAGACCAGACCGGACCCAGCGTTGCTTAACTTCGGAGAGCGATCGCCGAAGTGTCGCGCCACTGGGCCACCGAGGCTGACGAAAGTCATTCGATTTCTAGATATAAGCAAAAACAGCATATATGCATAAACAAAAAATTCCATTTGCTTTTAGATTTCTACATTTAGTCAAAAAAGTTCGGAAATGGACACCGTTTCCGCAATGTATTTTGTATAGAAAAAGGAAACATACATTAACGAAAATCATTCAATTCCTAGACAAGGAATCATATATTGTAAGGATGACACTTATAATCGTCAGACTTAGTTAGTTTACTTGGGGTGCCTCGTCTAACTTTGCGATTTGGCTAGTACCAGGCCCTTAATATAGACTGCCCGGGATGGATTTTGTCCTACCCCCTCCAAGCACCAGCCTTTGGAAACCAAATCGGTATTATTAGGGTTCCGTACCCAAAGGGTGAAAACGGAACCCTATTACTAAGCCTCCGCTGTCCGTCCGTCCGTCCGTCCGTCCGTCCGTCCGTCCGTCTGTCCGTCTGTCACAGGGCTGTATCTCAGTAACCGTAACAGGTAGACAGCTGAAATTTTCACAGAGTGTGTATTTATTTTGCCGCTACAACAACAAATAGGTAAGATAATTAAATAAAAATAATTAAAATTAAAGGGGGCTCCCATACAAAAAACGTGTTTTTTTTGTTTTTTTTTACGATGGTACGGAACCCTTCGTGTGCGAGTCCGACTTGCACTTGGCCGGTTATTTTAATTCATTTATACAGCCGTATGCGGGTAGAGGGGACCTGCAAACATCCATCCCGACATATATAATACCTAGTTTATTGCTAGTAAAATATGTGTACCCAGCTACCAATTCAAGTTCAACAATTGTGACTAATGATTAGGGTTTTGTGTATTTTTATTTTTGCATGGTTGCTGAACACAGCAACTTCATGAAATGTTCATGACATGTTGCATGTAGTTGTGTTGTCTGTGTATGGCAGAGGTTTGTCCCATTTGCTGCGGTGGCAGCTGCCAACTGGGTCAACATACCACTCATGCGCCAGAACGAGATCATAAATGGTAATTAATATTTCATTGCAATTTTTTAATAAACTTGCTAAACCGGCCGCACTTGGATCTATTTCGGTATGGATATTCATTTGAACAGAGCCCAGTAAAATTTAATGGAGATAATATTCTCCGTGCTCAACTACCCATTTATACAAATTTTAATGGCGATCGATGGAACACTATAGAAGTAAAACATAAAAATCTTTATCTTCATGAAAGTATGCATAGATGTACCAACTTTTATGGTGTTCGGTCAAACGGTACCGAAATCTATTAATTGTGGACAGGCCAACATCAACTCTCAAAATTCTATTTCATATTTACTGATACCGCCTGATATTTGTGCACCCGACAGGATTTTTTTTAAATTTATTTATTTATCCAGTATAACACACATACATTATTTACAAAACAATGTATCTTAAACATTTGGATTAAACCATTTCTGTAGACCATAAGGCCCATGGTGGAAGGGTTACAACAATAGGACAATAAACTTATTGAGTGTACAAACAATAAAAAAACCTAACGAACATTCAATTAATCGTATTGAAATAAACAAGAGAACAGTGTTTTATATACTTAAATATTAACTTAACAGGTGTCAGGTATAACTTAGTTACAAGTTACAATTATCAAATATCAAATGCGAGAATGGAATGTATTGTATTGTATTTATTTGTCATAAATAAACGTTACAAACATATGTATAATAGAATACTATCTGGTACATGGTGGTCATTTAATTAACTCTTCAATAATTTCAAAAAATAAAATCAATTAGAAACTAAAACATTCTAAAGATGACATCACATAAAAATCAAAATGTCAACAGTTGAGTTGGTCACAAAAATTTAATCAAACATTAAGTTGTACCATTTTTTTGAGTGCAATAAACATATATATATAAATAAATGAATATATATAAAATCTCCACAATTAAGTGAAAGGAACAAATATCTGACTGACAAAAATCATTTAAGACAATGTACAAGTTATTGCACATAACTTGTACAAATATTATAATATCTAATGTTCATTGAGATTATGATTAAAACTTATCACTAAAATGAAATTATGAAATTAACTAATAATAGACTTTATTATAAAATATAGAAAAAGTTAATTTGAATGTAATAATTCGTAGTTTTCCATTTACTTTTCTATTACTTAAAATATTTCACAATAGTCAAATTATAAAATTAAATCAATATTTTGTTTTGCATTTTTTTCATAATCTTAATGTAATTTGAAATGTGAAATATAAAATTATTAAATAAATAGCTATATATAACATACAAACGGTCTGGCATGTTTTATTTCTGAACATTCACTAAAACCTTCAGCAGCAAACTTTATCTAACCATTTTTTGCCTCCATGACCGCCATGGACCAGTTAGCCGATGGCTCCACATCCAAAATTGGTCATGTTGCGTCGGTCTGCCACTGTGCCAAATTTAGTGCTATTATCAAAAAGTGCACAATAGGTCAGCTAACCCCCTGTACTATGGCGAAGAGTAACCGACAAGAACCTTCGCCTGGTTTGTCACCTTTTTTTTTCTTTGATACCTAGAAACCAGTTTACAGTGTGTTACTACTGCTCGCAAAGAACATTATACATCGTGTCCTAATTAAGGTTCCAAATACAGGTGCCTCTTTCCAGCTGATGTTCTTTGATTAAATTTTATAATAATAATAGAAAGGTTTAATAGAAAGTACCACAATACCACATGGAAATGTCTGGTAGACTGCAGGCAGGCCAGAGAGGTTATCCCTTCCCTCAGTGAGCACATTACGCACAAACTATTGCACCTGAAAAGGATTGACCTTCGTACAGTAGTGGGAACTATGATGGGACACTGCCCACTCAATAAGCACCTCCATAAACTGAGGATAACAGATAGCCCTCTATGCCGTGGAATCGCGAATCAGTAGTACAGTAACATGAAAATGGCGTATATATGGTGAGTGTCACTCATAATAGATTTGAGTTATTAGAGTGCATCCAAAGACGTCAGGCATACAAAAATGTATGTATCGGTTGGAGGGGAACAGTGCCACCGCTGCCTCTAATTTGAACTTATGATAGAATCAGGTAGCTACCGCCACAGCACGTGATGCATCAATCGTACCTACCAATGCGTGCTTGCAATAAAAATAAGGGCGCGAGCACACTTTTCTATAAAAAAAATCCAAATAACCATTTTCACACTTTTTTATTATGACGAGGTTATGGAAAAGATATATGATCTACCTCTAAAGTATTCGTATCCTAATATAGGACACGGTGTATACACAATGTTGAAGAGCAAACTCTTGACTACCATACTCTCATCTTATTCTAGTTCTATTTTTGATATAAGGTAGTTTTTGTATCGATTGTCAGGTTGTTAGCAATCGGAAATGTTCTTTTGCTTTCATGCTAAGAATACAACGCAAGGCTCTTTTTTACAAAATAAATATACTGTTTGCATTATTTATTTTGCCGCTATAACAACAAATAGGCAAAATAAAAAATAATGTAAAAATTTAAGGGCCCCCCTCAAAAAAAACATGATTTTTTTGTGTTAAATCTTGTACGATGGTATGGAACCCTTCGTGTGCGAGTCCGACTCGCACTTGGCCAGTTTTTTTGCACTTTGTGTACCGCATAGTTCCTTGTTTTTTTTATGTCATTACAAGCTGAGCTCAGTTTACCAGCAAATATTAATTATAAGAAGTTAATTAATTAGCTATGTTTAACGACAATTCCTCTGCGGTATTGGGCATGTCTTCAATATTGTTATGCCCAAGAACAAAATGCATGAAATTGGTTTTGATTGGTATTCAACAATACATTAAACTCTTCAGATGTATTATTAGTGTTCGATTATGTCGAACAAAAGTGAAAATCTAAATAAACACAAACATTCTGTTCAGTGGCGGGCTTACATTTAGGCCGACTTGGCACGGGCCTAGGGCGGCCAGATATTAGGGGCGGACGATCGAAAAAAATACTGATGCACCCATAAACGACACTAAAGCATACAGTACGTGTAACGTCTCCTTACCCGAAAAAAATCCAGTTCCTTCTTCATGGTCTAACTTCTGAACCAATTTGGATAAAAGTTGGCAAGAAAGTATTCATATCATAGGCCTCATTAAATGATGAGCTGAGAAGGGGACGGCCTACACGTCCCGGCTAAGACTCCAAGTCCGCTTCTGATTCAGCAAATAAAAGAACTCACCAAAGCTGCAGAAACAAGGAAACAAACTTATTGGGGTTCCTTACGCATGCATCCATACACTAGGAAAACTAGACACCCCTGTGTCGTGGCTGCATGAAGACAACAGAAACACCAGCCTATGTATATTATAATTTAGAAGCGTGGCCCACCAAGAGCTTTTCCAAGGCACCTTTACGGGGATCTTCTCTCGCCACTGCTGAGTCGAGATTAAGCTGTGATGTGTGCCACAGGTCTGGAGGTGACGGACGAGAATGGGAAAGTGATTGGCCGCTCGTCCATAGCACCCGCCAAAGGAATCTCCCAGGTCGTCACCTCTCGGTATGAAATGCTTTTCTCTACCTTCCACTTTTCACAGATTCAACTAATGGGACTTTCGTTTTACGAGTGACATCTTGGAGCCACATGTGCTCAGGCAGACATTTTATATAACTTAACATGGATAGCCAATGCCACACATACCTTCACGATATTGCCCTCTTACACCATCATTTCATATAATGCGGTGGTGCCGAACCATGGAACAGGTGACTAAATGCACATATCCAACTCAGAAAAAGAAAAATGTGGTTCTAAACGGGAAAGGGATTGAACCCATAACCTCTGTAATGAGAGGCAACGCCCCGGGCCCCTTAGCTACTCTAAAGTAAAGTAAGTAAGCACCCACTTTACTGCAACAGTTTTCCCAAAATGTTGAGAGCTTGAAAGTCGACGCCCGGTTTACGGTTGTGGGGGACGGTGCAGGATCACAATGGCGGCCCCGGGCATGCTGTTGCTGCCTTTCATCATGGAGCGACTCGAGCGCAAGGCGTGGATGCGGCGGCTGCACCGCGCGCACGCTGGCATCCAGACCGTCATCGTCGGCTGCTTGTGAGTATGACGCACAGATTGTGGTTGGGGGGGACGGCGCAGGATCACGATGGCAACCCCGGGCATGCTGTTGCTCCCTTACATCATGGAGCGACTCGAGTGCAAGCCCTAGATGCATATGGTTACATAGTATCCCTGACTCCAGCTTTAGTTCGGCTTAAGTTAACATGCAACAACTTTCTAACATGTATTTTTTAACTCCTTAGTCACAGAGAAGCTTTTCATACGGTCTGCGTCGGCCGCTCATCCTAAAGCATTAATGTTATTTTATTTTCTCAATGGGGAAGAAAACTCAAAGCTTCAAAACTGTTTCATTCCTGTCAAGTTGTATTTACAAGTCTTTATATGCAAGAGTTCAGTATGCCACTCTCCACGATGCAGTAGAATAAGATTTGGAGGAAAAGAAGAGCTTTTGTTTGTCTTCAAACAAATTTTAATCTAATAGACCAGCACAAAGTTTGAAATAAAATATTATAGGTTATGTTATTGTGATACTTTCTTTCCTACGACTTCATTTGATTAGCAAAATTATGGAACTAATAATTATCAATTTAATAACGAGACAATTGAGTCATTTTAATTACGTAGAATGAGTAAATAAAATTTTGAAGTCTGTTCTTTTTTATTTTGTATGGTATCTGACAGCTTTCACAGATCTATTAGGTGAGCTCGATTAGGCGCCACCTGTCGTGATAAATAAGCAGTTTAATATGTTACTTACCCTAAGAAGAAAAACCAAGCATTCCGTAAGCCTTATTAACTATGTTGCAAATATTGATTTCAAAATGTAGTTTTGTATAAAATTTAACACCTAAATATCGAATGTTGTTGACACGCTCCAAAAAATGGTTACCAATTCGGTACCTAGTTAAAAGGGACATCGTTACGATTGTTAGTAAATGATACGCAGGTGCAAATCTTTTTTGCAAATGTCCAATGACATTTCCACAAAAAGTACACTGCTTATAAGACTAAGCGGTCATTAAGTGTTGCGGTGCCATCTAGTTTGAGGCTAATATTTGAGTGTTTATCGAGTCTTGATTTGTATGCTACTGATTTTTAGTTTCCTCCTTTACTGTTGGTATTTGAAGTTCCAGGTGGAGCCTGTTGTTGGTAACCATCGTGCGTTGTCTGCGTTGACAATCATACACAGAATTTTGGATTGGAATATTTTGAGAATTTCTAAATTGGAGTTTGCCTCATAGTTGGATTCCGTAGGACCAGATTAGTTGAAAATGGTTTTATATAGTAGAAGTTTGTTTTCAGAATGAATTTGTGACTTACAAGCTAGTATATGTTTCGCTGTCTTAAACTAAGCGTTTTTCTTTCTCGAAAGATGGTGTGCAAGGCGTCTGTCCAGGTAGACACCTTAGATATTGATCATGGTTGGCCCGAGGTATGGAAAAGCCATCAAGAGTACATAATGGAGGTTTCTCACCGACGCGTGGAAGTTAGCTGGACTGATTTGGTTTCATTAGCCTTTGGATATTTTGTCAAGGATACAGTAAATACAAGGTAAGGTCCAGAAAACTTCCTTGGGACACCCCAGCATTAATTACAACGAGATTTGTTGCCTTACTTTATAAAGTAATATCTGGATTTCAGGTAGGATTTCAGAAATATGAAGTATATATAAGTAAAGGAAACTATTTTTTTTTTATTTTGTATTGTTCATGAAAGCCTTTAAAAAATGAAAGGATAACGATTCAAGACAGGAGAATAAAGAAGCATGGGCAAGTATGGGTAGTGGTAATGGCTAGGTCTCTACATACATAGTCACTCCCATAGGTATAGGTATAATTTATATAACTTTTGTTTCCTTGCAGCTTGACGGTAATGGTGCCAACTGCGTGCGCGCTCTTCCCCCAGCAATGGTTAGTCAGACTCTTTCCTCTTTCCAAAAGAACTATTAAGGTGCCATAACAAGTAAGAATCTCTCTAATATCTAATCAAAGCAAGCACCTCTCTATTCTCTGTTTGCTATCTAACCACTGGCTATATCGTGTGGCGTCAGTATGCAGTCCAAGTATGCAGCTGTTTATCCTCTGAGGCGCGTATGCGATACGTGGAAAGATTGAGCAAAGCGATATGACTGATGCAGCGCTTCTGTCTCAAAAGAGAATCCGCTATCAACCACGAATGAAACTAAATTGTGAACGGTTTCTCCAGTTAGGTACATAGATATCGCCATTTGTGTTACGTATTTTGTTAATTATGCAGGTGGCCCATTTATAGTGGCCCAAAAAATGTTTTTAGATAGAGGATATCGTAATACCTTTTTTTTAAAAACATTAGTTTTCCGAGTTAGTTGTAGTGTTCTAGAAGTTTTTTTGTAAATTAAAATAAAATTATGCATACTGGGGATTTTAAAATCCCCTTAAAAATGCCTACATATGTCACAATTGTCTAGACAAAAAATTGTAGTAGTGTAACCATTAAATAATATATTTAAATTAACATCATTTGTACAAAGAAAAAAATGACTTACCTTTAATTTTAAAATCTTTGTTTTTTCCTTTTTTTTTACGTAGAGGACATAGTATTACCTATTTTTAAACCAACATTATTTCTGCAGATAGTTTAGAAGTTATTGTTTTTTTTATTATAGTTCTTGCAAAACTATTACACATAAACTAGATATCTATTCCATTAAATTAAATAATTATACAATTGAATGTTGTTTTCAGCCGATTGTCGACGGAAATAATAAAGCGCTACGAAAAAGAAAACTACGAAGAAATAGTACGCAACACAAGTGGCAACCCTCCCCCATACGTCTACTTCAACAAGGGCTTGTGAACTGTGAACTGCTGCTCGAACTCTGCACGCTCCACCTCCAGGCAGCGCCGCGCCGACTCGCCCAGGCTAGAGCTAGGTGATGGCTCAGTAGGTACAACCTAGTAGACAGCTTACAGTAGATAGACGCCGAGGAGGCAGAATCGCCTCGTAATTGTCTTTTCAGTTAAAAAAATGTAAACAATACAAATGTTAAGCACTGCACTCATGCAAGCCTAATTCTCACTAGGGGACACTCGCCAGCTTATTGGTCCCTCACTCACACAACGTAATGCAACACTATACCTGCAGCAGTGAATCCCTTACTAGATAAGATAAGATGAAACCCATGAGCTTTCGAACTATCGGGGGCTGCAAAAACGATACCGGCGAGCCACGTGTTTTTTATAACTATGTGAAGTACGCCAGAGGTTGCATTCTATACACTCGACGCTATGATAGCATGCACGCTATCATACGGCGCTGTCATGCAAACACACATGATACCGTATCGTACCGTGCCCATTTTATTGTACAGAATGCGGCTTCTGGTTATACTTTGGGGGAAATACTTTCTACATTTCAGAGTTCAAAGGATCTAGAAGATCGAATGTTGCTATTTTGTCAAGGTATGTAAGCTCCAATGAATGTTCTCCATGGTCGAGATGATAATGAAAGAATCTGTGAAAATTTCAGCTGTCTATGCTGTCATCAACTGAGAGTAAATGATGCACTCCATGACTTTACAAAGAAGAGAGGTAACGGCTATGGTGCGATAGTTGGTCGATTTCCAAGATTTAAGCACACATCTAGTGGAATACGATGGACAGTAAAGGTAGGTTAGGACAGGCGGTATTTCTGGAGCGCACTTCTTCAATGGCCATTCACCTTCCTGCCATCTAGGGCGCTCTTTGCGTTATTTTCCAGGAAAGCTAGTTGCCGCACAGTTCCTTAGCGAAATTGTGTCTTCGGCATAGAGAATTTGCACCCAGGAATGAATGGTGGAATGGAACCGCACTCACCCAGACGTTAGTTCACCGCAACAAAGCCCACGAGAAGGTCTACCTTTTTTTTGGTGGCAAAAGCTAGTGAACCCGTCAGGCTGTTGAAATGGTGGTAGGAAACACCGGCATAAATTTGATTCTATGGATTTGGCATTGGGCCAGAGTTGACGGCTATGCGTGAAGCGACCAGGGACATGCCGGAACCTGCGGAAAGTACAGTGGGACCAGCTCGTCTCGAGTCGGAGACGGGAGCGGGAAGACATGGTGGCGGTGCTAGAGCCACATTGAGGACGGTCGTCTCGACGTCCGGGTCGACTAGGACGTGACGAGGGCGACGTCTGTGCGGTGGGATGGGTCGGATGCTCGGGCGTACGTTGCCGCCTTGACGAGCAGCGGATTTTCCGCACGTAGAGGGGAGCACCAGTCGCCTGTCGCATGAAGCGGTTCTGGATGATCTGGAGGGGCTTCGGGTTGGTCTTTGCTACATGCGCAAAGACCACACTGGCGTAGGAGAAGATGTTAAGTGCGTCCATGTAGATTGCGCCACAGTCGTTCATAGCTATTTCTGCTATAACTCCCCAAGAATAGGAAGTTCCAAACAATAAGTGTATTATTGGCGAGCAACTCAACTATTTATGAAAATGTAATGTCATAAAATAATTTATTAAAAATTCGCTAACATTTGTGAGATTATCATGAGGCATAGGGCAAAAAATTGGTAATTGTAAATGGCTTAGCAACAGAAATTGCTACAAACTACCGTGGTGCTATTGCTTTAACGCACACTGATGCCCTTTACTTTGATGCCCTTACTTCAAAGATATATCTATTCTTCAATAGTAAAGACAATACAATTTAGCGTAGATATCTAAATAGGTTAAGGGATAATATATAGGTGAACATAGGTTTTTGTTAGATTAATACCACTAAAGTTTCTTGGTGGATTATTTTTTACTGGTTGATCGAATCCCTGGATCTATCAGTTTTTAACGTCAATTAGTGTAGTTTGACTACCAAAAAAGTCTAAATAAATGGAATGAAAGTGATTTTGCATTATTATATTACAACATTATTATATTATAACATTTCGAATAATGAAAAGAGTTGCATTTTAGCTGAACTCTACACCGAGATGCTGCCAACAAAACAGCCGAATAGCGGAATTAGGCTTCAGAAGGCAAAATCGAGTCAATACCAACAAAGAAATACCATAACCTAATTTAGTTTTAAACAAATCTAGTTTTGCCTAGACTTAACTAGTTTGTATGAAAACCGGGTTAGGACTCCAAGTATACATTGCCATTTATTTAGGCTTAGTTTTGTGTATTATTCTGCTACAGGCAAATGTAGATATGTATTATAGTGCCTATTGTACTTATGGAACTATTAAAGATGATTTTAGAGCATTAATTGTTATTCACTTTTAATTTTAAAATAAATAAAACGAAAATTTAAAATAAATTTAAAATTTTCGTTTCTATTTTTGCTCTTGCAGCTTATCACATCCTACCTCAGTTGAGTTAATTATATATATTATATGGAACAGTGCCGTAAATAATATATACTGGTTACGAATATTTATATTTTTAAAACGGCAATTAAAAATGATATCATTCTCACAGAGCTGACTACACACACATTCTGTATTTACTACCAGAATTGCGGCGGCACTAGATCTAAAACTAACGAACTACGTATGAACATACTGTCCAACCATTTTGACATAGTGATACTTACCGAGACGTGGCTCGAGTCTAGCGTCCACTCATCCGAACTTTTCGACGCGCGTTACACAGTGTACCGCCGCGACCGCGACCGCGTGCGCACCGGCAAGAAGGATGGCGGCGGCGTGCTGATCGCTGTGCTCAGTGAGCATAGCGCCACGCGCCGCATGGACCTTGAGGACGAGGCCACAGAGCAGATCCTTGTAAGCATTACTACGGCATCGCGGTCAATCATTCTGAGCGCAGTGTACATACCCCCCGGAGCTCCTCTCGCCGTTTATGAAGCTTTTTGTAGCAACCTAGAACGCGTATTTGTATCTAATCTGAGTAGTAGCTACTACATTATAGGGGACTTGAATGTACCAGGACTCACATGGACCTTCAACTCTGGCAACAGTCAGGGTAACGCAGTTAACGACACTGTTGGCGCCGCACGGCCACTACTCCAAACTATGTCATATATGAACCTGAATCAGTATAACTGCGTTCCTAATAATAGTGGTAAGTACCTTGACATGGTGCTTAGTGACAATGACGTAGTCGTAACAAGGGATAATGACCCGCTTCTTCCTGAAGACAGACACCATCCTGCGCTAAATATATTATTGCCCCCCGTGTCACAGCGCATTATGGTCAACAAAGAAAACCGTAATAGGAATTTTAGACGCGCTGATTACGACAAAATTAATAACAAGTTACTAAGCGTTGATTGGAATTCTGAACTCTCTTCGCTCTCATGCGAAAATGCCATTAATCACTTTTATAGCTTGATATATGATATTGTAGAAATTCTAGTCCCACTCTCATCTCCAAGAAGCGAGAAGTTCCCAGTTTGGTATGATTCTAATTTGATAAAATTAGAAAGAAAGAAACACAAGGTTTGGCGCAAATGGAAAACCTATGGGAATCTATCGGACTACAGAGAATTCTCACTATTAAGAAGTCGTCACAAAAAAATAAGTAAAAAGTGTTATGACTCCTTTTTTGATTCCATTGAAGTCTCTTTGCATTCCAGCATAAAAGGTTTTTGGTCATATATTACTTCATTGAGGTCTTCCGATGGTTATCCGGCGACAATGTCATATCAGGGACAAACCTCCAAAGATCCTCAAATAATATGCAATATGTTCTCAACGTTCTTTAAATCCACTTTCGAACCACCCGCCACTAATGTTATTATAGATGCTGAGGATTTTACATCAGATAACATGGGCGACGGTATGTCAACATTATCTGATCTGTCGCTCACTGTGCACCAAGTCTCACGCGCTTTAAAATCACTTGACGGTGGAAAAGGAGCTGGCCATGATAAAATTCCACCGTACTTCCTCAAAAACACAGCTTTATCAATTGCAGCCCCATTAACCATTATTTTTAACAAGTGCTTAGACAACGGGGTATTTCCTTCCAAATGGAAAATGGCTCATATAATACCAATATTTAAAGGAAATTCCAAACATAAAGTTGAAAATTATAGGCCCATTTCCATCCTTTCGGCTATACCCAAACTGTTTGAAAGACTCATTCATGACGAAATCTACCCTTTCCTCGCTCCGCAGATCATCGAACAGCAGCATGGTTTTATGAAGGGCAGGTCTACGAACAGCAACCTGTTACTGTTCACAAATTTTTTGTTTCGAAACATGGATCGTGGCCTCCAGGTAGATGCAATATACTGTGACCTAAAAAAAGCCTTCGATAAAGTGGACCATCTCATATTACTACGGAAAATTTCATTCAACGGAATCAAAGGAAACCTACTGAGATGGTTCTCTTCATACCTGAGCAAAAGACAGCAAGCAGTCACCCTCAAGGGTTACACATCTAACTGGGAAAATGTCACCTCTGGGGTTCCACAAGGCTCCATATTGGGTCCGTTACTGTTTCTTTTATTTATCAATGATGTAATTAAGTGTTTTAATGTATGTTCCTTTCTTATGTATGCCGATGATATAAAAATCTTCGCAACTATTCGGACTGTTGATGACTGCTTACTAATTCAGAACGAGCTAGACTCTTTCGTAAGCTATTGCGCTACAAATAAAATGTTTCTGAGCTTATCTAAATGCAAGTGCATATCTTTTACTAAAAATCGTAATGATGTCACTTTTAACTACCGCATTGGCGACCATTTCTTGGAACGTGTCAACAACATCAGAGATTTAGGTGTCCAATTAGATACAAAACTACATTTTGACATCCATATCCACAACATAGTCAATAAAGCTTACAGAATGCTTGGTTTTGTTCTTAGAGTCAGTAAATGTTTTAGAAAACCGTCGACGTATTTATTACTTTACTATACGCTCATTCGATCCCAACTGGAATACTGCACATCCGTTTGGTCGCCACATTATACCATTTACATCGACCCAATTGAGAATATTCAAAAAAAGTTCTTGCGATCTTTAAGCTTTAGGATGAGTAGTCCACGCAGATCGTATGAAAAGCTTCTCTATGACTACGGAGTTCAAAAATTATATACTAGAAGGAAGGTGATTGATGTCATGAATTTGTTTAAAATTTGCAACAACAAGTTTGACAGTATTTCTCTATTAGATTTAGTGCCGCTCCGAATTCCGTCTCGTGCAACTCGCAGTACGGCATTGTTCCATGTTAACTTAACCCGAACTAAAGCTGGAATCAGGGATCCTATCCGTCGTATGTGTCAATTATACAACGAATCTGTGTTTGACTGTGATATATTTTATGATAACGTGCAAAATTTCAAAAGGAAAGTTATTAGTGCTCTTGAACCTCAAGAAACTGTAACAATATGAACTCCTATGTAACATTTTTTGTATTTTAATATGTTAACTATTTACTGTTTGTGTTCCTGCGAGGAATAGGTAGGAAATAGGCGTTGTATTTTTTTTATTTATGTTTCATTTGTGTTATTGCTCTCTATTTCTGTGTTTCCTCCTGCAATAAAAAAAAAAAAAAAAAAAAAAAATAATTATGACTTGTGGAGATGTCCATCTCCACACCAACAACCCACGCAATACTCGCGGACTCGCGTGTTCTGAGTTGTATTATCCGATGGGGGCAAGCTATTACATCTGTAGAACTTAGCACAGTTCTAGCCCAAGTGGAAGGAATCCTAAATAACTAAAAAAATAGAACTGTAAAATGTTTTGATTTTAAAGTTTTTTTGAAATAATTGTTCTGATTTATTATAAGTGGGACATTCCAAAATAAATTATAGATACTCTTTACACATTTGCATGACACTGGCTAGTTATACATTTTCATAAAGATGGCTTCTTTACTTTTAATTTAGAAACTAGTGAATTCGAATTATTCTTTTTTAAATATTTTTGTTTTCTGAAAGAATCGGGCGGGAATATGCTCACAGTCATGGAGCTCACTAGACGAGATTTTCGCGACAATATTTATTATGATTTATGATTATAAAAAAGGATGGTTGGTTCACGAGAAACAGTTTTTAATTGGTTTCTGAGTTTAAAAGAGGACGAGGAAGCTTTGAGAATAAGGCGAAGACAGGTCAGCCGCCAACCGGCGCCGCGGTCACTCAACAAAATGTGCAAGAAGTCGTAAAACTTATTCGTGAAAGCGAACAATTACATATGTAGAGCTTGAGCGAGAACTGGGCATCGGATCAGCAGCAGTGGAAACCATCATTCACGACCACCTCTCTCTCCGCAAACGTTATTCGAGATGGGTGCCGCACAATCTCACCGTTGAACAGAAATGTTGTCGCATGGATTAGTGCTGATTTATGTTAGATAAATTCGACGCTGGTAGAAATATTAAATCAAATTAGACGTTTAAACCCTCTAATGAAGGAATGTTTTAAACGCTGCTGGCCATTTCTCTTTATATATGACTGACACATTACACAACATCATGGAACTCTTGAAGCGACATTTGCCTCGAGTCTGTGCGCTCCCGCGCCTTGTCGTGTTCTTGTAGGGTTAGGACCTAATTAATAGGGAAGGGTTACCTACGAATAAAAGAGATCACATTCTTATGATCTGATTCTATGGCATAGCATAAATATAATATTTAGTTCGGCGGACGTTACGGTCGCAGGCGCTGGGGTCAACGCATGAAGCAAACCGAACCACTAACAGTTGAATGTAACAACTGTCAGCGTTATTGCAATAACTGAGAAGAAAATTGGTCAACCGTGAACTTCATTATAAAAAGTTATCATGAAATACCAGGAATGTGCCCCCTACTATGTTTGCTATTATATAAAGTTTTCGTGTGTACACTGTTGGCGTACCTTTTTTAAAATAACCTAAAAATATTAATAAATAAAGTGGAAATATTTTAAAATTCAATCAATAAAATAATTATTAATCGTAAACACTATCGTAAATATATCGGTTTTGGGGCTAACTAGTCCTGGAGCTCCAGTTGCTTATCTCCTTAGCAAAAAACGTTTTGTTTATTGTATACCTTGAACTGTGTTCTTATTTATTTATTTAAATACTAGCTGCGGTACCCGGCTCCGCTCGGGTTAATATCGTTTAGGACTGATATCGGGCTGAAGTATTTCCTGGATAAAAAGTAGCCCAAAAGGCTGGTCTAAAAGTTTGTCCGACAATGTATCCATCTACCAAATAAAATCAAGCGGATATAGCATAATCTGATAACCGATAGATTGTTAACGTGTCCAAGTGTAGGTATCCTACCTATGGATAAGAAATGAAATGAAAAATTTAATGAGAAACATCCGTCGTTTTAGAGCTTCGTAAACATTTACTGGCTATTTTTCAACAAAAAATGAAAAGCATACCTAGTAAGTTACGAAGGGGACCAAACATTTTACCTGGACCACAGCCAGCCTCAATATCGAAAACAGTAACAAAATAATAAACCGGCCAAGTGCGAGTCGGACTCGCACAAGAAGGGTCCCGTACCATCGTAAAAGATTTATTACAAAAAAATTTTTTTTTTGTATGGGGGCCCCCTTTAATTTTAATTATTTTTTAATCTTACATATTTGTTGTTATAGCGGCAAAATAAATACACACTCTGTGAAAATTTCAGCTGTCTATCTGTTATGGTTACTGAGATACAGCCCTGTGACAGACGGACAGACGGACGGACGGACGGACAGCGGAGGCTTAGTAATAGGGTTCCGTTTTCACCCTTTGGGTACGGAACCCTAAAAATACGCATATAAATTCGGTGAGTGGTTTGTGAGTTATAAGAATTTAACATTCACTGCTCAACCCTCTGGTAATGAAGCGTTATATTATGTCGCCTATGACTTTTGAGTAGATTCAGGCCAGATTTATATACAAACCGCATCTAAATAGAGTAATTGGTTCTCAATTAATAAGCATTTGATCCCACTGGTCGCACATCTGGCGATTCAGCGTGACGCGAATTAGTCCTAAAGTTGCGTGAAATATCATCCCACACTTCGGTACAATTACCATCGAAATCAGATTAGTGGTAGCAAAAGCCTAAATATATGGGATATGAATCCCTTACTTGATATCTTTTTAACAATTATTTTGAATGATATAGTAGTGTAAAAGATATATCTAAATATAATTTAAATCTGAATAAGGATTAACTTCGTAGGAAAAACTTCGCAAATAACCCATATTTTTTAATAATATATCAGAGATTAAACAATTTATTATGCGCACGCATCGCCCTCACCCTCGGCGCCACTATACTGTGGCTTTTGCAATGAAAATGTATGTGGTTCAAAGTCCAATATGTGGCATTTAGGGTGATGCCGTTTCTACCTTAGGAGGTAAGGCACGTGATACCACACTTACAATTTTCGAGTAGTTTGTTTTCATTGTTCTCTTAATTTTCTCTCAAATTACAGACACAAACCTTCTTCATTGATCACTCTTCCTATTAGTGAAACTGTATCAAAAATTCGTTGCGTGGTTTGGAAGAAGTAAGCCCCTCCCCCTCCAGCCGCCCTCCCGCCGGGCCGCGCGGAACATTACGGTTTGTATGACAGCCACATCTGAGCGTAAGTTGAACTGAGTTCCTGTGTCCCATGTAGTTAAATGTACGTGTACTAAGTTTCATCTAATTTGGTAGATCGGTTTAAGAGTTATGGAGCAACATACATGTATGTTCCTCCACAACTCAAAATAAAAGATTTCCAAAAATCGTCATTTTAGTTTTAGTATCATGCATAGAGTCTACAAATGCAGTATCTTAAAAAAGAAAGCAATTTACTCCAACTGTAAGGTTACAGACTTATTATTAACATAGGTGTTTATTGCCCTTCAAATTCGGACAAAAGGTAAAACCCAATGCCAGAGGCATTCTCTACCGGTCTACCTTTGGGTATCATGAGTACTGCTTGCTGCATGAGTAGCAATTATAGAGACAAATTAATTGAACCCCTGTTTTTAACAGCTCCAGTTACCTGACATCCGATAAGCAACTTTCGGTTACATTGCATATTTATGTGGTGAAACCGAAAGGTAACTGGGTTTTTTAGGCTGGTGTGGTGGAACCCGGCCTAAAACAAACGAAATTCCTACATAATACACAATATACCAACAACCTGAGCCGGTAGTCTCAGTTCTCACCTAAATTGGCGTTACGGCAAACCGATCGACTGGTGTTTTCAAATGTATGGAAAAATTGAAGAGCGCGCGCAGTGGGCGTTAAGCGAACTAACATTTGCGAGTCCGAGTTTGATTTGACAGCTTACTCAATGTTGCCGTAAATATGTCGACGTTGTCGTTTACGTCGACGCAGCGTTTTCATACAAATCAGAAGTTCGAGTTTGACTTTGACAGCTTTAAGAAGTAAAACCACAGAATATCTAGTAAAAACTTGTATGGAGTTTGGAGAAAACGCCAGACGATCGGTTTGCCGTAAACGCCAATTTAGGTGAGAACTCAGACTGACCACTCTGTATTCATATAAATATTATATGTTTTATATTCTTCTGTATATGCAAATAAAATAAAAGTTTATTTAATAAAAAGTATTTTATTATTATTATGTATGTATAGGTACTAAATGCATTTAATTGAAAATGATTTGTGTATTACATACTTACAAATAAGGCAACTTAAATATAAATTATGCAATGTACATAAAGCGCACTGGCATCGAGAATTATATTTACACTTGAGTATGTTATTCTTTTTTTGGATAATGTATCCAGGTCCCTATATAGACTAATCTAGGTACCTGCTTCAAATCAGATACACAAACAACTTAAATTGTAACACATATAAAATATAAAGCAAACTTGAAGTTATTTTATGTAAATTTTTATAATATGAGAATTTCATTGAGTGTTGCCTATTCTTATTTTTCTTTATTATTTCAAGGTTGGCAGCAGCATTTGGGTTTAAATGTTAATTTCATAAGTGGACTGAAATAAAAATAACTAAACCAATGATGTTTATTTGTGGGTTCTTTAATGATTTAGGTCGTGGTCCAGTTTGAACTATCGTTACCGAAGGCGCGTTTGCAAGTGGTCCGATTCGTGCCAACAGCCTTAAACATAGCGTCGTGTGAACGTTATGACGTCATCGTTAAGTCACTCAATGTCGTACCAGATTAATCGACTCTCGCGAAAGTTGTTTGTATGGCCGTGGGCTGCACGGCCTTCTTACTGACGAAATTTTCAATGAAAACTTTGGTTCCTATTCGGAATTTTTACAGATTTCGGGGAATCCTAAAAACGTTTTTGAGGAATTGGGGGAGTAATAATCGGCAAGGCTGTGTCGTACACAGTGCTCACGCTTTGGAGGTGTGGGCACTGTGTGTGGAACTGTCAGTTATTTATTTTGATGTTCCTAAAATGTTTTCTATCGTCTTTCGACTGTGTTTTTTGACAAATCGTAGAATGTTTCTCAAGTGAAAATCCAAATTTAGCTTACAGGAATTGATGAGATTCAAATTTAAGGTGAAAACTAATGTCATTTGTTCCCTATTTGTGGTTGTGTTTTCGTAAGCTCGCACACAAACGGTCTTAATCGTTTGTAATGCTGACAGCTTTGAGCGTGCAATCATTTTTATATGCCTTGAGCACTGTAATCGTTTACGGTTCAAAACGGACAACGGTGGTAATCTAATTCGTGACTATCAGTTTGTGACGTTGTCAAACTGCAGTGCGAGTTTAAATAACTGAAATTTAATTAAATTGCAATTATTGTATTCTATACGAGTATGTACGAAACTTTTGTTCATGTATGAAATTACTTCTTAGTAAATGCTTTTGAAATGAGGGTAGGAACAAAAGAGTGTGTATGCATACGCACCGCTTGGTGACCCTCTATATGGTACAAAGTGAAGTGAGTTTGAGGCTAAATAGCTTTTATTTATTTATATTCCATGTCACTATATTTAGTTTGGCCAAACTCGGGCGAGTCCAATGAAAATACGTTACATTGTGACGGGCACATCGTAATTGTATACCATTTATCTTTATTGATCATCCTTAGGCAGTACACTGCACTCATATTGAAGCTGTGGAACTCGGCATTGAATGGCTTCACCGAACATGTCCAGGCCCATCGGTAGTGAAGCAGGGTTTCGATCGAGGTCGAGACTAGAGGGTGACCTCTCCCTCTCCTTATCGCTAGCGGAAGTGTTTCTGCTCGCATCGAGCCTCGTCAGCTAGCCCACTCTCGACCTCCCTCTCTCTACCTATCCATATTCTGTAGGATGCATTCGCAGCTCTCTCCATACATGAACTTAGCGTTGATCTTGGCAGGCCTAGATTCTCAAAGAAACTGGAGAGCGACATTGCTGATAGGCCTCTTGCTCCGACTTCAACAGCAAACAGGTTCGTCTTCGAGCCAGCACATTTCTTACTATCCGGTATACTATATTGCAGTACTTGTTTACTTTATAGTTGTGGTCCTCAGGTATGTTAGTTTCCCATGAAACTGTAAGATCGACAAGTACTACATGTTTTGTCACTTTCGAGTATACAAGTGTCCAGTATGTATGCTGTGGTACAGATTTCTGAAGGCATCTGGTAGTGCTACGTATGTGTATCCATCAACAATTGCCAATCATAGCAAGTGAGCACAGTGATGGGAGCACCGCACCCGCTACAGCGTCGGCACATCCTCACCAGACTACTTCGGGACAATAGGCTGAATAATCAATGATCATGTTGATTCACCTTTATCAATACAATCATGATTGAAACAAACTACTTTTTGCTTCTCCAGCTCTCATTGTTTAAAAACCACCAAGCTTACTTCCATACACAATTTTACAATGACATTTCGCACAAAGCTAGCTAGCTATCTACAAAAGTTTCAAATATAAATAATAGAATATTCTAATTTAGCACCATCTACATAACTAAAAGAAAGTTACTTATAATCGTGTCGGTCTGACCCTAGAGTATTTATTGTTCATGTAAATGTGGCGCTGGGGGAGGTATATGAGGAGCATCAGGTGGTGGATGCGGGGAGAGTGGTGCGGTGCGCGTGGAGCGAGCGCTCGGCGCGGCAGAGGGCGCGCGCGCTCGCCCGCACGAGGAAGGCGAGGTGCAGCTGCTCGAAGGCGGCGAGGTGGTGGCGCGCGCGCACCAGCCCGTGCAGCACGGTCGCGCGCTCCAGGTCGAGCCAGCGCTGCACGCACAGCTCGTCGGCGGCGCCCGCGTCCGCCGGCCCCCACAGCCACCACTCGAGCGCCGCCGCCGCCGCCGCCAGCGAGCCGGCCGCCTCCTGCGCGAGCGCCGCGCGCACCGCCGCCGCCAGCGCTCGCGCCGCCGGCAGCCGCGCGAGCCCACGCGCCGCCGCCGCGCACAGCGACACGCCCTCGCGCCCGCCCGCCACCTCCTCGCCCAACCTGCCGGCCCGCACACACACACACACACACACACGTTCATTCACGGTATACGTCGCTATACGAACCTAATACAATTCTCAAGATATAAGTGGACAGACGGAAATAATTCACAGTTACACGTTTAACTTTTTATGAGTTAGTGACTATGACTTTGAGCGGCTCGTAGCCTAGTGGCGCGGGGACTGGCCTAGCGTACCAGAGGCCTGGGTTCAATACCGACATGCACCACTGTCTTTCTCTTTCCGAGTTCCAGAAGTACATTTCGTCACGAACGCTATATTTTTGTAACACATCTCCTTTTGTAAATTGTACGTGTATTACTCTGTTGGCGAACCTTAATAAAAAAAAAAAAAAAAAGAAAAAAAAATCGCCGGGTGAACAGACAAGTGAGTATTCAATATGAGCTGCATTTATTATCACACTAAGGCTTGGATAAATAGTGGTAACAGAAACAGAGACTGACGAAAAGTAGTACTTTTTTGACGTAATTTTGCATTACTTTTAGATTTCATCCATACAAAATGTGTCAAAGTGACGTCACAAAGTACAACTATTCGTTAGTCTTCAGTTTCTGTTACGACTATTTATCTCAGGCTAAGGGTTGCCTACGCGTCGGCGTGCCTTCCACAGTAGCACATCGGTCAGGTGATAGGTGAAGGCCCATCAACAATAACCGTAGCACTAGTACATCACACTAACCCCAGCGGCAAGCAGTTATTTAAGGAGTTATTCGGTACAAATTCCTGAACGAAGTGGATGGATATCGAAGACAACCAAATTCAGGAATGGAGACCTAGCTTGGTACACAGACATGCTCTCTCGTGGAACTCCAAATGCGGCGAAAAAATAGGATCAAGAGTATACGGAGATGAGCCCAGGGTGCGAAAATCCAAAAACCTAGGAAGACACACTTCCGTATATCAGGTGGAAGTGTTTTGCAATCACAGATTGCGTACACGAAAACCTACTACGATCCTGCAAGAACCAACACATCGTCATCCTTTCAGATAGTCAGGCAGCCTTGAAGGCACTACTCTCTGCAGAGGTTAAATCTAAGCTCACCCTAAACTGCATCCAAACGCTGAATGTGCTGAGGGAAATGAATAACTTATCCTGAGACGGGTACCAGGTCACTCAGGAATCGACGGCAACGAAAATGGAGATGAACTTGCGAAAGGAGCTAATAAACCCCAGGTAGGACCTAAAACATCCTGTGGGATTTCTAAAAGCACTGCTGCATTACATGACCATATGAACATTACATGACTGTGCTCAAAAGAAAAGCCAGGACGAAAGCACGCCAAGGCCCTTATAATGGATTTTTCCCAGAAAAGAGCATTCGAGCTAATCAACCGAAGCCGAAATCAACTCAGAGTAACCAGAGCTCTAACAGGCCACTGTAACCTTAACAAACACCTGCGCAGGATGAGGTTGACAAATACAGATTTATGCAGGTTCTGTCTTGAGCAAGAGGAGACACAGATCCACCTATGCGACTTGAGCACTAATTCATGAAAGAAATGCCATCCTTGGGGATACTTACTAGACCCAGATGATATCAGTCATCACACCTCAAAAAATCCTGCACTTCCTGAAGGAGGCAGGAATTGAGGGTGAAAGTCACAATCGATCTGGAAAGGTCGAAGTGACAGCGAGTATAAAAAAGCTCGCAGCCCAATTTCAAATAATAATAATAATAACCCCCGCGGCGCTCATCACGCCACGTCCGTTTACTCCGTATGGATCTATCGCCTACTGCCGCCAATGTCGTTTCGAGCATGGAAATGGTGGACATACCCTTGCAGGACGCACAAGCGGCCGTAGCGTGCGGTGTCGTGCAGCGTCGGGGCCGAGGAGGCGTCGGCGGCTGGAGGCGGCGGGTGCGGCGACGTGCGGGAGGGCGAGGCGGCGGCGGCGGCGGCGGGGGCGACGTCGCGCAGCACCGCGAACGAGGAGAGGTCGGCGGGAAGCGAGTCCACGCCGCGCGCCTGCAGCCAGCGCAGGGCGGTCAGCAGCTGCAGCATCGTGAACGCCGCTTCGTGCTCCCCCTCCGCCGACGCCGCGAGCCGCGCGCCGCACGCCGCCAGTGTCTCGACCGCGGCAGGCGGCAGCACCACCACCGTTGCTGCAACACCGCACCACACATCTCACACATATTTCTATCTGAGCATCAGACCCTCTCATCGTGCTCTCCACTACCCCATACTAAATAATCCACTACTTGCTCAACATAGACGGAAGGGAACACAAGTCACAGTGGCACCAGCTGTCACTGTCAGTGAGGTGTCCACGAAGCCCTACATGTCAATGGTGCAGCATATTTTCAGCCCCCACCCTCTTCGATGTGTATGTTAAAAAATTAAATAGTTTTCGTGTCGCCGTCTGCAACAGTGAGCTGACTAACCAAGCTGCTGGCCAGATCAGTGAGAAAGTTTCCAGATAGGTATGACAAGTCTGTGTGTGCAGGTGGTATGAGGGTGTGGATCTAAAAACATGCAACGTTATCATTCAATACATATTTTATATTATAATAGCCTGTATTTATCAGCATGAATTTCACATTGATCAAGAATTCTCGTCTCCAAAGTTACTAAATTCAAAATTAAAGTTGCATAGCTTCGCATGAGCTTGTTGATATTTTATGCAATCTGTGACTAGGGAAATGAATGTTGTCCCCGTATCGAGTATTACAATCATTTGATTCAGAAAATAGTGGTGATTCCTCCTCTCATAATTCAAGTCATTCGAAGTACATAGGGACCTGTGAACTGCACTATTCCTAACTGTCGGAATACGTCTCTGCAGGATTCGTATGGATCCATGGCTTGAAGATTACAAGCAAGATATTCTTCACGAACTACTTGTTGCAACTTGAAAGATGGGTTGATTGTGTTTTTGGTGAAAGAGAAGTTAAGAAATGTCTCCAAAAATAATGATTTCTCAGTTGATAGAAATGCATATCTACACTAAGATTACTTATGCAGACCAGAAATAAGAGAGGGACTAAACTAAAACCTCGAGGCACTCCCAGTAAGATATGGAATCCTTATGATTCGATTCCATCACTTAATAGTTTGTAAAATATATTACAGAAGAAAGAAAAAAAAAATACAAAATAATGTCCTTTAAAACGGTATTCCAGTTTTTGATTTCATATGTCAAGACCGTCAAAGGCATTTGAAATCAAGTGTTCCATGACCCATCTAAGGATTCAAATAACACTTTAATATCGTTGTTAGTTGGTTTGCCTATCTAAAAGCCAGCAATTTGGCTTAAACATTATGTTTTGTTTGATTAGTAATTTCAACAAGGTGAGGTAAAGTCAACAAGACTTTGAGGCTGAGCGCCTGCCGCGATACTGACGATATCCTCTCCGGGTGCACCGCGAGCGTGGGGGACGCACCCCGAGGTAGCACACGTACCTTGCACGAGGCCGACACTGCCGCCGTCGCAGTCTTCGCCGAGTTCCATCCGCGGCACGAGGTCGCAGAACTCTGTGACGGCATTGAGGCTGAGCGTCTGCGGGCGCAGCGCCTGCTGCGACACGAGCTGCGACGACATCCTCTCCGCGTGCACCATGAGCGTGACGGGCGCGCCCGAGCCCGCGCCGGCGCCGGCCCACACGCCCGCCCGGAACACCCGCCGCCCGCAGCGCACGCGCTCGCCGCCGCCGTCGCCGAAGTCGCTCCAGCGCAGCGCGGAGCATGCCCGCAGCGCACGCAGAGCCGCCGGTGGCGTCGCGCTCTGCTGTTGCACCTGCGTTGCACAACTTTACTTCTCGCTGAATGAACCAGGCATTGAGTTCTGAGTGTTTACTTGCAGCCAGGGTGTTTACTCGCGTTTGGGTTCGGCAGCCGCTTCTGACTGAACAAGAACAACAACCCACGACCAACGTATGTAGGTATTCAGAGATGAACAACTAAAAAGGGCCCTCAACCCGGCGGGCCTAACTCATTCGCGGGCACGGTACAAAACCGTGCTGTTGCGCTCTGGGACCTTCTCTGTTTCAAAGAATAAGACAGGCTCAGTGATGAGGAAGATGCAACATGTCCACAAAAAAGACAATGTGCATAGTGTATGATTTGGTACGATTTACGAAAATTTTCATTTCAAAACGACTTATAGCTAAAAGTAAACCACGACCGCTGTAGTCAAAAATCTAACAAAAACCAAATAGATCATAAATCTTGATTAAAAAGGATATGTCTGATGACTAATCTTTTTACGATGTTCTTACTTTATCATTGCGTAATCCACCTCCAAAGTTATTGTATAAAACGCGCGAAAAATTCGAACTTTCGGACCTCATAACTTAGAAATCAAACACAATTTTACAATGCCAATGGTCATCAGACATCTAGTTCGATCAAATAAAGCTATTTTGAGCAAAATTGTGGATCTCTGACAAGAAATATGGGCGTGATCTTCTTTCCCCTTTTGTATGGGGAGATGAGCGGGATGGGCCACCTTAAAGGTTTTTCTCCCTTAAGCCCTGTCGCTTGACGGTATATTTCCTGGTCTGCTATAATGGACTTGAGACAGTGACAGCCCACTTCTAGCGATATTCTCAGATCAACTTGCTTCGCTTGCAACACATGCTTCGTGGAGGGAAGTAAAAGTAAACTTGTTAACAAAACCTGGCAGGGATGATTACAATAGTGCAAGATTATTCAAACCGTTTCTCGGATAAAGTACATAGTACAAACCCTATCAAACTAACATGCATACTCAACGGGCATATCAACGGAAGCAGCCCTAAACCGGCGAGTGGTATTAACATAGAAAATTATTCAAAATTATCTACCCTCGGCACCTCATATTCTTTGACAGAAGAACGTTCAGTAGCATCAATAGAGCACTGTTTATGAAAGGAGTAAACTCAAGCATAAGCCATTGGATAGACCGCACGTTCAAACATAGAGCAATCCAGATGATTTTGTTAACCCCACCAGAGGAATAACTGCTAAAGGATGCCTCCAAAGGATGTGCTCTGTGAGCACTGCCGTTGAATCTGGTGGTGGACGCCTGAATAAGATGGCTAAATGACTAAAACTAATTCACTATATACTATATACTGATAACCTAGTCATACTTATATATAGATTGGAACTTTGATGGTGTCCAATGTAATCCAATGATTTGAATGCGCCATGATTTTCAAAAGAACTATTGCGGGGAACATGAGATTAATGTCAATCCTAGCAAATACCAA
Source organism: Incurvaria masculella (assembly GCA_946894095.1). Lineage (NCBI taxonomy): Eukaryota > Metazoa > Arthropoda > Insecta > Lepidoptera > Incurvariidae > Incurvaria > Incurvaria masculella. The sequence goes on along the minus strand of OX335652.1, from coordinate 20,691,934 downwards.
AGCTCTTCGGAACACAATGCACCCATTCAAGTGAGCTCAAGAACCGTGGAGTGAATAAAAACCTAAAATATAGTATTAAAAAGTCATTACAGCCATAGGGCAGTGTGGTAGATTTATTTGAGAAGACTTTGGGGCTACACCCCAAAATAACCCAGTGGCTATATAGAACAGCCATAAGACTCATGACAACTTATGGTGCAGTCGTCTGGTGGCCCAAAACCAGAATACTTACCGATGCTATCAAAGAGTACGAAATGTGACAGAATAGGTCAAATATTTAGTTTCAAGAAGCATTAGAAGGTTTAGGTATATGTGACACGGATGTGAAATAGTTGAAGTGTGTACTTTTGACATGGAACAAAAGTATAAACCCATTGCACATCCCTATCTTTTACATCCTACCCTCAACTTTCCTTTCCGCACAAATCAAATTCAATTTTTTTGTTTAAATATTTATTAATGAGGCTCACCTTACACCTATGATTATTTAGAGAAAATGTGAACCATGTGTACTTGGTGATTTCGCAATATTGCTTCCCTCAAGGAATGGCCAACTGCAAAAATAATATTTCTGGAATTCTTAAGTCCTGTTTACAGGGAAGGTTTGAAATTCGAAAAACTATATTGGAAATTCATGTATTTTTTTCCTCAAAATCTTTTTGAGGTACTGACGGATTATAGTTGTTCGACAAAACAAAAATATAAAATACACAGCATTTGACTTCCACACCCGCAAGCATTATTCGCTTACCTGCTTTTTAGTAAGCAACAGTTTTACGTTTGTACATCTGACTTGTTTTACGTAAAAGGTGTTACTAATAAGTTAGTTAATGTACCTGCTCTAGAACCTGCGCCAGCGCCTCGTGGTTGGCGATGACGACGGCTCCGTAGTTGTCCTCGAGGCTGCGGTGCACGACGCTGCGGCCCTTGCGCACGCGCAGCCGGCCTCCCCCTCCCGCGTCCCCCTCCGCCTCGTCCGCCGCCTCGCCCGCCGCCTCGCCCGCCGCCTCGCCCGCCGCCTCGCCCTCGCCCGCGAAGCCGAACGGCGAGTAGATCTCGGACTCGGTCTCGCTGCCGCAGTAGGGCAGCGAGGAGGAGCGGTCGAGCGTGCCGGCCGCGGCGCCCAGCTCGACGTCCTCGTAGGCGCCGTCCGCCGGCCGCGCGCCCGCCGCCGAGTGGTACACGTCGTCGTAGCTGTGCAGGAGCCGCTCGTTGGTCGCCTCGACGAGCGGCGGCGCGGGCGCGTCGTCGCTGTCGCTGCAGTCGGGGGAGTCGGGGGAGTCGGGAGAGGCGGGAGGCGCGCGCCGCAGCAGCGCGAGCTCGAGCTGCGCGTCGCGCTCGCGCATGCTGGCCGTGCGCTCCGGCTTGCGTGGAGCGATAGCCGACCGCACCTCGCCTGCACACCGCCCACACCACTTTATAAACATGTGTTCAAACCATAGATACACAGGCAGGAGATATGTCTTTCACACTTGCACTTGCACAATTTTGCAGTAATATTTTCGCCATCAATGATTGGCTCGACAGATCAAATTATAAAATATCGCCAATTACTTAAATGGTAAATTTGACAAAAATAAAAGATTGTAAATACGAAAAAAACCGGCCAAGTGCGAGTCAGACTCGCACACAAAGGGTTCCGTACCATCGTACAAGATATAACACAAAAAATAAGTTTTTTTTGTATATTTTTATTTTTTTATTATTTTTGAATTTTACCTATTTGTTGTTATAGCGGGAAAATAATACACATTCTGTGAAAATTTCAGCTGCCTACCTATTACGGTTCATGAGATACAGCCCTGTGACAGACGGACGGACGGACGGACGGACGGACGGACGGACGAACGGACGGACGGACGGACGGACGGACGGACGGACGGACGGACGGACGGACGGATGGACGGATGGACGGACGGACGGACAGCGGAGGCTTAGTAATAGGGTTCCGTTGGCACCCTTTGGGTACGGAACCCTCAAAATTAGGAAGCACTCGAACATTTTAAACTAAATTAAAAAAACTTTCAACATGTTAGTAGGGTTAAGCCCGTCCGGGTGGTTATTACGTGAAAATTGGTCAAAGCAGCAATGAAAAATTATCCGTGGTTTCCATCCAGTTCAATGTAGCGGTGCTCATAAAGGGAAAGTCCTGACATGACATCTAATTACTTCGGGAATACGGTGTTTCTGTGCGGTTGTGGTATGCGCCATCCCTGTCCAGTTCCATTAAAAACGAGCCATGCGGACATACCCAAATTGGCGTAGATATTGTGTTCGGAGGGTGCGGGGAGCGGCGGGCCCGAGGAGCAGCTCGGCTGCGTCTGCTGCTTGCGGAGGTTGGCGGAGGTGGGGGGTGGGGGGCGCGCGGGCGCCGCTCGCCTCGTCTCCTCGCCGCTGGCAGCGTCGCGGCCGGGCGGCGCGCGCGGCGGCGGCGGCGGCGGCGGCGGCGGCTTGCTGCGGCCCGTCTCCGCGCTCGACTCGCTCAGCGAGCTGCACAGCGACTCGCTGTCGGGGCTGCGGCGGCGCACCACCTCCACGGCCGAGCCGTTCAACTCGAGCGGGTGGACGATCACGAGCCGCGGCTTCGGCTTCGGAGCGAGCTCGACCGCCTCCTCCGTCCTCACCGTGGCGGAGCTCGGCTCCCTCCTGTCGAGCTCCTTGGAGGAGCCGATTCGGAGCAATTTCCTGATGGAGAATTTCAGTTTTCCCTTCCTCTTGTCTTCGAGGAGCAGATTGTCGTGCGAGAGGGAGATGTTGCGGCGCGGCGCCGGCTCCGGCGCGCCCTCGCCCGGAGTCGCCGCCGCGCTGGCCCGCGTCTCCTCGCCGCGGCCGCCGGCGGCGAGCGCGTCGTCGTCGCCGCGCCCTCCACCGTCGGAGAACGACGCGCGCTCTCTCTTCTCCTTCTCCCTGACGACCGGCGAGGCGGACTTGACGGCCGCCGCCGGGTTCCTCTGGTACTTGGCGCCGGAGGGCGGATCCTCGCCGACGGGAGGCGGAGACGGCGGCGGCCGCGGCGCCGGCGGCTTGCGTCTGTTGCCGCTCAAATCGATCGAACCGTCGCTGTCTCGTTTCGTCAGGGCCGGGCGCTCGGCGAGAACCGTTTCGAAAGGCTCCTCTTTCATCATTATTTTACCATCCAGTTCGTCGACCGGGTCGTCTTTTCGGTTCGGCTCCCGCTGGGTCGAACCGTTCGAACCTCGGGACGGGGTCTCGGGGGCGGTCGAGCTCGGCGGGTGCGGGCGGGACGCGACTGCCGGCCCCGGGCGCGCGGAGGCGCACTGCTTGATGACGGAGAGCGGCTTCGCGGGCAGCTTGGGCTTGTCGGGCCGCAGCGCCTGCAGCTCCGCCAGCACGCCGTGCAGGAAGGAGGGCAGCGGCGCGGGCGGCGGCGGCGCGGAGGAGGGCGGCGGCGGAGTCGGCGGCGAGTCGGGCTCCGCGCGGCCGTCCGGCTCGCCGGCGAGCTCGCGGCTCGCGCACGGCATGATCGGCGGCATGTCCAGGATGCGGCTCAGCCCGCGGGGCGAGCGGCCGGGGGGGCAGCCCTCGTCGTTGTCGGAGTCGGTGCGGCCGCCGAGGCTGTCGTCGTCGGACGTGAAGGAGCCGCGCGCTCCGCCGGCACCGCCGCCGACCGCCCCGCACTCGACGCTCGGAGCGGACTCTCCGCTCGCGCTCTCGATGCTGATTTTGCAAAACTTGAACTCGGAGCGACCGTTCAGAGTCACTTTTGGTCTCTCCTGGCTTTTTGTAATTGGAGAATTCCTCATTAAGCTGTTCTTTTTACTCTCGTTTGTATCTTTTTTGTCATCGTAATCGCTCGCTCGGTCGCGTTTCACCCGTTCGTCCACCTCAGTCGGGGCCCCGGCGCCGGCTCCCCCCGCTCCCCCGCCGCCGCCGTCCCCGCCGCTCCGCGCCGCTCTCGGCTCCACCGAAGCCGCGGACATCCGGTTTTGCTCCAGGGTTTCCGAGATCTCCTCGAGAAGGGATTTCTCGGGTCGCGGCGAGTGCGACGCGCCGCCCGGCGCCCTGCACTCGGCGCCCGAGTCCCCGACGAAAGTCGACAGGACGGCGTCGGTCTCGGCGGAGGCGGCGGCGGCGGGCGCCGGGGAGGCGAGCGGCGGGCGGCGCGCGTGCGAGCGGGCGCGGCCCGGCGGCTCGCCGTCCTGCCCGAACGGCGTCACCGACACCATGAGCGTCTTCCTGTTGCCCTCCGCGTCGGTCCGCGCGCGCCCCAGCAGCAGCGTGGCGCGCGGCGGCGGCGACGCGGCGGAGGAGGCGGCGGCGGCGGCGAGCAGGTTGCTCGGCTCCGAGTTGAAGTCGGTGTTGCACTTGGTGAGCTTGTGCAGCGCGCGCTCCTCGGCCGTGTCCGGGAAGGGGTCGTCGTCGGCGTCGTCGCCCGCGCCGCACCCCTCGTCCCCCTCGTCGCCCTCGTCCGCCGCCTCGCCGTCCGACCAGCCGTCGCCGCCGTAGCCGATGACGCTGCTCGGCTGCTCGGGGAACGTGACGGCACGCTCGCGCCGGTCGCCGCCGCCGGTTCGCCGGCTCGCCGTCCGGAGGATGCCGGCGGGCGGCGGTGCGGGGGCGCGGGGGGACACGAGGCGCCTCCCCGCCGCGCCCGCCGCGCCCGCCGCCGCCGCCGCCCGCGCGTGCTCGTCGCGAGACTTGAAGCAGTTGGAGCACAAGTCCTTCTTCCACGCGTTCTGCACGAAGCTGTGGCAGACGGGCGCCATGCTGCTCCGCGAGAACCCCCCGCCGCCGCTCACATCACCGCCGCCGCCGCTCTGCAAGTAAAATAACCCGCATGTTGGCTTTGGTTCTTCACACAAAGTCACGCGATCATTTTTGCAGTCGATACTAAATCCCGATTGCAGGAAGCAAGTTCCTCAAGATACTCGTCCACCACCAGCTCCCTCCGGGCCGGGTGACACTTACAGAGTGGTCAGTCTGAGTTATCACCTAAATTGGCGTTTACGGAACTTCGAAGTTACGTAAAAACATCAAACCCCATACAAATGTTTACTACGTATTCTGTGGTTTTACTTCTTCAAGCTGCAAAAGTCAAACTCGAACTTCCGATTTGTATGAAAATGCGGAATCGGCGTAAACGGCAACGTCAACGTATTTACGCCGACGGTGAGTAAGCTGTCAAATCAAACTCGGACTCGCAAATGTTAGTTCGCTTAACGCCCACTACGCGCGCTCTTCAATTTGTCCATACATTTTAAAAACCGGCCAAGTGCGAGTCGGACTCGCACACGAGGAGTTCCTTACCATCGTACAAGATTAAAAAAAAACGCATTTTTTTGTATGGGCTCCCCCTTTAATTTGTATAATTTTAAAATGTTACGTATTTGTTGTTATAGCCGTAAAATAAATACATAATCTGTGAAAAATTCAGCTTCCTACCTGTTACGGTTCATGAGATACAGCCCTGTGACAGACGGACGGACGGACGGACGGACGGACAGCGGAGGCTTAGTAATAGGGTTCCGTTTTCACCCTTTGGGTACGGAACCCTAAAAAGGCCAGTCGATCGGTTTGCCGTAAACGCCCATTTAGGTGACAACTGAGACTACAGGCTCAGTACCCGAAGGCAATCCGGCAGAATCCGATGAGGCAGAGACAGTTCATCGATTCCCGTTCCCACGATTTCTATAGCAGAGGCAACGAGAAACTTACAGTAAAATGGCAAAAGTGCATTGATAATAATGGCCAAAACTTCGATTAATAAAATATATGTATATCTTTCATAAAAAAAGTTGTTTGCTTTTTTTCCATATAAAACGGCATTTTCATGGGTAATCACCTAATATAATTAAATAATTAAATAAAATACATTAGTTGGCTTTGGTGCTAAATAGCTGTACTTCACGACACCGCCAGCGTGATGCCGCGCCGCGCGCCGCCGGCACTGGCACAACGTCCGTCGAAGAGAGCGAACATTATGAATACATAATGTTTCCGTGGATTTGCGTAAAGTAAAAGGATGACTCGGAAAGCAGGTCAGCCGGAGCGCTGCGGGCGGGGCGGGGAGGGGGGGGGGCGGCGACGCGGAGGCCGAGACAGCTGCGGAGCGCGCAGGCCGCACGCAGGCCGCGCGCAGGCATACGGTGGCTGAGCAGCTAGTATTGAAGGACGGGAGCAGCGATCGAAACTAATTGGTAGCAGAGCGTAGCCACGAGTTAGTGGAGAACGTTTGGTCGCAACTGGAACCAACACTACCTGAAAGTAACAGTAACTAGCATCAAAAGTGACATTTCGTCCACACAAAATGTGTCATAAGCGAGGTCATAAGTGACAGAAGAAAGTACAACTTTTTGTTAGTTTCAGTTTCCGTTACGACTATATATATATATATGTATACATAAAATAAAATATAAAATAAAATAAAATATAAAATAAAATAAAATATAAAATAAAATAAAATATGTATACGTCCTTACGTTTAGTTAGTTTGCTTACTCTTGTACCTGCTTGATCTGTGATCTACCTGCCGCTCATGTCAAAATTGGTTTTCGTTATATCTTGTTAAACACTGGTCGTAGACCCATCATGCGACCACTCAAAGTAAAAGTCCCGACCTGATCTACCTGCCTGTCATGTCAACATTTGTTTTCGGGATATCTTGGGAAACACTGGCCGTAGTCCCATTATGCGACTACTCAAACTAAACGTCCCGACCTAATCTACCTGCTTGTCATGTCAAAATTTGTTTTCGTTATATCTTCGGAAACACTGGTCGCAGACCCATCTTGCCACTACTTGCCCGCTTATGAACTTTGGTATTTAATAAAATTATCGCTTGAAAATGCAATTATTCAATTGTTAAACATGAAAAAAGATTATGTGAGTTTACTTATCGATAATAAGTTATTCCATGTGTCTTTATAACTTTCGTATCGTATTTTATGCACCCTTTTACTACGCAACTAGGCATTTTCACGACTCTCAACATCACTCTGCAGTGGGCCGCGGACGACTGAATCGCGTTGGCCCTAAAACAAATATTTTAGGGCCAACGAACTGGTGCCATTAGTCTCGCGCGTTGACCGGGTCCTTACGAAGTAATATATAAGTCAATGCTATAACCCCAAACATTTACCAATTTTACCCTCTCTCACTACAAGACACTTAATAACAGTGATATGTGGCACCAAACCAATTCCTATGCCAAATTTTTTTTTTTGCAATGACAGTAAGTCACCACCAGTGAAACCGAGTCGGGGGAGGTAGGCAGTTGTAACCTAACCAAACGTTTTCCTTGTCAGAAACTGTAAACAAATACAAACGCGCGCCCCGGACCGCTCTGTGTGACATGGTTCATACAAATTCATACTATACAAAGATTCCGCCCCGGCTTCCGATACCGGGCCGGGATTTTTTGTATAGTATGAATTTGTATGAACCATGTCACACAGAAGCCGGGGCGGTACCGGGCCAGGGCGCGCGGCGCGGGACTCTCGGCGCGGCGGTAAAGCGGGGCGGTATACCGGCGCGGGCGCTGTGTTGCACCGCTATCTATGGCATGGGTCACACAGAGCAAAGCGGAAGCGGGGCGGCGCCGGGCCGGGAGCGGTCCGGGGCGCGCGTTTGTAGTATTTTACAGTTTCTGACAAGGGAAACGTTAGGTTAGGTTACAAATGAATTGCGGTACTATTCATTGCAAAAAAAATCTTTGGCATAGGAATTGGTGTGGTGCGCCACTTATGTAGGGATATGTAAATTATCACTGTTATACTTATTCCAAAATGTAGGTAATTTACAATTAGATAGATGTATAAATACTGGTTTGTAATCAGAAAAAAATCTTTCTCGTTCCTTAATAAAAATGCTTAAAAAATTTTTTAATTTAAAATTAATTCTATAATAAGTCTATATTCAAAATTAGTTAACCAAGTTAATAAACCCAAAGCTCTTATTTATGAATTTACATTTCACACAACATAGTGAGAGGAAAGCCGCACGTGTCGGCTCCGGCTCCGCCAGACAGCCCGGTCGGGAATCAGGCGGTATTTTGTGTGACATCCCCCGGTTCGCACTCGCCTAGCTCCCGCCCCGGTACCGGCCCGGCACGCTCCCGCCCCGGTACCGGCCCGGCACACTCCCGCCCCGGTACCGGTCCGGCACGCTCCCGCCCCAGCCTCTGTTTGTCCGGCGCTTTACTCATTCAGTAAAAAAACGAGTGAAAACTTTTCACTCGAGTTTTGAGTGTGCAAAGGCTGGGAGAGTTACCGACAATGCCCTCCGATCTACGCGGTCTGCGGCCGCCGCGACCTGCTAATTGTGAACAGAGATTGTAGTCAAACGATAACATTGTGGATAGTTGATAAGATAAGCACGGAGAAGCGCCAGCGCGGCGACTGCGACTGCGCGCTGCGGTGCGGACGTGTAGTGTCGTGGTCGGATGCTGCGCGCGTGACCTCACCCGCTCCGTCACGTCACGGCCGCGCTCTGCCTATATTGGGAGCGGTTATGCTAATTCTCCCGTCTGGATAATAAAACGACACATTTAACTTGTCCATTTTCGTAGACTATGTAGACTAATGGCCGTTGCCACCACCTCCAGATACACAAACTTATCGGATTTCAAGTAACTGGAGGTGGTGAAATCAGGGAGTAGTGTAGTTACCTACGTAACATGTATGTTGGTGTTGGAAACTAACAACGAAACGATGAACCTTTGACCTTGGCCAAGTGCAGGCGAGGGCCGTTGATTTGTGCCGAGATGTGTGCACGAAATCCGATTACCAATACTTAGTTTAAAAAAGCACGGGTCCATGAAAATTAAACTGGAAGGGGGGGAATTGGAGAACTCGTATAATGTCCAGGAAATAATTCAGCCCGACATCAGTCCAACACGACATTGACCCGAGCGGAGCCGGGTACCTCAGCTAGTAATTATATAAAATGAGAAAATGTTCTGAGGGTACAGTTAGTGCGCTAACATCGACCAGTTAGCTGGTCGAGGGGGGGGGGGGTCTGCTCGCTGGACCGGTCGGGCCACCTCCCAGCGAGATCTCTAGCCACATCCAGTTAGTGTGATGTTATGTACCCGTTACGGTACTCGAGCGCCGCCGATACATAACTCGCTGCGGCTGGGAGCGGCGCGGCGGCTGCGCCGCGATCCGATACGTTCATTGAACCGATCGAGCGAACACGCACAAGTGGCTGATCTAAAATATGACCACTATTACCCACCAGTTAGCACGGAAGAGTCATGCAACGAATTACTAAATCGTAGGCCGTGGATCTTTGATTCATGCAGTTCTGTATGTCGGTAGATTTTTTGTCAATCCATCAGTTCAGCCTGGTATACCCACGCTTAACAATGATAGAAAATGGATAGTGCTAGATAGAACCAATAGAAATAGCCGCAAACGAAATACGCAGCAAGCAACATACATACAGTATGCAGTGGCAAATAATCTATACTAATAATAAATCTGTAAGGGGTGTTCATGGAGTAAGTTGCTTTGTTTTCTAAGATACTTCGTTTGTAGACTTTATGTATGATACTAAAGCTAAATTTACGATTTTTAGAAATCAGTTCTGTATGTATGTATGTATGTTCCTCCATAACTCTTACAACGATCATCCAAATTCGATTAAACTTACTACACGTATATGTAAATACACGGGACACAGGATAGGCTATATATAATTCAGTTCCGCTTACGTTAAGCCGTAGCTGTCATACAAACCGGAATTCCTGCCTTTATTTCTTCATTTACTTCTTCATACTGTTTTCATTAATATAAGGAGCGATCAAAGAGCAAGGATTGCGTATGCAATTTTTAAATATTTAATACAAACCATAAGAGAAAAATTAAAACTATGTACTTGAAAATTGTAGGTGTTAAAAAGGCCTACAGAAAGTTCCACGATACCATGTAGAGCGATAACTTCGCCGCCCGATTTATTTGCGTATTTTATTTATCAACGTATAGCAACTCTGGGCGCAGTCAGATTCAGGATGGGTTACCGTTTTCGATGTTGAAGGTGGCTGTGGTTCGTATTCCTCATAAAACTTTATAAAAGTAAGGAAAGTGGTAGGGTTAATCCGGCCTTTGTTGGTTTTGTATCTTTTTCTATGTAGCAGTGCCAGTGCGGTCTGACGGCACATGCTTTTAAAATTAGCTCCCAATTGTTTACGAAGCTCTAAATGGGAATATTTCGCTGTTTAACATTAAATCATGCCATATCGGTTCAAACTATTTCGATTAAATTTGGTAGATGGATACATAGTCCTGGACCAGCCTTTCGGTGGGTTAATTTTTATCCAGGAAATAATTCAGACCGAAATCAATCCAACACGACATTAACCCGAGGGGAGCCGGGTACCGCAGCTAGTATACAATAAACTAGCTGAGGTACCGGGCCCCGCTCTAGTCAATGTCGTTTTGGACTAGCTGGCTGATCCAAGACAATGTATGATTTAATGAGAAACATTCAAAAAACCCTATTTAGTGCTCCGTAAACATTTGGGGGCGATTTTTCTATTTTTTTTAAAAAGCATATGCCGTCAGAAGCTTCCTGCGTAGGCACTGCTACACATGGAGCTGCTACACTGATGTAAGAAATGGACGGGAAAGCAACCCGGGCGGGGTTAACCCTAGCACATAGCAAGTAAGTAAGGAGTGGGACTTCGTGGAATCCGAATATCTCATTCGAACAGCCTCAACATCGAAAAGGGTAACCAATCCGGAACATGACCCCACCCAGAGATGATATACGTTGATACAATATGCATATAAATCCGGTAAGTGCTTCGCAAGTTGAAAGCTTTTAGCTCACCCCTCTGGTATTCAAGCGTTTTATTATATAGTCTTATATGCTCATTAAGGTGGCCCTTCCCGGCCGGACTAACTCATTTGTGGGGCACGGTAAAAAACCATCCTATTGCACTCTGGGACCTTCTCTGTTTCAAAAGAAAAGACAGGCTCATCATCAAATCAGAAAATGCGCAAAGTGTTTGATTTGGTTTACGATAAATTTAATTTCAAAAGGACTTACTTATAGCTAAAAGTAAATCACGACCGCTGCAGTCAAAAATCAAACAAAAACCAAATTGATTTTAAATCTTCATGAAACAAGCTAGGTCTGATGACTAAACTTTCTAAGATCCTCCTCCTCCAAAATTATTGTATTAAGCGCGCGAAAAATTCGAACTCTCGGACCTTATCACTTAGACACCAACCACAATTTTACAATGCCCAATGGTCATCAGACATCTAGTTCGATCAAATAGAGCTCTTTTGAGTATAATTTTGGATCTCTGACAAGAAATATGCGCATGATCTTCTTTCCACGTTTGTATGGGGAGTTGAGCGGGAAGGCCCACCTTAAAAGGACTCCAAGTATCCTAGAATAACGTAGAAGAAGAGCTTCGTTGCGCAGGCAGTTGGAATGAGCAAAAAAAATTAATGTCATGCGGACAATGCATGGTCACCCAAAATTAAAGTTCAGGTTCAACCAACTCCCGTGCCTAACATTACTAATATTACCAATTCATGTGTTATATTGCTAATTATTTACTTAAGATTCCCAAATTCCCTAAGGTTGCTTCAGATTACCCCTATTTCCAGACATTCCTCGGACTCCCACCAGATTCCTCGTCCTAAATGAAACTTATCCTATCAATTTCATTAGAATACTGAAATTAAATTCTGAATGAGCTAAAAAGGCTCATACGGAGGATTGCCTCCAAAAATGAGACCCTTCGGATTACATGTCCGTTCTGAATAAAATATATTTATACATAAGTTATTCTATACTATACTTCAAGTTACCTGGATCATAAAACTTTAAATACTACTGCACCCATCCAATTATGCAACATTTGAATGACCGTAACATTCAACGATACGCGGCGACACGTCCAACATTCTCTCTACTGTGCCAGTTTATATCGTACGGAATCATGACCAATCACCATTTCCGCGGTCCGCCTGCAACGTTACCGCCTCCGCCGCCGCGCCGCCCCGGACGAGAGTTCAGCATGGCTAGTCCGAGTTCTCACCTAAACTGGCGTTTACAGAACTTCGAAGTTAAGTAAAAACATGAAACCCATACGAGTTTTACTGGTTCAACCTGTATAAAACAAACCGATTTCTATGAAAACGCGGAATCTGCGTAAACGGCAACGTCAAAGTATTTCCGGCGAAAATGGTACACTGTAAGCTGTCAACTAAAACTCTACTCGCAAATATTACTTAGCCCGCGCTCTTGAATTCTTCATATATTTGAAAACGCTAGTCGATCAGTTTGGCGGAAACGCCGAGCTATCGAGCTTGTTCAAATTACGCTTGAAGACTCCCAGGTTATAAGTTTATGAGGAAAGGCACCCGCCGGCAGACAGTTCCGTATCCTGGCCGTGCGGCAGAGAAATGAGTTTGAGAAACGATTCGTTCTCAAAAGCCTGATGTCAACCACAAGGGGAGGATCTGCGGCGGGCTGCTCCAAGATATAGGCAGCGTGCGGAGAAATAAGTAATGCAAGTTCCACAGAACAATGTCCATGGTAGTACCTGTAGAACAGACTGAGCGACCCCACAAATCTTCCGTGGCTCAGGGACTTCAGACCAACGGTGACTTGTGGGTGAATGTTTGAAATCTGCCACATTTTTTATTTTCGTCTTTAAAAAGTCCCAATTTACTACGCATTCCACTCCTCATCTTTTCCAACTCTCTTATCGCACCTTTGTTACACGGATGTTTACCTGTCAACTCACAATTCAGCTCCTCGATACTTAGCCCTTCTAAAGACCTTACGCGACTCAATCCAACATAGGCCTGACCGCTTAAATGGTCTGAAACCCAAATATACGACAGCATGGTCAACATAACTGCCCTGCATTTTATGGAGAGTGGAGGCCCATGACAAAATGATCGGTAACATCCTTCTCTCAGGCGTTCCATAATTACTCAAACTTTGCTGGAAATTGAATGGCTTTAGGATGTATAACGTAGGTACACGCCGTCCCTTTCAAAATAAACTTGAAAAGATGGTAGGTATATCTGTTTTATACATTAGTGTTCGACGAATCTGAGGCCATACACTCTCTATGATGTATTTCTTGTGGTGTATTGCTAACGACGTGTTATATTTAGCCACCCCAACGCCTCACATTTCTCCGCACAATACAGAAACCTGAATTTGCGTGGATTCAAACAATCAATAATTCTTAACCAAGTCGTCAATCAAACATAAGAACACAGCCAGAAAACTGCATGACCAATAAATAAAGGTCAGCTGGGATAAAATCCTGCTGTTCTCAAAAAACGAGCTCGGAGAGCGGAGAGTTTTTAGACTTTGTAAAAGCATCCCATACTGGAGCCAACTTTGCTAAAAAATTAAAACGCGGACAAGTGTCGTGAAGGCAGCTGGGCTCTGAGTGGCTCTGAGATTAGAAAAAAATGAGAATTGCTTTCTTTGTCCGTTGGCCAAGGCACAATTGAACGACGACTGCGAACATCATCTTCCAGGCCCTAACCCTATAACTCTTCAGATTTTAATCAAGAAAAAATAGTTAGTCTGCATGTTTTTATTTTATTTTAAATACGTGTTCCAGTAAAAAATCTAAAATCACAGTAAAACAAGACACTTTTTCTAATGTTTATTAGATAATATTTTCCAATCTAAAAGCTTTATGAAAAAAAGCATACAGACGCACGTTTCGACAATATATTCTAGAATCCAAAATGTCAAACAACCAGAAAACACATTTAGAGCATGTATAATCGCCCGTAGTATGGGGAAATGATAGGGAAACAGTCATCAAACCTAGCTTGTTTCATGAAAATTTAAGATCCGAACGAATCGTAACCCTAGTCTGACTACAGTCAATACTAGACCGCTTGTCAATTCTTCACAAGAATTTGTGTAGTAACGTATTTTTGGGTCAGAAAAGAGAAGAGGTAGGTACCTAGGAGACGGCAATCGCAAGCAGTTAACTGCTACAAGGTCTCCACAATATTATCTAGGCATCTACCTACCTGTACCTATACACGGACGTGCACACTCGAATGCACTGGCTGTTCTCCACTTCGTGCTTCGTCGCACCTACGAGTACTAGACTAGGTCGCACTCGACCAACTGAGACGCGTTACCTTGAGATCGGAGATGTAAAACATAGGTACCTATCTACCTATTTATGTAGTTAATGACAACTACAAACTTTAAACTTTTTCGAATTCCCATTCGTCGCTATTTTACAGAGCATGAGCATAGAAGTAATAGGGAATAGAAACATCCCAAGCCTATCCATTTGAGAATGATGCTAAGGCTTAGGTAGGCCCCACACTTCAAAATAAACCTATTCCAAGAACCATTTATCTTTTTATTCCCTCTCTCAGGCCTAAAATAGGTCAATGCCTGAAATCTTTTCTGCGCCTCATCATACCTATCTCGGCTGCTACAATATCCACTCACAATATCAGTTTCAATCCTCAAAATAAACCAATTCCAAGAACCATTTAACTTTTTAATTTCCACTCGCAGTCCTGAAATATTTTCCGCTACTCATCATACCTATCTCTGCTACTACAATATCCACTCACAATATCAGTTTGAATCCTCAAAATAAACCAATTCAAAGAACCATTTAACTTTTTAATTCCCACTCTCAGTCCTGAAATATTTTCCGCTCCTCATCATACCTATCTCTGCTACTACAATATCCACCCACAATATTAGTTTTAATCCTTAAAATAAACCAATTCCATTAACCATTTATCTCTTTTATTCCCCCTCTTAGTCCTGATCTTTTCCGCTCCTCATCATACCTATCTCTGGTACTACAATATTAGTTTTAATCCTTAAAATAAACCAATTCCATTAACCATTTATCTCTTTTATTCCCCCTCTTAGTCCTGATCTTTTCCGCTCCTACTCATACCTATCTCTGCTACTACAATATCCACCCACAATATTAGTTTTAATCCTTAAAATAAACCAATTCCATTAACCATTTATCTTTTTTATTCCCCCTCTTAGTCCTGATCTTTTCCGCTCCTACTCATACCTATCTCTGCTACTACAATATCCACCCACAATATTAGTTTTAATCCTTAAAATAAACCAATTCCATTAACCATTTATCTTTTTTATTCCCCCTCTTAGTCCTGATCTTTTCCGCTCCTACTCATACCTATCTCTGGTACTACAATATTAGTTTTAATCCTTAAAATAAACCAATTCCATTAACCATTTATCTCTTTTATTCCCCCTCTTAGTCCTGATCTTTTCCGCTCCTACTCATACCTATCTCTGCTACTACAATATCCACCCACAATATTAGTTTTAATCCTTAAAATAAACCAATTCCATTAACCATTTATCTTTTTTATTCCCCCTCTTAGTCCTGATCTTTTCCGCTCCTACTCATACCTATCTCTGCTACTACAATATCCACCCACAATATTAGTTTTAATCCTTAAAATAAACCAATTCCATTAACCATTTATCTTTTTTATTCCCCCTCTTAGTCCTGATCTTTTCCGCTCCTACTCATACCTATCTCTGCTACTACAATATCCACCCACAATATTAGTTTTAATCCTTAAAATAAACCAATTCCATTAACCATTTATCTCTTTTATTCCCCCTCTTAGTCCTGATCTTTTCCGCTCCTCATCATACCTATCTCTGGTACTACAATATTCACTTACAATATTAGTTTTAATCCTTAAAATAAACCAATTATTCCCACTCCCAGTCATGAAATATTTTCCGCTCCTCATCACACCTATCTGCTACTACAATATCCACTCACAATTATCAGTTTTAATCCTCAAAATAAACCAATTCCAAGAATCATTTAACCAGAAGTCTTATCAAGTTGGTACCTATGTCGCCCCCGAAATTTAGGTCCGGGACATTCGGCCCATAGGGAAGTCTGCCGCTGCCCGGAATGGCTATACCGGAATGAAGGTAGACGGTAGTCGTGGGCGTTTCCACTGGTTTTCGAAAACGTTAGTAACTGTTAATGCTGATGCCGATAGCCGTTAGCGGAAACGGTTTCAAAAAGAAATGAAAGAAAACTCCCTCTCCCTTCTTCTCCCTCTTTTTTTTTTTTTTTTTGGCTGGACATGAATGAGTATAATGACATCTAGCACGGTTCGATCATCTCACATGAATTCTGAATCTCGAGTGCAGTGACCTGTATTCAAAAACCGGCCAAGTGCGAGTCGGACTCGAACACGAAAGGTTCCGTACCATCGAACAAAAAAATCACGTTTTTTGTATCGGGGCCCCCTTTAATTTAAATTATTTTATAATCTTACCTATTTGTTGTTATAGCGGCAAAATAAATACACAATCTGTGAAAATTTCAGCTGTCTATCTGTTACGGTTACTGAGATACAGCCCTGTGACAGACGGACAGACGGACGGACGGACGGACGGACGGACGGACGAACAGCGGAGGCTTAGTAATAGGGTTCCGTTTTCACCCTTTGGGTACGGAACCCTAACAAGAAAGAGAGGAAAAATCCAAAAATCAAAATCAAGAATGAGGTTTTGTTACTATGTAGTTATCGCAAACAATTAAGAAGTCAGACAAAACTGTTTATCCTCCACAAAATAACCCCAGAAATAATATAACACAAATGATAAATAAACATATTTATATTTAATTTCATATGCCTATTAGCATTTAGAAATACTAATCGTTGGACTTTTTCTGTAAGCAAACCACAACGGCGGTCGTTAAGAATGTAGGCCCTCTTCGACTACAGTGCGCACTGCGCGCGCGCATTACAGTTTCGGCGGTAACCCCAGTTGCGAGAGTCGCCGGCTACAAGCCGCAACGAAGTAATTATTAATATTACCAAGTATTACTTGTAACCCCAGTTACAAAAGTCGCCGGCATCGAGCCGGTTACGGTTACATTGCGCGAGCGAGACAGTCGCGGCTGGCGGGTCGTTGCGTCTAGACGTATCGCAACCTACGGGCTTTTGTTGGCGCGCCGCGTGCGCGATCCAGTGCGCTACAAGAAACTTGTAGCGGCCATACTGCTCGGCGTAAAATGAATACTTCGTTTTTACACTAGTAACAGTTTACAAACCCATTTCTCATTTCTCGTCCCACGACTAGTAGACGGACAATTTTTCATTGCCGCTTCAACCATAGTTTCATCCAATGAGATGGTACCAACCCGGGCGTATTATTTGTTACTTCGTGGAACTAGATAGGTACCTAATTCGTGTACTAGGTAGGTATTTAATTTGTGTACAGTCGAACAAAGAGTTTAGGATACACATGCGGTTGAATGAAAAGATGAAAGTCGAAATACTTTGACTAATGGAAACAATTATAGTGTTGAGTATAGATTCAAACATAGTTGAGGATGTCTACTAGCTACTAGTCGTGGGACGAGAAATGAGAAATGTGTTTGTAAACTGTTACTAGTGTAAAAACGAAGTATTCATTTTACGCCGAGCAGTATGGCCGCTACAAGTTTCTTGTAGCGCACTGGATCGCGCACGCGGCGCGCCAACGAAAGCCCGTAGGTTGCGAGACGTCTAGACGCAACGACCCGCCAGCCGCGACTGTCTCGCTCGCTCAATGTAGCTGTAACCGGCTTGAAGCCGGCGACTCTCGTAACTGGGGTTACGAGTAATAGTTAGTAATATTAATAATTACTTCGTTGCGGCTTGTAGCCGGCGACTCTCGCAACTGGGGTTACCGCCGAAACTGTAAAGCGCGCGCGCAGTGCGCACTGTAGGCGAAGAGGGGCTACATTCTTAAGGTGGCCTAACCCGCTCATCTCCCCATACAAAAGGGGAAAGAAGATCACGCCCATATTTCTTGTCAGAGATCCAAAATTTTGCTCAAAATAGCTTCATTTGATCGAACTAGATGTCTGATGACCATTGGCATTGTAAAATTGTGTTTGGTTTCTAAGTTATAAGGTCCGAAAGTTCGCATTTTTCGCGCGTTTTATACAATAACTTTGGAGGTGGATTACGCAATGATAAAGTAAGAACATCTTAAAAAGATTAGTCATCAGACATAGCTTATTTAATCAAGATTTATAATCTATTTTGTTTTTGTTAGATTTTTCACTACAGCGGTCGTGGTTTACTTTTAGCTATAAGTCGTTTTGAAATTAAAATTATCGTAAATCTTACCAAATCATACACTATGCACATTGTCTTTTTCGTGGACATGTTGCATCTTCCTCATCACGGAGCCTGTCTTATTCTTTGAAACAGAGAAGGTCCCAGAGCGCAACAGCACGGTTTTGTACCGTGCCCGCGAATGAGTTAGGCCCGCCGGGTTGGGCCACCTTAACGACCGCCGTTGTGGTTTGCTTACAGAAAAAGTCCAACGATTAGTATTTCATATGAAATATTTTGTCGAGGATAAAAAGTTTGGCTGCTCTTTAGATTAGTACATCCTTTCTACCAACTATCTGGGTATCAGGGATGGTAGAGTAGTTTTTTAGAAACATTTTGATGTAAAAATTTCGGTCCGGAGATAGGTATCTATTTTTCTGGAAAAAAAATTTTTAAAATTATTTTCTTTGTGCTCCATCGATATATTTAGTTCTGTATTGAGACGCGTAAATACCTTGTCTTTCCATTTTTAAGTTGCCAACACGTCGTTACCCATAATTAAGGGTAAAATGATGGTGTGTTTTTTAGAAGCGCGAAGACGAAAGCTCGCACAGGACGTCCTGAGCGTTTGCAACCGACATGAGCCATCCCGACATGGACCAGTTAGGTTAGGTTAGGTTAGGTTAGGTCGCTTCCGCTCCGTGTCTTCTATAAATTAACCTTGGTAATTTTTTTTATAGACCACGGAAAAATAAATGAGTACATGGCAATACCATTTTGTCGCTGGTGTCGCTGTTGTTGCGAGCACTGCAGTGCATATCTTGCTGTTGTTCCGCGCACATGTATGCACTGTGACTGTTTACTCGCTACGCGTCGTCATTGCATTTGTTGGGATTTGGATGCTGTCTTCACATTTATAACATTTAGGGAGTGGTGAAAGTGGACACGTTTGGTTTTAAATACTTTCATTTGTGCGAAAAGGACGCAGTATTCGTGTTTATTCAGTGTTTGTGGATTTTTACGTTTAACCGGAAGTGTATCATTTAACCTTTGGTTGACTGTACTAAGTAGGCAACAAATTATCTACCTATTGTACCTACTTATCGAAATCTAATTAGAAAAAAGGATTAATGAAACGGCCATGCCCATCCTCTCTGGATTTGATAGCTATTGTAGGGGATGACCCAGAGGTGTAGCCACAGGAAATCTGAGATAAGAAAATTTTAAGATATCCATTCTTTGTCCGTTGAACAAGGCACAATTTTGCACGGCGATTGCCATTAAAATAGCGAGACCGTCTTCCAGTTCTAACGTAGGTATGCCTACTTCTAAACGTTGTCATAATTTAATCAATATTTATCCGCATGTTTTTGTAAATATCTGTATTTTAAAAAAGGTAAATGACAAAAAAAAACAACTTTTTCCAATGTTTATTAGCCAATATTTTCCAATGTTAAAAGTATATTACAAAAAAAACATACATACATAGATTTCCACAATGTTTTAGAATAAAAAAAAAACAAAATTGGGTTAGAGCATGGAAACAGTTATCTCCCGTAGCATTGGGAATTGATTGAGTCCCAACAATAAAAATAATTAAAAATACGGAAGTAGATGTAGGTACCTAAACACATGGTCCTACCTTTTACTTGATCCTTGCTGGCATGTGTTTCTGTCCAGTAAGCAGGTACTGCGGGAGGTAGGTAGGTATGTAAAGTTGGTAACAGTAAACTCCTCAAGAAAACCAAACACTTTCAATCCAGTGAAAGTAATATTTCCGTTAATTCATCGTCGCTAACTCGAAGTTTTCCCAAATCCAATGTAATCCGAGACACTTCACAGATCACTCACTCCCACCTCGTGGTTCACGTCGCTCGCTGCACTTATTGGTCGGAACTAGGGTTTCCGCGTTCACTTTTCGGGCGGTTTTTTTGCGTATCGCCAATATTTTTATTCACAAACGAACTCGAAAGTTTTCGTAATGCGCGGACGCCGGAAGGCAGATGCGCGAGAGTACGGGCGCGACGCGCACATGCGCACACCCGCGACTGAGGGAGCCGAGAGAGCTAATGCGCGCGCTCTGTGTGTGAGTGCGAGGGAGAGGGCCAAAGCAGGCTAGCCCAGTCGCACGCCCCACCTTCAAGTCAAGACAGAGCAGTTTCATGTCCCCGCGCCCCGCACCATTGCTGCCAGCGCGGCTGCGCCCGAGTGCGGTAGAATACTTGGATGGAAACTTGGAATGCAATCTCCCTTGCACGCCGCGCGCCGCGCTCCGTCCCGCCTCCGCCTCGCTGCGCTGTGCCGCTGCTGGTAGCCGCTCTCTCCACTTCTCGAGCCAGGAACCGGCCCCGCCACCGAGTCAAGTGGCTGAGTAGGTAGGTAGTCTCTGTGACCCAACTGTGCCGAATCTAAAAATGTACAAAACATCAATTCCCTCGCTCCCTGGACTCAATACAGCGTCTTCGTGCCGTGCATCTCGTCGACGACCCCCAAGTATACTTTGAAGACCCTCCAACTCCGAAGGGATGTAGGGTCTCTCTCTCTCTTCTATCATAATTTTCATTGCCATGGAGAATGCTCGTCGGGGCTGCAAAGTGCATAACGTTTTAACTCTGTCCCCTTTGTACCTTCGCTCAACGCGGAACAGGGTTTTTCCGGCAGACCGACACATTTAGCATCAGAGGGTTGATCTCTAACCTGTGAACCTAGATTCAGCCATTTACATTATCGTGACCAAAAATGTCGTGAACTGGCTCCAGCTATCAACAAACAAACGATAATGGCGATCTCCGGAAGCATTGAGTTTGCGTTATATTAGGGTCCATTGTTGTAATAGATAATCGAGCGCGACGATGCGCAATTTAGGTTTTTGACCTGTAAAGTCTAATTTCTAACGTGAATTAATATATCTTTCACGCTTATTCACTAAATAAATGTGATCTTGCACCACAAAAAAAATGTCTAAATAGTTTATAGTTTCTAAGCGCGCCGGCTTGAAAACCTAGTAAAAACGTAGTAAATAGGTTTACATTTTTTTTTAAAGAATATAAGCAACTTATTAAGCGGCGCGTAGCCTAGTGGCGCGGGGACTGGCCTAGCGTACCAGAGGCCCGGGTTCAATACGAACTTGCAGCACTGTCTTTCTCTTTCCGAGTTCGATGAGTGTATTTCGTTACGAATGCGAGCTGCTCCATGGTTCGGAATCCATGTAAAACTGTAGGTCCCCTTCCCCTACTAGGTGGTAGGGTTTAAGCCCGCCCGGGTTGGTACCATCGCATTGGATGAAAAGATGGTCGAAGCGGCAATGAAAAATTGTCCGTGTTTTCCATCCAGTTCAATGTAGCCGTGCTCATAAAGGGAAGGTCCTGGCATGGCACCTAATTCCTTCGGGAATGTGGTGTATTGGGCTAATATCATAACGGTAGTTGTGTGGTATTAGCCATCCATGTCAGGTCGCATACTAAAAAAAAACGTTTTACGGTTATACGTTAGATAATCTTCTAAACTTTGATATTTTGATTTTTCTACCGGTGTTTATTCTTCGAACGAGACGCCGAGATAAAATAAAAATAAACCCAAAATATTGGAGGTTAGCGTCATATGGAGCCTTAATCTTTGAAAAAATACCCTATCCGAGTTCTATATCTATCAGTTCTTCATTACGAATCTCAATAATGTCTATCAACTGAGCAAATACGAACGTAGGTACCTACCTACCTCATACGAAAATACGACACCTACTCGAGGATGTAGGTCAATGGAACTAATTGTATAGGTAGGTACCTAGCACTGTATAAACTAATCTTAGTTTATGTACACACATGTACTAACATGAAGTAAGTTGTCTATGACAAAGTCTATGGCCCACAACCGTCCATTTACCTGCCGGCGCCGCGGCGGGTCGTTGTGATGCAAGGTGGCCAGCGGATGTAAGACGAATTCGCTTTCCCCACTGTGACAACAATAATTTCTGCAAACTTCGCTTTCTACCGACCGATGCGTTGCAAAATGTTTATGCAAACACACGTAATTAAACTAGTTGTGCATACGTATAATCTAGTCACGAAACGCAGATGTCACATCGAGAAATACTGGCGCGAACGTAACGCCCCGGAAGTATCCGGCGCGGCGGATACTTTAATAATAATTAAAGGGGCCCCATAAAAAGAACGTGTTTTTTGTTTTAAATCTTGTACGTTGGTATGGAACCCTTCATGTGCGAGTCCGACTCGCACTTGGCCGGTTTTTTTGTTTGTCTACTGACCAAAGCGGTCCATCTCGAATTAGTGTCGGCACTTAGTACCGTAAGCCTCGGCGAGGCTTACCTTCGTCAATTCGTTATTATAAGGCGACTAGGCGGTGGCGGAAGATCAGCGGCTGGACGGACCCGCCCATCCAGGACTTTGCTGAGCCATAGCCTTTTTAACCGACTAAAAAAAACTTTAAACAAAAAAAGTAACCGACTTCAAAGAAAAAGCACTAAAAAGTAAAAAAATAATTGTCATTTTTGTAAACGATTATTTAATTTTTTGAGTCGGCGTCAGCCGGGCAAACGCTGCGCCAGTCAAGAGAACCTTGGCTACCTTGGCTGACACCGACTCAAAATTTAAAATAATCGTATACAAAAATGGCAATTATTTTTTTTGTTTTTAGTGCTTTTTCTTTGAAGTCGGTAACTTTTTTGTTAAAAGTTTTTTTTTAGTGAATCTGAAGTACACTAACTAATTTGTTCACGTCATTTCCAATAAAAAAATAATCATCGAAATCGGTTGAGTTATTCGTCCATTTTTCGCGCACATACTTAATACAAATTTAAGACTTATATGATTTTCTCCTTGATATCTTTGTCAGAACATGGGAAGCACCAGCTTTCATATAAAAAAACAATCATCAAAATCGGTTGACCCAGGCGAAAGTTATGAGGTAACAAACATAAAAAAAAGAAATACAGGCGAATTGATAACCTCCTCCTTTTTTGAAGTCGGTTGAAGGAACAGGACTCCCTACGAGAATTGAATATCGCCCTAGAACACGTTAAGGATTCAGCTCCAGGCATCAATGGAATCCTATACTCTTTTCTCCGTAGGTCCAGCGAAATAACTCTTCAATACTTCCTGGATATTATTAATACGGTAATTGATACTGGATTAATTCCCACATCCTGGAAAACACAAATAATCATACCTATTCTAAAACCTACGAAAGATCCAAATGATGGATCATCTTATCGCCCTATTGCTCTTTCATCAACCCTACTAAAAACCACTGAGCATTTAATCAAGAATCGACTAGAATGGATTATGGAAAGTAGAGGACTGCTGGCTAAAAGCCAGTTTGGATTTAGGAAGGGTAGAAGTACCATGGACAGTCTCAGCGTATTTACTAATGATATCAGACTGGCCATTAGCCAGAACAAGTCAATCGTTGCTGCCTTCTTGGACCTGATACGTCGACCTTACGATAATGTGCTTCTCTCAGTTTTCAAGCGCAAATTGGCCAAATTGGGAATGCCAGCAAAAATGGTCAACTTTATTTTTAATATAAACTCAGAAAGAATTATCTTGCTCCGAGTTAATGGGGTTATGTCAGACCCTAGAATATTTGGAAAGGCCTTCCTCAAGGGTCAGTCCTTAGCACCCTCTTATACAACATTTATACTCACGACCTTGATAATTCAATCCATTGTTTCTCTAACATTCTCCAATATGCAGATGATCTACTTATATACTCTACACATACCTCTATTGAAATAGCTGCCTCTTCCATAGCCCATTCCATCAGATCATTAACTTCATGGCTCATGGTTTAGAGTTATCTGCTTCCAAAAGCAGTATAGTAGTGTTTTCAAGAAAACGACTTCGCCCCCATATAAACATTTTATACCAGAATACGCAAATTCCTGTCCAATCTGATGTAAAGTTCCTGGGCGTTATCCTCGATTCTAAGATAACGGGAGCTCTCCATGTTGAACACACAGTTAAGAAATGTGAGAAGAACATTAATATCCTTCGAAGTTTGACGGGATTGTGGTGGGGAGCTCATCCTTACTCCCTCAAACTTCTCTACAATGCTCTTATCCGCAGCCACCAGGACTATGGGACCTTCCTACTAGAGCCCTCAAATAAAACCTCTCTGTTAAAACTAGATCGTATTCAAACCAAATCATTACGCATTATCACAGGGGCAATGGGTTCCAGCCCGGTCAATGCCCTACAAGTGGAGTGTGTGGATCCTCCGCTTAATTTAAGACGTCAATATTTATCGGAAGGTATTTATTTAGAATTAGTCAATTCTCTGATCACCCCGTATTCCCTAGATTGAATTTGCTCTCCAACTATATTTTAAACAGTATATATTGGTGGAACAAACAGAAACCAAGACTTATTGTAAGTTTTAACAGGTTTAAGGATTTAGAAGCCCCTACCCATCGCTCTCCGTGCTTGCCTGTGTACGGAACGAAATTCGAGGCTGTACTTGTAAGACCAAGAGTTATTTTGGACTTCGGCTTACACAAGGATATGCCACACGCAGAAGAGTCTTTAAAACGTATACTCAACCAATCCTGGCAAGGATGGCATGTCTTGTACACTGATGCCTCCAGATTGACTCCAAATGGGAATGTTGGAGCTGCTGTATTTAAACCGGATACTAAGGACTTCTTGCGGGTTATGTGCCCCCCTGAGACGTCGGTTTACACTGGCGAATGTCTTGCGCTCCTCGAGGCTGTCAGATTCGTGTCCCTTTCTGATGATTGTTTTGATAGAACAATAATTCTCTCTGATTCCCGTAGTTCTCTCGAATCCCTTCTACAATATCCTTTTCACTGCAAAGTTCATAATAATCTTATTTATTGCATCAAAAGTATCCTCATTACACTTGGACAAAAATAAATAGTATTTGCTTGGATTCCTTCACACTCCGGCGTCAAAGGCAATGAACGGGTAGATGCCCTTGCCAAGGAGGCCGTTATGTGCGGTGACAAAGTACCATATATTAATTTCCCTTATGACCTATTAGCTCTCTCAAAATCTTTCCTTGAAAAAACTTGGTCGCATGAGTTGGTCCTGTCGAGCCGTTTGAAGGGGACACATTACGCCAGAATCCAGGAGTTTATTCCTGCAAAACCTAATGTATGAAAAATAATGTTGTTTTTGTTTTTCTTACACTTAATTTAACCTAATTTATTTTCTTTATTGTTGCTGTCCACTCACTCAAATGAAACAGTTTTGTCGTTTATTGTTACTTCTTTATTGTAATATTATTCATTTTAATTTTCTTTGCTATTTTGATATTGATACATTTGTTTTGTGTATTTTGTTAATTCTAAATACTGCTAGCACATGCTGTGCTTACTACTTGAGGGATGTTTCATAAGATGTTGTTACAATACGTGTTGTTGTTATTTTTAATGGGATTCAATCCTGTATGTAAGCCAATAAAAAATAAAAATAAACCTTGGTTTTTCAAGGTAAATGCCAGCAAGAAAGATACCTCGGTCCTATGCCGCATGAGGATCGGTCACTGTTGCATCCCATTTCACTTGGCTAAGTTACACATATACGACTCCTCAATCTGCGAGTGTGGCTTAGATGAAGGACACTTGAACCATATTCTTTTGAGCTGCCCAATTACCCTATCTCCAAATTCTCCCCCCCCCCCTTTACGTAGCTTTACCCTCCTTCAAAATTCCTCTTTCTACTAATATCGAAACTATTCTCTACACTAGAAATATGCTTGTTATCAGATTCATTTTAAAATGTATTACATTAAACAATATTAAACTATAATTATTAACCTAATCATAGCAGTTAATTAATATTGTGTATTTATTTTCTACCTGGCGCCTGCTCCATGGTATTGATTATTTATTTTTGACACATTTTATACAACATAGAGCTCACGAAAGTAACCTAATAAATCAACACTAAATTCAACATTTATTTTTACATTTCTACATTTATTCCGATTATACCGTGCTTTGCTTTTACTCGACACTGGCAGAAATACGCAAAACTCAAGCGTGATTGCCAAAAAGGCTAATCCACCAGCCTGGTGTGAAGCCTTTAAAGAAGAAGAAGAAGAAGTTGTGTTACTTTGCCAGTCAAAGGGTTCAATTTTGACGGTCCACTCTAAATACGACTGTGGACATGTGGTGGACACCTTAGATGAAAAAAAAACCGGCCAAGTGCGAGTCGGACTCGCACACGAAGGGTTCCGTACCATCGTAGAAAAAAAAAAACAAAAAAATCACGTTTTTTGTATGGGAGCCCCCTTTGATTTTAATTATTTTTTAATCTTACCTATTTGTTGTTATAGCGGCAAAATAAATACACACTCTGTGAAAATATCAGCTGTCTACCTGTTACAGTTACTGAGATACAGCCCTGTGACAGACGGACAGACGGACGGACGGACGGACGGACAGCGGAGGCTTAGTAATAGGGTTCCGTTTTCACCCTTTGGGTACGGAACCCTAAAAAGGAAGGTGGACACATAGAAACACGCGCGCATGCTAGGTCTGTGGGAATTCCCGCGGCTCTGCGACGTTTGCGGTGCGGTCTGGGGTGCTGTGCACGCACTTCCTGCTAACTCATTAAATAGATATTTCGAGAGAGCACCAAGAGGGTGGGTTTATTTTTATCATTGACAGCAGCTTGACAGTGAGGAACGGAAATGCAACGTCGAGAATAGCGTGTTTCTATATCTGGTTGTGAAGCTCCGGACCACCGCGACAATGAGGAATATTTTTATTGTATTTATTAAAGCAGTTTTAGTTTTTATCAAAATCGGCCTCATGACTGCTTTGAGTGTTTTCTTATAGTTTCGCATTTGGCCCTGAAGGCCCACTTGAAAAAATCTGCCGGTATAATAGCAGAAGAATTATGAAACTCACGGTATAATAATTCAATATAAGTACTAGTTTAAAAGTGTACGCTATTTTGATAGGTTTTGGACTGGAAGTCAAGGTTGGTACGCAGACTTGTCTAGAGAAGTCTGCGTACCAACCTTGACTTCCGATTCGATGCTCTCTAACTCTCAGACGCCTGGAGTCCGTTGGTTGGTGACGACACATACACACACTAGCTAGATCATAGATTTTGAATGTACTTGTGGGTTGGTCCCGTGGGAACGCTAATGAATCGATCGAAAATCGACGCATCGAGACAACAACACGCGTACGCTTCGAGTGCGTGATGACCCAGGACTGCTCGACTGACTCGCAAACCGTTCGTCCCAGTCTGCACGCATCATTCCATTGTATGACAGTTCTTTTTCTATCTAATAAAAAAATAACAAACGTTAACTAACTATATGTTTGGAAAGAACTACTAAGCCACTAATATGAATTTGTAATGAACAAATTTGTGAAGTATTTAATACGGAACAAAAAGCAAACGCTTAGACATTCACGATTATTTGTCGATACTCCTATAGATGTGGATCAAAGTTGGTCAATCTCTAGCGTAAATGTAAAATTAAGCTTGTGTTTGTGCTCCCGACGCGGCTCCGACGTCATTCCCTTTCCGTTCCGCAGCCAATAAGTGACGAAGGATAACGTTAGGCGAGCCAGTTCCCACCAATGGAAACCGTTTAATAGGTTTACGACGGCGTGTGCGTGCGGCATGTACTTATACGTACATGCCGCACGCACACGCCGTCGTGGCCTAGGTTTGTGGTCGTAGCAAAGATGGAGATAGCGGGTCTCGTTGCTGGCGCGCTGCATAAAAAATCTCCTCCCTTCTTTGATCAGTGGTAGGCGCGCTCGATGCCATATCTACTCCCTTTTTATCTATGGTCTCGACAATATATTTTTGAATCCAAAATTTCAAAACCTATTAAAACCAAGATTAAAACATTTATAGCATTCGCACGTAGAATGAGGAATTGATCATGGAAAAGATAAGGATGAAATGTAGCATAACCTTAAAACAACTTTAGAAGAACTAATACACTGGTTTAATTCGAATAATTTAAAACTAAATGAAGCTAATAGCAAATACATGGTCTTTAAAAAGAATGAAGAAATGTGATTCAGATTTAATGAAGGAATGTGACATGTATGTATGTATAATCGACCGTGAAGCAAGGACACATTAATTGAAGAAATACAAGTAGGAGGCATTCATTAGTCAGTCATTCATTAGTCATATTCAGTAGGAGGAGAATTCCAAATTATGGGTATACAACCGGTGGCGAAATTGGTAGATGCAATACCCGCGAATGGTATGTTTTGCTGGTTCGGGTCCAGCCTTGCAGTATATTCGTAAAGTAGTTCTTTTTACTGGGCTCTTTTCTCTTCACGGTCGATTATACATACATACATGTCACATTCCTCGGAATAAGCGACGTACCTGCTTAGTACGAAAAAGTATATTTACTTAGATTTAATGAAAACAGAAGTATTAAACTGTCTTGGTGTGGTGTTAGATAGTAAATTAACATGGAAGGAGCATGTAGACATAATTATTTAAAGAAGAAAATCTTCGTAACTTTTTCTCAGATTTGGCTGTTTTGTGGTACTTTTCGCCGAAAATAGTTCTATCATGATTTTGTGGACGTTTAGCAATTAGTGATAGGCAATTATTTTAAATTAAATCATTAAAACAAATACGCATAAATTGTTATTTAAATGTTGCACTCCTACCTGCCACCTCGCTAGGTCACAGAATAATAGTACTTCGTAGGCTAGGTCAAGGCCATAACGTGTCACTTTCTTAAAGAATGTATATTCTTTGCTGCTAGTAGCATCCGGGGGCGGCGGCGGCGGGGCGGGGAGGAAGGAAAGTTATTTCATACGCAGCGGCAGCGGAGGCGGTGGCGGCAGCGACTAATTAAATATTATTATCGCGTTAATATGAGAAGTTGCCGAGAAAGTCCATTGTAGCAACACAAGGCGAGTGGCATCACGCAGGGAACTAACTGCTACTGACTTGACGAAGAGGGCCCGAAAGCCTCCGAAAATTACTTCCCCCATACAAATAATTTGAAACAACTTTAATGTCTATTTGAAAAAAAACCACGTGGAGGGCTCTTCTCGGGCGGCCGGCTATGCCGCAGCAAAGGCGGAACTTTTAAAACATAGTAGGTAAATACAGTTCAGCAAAATCGAACTACCTACGAGTTCGTCACCTTTGCTGTGGACACTTTGGAGTTTGGAGCCCAGACGCCAAAGGTCTAGTGAAAGAGCTTGGTAGATTGCCAATTGCGCCGATGATGGAGGAATATTTTAATCTTTAGTTGTGTTTTATTCCTTTTTCTGTATTAATTAATTTATAATAAAGAAAAGATTTACATATATCTACTAACATTATTTATTTGAAAACTACCTCTCCAATGGTTTATTTTTTACTAGCTGCGGTACCCGGCTCCGCTCAGGTTAGTGTCGGCTAAAATATTTCATGGATAAAAAGTAGCCAAAATAGGGTCAAACTGGTCCAGGACAATGTATCCATCTACCAAAGGACAATGCCGAAATGATTGACCAAGACCGTGACTCATAGGCAAACACATGATTGAAAATTAAAATAAAAAAAAATATTTTTCAAATATATATTTAATGTTAATGTTGTTACTATTGAATTGACTGAATGATCGTCGAAGCGTCAATTATTGTCCGTGTTTTCCATCCATTCCACAATTTAGCCGCGCAATATAAGGACGGTCCTGGCATTGCATTTAGTTTCTATATGGTGTGTTGGGTTAAGATGACAGTAGGTGTGGTATTAGCGATTCATTTTAAATTACATAAAAATAAAGCTAAATCATCCCATTGCTCCAATTATTTCAGCCTAAAACACTCGGAAATTAATTAGGTGCAATGTCAGCACTTCCTCTAATCGAGACTGTTATTCACCATTTTGACCGACCTTCATTCGTTGCATTTTAGCAAGATCAACATGATGAGTATAAAAACCGATGCAAGTATTCCTAAATTATTATTTTAATTCGTAAAATACAGAATATTAATGGTTGTATGGCGTAAAACCCTTGCCTTTCAATCTAGACTAAGGCGAAAAAAAAATTTTTTTTTAATCTAACCTCAAAAATGCATTTTCAAAACAGACTACTGGTCGTTTCCGTCTCAGTCAGTCAGGAAGTCATATCGATTGTTGCTTGTAAATATCTGAAGCATCAAACCAAGCGCTTTTCTGGCCCATTGTAAAACTGACATTATTAATCAAGATCATTCGAGCCGAAATAGCATGATTTAATGAGAAACAGCCAATAATTCCCACTTTGAGCTTCGTTGACATTTGGTGGCTATTAAAAAAAAAGTATTTGCCGCCAGAACCTTTCTGCACTTGCACTGTTACATTGCTTACCCAATAAGTAAGTAACGTGTAACGTAGGTAAGTTTTGGGTGGACTCCAACCCACAGCCAGCTTCAACATTGAAAACGGTAACCCATCTCGAACCTGACTGCTCCCAGAGATGCTACACATTTATAAAATACGCACATAAATCGGGTAAGTGGTTCGCAAGTTATAAGAATTTAACACTCACTACTCACCCCTCTGGTAATGAAGCGTTATATTATTTATCATATAAGTTTTGAGTAGAATCAAGCTAGACGTAGATACAATCCGCATCTAAATCGAGTAATTGGTACTCAAGGATTTTATTCTATTGGTCGCACCTCTGGCGATTTAACGTGATTCCAAGTAGTCCTAAAGTTATATCGATGCCTAAAGTATATCTTTATAAATTGTAGCCTATGTGTTATTCTGATGTATACGCTATATTATTGTAAAGTTTCATTAAGATCCATTCAGTAGTTTTTACGTGAAAGAGTAACAAACATCCGTCTATCCGTCCATCTATCCATTATTACAAACTTTCCCCTTTATAACATTAGTAGGAATCATCATCATCCATATGCAGTACACCACTCGGATTTGCCATATTTTATGAATAGCCAGAGCCTGCAAGTTTTTTTTTTTTTAATTTGCATGTACCCCATGTACCTACAGCAATTGTACAACGGCATCACTCCAGACGCCACAAATGGACCTTGTGGGGTTATGGCTCTAAAATCCGGTCAAAACGTAGAATTTTAAGGAAATCTAATACATTTTACAGATTTATTTTAACGTAATATATAAACGTGTAGAAATATATACTGACTTTGATGATTTATTTTATAAAAAAGAATGAAAAAGGTTTCAACTGATTTCGTTGCATTTCTACCATAAGTCGGCTACCATGAGCCTATTACCGGCCTTTTTTAAACGACTTAAAAAAAAAGGAGGAGGTTCTCAATTCGTCGGAATCTTTTTGTTTTCTCTTTTTTTTTAGTCCTAAAGTCGGCATATAGATGGATAGGGTGGTCCAGCACATTAAAATTGAGTTTTTTATTAGTCCCAGTAAATGCAATGCCCGTAAAATATTCAAAAATATGGTTGTAAGCTTTGTATGTTTACAGAACACGGAAAACTAAGATCATCAAGAATTCAAGAATAAAAATAACCTCAAGTATTCAAACTATTCGAATTCCACATGGAAGAATCTAAAGCGGACTTGCCTGAAATTGATGCCTTTTTAACTGGCTTCAAAATAAGGAGGAGGTTATCAATTCGTCTGTATGTTTTTTTTTTATTTTTTTTTATTTTGTCGCGCACATCTTAATACAAATTCAAGACTTTTATGATTTTCTCATGGATATCATTGTCAGAACTTAACCAAATTAAAATAGGACCACTTGGGAAGCACTAGCTATCATTAAAAAAAATAATCATCAAAATCGGTTCACCCAGGAAAAAGTTATGAGGTAACAAACATAAAAAAAATAAAAAAAATAAAAAAAAAACATACAGACGAATTGATAACCTCCTCCTTTTTTTGAAGTCGGTTAAAAACAAAGTCGCTTTCTCTGTCCCTATATCCCTATGTACGCTTAAATCTTTTAAACTACGCAACGGATTTTGATGCGGTTTTTTTTAATAGATAGAGTGATTCAAGAGGAAGGTTTATATGTTTAATAACATCCATTAAATATTGGAGAAATACTGTTATTTTTGAGGTTTCCAATGCGATGTCGTAAAAAAATAATATTTTTCCGCTTACATTGCAAACGCAGGCTGAACCCTACGAGATTTATCAAAATAATGTACTAAGTATGAATACATTGAAAAGGTCTACAGAAAACTCCGCGATGGTATATATCTATCTCTTATGGATATCCCACAATAACATTTTTTTCTCAATAACTTTTTACGACAAATAATGGCTAATTTTCGAAGCGATTTTAACCAATACAGCATTAATCCTTATCCAATTAAATACCTTGAATACATTGTTGATTTAATATAGATCTATACGGCCCTTTACAGCATATGATTTAAATGAATATTTTCGAAGATATTATAGATTAAAAAATTGCGGGATGTAGTGTTTGCGGCGGTACCGGCCGGCCGGGGCGGCGGGAGCGTGCCTCGGAGGCCGCGGTTCTCCCTATAGCACTTTGAATTTATTATTTCTCTAATATCTAATAATCATGTAATAATAATATCTAAGTTTTTTTTATTTCAAATATCTCAATGTAGGAACTCTACGTAAAAATGGTTTATTTGTGTATCATTGTGTCAAAATAATATTTTTTTAAATGACATTATGCCCGTGCAAAGCCGGGACGGGCTGCTAGTAACTCAATATAACGCCAACCGATTTCGGTGATTCTTTTTTTATTGGAAAGGTCGTGTACAAATTAGTAAGTGTACTTCAGATTCACTAAAAATTAACAATAAAAAAAAAATTAACAAAAAAAATAACCGACTTCAAAGAAAAAGCACTAAAAAGTAAAAAATAATGTTCATTTTTGTAGTTACGATTTCTGTTATTTTTTGAGTCGGTGTCAGCCAAGGTTAGGTTAGGTTAGGTTAGGTTAGGTTAGGTTCTCTTGATTGGCGCAGCGCGTGCCCGGCTGACGCCGACTCAAAAAATAACAGAAATCGTAACTACAAAAATGAACATTATTTTTTACTTTTCAGTGCTTTTTCTTTGAAGTCGGTTATTATTTTGTTAATTTTTTTTTATCAAGGTTTTTTTGGTTCGAGCGGCCTTCACCCGAACCTAAATTTGTTTTGACATGTTTATGCCTAAACTCAGTCCGAATTAAGTTATAAGGGTTACAAGTTATAATTGATTTTTTCGCATTGTTTTTTTCTGTTTTAGGAAAACCGGTATGGATGGCTGTGCTGAGGACCAAAGGTGCTCAGAAATGCCCAAAAACACCTCGCCTCGCGAAACCACGCTCAGCCAGGCACCATGCCAGCGGATTTGCGGACTATCGCTGAGGTATCGAGCTTGTTCTCATTACCCTTGAAGACTCCCAGGTTATAGTTATGAGGAAAGGCATCCGCTGGCAGACAGTTCCATATCCTGGCAGTGCGGCCGAGAAATGAGTTCGTTCTCAAAAGCCTAATGTCAACCACAAGGGGGTGCTCTGCTTCTCTACGGCGGGTGCTCCGAATATAGGTAGGATGGGGAGGAATGAATGATGCAAGTTCCACAGAGCAACGTCCATGGTAGTACCTGTAGAACAGACTGAGCGACCCCACAAACCATCTGTGGCTCAGTGACTCCAAGCCAGCGGTGATTTGTGGGTCCCAACAAGACGGACCGCTCGACGCTGAATTGAGTCCAAGGACGCCAGCAGGTACTGGGAACTACCTTCCCATCGTACGACGTACCGACGGACGGACGGACAGCGGAGGCTCAGTAATAGGGTTCCGTTTTCACCCTTTGGGTACGGAACCCTACTATATATTATATCCTAACTTCCTAAACACAGAGTAGCGGAAACATCAAAAAGCTTCATATGTAATTGATTCAGATTATACAATAAACTACCCTTAGTTTATTAGGGTTCCGTACCCAAAGGGTAAAAACGGAACCCTATTACTAAACCTCCGCTGTCCGTCCGTCCGTCCGTTCTTCTGTCACAGGGCTGTATCTCATGAACCGTAACAGAGGAAGCTGAAATGTTCACAGATTATGTATTTATTTTGCCGCTATAACAACAAATAGGTATTATAAACTTGTAAAATAATAAAAATTAAAGGGCCCGCATACAAAAAAAAATGTTTTGTGGTAATTCTTGTACGTACGATGGTACGATGGTACGGAACCCTTCGTGTGCGAGTCCGACTCGAACTTGGCCGGTTTTTACTAAGCCTCCGCTGTCCGTCCGTCCGTCCGTCCGTCCGTCCGTCCGTCCGTCCGTCCGTCCGTCCGTCCGTCCGTCCGTCCGTCCGTCCGTCCGTCCGTCCGTCCGTCCGTCCGTCCGTCTGTCCGTCTGTCACAGGGCTGTATCTCAGTAACCATAACCGATAGACAGCTGACATTTTCACAGAGTGTGTATTTATTTTGCCGCTATAACAACAAATAGGTAAGATTAAAAAAATAATTAAAATTAAAGGGGGCTTAATATAAATTAAAAAAAGATTTGTTTTGTAATAAATCTTTTTTTAGTACTACCGAGATATCGTCTGCAAATATTACCATTTTCATCTTGATTTCTACACAAATATAAAAATCCGTAGATCCGAAATTTCGATAAGTGATTTGTAACTCGTAACAGGGGGTCCATTCAGGGCAAGAGTGAGTTCGAATATCAACTCACTTTTTTAAAAGTCAATGTTTCCACTCTTCTTGAACATCATTACAGTTAGGTAAAAATCTGGTCCGTCCCGTAAATACGTTGGAAATATAAATAACGGTTCCGTTATGTAAATAATAATATATTTCCCAGCTATTTTTAGGTTAACTCACTCCCGAACTCGAACTCATTCCTACCTGTATGGACACCCAGGCCATCAATTCGCCCTGTCGTACGCCGCCAGAGTATTTATTATTCATTCTTTGCCGCAAGTCAGCCGATACTCATCCGACACGCAGCGAACAAAAGGATTCAAGGAGGATCAATACTCCACGTATTTCACAGAATATAAGGCCGGGTAGCACGTACCGTCGTGCACGTCATCATCACCGTCAACGCATGATTAAAGACTGATCAGTCAAAATTTGCGTTGCACGAAACTTAAACATTCCGTTGATCGCTGATGTTAACCGCTAATCGTAATCACTCCCGACCCAGTGATCACCGTCAAAATCAAGACCAAGTAATAATTCAAAGTGTCAAAGGTCCCTATTTTTACATTTTTGCAGTCTTATTGGACCTTAAATAATAGGCAAACGTCGCCATTAATGGAATATAATGCTTTGTTTTTAGCCTGGCACTCGGTTCCACGGATTAAAAATGTCGGCGCCAAATCTATGTAATCTATGGTGCTACCAACAGCTGATAGCAAGCCGACATATTGGGCGCTAGTAGCGCCACCCCGCGGCTCCAAGAGCAACTGTTTTGTTTGTTAGTACGAATGATTGACACTAGATGGTGCTACAATTGTGACTCTCTTTCTGATAATATACTGTGGAAGAAGGACAGTACTATGTCAGCTCAGGCGGTGCTGAGAGTTGCCATACAGCAAATATTTTTGCCGATTGTTTCGAGGGACTATTTGTGGTCTGACGCCTGGCAAGATAACGTTGACGAAAATATGCTACGTGCAACTCAAATTCATATGATGGGCAATTAGCCGTCACATCATCGTCAGATGTAATCAGCAACGGATAACATTTTACGAGGCGTCGTGCACTCGGCCCTAAGTCTCTCAGATGCGACTGAGAGGTTCGCTCCGGTTATCTTGCAAGCGGGAAAGCGATCTGTCGACCTGTCTGTCTGGTTGTTACTTATCTTACCCAAACCAGAAGCTGTAGACATCGTCAGAGATAACGTTTTATCGCTCTTAATATTCGCATGCGAGTGAACGTCCGAGTTATCAAAGTGTAGCGATTCCAGTTTTAGTGGAAAAAATCCACAGCACGCATAGCCCCATGACCTTCCAGTTTATTGAAAATGACTTGGTTAAAGATTACCATGGCCAAAGATATAATAAGACCACCTCAGTGAAGCGCAGTAAAACTTCAAAAGCGTCAGGTTCTGCAATAAGCTCCCGCCATGCATTGTTGAAAAATAATTAAATGAGACAAAAGCTTACTATAGACTTGACGACTTTTTAAAAGACGATAATATAATTAACACTTTATTCATTATTCCATAGACTTTACAATTTGTATTAAGTAATGCTAAGACTGTTTGTTACGATCGGCGTCGCGTCGCGTCGTGCGGTAGGTTCTTGTGTCTTCTGACGTTATCGACAAGGCAACCAGCAAGCAGGATGCAGGCTTTCGGAGGGAGCTGCGTAGCGGCCACTACTTACTTCGGCGTCAATTACACTATTTACTCAAGTACTCATTTAGAAATGAAAAACTGTGTCTCGTAAATAACTGTATAATGTAACCCTGGCGGGCTTTCGTCGGCGACTGGGTGCGCTCGCGGCATTCGGCCGCACCCTTCCCGCGCCCGCCACCCCCACCCGCTGTCTGCGCGGGTGGTGGCGACGAAGGCGAGAAGGGATGCACATAAAAACATGTCACAATGCATATGCAACTATATCTAAATACATCTACAAGTACAACCTAAATCTAGTGAATATACATAGGCATGCACTTATAAACTAAAACTGTCGTCAACATCCTGCCCTCCTGTACGTCGTCGTAGGCGGCGTGCAATTCAATCAGAGACGACAGCTTCCTCCGGTTTAGTTGGCAATCGCACCAACTTTCGCACCGGTCTTCTCAGTAGCCCCGCGGTTGTTCGTACATCGACAACCCGCACTCGCTTATCCGTGCCAGGATAAATTTGTTCTACCATTCCGCGGGGCCAAGTGTTACGAGGTAGGGTCGGGTCCACAATGAGGACAACGTCTCCCACAGCAAGCTTTTCCTGTTCTATTGCAGCTTTCCCACGCGGCAGCAATGTCGGCAGATACTCTCGTAACCATCTGCTCCAAAAATGGTCTGCCAGCCGCTGTGCGGTCCGCCACGTCGCTCGACCGATCAAGTTCCTGTCGGTCGTATGACACGGTAACGCTGCACCTGAGGAGGTTCCGATCAGAAAGTGATTCGGGGTCAAAGCTTCTTCTTCATCCATTTGCGCGGGTACGTGGGTGAGAGGACGACTGTTGATGGTATTTTCTGCTTCGACAAGTAGCGTCATCAGCACTTCCTCGCGCGGAGCTCGCTCGCGCAACGTCGCCGCGAGCGCTGTCTTCGTAGAGCGAACGAGTCGCTCCCACGCTCCGCCCATGTTCGGCGCTCCTGGCGGGATAAAACGCCACTCGATGTCCATCCCCTCGGACGCGTCAACGAGTTTCTTTAGTTCCGATCGAGCCTCTAGCAGCTCACGGTTGGCGCGTACGAAATTGGTACCATTATCGCTCCATATCTCGCGCGGGGTCCCGCGTCTCGCTACCATGCGGCGCAATGCTAATAGCATCGAATCGGCGGACAAACTGCTCGCCAACTCTAGATGCACCGCTCTCGTAGTGAGGCACGTGAACAGCGCACCCCATCGTTTTTCCCGTCGGCGTCCAACAGTAACCTCCATAGGTCCAAAATAGTCCACCCCGGTGAAGGTAAACGATCGGCACTTGTACCCTAGTCTCGCGCTCGGCAAGTCGTATGGCTAAAACGGCTGCCTGCAGCTCTAGTCTCGGAATCGAAACCGGCTTCGTGGGTGCAACTCGGGATTTACTTGCAATCAGCACGGTATTAGCGCTCCCATCCGTCTTCGGTAAACGCCAGTACGCCGCGGCGGCATAGGCGGTGGAGCTCGCGTCACAGAATACATGTAAATCGGCTGGCGCATTAATCTCGCTGCCGTAGTGCCGAGGTACGCGCAGGTTGCGTAATGCATGTAGATTCGTGAGCCATTCCCGCCAGCTGGTGTGTAAGTCGTCGGGCAACGGGTCATCCCAGCTCACACCACTACTCCAAACACGTTGCAATAATATTTTCGCTTCCGTTGTGACGGGTGTCAGTAAGCCCAAAGGGTCGAATATGGACATGACAAGACTGAGCATTTAGCGTTTTGTCGGCCGCGTCTCCCCTGCGGCGACTTCTGCCGGTACACGGTGTAAGTTTAGGTTGAAACCTAGAGTGTCTTCATTCGTATCCCACACAAGCCCGAGCGTTTTCTCGTGTCCAGCGCCCTCTGACATGAGATCCACGGTCCCGACTCCTCTTTCAGCGGGCTCTATGTGCTTTAGCGCGGCAGGTCTATTACTAGCCCAGCCCCGAATAAGGAAGCCTCCTTCTGCGTGAACACGTGTAACTTCGCGAACGACGTGGGCCGCGTAACTTTCCTTTTCGGTGCTGTATATATTGTCATCCATATAAAAACTTTTCTCAATTATGTCGATAATGTCCGCGTCGTCCGTCGCCTTTTTCGCGTTCAAGTTTTTGACATAAATTGCACTACACGGTGAGGAAGCGGCTCCAAAAATTAAAGAAGTCATTCTGTATAATTGTGGCGGTTGTGTCGGGTCATCACGCCACAAGAATCTTTGGGCATCTCTGTCACTTTCTCTCACTCCAACGCGCAAAAACATTTCTTTTATGTCAGCAGTTACTGCTACAGCCCCTTCACGGAAGCGCAGTAGAACCCCTAGCAGTGACTGTAAGAGGTCGGGGCCGACGAGGAGCTTATCGTTAAGGCATATTCCGTCAATGCGGGCAGCGGCGTCGAACACGATGCGCAGCTTTCCGGGCTTATTAGCATTCTTTACAGCAAAATGTGGCAGATACCAAACGGGATCGTTTGGTGGCCCTGGCGGACACGCTTCGGCGTAACCCGCCTCAAATAGAGCTTTCATGTTTTTTCTATATGCGGTTTCGTAGTTTCTATCCGCTAACATTTTTTTCTCTACTCCTCTCAGGCGCGTAAGGGCTTGCTGCTCACTCGGTGGCATATCCGTGAAGTCGTCCTTCCACAATAGGCCAACTTCGTACCTGGTTTCCGTTTTTAAGGTCGTATTTCTCAATATATCCAGCGCACGATCTTCTTTGGCATTGCGAGGGTTGCGAGGAATTATTCCAATCGATTCCAATTCGAAACTATCTTTAACGAGCCGGTGAAGGTCCAAATCGTCTTCGTTATCCCGTACATGGCAAGTTCGTGCCATTAATACGGGGGTGGCCGCTCCGCGATAGCCATGCAGCACCCAGCCAAGGTCTGTTTTCGCCGCAACTGGCTGGTTCTTGCGCCCCGTGCGTGTTTCCCGTGAAACCAGAAGATTCCAATTATCCTGTCCAATTAGAATCTTCGGCCTGGCGTCTTTGCACAGGAGATCTCTTTTGATGTTTTCTAGGTGTGCACAGTCCGTTAGCACACTGAAATCCACAGTTTGGCTGCCGAGACCAATTGCTTCGACTGTACGGGCACCAGATAGCTCATACCAGGTGACATCGTGGCGGCCACGTATCTGTATGTTCACTCGCCGCGACGAATCGGTGCCCGTCATCTCTCCTCCGATCCCATGGAGCCGCAACGGTTTCCGAGGGCCTTCTGCCCCCACTTTTTCAGCAACCATGGACTCCACTAAAGATATAGTTGACCCGTCATCGAGAAGCGCATATGTATCGTACGTTCCGCGCGGGCCCTTCACCACCACCGGTGCTATTTTTAAGAAGGCGTATCTCGCCGTGTCTTTTGCGCAACAAGCGCTGATCGTCGCTGTGTTCATATCGACCTTGGGAGATACACTAGTCTTATCGTCATTTAGCGTGTCTCTTCGTCGATCTTGGTGAAGCAATCGATTGTGCGGGCGTCTGCACCCCTGTACGCCACATGTCCTTGCGCGGCAGCTTCTCCAGTGGTGCTTCCCGCTTATGCATTTGAAACACCACTTTCGATCTCTTATAAACTGCCATCGTTCATCCACTGAACGTGCTTGGAATCGTTCACAGTCAGGCAGCGCGTGTGGGTTCTTACATTCTTCGCATATCGGTGTAAATGTTGCTGTATCAGTGGCGTTCGCTCTGTGGGTGTAACGAGGGGTGGCACTGCCGCGTTCGGGGGCGGTGGCGAGCGGAGGGCGGTTTCTCGCCGTCGTATGCGCGGCGGGCATATCTTGCTCGTACGACGTCGTCAGGAATTTCGCTGCTTTGTCTGCTTCCTGACAAAGGAAATCACTCAAAATTTCCAGTTTATGCTGCCCGGAGTGCTCAAACTGCGTCGCGTAATCCATGTATCGCGCACGTAGCATCGGGGTGAGTCGACCGATCACGCCGGAAATCAACTGTGGATTGTCCATATACGCGCTCTCGAAATGTCGGACAAGGCGCAGACAGTTGCGTACTTTACACGCGTACTCATCCAACATGCCATGCGCCCCGTCGGTCAGAGGCGGAAACTGAAGCACTTTTCTAATCACTATGTTGATAATGTCTTCCGGTCGTCCGTATAATCGTTGGAGGCACTCTATCACTTCTTCCGGGTCACCGCCGCAGGTAGAAAGGATTGCGTCAACCCTTTCTCTCGCATTTCCCGCAAGTGCAGCTCGCAGGCGCGACATGTTCTCTGCTGCACTGTAGGGATATGTAGCGTTCGTCTCTCTATATGACGCCAAGAATGCGAGGAATTCAGACCGATCTCCCGAAAAGCGCGGTAAATCTCGGTGTCTCAGCGGCGCAGTAGTCGGTCGGTCGGCAAGTTTCTTCAGTTCTGCGGCGAGCAAGGAAATCGGGTCCAGCGGGACCTGCTCCTGCCCTCCGTGTGCAGCGACGTTATCTTGGGCGGGCGGCTCGGCGTCGAGGGCGGGCGCCGCCGGCGCGACGGCGACGGCGCGCCTTACGATGACATCGGACGCAGCGCGGCTCGCGGCGGTGGCGGCCGGCGGGGCGCGGGGCGCGGAGGGTTCACTCGGCGCCGGAATTCGACCCACAGCGCCTTTTGTTCTATGCGCCACATCTGGCAGCGCTCGAGATGCGACGCCGGGTACTGCGGCGGCCGGCTGCGGGGCGAGGGGTATGGGCGACTGACCATAAAAAAATGGTGCGACATCGTCTTTCTCTCTTCCCCTCGCCGAATCGGGTAGCGGTCGAGATGCGATGGCAGCGACGGCGGCGGCGGGTGCGTCGATCCGCCAAGTGTTTGGCGGGAACGATATCTCTGCCCCCGCTCCTCTCTCCGCCGCGGCGTCACCGGACAGCGGTTGGGACGCGGCGTCATCTGCTTCGAGCCGCTCTTTTTCGCGGGCTATCTCTATTCTCTGCTGCAACAGCGCCCTTGTTCTTTGTTCCGCTCTTATCTCCATCTCTGCTAGCTCCAGCGAGGCCTGATATTCTGCTTCAAGGCGTCGAAGCCTCGCCGTAGAAGCATTTGAGCGGCGTGACGATGCAGCGACAGAACGTGTCAGCGTCGCTTGGTTCGTCGGTGTGTGCGTCGGTACCACTGTAGCGACCGACGAGTTGAGCTGGTCGCACGGTGATACGGGGGCGCCGGCGGATGTAGGGCCGCCGGCGGTAAGGTTGTCGGTGTGTCTGGTCGCAGCCATGCCAGAGTCGGTAGGCAGCGGCGGCGGCGGCTCCTCGGTTGCCGCTCTCGTCCTGCTTCGGGTCTCCCTTGTCGACATCGCAGATCCGCGCTCGAAGGACCAATGTTACGATCGGCGTCGCGTCGCGTCGTGCGGTAGGTTCTTGTGTCTTCTGACGTTATCGACAAGGCAACCAGCAAGCAGGATGCAGGCTTTCGGAGGGAGCTGCGTAGCGGCCACTACTTACTTCGGCGTCAATTACACTATTTACTCAAGTACTCATTTAGAAATGAAAAACTGTGTCTCGTAAATAACTGTATAATGTAACCCTGGCGGGCTTTCGTCGGCGACTGGGTGCGCTCGCGGCATTCGGCCGCACCCTTCCCGCGCCCGCCACCCCCACCCGCTGTCTGCGCGGGTGGTGGCGACGAAGGCGAGAAGGGATGCACATAAAAACATGTCACAATGCATATGCAACTATATCTAAATACATCTACAAGTACAACCTAAATCTAGTGAATATACATAGGCATGCACTTATAAACTAAAACTGTCGTCAACACTGTTTATTTATTATAATTGCATGTATGATGTATTGACGTGGCTAAGAGCGACCTATGGTGGCCATGCCGAAATAAAATGAAATTAAATGAAGTATGAGAGCTTCTGCTCTAACGTAACGAGTGCCGTTTCGCGTCTGAAAGAATCGATCCAGATCAAATCATTTCACGAATTTCTGATATCAACTGGCCACCAAGGTGATGCGATACAATTTTTTTTAGAAAAAACTATATTTCTGAAGCATGTTAATTGTTTATATGAACTTTAAAAATAGTCATCAGGAGGCTCGACCGGTTTTTATTTCCTAGGACATGGAATTGTTGGTCGCCTATGGGTATGCGTGGAGATTTCTCCGGAAACATTTTTTCATATCCACGGAGGATGGAGGTAGAGAGGAGGTGTTATTACCTCATATTACTAAGGAACGCAGCGTGACACTGCGCGGGGAAGCGGGGGAAAAAACATTTCATGGCGGGGGTTCAAGGTCATTTTGTACTAAATCCATCTACCGGAACAACCGGTATTCTGGTAGCAGCTATTCCGAGAGCTATTCTTAGTGGTTACAAGTTTACTGTGAGTTTTTCTATAAAAAACCTTCGACATTTAAATGTATACCTTCGCGCGGATTCAAATAATTTTACGTTTAAAATGTCATAAAAATTTGTATCATGAGATCAATATTTCTTACCGTACAAAGAAAATTATTGCGCGCCATCCATTGGCACATAGCAAGAGCGATCGATACAATGCTCGAATATTGACTCAAATTATAAAATATGAGGTGTTTTACTGACAAATAAAACTTAATTCCACCTACAAACTTTAGATTGTTTTGTCCTGAGTAATGTTTGCAACATTTTACACAAAATATCATCGAGTAATCGACTGTTCGCTGCAAATTGCGCTGCAGACCATAATATTGTCCCACAACCTAACACCGCCAGCGCCATGTCGCGAATGACGCTAAGGCTGAGATAAATAGTCGTAACAGAAACTAAGACTAACGAAAAGTAGTACTTTGTGACGTCATTTTACATTACTTTGAGATTTCGTCCATACAAAATGTGTCAAAGTGACGCCACAAAGTACTACTTTGCGTTAGCATTAGTATCGGTTACGACTATTTATATCAGCCGTAGGGCCGGTTGCACGTACCGTCGTGCACCTCAACATTACCGTCAACGTATGATTAAAGACTGATCAGTCAAAATTTGCGTTGCACGAAACTTAAACATTCCGTTGATCGCTGATGTTAACCGCTAATCGTAATCACTCCCGACCCATTATCACCGTCAAAATCACGATCAAGTAATAATTCAAAGTGTCAAAAGTCCCTATTCTTACATTTTTGCAGTCTTATTGGACCTTAAATAATAGGCAAACGTCGCCATTAATGGAATACAATGCTTTGTTTTTAGCCTGGCACTCTGTTCCACGGATTAAAAACTTCGGCGCCAAATCTATGTAATCTATGGTTTTTTTTTATGCGACCTGACATGGATGGCTAATACCACACAACTACCGTTATGATATTAGCCCAATACACCACATTCCCGAAGGAATTAGGTGCCATGCCAGGACCTTCCCTTTATGAGCACGGCTACATTGAACTGGATGGAAAACACGGAAATTTTTCATTGCC
The DNA here is from genome assembly GCA_946894095.1 of Incurvaria masculella. NCBI lineage: Eukaryota > Metazoa > Arthropoda > Insecta > Lepidoptera > Incurvariidae > Incurvaria > Incurvaria masculella. The sequence continues at coordinate 20,648,237 of OX335652.1, read as the reverse complement.
GCTTCGACCATCTTTTAATCCAATGCGATGGTACCAACCCGGGCGGGCTTAAACCCTACAACCTAGTAGGGGAAGGGGGCCTACAGTTTTACATGGATTCCGAACCATTCCACCACCATTTTCGCATTCGTGACGAAATGCACTTATCGAACTCTAAAAGAGAAAGACAGTGGTGCAAGTTGGTATTGAACCCGGGCCTCTGGTACGCTAGGCCAGTCCCCGCGCCACTATATAGGCTACGAGCCTACGTGCTACCAACAGCTGATAGCAAGCCGACATATTGGGCGCTAGTAGCGCCACCCCGCGGCTCCAAGAGCAACTGTTTTGTTTGTTAGTACGAATGATTGACGCTAGATGGTGATACAATTGTGTATGTCTCTTTCTGATAATATACTATGGAAGAAGGACAGTACTATTTTAGCTCAGGCGGTGCTGAGAGTTGCCATACAGCAAACATTTTTGCCGATTGTTTCGAAGGACTATTTGTGGTCTGACGCCTGGCAAGCTAACGTTGACGAAAATATGTTACGTGCAACTCAATTTCATACGAATGAACGATTAGCCGTCATATCATCGTCAAATGTAATCAGTAACGGATAACATTTTACGAGGCGTCGTACACTCGGCCCTAAGCCACGCATTCTTATCACGTGGGCTGTGACGTAGAGACCCACTTGGTGGACACAGGCCCAGTTTGCTAAGATCATCTCCTCTCTACCTCCATCCTCCGTGGTCATATCTAAGTATGGTTTAAGGTGATCACACAGTGATGTGTCACCAGGTCACGGAGCAGTGAGCGGTAAATGTTAGTCAAATGTCAAGGCGTCTGATATACATGTACAGAATGGTTGTTGTTGTACGTTCATCATCCATAGGCAGTACACTGAACTAGGATTTGTCATATTTTATCATTACCCAGTTCAACATTCACAGCGAAGAAGAACTGGCAAAATCCTTGGCTGATTTTTTTTCAGCGTCCACTTAGGGCCGACTGCACGACGCCTCGTACAATATCATCCGTTACTGATTACATTTAAGGTGGCCCAACCCGCTCATCTCCCCATACAAAAGGGGAAAGAAGATCACGCCTAAATTTCTTGTCAGAGATCCAAAATTTTGCTCAAAATAGCTTTATTTGATTGAAGTAGATGTCTGATGACCATTGGCATTGTAAAATTGTGTTTGGTTTCTAAGTTATAACGTCCGAAAGTTCGGATTTTTCGAGCGTTTTTTACAATAACTTTGGAGGTGGATTACGCAATGATAAAGTAAGAACATCTTAAAAAGATTAGTCATCAGACATAGCTTATTTAATCAAGATTTATAATCTATTTGGTTTTTGTTAGATTTTTGACTACAGCGGTCGTGGTTTACTTTTAGCTGTAAGTCGTTTTGAAATTAAAATTTTCGTAAATCTTACCAAATCATACACTATCCACATTGTCTTTTTTGTGGACAGGTTTCATCTTCCTCATCACGGAGCCTGTCTTATTCTTAGAAACAGAGAAGGTCCCAGAGCGCAACAGCACGGTTTTGTACCGTGCCCGCAAATGAGTTGAGGCCGCCGGGTTGGGCCACCTTAAGGCGCTAGGACTAGCCAACTACTCGCGCCATACAAATGCACTTTTTAACAAATGTAATAATATGTAGTGAAACGCTTCAGCAAATCCAAATAGAACTCCAGACTGATAATGGATTGTTAATATTTTTTTATTCCATCATTTATTAAAATAATAATAAAAATAAAAAAAGTTGATTTTTCTCATTAGAAATCTGAAAGTCATTCGATTTCTAGATATAAGCAAAAACAGCATATATGCATAAACAAAAAATTCCATTTGCTTTTAGATTTCTACATTTAGTCAAAAAAGTTCGGAAATGGACACCGTTTCCGCAATGTATTTTGTATAGAAAAAGGAAACATACATTAACGAAAATCATTCGATTCCTAGACAAGGAATCATATATTGTAAGGATGACACTTATAATCGTCAGACTTAGTTAGTTTACTTGGGGTGCCTCGTCTAACTTTGCGATTTGGCTAGTACCAGGCCCTTAACGATGATGTGACGGCTAATCGCCCATCATATGAAATTGATTTGCACTTAACATATTTTCGTCAAAGTTAGTTTGCCAGGCGTCAGACCACAAATAGTCCTTCGAAACAATCGGCAAAAATGTTTGCTGTATGGCAACTCTCACCACCGCCCGAGCTGAAATAGTACTGTCCTTCTCCCACAGTACATGTATAATCAGAACGGGACAGGGACAATTAAAGCACCACCTAGCGTCAACCATACGAATTAACAAATGAAACAGTTTCTCGCGAAGCGGCGCGGAGAGGCGCTACTAGCGCCCAATATGTCGGCTTGCCATCAGCTGTCGGTAGCACAACACATTACATTATATTTGGCGCCGACATTTTTGATCTGTGGCACCGAGTGCCAGGCTAATAATTATGGAAAACAAAGCATTGTGTTCCATTAATGGCGACGTTTGTCTATTATTTAAGGTTCACTAAGACTACAAAAATGTAAAAAAAGTGACTTTTGATACTTTAAATTATTATTTAATCGTGGTTTTGACGGGGATCAATGGGTCGGGAGTGATTACGATTAGCGCTTAACACCATTGATCAACGTAATGTTTAAATTTTGTGCAACGCAAAATTTTTCCTGAGCCAATGGTTAGCCAATAAACTGAAAACAATTTTTAACACGCTTTTATTAGCTTGGGTTGTATCTATGTATGTATCTATGTAACGGAATCTTTGAACTTAATTTTCACCAGTTTCCAGAAGTCTGATTAATTTGAAACTTTGCATACGTATCAAGGACCGATGACAATGCAATAATTTCATAACAGTTTCCCATTATCCTTATTAGGACCGCCAGGATTAATCATTAACACGCTTTTATTAGCTTGGGTTGCATGTATCTATGTATGTAATGGAATCTTTGAGATTAATTTTCACCAGTTTCCAGAAGTCTGATTAATTTGAAACTTTGCATTCTCAGCCTCAGTGGCCCAGTGGCGCGACACTTCGGCGATCGCTCTCCGAAGTTAAGCAACGCTGGGTCCGGTCTGGTCTTGGATGGGTGACCATTAGACCGTTGAGAGAGGCTGGCCGTGGTTCGGATTCCACGTTAAACTGTAGGTCCCCTTCCTTACTTACTAAGTGGTAGGGTTAATCCCGCCCGGGTTGGTACCATCGCATTGAATGAACGATGGTCGAAGCGGCAATTAAAATTGTCCGTGTTTTCCATCCAGTTCAATGTAGCCGAGCAATATAAGGAAGGTCCTGGCATGGCACCTAGTTCCCATGTGGTGTGTTGGGCTAATACCATGACAGAGGGTGTGGTATTAGCCATCCATGTCAAGTCACATAAAAAAAAAACGTATCAAGGACCGATGACAATGCAATAATTTCATAACAGTTTCCCATTATCCTTATTAGGACCGCCAGGATTAATAAATTCTTTTATAGATCCTCTGTAGTGGAGTAAAAGAGACAGAGCTAGCGCGAGATCTGCGCATGCCCGCACTTTCGGACTTACTCTTTCGCTCGGGCACTTGGTACTATGGAGTGTAGAGACTCTGTACACTCCATACTTGGTACAGTACAACGGAGGCAAAAATGTTTTCAGGATAATTGCGTTCTCACCTTGTTCATTCTTTATGCAGAGCTGAACCCTACAAAATGCGAAGCAATATTCTCGAAATTAACCGCCGATAGGACAACAGAAATCAAAAGCCTTTTGGAAAAAATTACACCGGGAATCAAAACTCTAACTGAAGAGAACAGATTCTTCCTGGGCGCCCCGTTGACGGAACAATCCACAACAACGCTTTTAGAAAATAAAACCAATATGTTGGAGATATTCACAAATCGCCTTCGTGCTATCCAACCTCATGTCGGCTTACATCTCCTTAAATTTTGTTTTGGTATCCCACGATTCACATACTTTATGCGCTGTTGCCCTTTATGGCGCAATACAGAAGCACTAACTAAAATAGACGCTATTGTCAAAAAAGGCCTATCCCAAATAACGAACATTCAATTAGAAGGAAATGCTTGGATACAAGCCTCTCTTCCCATAGGCTTCGGCGGAGTTGGCATACGATGCACAAAAGATGTTGCACTTCCAGCATTTTTGAGTTCCGTCCACAGCAGTTTACCACTCGTGGGTAGTATTCTTTCACCATCACTTGGCTGTGATTTCGAGGTGGACTGCTTGAACAGGGCTATCGAAGGTTGGAAATCCAGGTGCCCAGAAGAACCTATTCCAATCCGTCTTAAACTCCAAAAAGCCTGGGATTTGCCGATTATAAAATCTATACACTCTTCCCTCTTGATGAATAGTCCTGACATTGACAAAGCTCGCATTCTAGCATCATCAGTCGCCGAATCCGGGGCGGGGGGCCTATCCATCACCAAGCCTAGGCACTCTGCTTGACAGTAACACTCTCAGAATTTCAATAGGCCTTCGAGTCGGTGCTAGATTGTGCCATCCTCATACGTGCGCCTGTGGTACCAACGTTACCGAATGGGGCCACCACGGTTTATCATGCCAAAGGAGCGCTGGTCATTTATCCCGCCATTACAATATAAATAACATTATAATAAATAATAGTTTAAAAAAACTAAAAAAACACGCTTTTATAGCTAACCGAACTAAAAAATAGAAAATAATTTTTAATTTTAAAGAGTTTATATTACAGTAGTAGAAGATCGAACAATCAATCAGAATTTATCACCTCAAGATAAAATTATAATAAAGTTTCAGTTATTAACAAAATAATTCAATTCAGAGTAAAAAGCGTGGGGTGCTTGATAAAGTAAATGTAACAATCATTCTATTTGCAACTGTCGATCAGAGGAGAGTTATGAAAAGTAGTAAAATGCACCCCACGCTTTTTACTCTGAATTGAATTATTTTGTTAATAACTGAAACTTTATTATAATTTTATCTTGAGGTGATAAATTCTGATTGATTGTTCGATCTTCTACTACTGTAATATAAACTCTTTAAAATTAAAAATTATTTTCTATTTTTTAGTTCGGTTAGCTATAAAAGCGTGTTTTTTTAGTTTTTTTAATTCATCTAAGAATACAATGCCATATTTCGGAGTTGGGTTGACGCGGCGGCGCCCCGGCACTAAAGTAAGGCCCCGGGGCGGGCGGCGCGCGGCGACGGCGTGGTGCGGCGCGGATGGTCGCGATGAAGCGTGGGATAGCGCGCTACGCTGCAAGCCTATTCGGGTAATTCCGCCGTTTCGTGCATATAGCATAAAGAGCAAAATAACTTTGAAACTAAACAATTTTGATTATACTGTTCTAAGGGAAACATGAGCCTATTGAGCTACTACATAAAGGCCTGGTAGAATTTTTTGGAAGAGTTGTGAAACTTAGATTTTGTTGTTAAAAATATGCTCAAAATGTCCAAAACCTCCAACGTTTTTCCTTACTATATGACGGTTTAAATAATGTATTTCAAAAAAGAGTAAAAGATATCATGAATACTTCGAACTAGTAAACTGACACAGGTGTTACCAAATAACTTGAATAATTGTAGAATTTTACTTGAACCGGAAACCATGTTATTTTTTAGGTTAAGCTTTTGCCAAGAAAATTTTTGTCATTTACCTCCAAAATTTCGTCGACTTTTTTTCTTCATTAAATTGCATCATACTGAGCTAACACCGATTAAAATAATAGCACGTATCATTATTCTATGCGCGCGCGAGTCTAGGGAAGCACGATTGTCACTGGATTCTACAAAAAAACGTATTTCGTGTTCGAAACTGGAGTTTGCGGCGAAATTGTCCTTTACGTCCAATGAGAAAAGTGGAAAGCAGTTAAGGTAATTTGTTAAAATTTGTGTATCAAACTACACATGAATAAGCCTCTTAGTTATAATTATTTCATAATTTATGCATGGTGTTATCGAATTTTGATTTTTCCCAAAAAGTCCTTTACTTCCGGACTGACAGTGGAGGTGAAGGACTGGAGGTTAAAGACAGTTTGGTTTGAAATAACCATACAAATGAAAGAAATTTGTTTTTTTTTATTACAAAATTTCACTTTTAAGACCTTGTAAGTTTTATTACCTATATTGCACTAGCAGTCGCACGACACCCATTTTTCGGTTGTTTTTAACCAACTTCAAAAAAGGATCTGGTTCTCAATTCGACTGTTTTTTTATGATTTTTACTACAGAACTTTCGCCTGGGTGAACCGATATTTAAAAGCTGGTGCTACCCGTATGGTCCCATTCCAATTTGGTTCAGATCTGACAATGATATCCATGAGAAAATCATATAAGTCTAAAATTTGCAGTAAGTAGGTATGTGCGCAACAGATGGACGAATAACTCAATATCACGCCAACCGATTAAGATCGATTCTTTTTTTATTGGAAAAGACATGTAGAAATTAGTTAGTGTACTTCAGATTCACTAAAAATAAACAAACATTTTAACCAAAAAAACCGCCTTCAAAGAAAAAGTATTCCAAAACCAATCGACATGCACTAAAAGTAAAAAAATATTGTCATTTTTGTAGTTATGATTATTGTTATTTTTTTAGTCGGTGTCAGCCAAGGTAGCCAAGATTTTCTTGACTGACGCAGGGCGTGCCCGTCTGAAGCCGACTCAAAAAATAACAAGTCATCGTAACTACAAACAAGGCAATTTTTTTTTACTCTTTAGTGCATGTTATTGGTTGTGGAATACTTTTTCTTTGAAGTCGGTGTTTTTTGTAAAAAAAAATATTTTTGTAAATAATATAATATTCGATAACATGATATATTTAATGGATAAAACATTAACATTGTTATCTCATTGATTTGAGATCATCCCACTACATCTACATTGAAGATATTGATATCGATTCTCATATTTTATTACAATGTTTCAATGTATATTTTGTTGCTTAACCTAAAATCAATATAATAAACAAATTGTAAAAATGTTACTAGAACGTTTAAAAACTGTTGTTGTTAACTTGTCACATAATATATATGCTTTTAATAACGATTTCAGTAACTACCTCTTTATGTAGAGAAAGGTTGGAAAAAATAAAGATAAGGTTCTGGCGTTAGAAAAGGATGAACATGCAAGGAAAAAATCGGTTCCTCGAAAAAATGCCAAGCTTCAAAGAAAACAACAACAAAAGTACATGAAAAGAAAATATGAAAATAACCGTCCATAAACTAAATGTCTTCAACATCGCAAACACATCCAGGGTTGAAATCGAATAAAAAAACTGCAAGAATTTGAATGAATTCCCATTTAACCGGTTTGAGAACAGGTGTTCACGGTAGCAGGCGGTGCGGTGCTGCAAGTGAAAGTGGCTGACCTCGACAGCTCCGGCGGCGGCGGCGGCGGCGGCGGCGAGAGGGCCCCGCTCGTGCGCCTGCTGCATCACCATCACCTGCCACTGCCCCCACACCCGACCCCCTCCCGCACACACCCCCAACCTCACCTCACTAGCATTCTCCGTGCCACTTATCACTCACCATATCTATTACATTTTTAAACGCATTAAGAAAACGTAAACAAAGCATATCGTGGGTTCTTGCCTCTCTCTCCACCGGAGGTGCTGTAGGATGCACCTATGTACCGGCCAAGTGCAGGTGTACACGCAATGCACTTAATATAAGTGTTAGCGCGGCGGCGGCGTGAGGAGTACTTTATGGGAGAATGGTGTACGGCGAAGTCGAGATGCGCGGAGATCTATGCTGCCGCCTCCACCTCCGCCGTCGTGCCGCCGCCGCCTCCGCCCCCCCGCCCCGCCCCGGCGGCTCAGTGCGTTGGCGCGGCGGCGGCGCGTGCGTGCTGGCGGCGCGGCGGCGCGCGGTGGTTGCATCAGCGCTCGCTGCGGTCAGTCGCTACCACTGTCATTATCTTCTTTGTGCCATCACACGCAAACACATACCTAACACACTATCGCACGCGCGGCACTGCGCATACACAAATACAAATGCTCTCTGATTGAATCATAAAAATAATATCAGATCTCTGATAGGTCCCAATCATCGATATAATCTACAACGAAATATGCACCATCAGCTTTTCCCCGCCTACCACGTAATATGCGCCCTATCCGCTCGTTGATGCCCTATTGCGTGTCAGTCTGTGGTCGACTTTTCATCCGAGCGTACGTGCCATCTACAGGCTTTGCAATGCGACAAAATGCCGAAATACGCGGTCAAAAGGTATAAGAATCGGAGTGAAAGGAATACAAAGATCCGTATATTAACTTATCATAGGCAAATATACGTATCATTCATCGACGTAGTATCATTAGATAGAAATCAAGAAAACATTTCTTTTTTTTTCATTAATTTTGGATTCAAACAGTCACACATACAAATTATCAAACAAAATAAATCAAAAAAAAAATTAACTAAATAACAAAATAATAATAATTTTCATTGTTTTTCTTATTATTATTATTTTTACACGGGCATTTTTTATTTTTCGTACGCAATAATAATACGGTAGCGACCGCAGTGGCTACAATCGCAATGCTTGTAACCATGCATAATATGTGTGAGTGCCGGGCTCATGCGCGTGTCAACGACGGAAAAGGGTAAGAAGTAAAAATGGCAAACTTGTATGTCTATTAATTTTGTTTTGGGAAACGTTCAATGAAAAATATGAAATTGAAAAAAGCCTTTGATTTAATCGGGAGGCGCCGGAGGAGGCCAGAGCGGAGCTGACGAGCAGGAGCATCTATCCACCAATACTACAGTCCACAGCGCGAATGAAAGGGATCGATGCCGGCAAACCATGCCGGCAAATGAAGCGGTTCAGCCCCCGATCGGAAGATGACCCGGGCTGGTACGTCGATGCCCCGGGCCCTTCCAATAAGCATCGCATCCCGTCGCTAGTCGCCACAGCCTCTGCCGCAGTCCCCGGCGACGTTGCCGCAGCAAACAATTAAAAAATAACGCCGCTTTTCCACGCAATATCAGTATCATCACCAGTCATAATACTCAATCCGCATTCGCTCTAACCACTGAGCTCTTTCTTAGTTAGGGCTGAGTGCACGAAAGGACAAAACATCAAAATCAACGTGCACGTATTATTAAAAAACTCCTCAATATTCCGTGATTAAACACGTCACTTTTTATCGATAATATGGAAAGAACGCCGTGCGGTTCACTAAAGAGACGTGTTTGAACATTTATTAACTCAGCCGTCTTATCGTGCTCACGCTTCGCTATCTCCTGAGAACTGCGAAAAGCGAAGAACTGCGAACAGCGAAAATCAAGTCGAAGTCAAGAGCTCCGGGTACACCATTAATTAATCCCTTCTAAAAACGTCCGGGGTAAAATAGAAAAATACTGACGCCCCTGTTGAGGACTCTCATTATGCCATGGATACTATAATATTATGTTGTTGACTAACCTGCAGATCGTAGCCGGCCCGCCGCCGCCGCCGCCACCTCCCCCGCAGCACCAGCACACCCCCGCCGCCGCCGCCGCCGCCGCCTCCGCAGCGGCTCCGCAAGCGCGCCAGCACGCCCCCTCCACTACCACCGCCGCTCGACATGCTCCGCGAGCTCAGTGCTCGATGCCCGCACAGACCGGACGCATGGAGTGCAATAACCATTCGAACTAAGCACCTCTCTCACACCCGGAAATGTTAGGCAATCGACACGATGTGAGACGCGACGCTGCTCGATGACGTGAATAAAGTCGTATAGGCGCCGCCGACGAGGGGCGTGTGCGGTTGTCGCTACGTACCTACCTAATTTCACGAAAAACGTTCCGATCACTCCGACTAGACACTGAGTTACGTGAACCACGACAACGGAGAATATTTAAATCATTTAAATGATCTCACACATGATGCACAACATGCTTTCGAGTTCCACCTCTCTGAGTAGCCGGCAGCGGCAGCGGCGCGCTCGCAATGAACGATCCCGCATGTTCCTGTGTGCGCACGCGAAACTATCACAAAGGATGTGACTTCTCTGAATGTGCGTTCCAAAATAACTTCTAGCACAGCCGACCGCGCAGCGAGCGGTCGTCCTGACTCCTGACTCCTGCCGCGCCGGGGCGGCGTCGTCCCCGCCACGCTGCCGCGCCGCCCGCCGCCCCGCCGCTCCGCCGCCGCGACGAAACATTCATCGTTCACCTTATTCGTTGTAACTGCACCTTATGTGGAACGAATGCCTCGACGCCCGCAGTACGTGAGCTGCCGATTGATCGTGTGTCGCCGCCGCCGTCAAAGCCGACCCAATGGACCGACCCACTGGACCAGGTAACCTACATACAGTGATGGTGTCTCTGCCTCGATGCTTAGCGTACGAGCTAGTAGCAGTACGTAGTAGTACCATGGTCGAAGCGGCAATGAATATTGTCCATGTTTTCCATCCAGTTCAATGTAGCCGAGCAATATAAGAAAGTTCCTGGCATGGCACATAGTTCCCATGTGGTGTGTTAGGCTATTATCTGACGTGTAAGTTACATAATATCTGACGGCCAGTTTGGTATAAGCCATCCATGTCCAGTTACATAAAAAACCGGCCAAGTGCGAGTCGGACTCGCGCACGAAGGGTTCCGTACCATCGTAAAAGATTCAATACAAAAAACACGTTTTTTGTATGGGGCACCCCTTTTATTTTAATTTTACCTATTTTTTGTTACAGCGGAAAAATAAATAAACACTCTGTGAAAATTTCAGCTGTCTATCTGTTACGGTTGCTGAGATACAGCCCTGAAAAATGTCGGCGAAAAACGATTTGCCACACCGGTCAACCGTAACAGTCGTAACCGTACCAGAGAGCACTTGTCAAAACTAAGTACGAGATTAGCACTGGACTAACCATACAAAAACAGGTTAAAGTTAGTCCGCCCTCTCTGAATACAGCTGTAGGTACAGTGCTATTCAGAGTGGGCAGACTAACTTTAGTACTCGGGTTAAGCCGGGACTATTGCCGTATTAAGGAAAATTCTATTCAGAGAGCGGGATTAGTGTTAGTCCTTGTAATAGCGGTCGACTTACCGCCGGACTAAGCCCGTACTAGCGGCCATTTTGCAACTGTCAGTCGTATTCAGAGAGAGCTGTCAAAACTTAAAACGTGGGCTAAATAAGAACTGTCACTTTTATACGAAATGGTGTTCTGAGAGCCGGTTTAAGGTTAGTCCGCGAGTTAGTACGGGACTATTTTTCGAACATCGGTTAAACACATCCTATTTCTATGGGTTAAACCACCTCAGAGTATGTAGGTTTAACAGCGGACGGCGGCCATTATAGTTTGAACAGCTGTTTGCCAATATTCTTGCATCAATCACGCTCATAATCTTAAATGTGGTTTCCTGGCGCGTTTAAATTAAATAGTTAGGTTAGGCCCACTTCAATTCCTCCCGTGTATGTCGTTAGAGCCGACTAAGAAATCCGTCGTTTGTGATTTGGACCCTCGTTGAACTATAGATCCGCTCCCTTCCTTACTAAGTTGTCGGGTTCATCCCACACAGGTTGCTACCATCGCATTGTATGAATGATGGTCGAAGCGACCATGAAAATTGTCCGCGTTTTGCATCCAGCCCAATGTAGCTGTGTAATAAAAGGAAGGTCCTGCCATTGGACCTATTTCCCATGAGGTGTGTTGGGCTAATATGATGACAGTAGGTGTTGTCCAGCCACATAAAAAACCGGCCAAGTGCGAGTCGGACTCGCACATGAAGGGTTCCGTACCATCGTACAAGATTTAACACAAAAAATCCCTTTTTTTGTATGGGACCCCCTTTATTATTATTTTTTTATTTTACCTATTTGTTGTTATAGCGGCAAAATAAATACACACTCTGTGAAAATTGCAGCTACCTACCTATTACGGTTCATGAGATACAGCCCTGTGACAGACGGACGGACGGACGGACGGACGGACGGACGGACCGACGGACGGACAGCGAAGGCTTAGTAATAGGGTTCCGTTTTCACCTTTTGGGTACGGAACCCTAAAAAACGTTCCGTTTCAATTTCCTGCCATATCCTGTTGAAATTGCCCACTTCCATTCACTTCGATTCCATAATGCTGCCACGTGAAAATGCCCAACCAAATGCGTAACAGTATTGTATTCTGTGACCAAATGCGTACCAGTATTGTATTCCGTGACCAAATGCGCAATTTCTTCGTCTTCTTCTCAAGGTCCTACTTATGGATCCCTTTTGTGACTTTTGGGCATCTATCTATTTATCATTATCTCTCAGTTCATGAAGTATCTAGAGAGCAATGAACTCCTCGGCGATCGTCAATACGACTTCCGTCCGAATAGATCTGCTGGGATTCTCCTAGTTCACGTCTCACATGAGATGGGCGATGCGCTCGAAAATCATGGCGAAGGAATGTTTATCGGCCTGGATATCGCGAAAGCATTTGACCGGGTCTGGCACAAGGCACTGCTTTCCAAGCTGCCCTCTTATGGCCTGCCACCCGAGCTGTGTGACTGGATCGCCAACTTCCTGCATGGGCGCAGCATAAAAGTCTTGTTTGACGGCTGCTGCTCCGAAGCCATGTCAGGGCTTGGTGCTGACCCCAACCCTTTTTCTGGTACAAATTAATGATCTGCTTAATTTGGGCGATATTGACTGCTACGCAGACGACAGCACAGTGCTAACCAGGTACACCAGTCACTAGACCGCAAGCCGGGCTGAAGTGGAGGAGAATAGGCGGTGCCTCGTTTTGAGACTCGACGACTCGAAACTCGAAAAAGTTTCCGAATGGGGTCTCCAGAACCTTGTCGAGTTTAACGCGAGCAAGAAACAGGCAGGCGTGCATGTTCAGTGCGAAGCGTACTCCGTTCAGTGAGCAACTCCGTTCCAGGGAGCAACTCTACGTATTGACGACCATATAAAGATTATTGGTGTCGACTTATAGAATCTTAAAGAAATATATTCTTTGACGAAAAATAGGCCATATTTTCCATTCAGTTCAATACAGCTGTGCTCAAAGAGGAAAAGTCAAGTAATGTCTCCTAATTTCTACGGGTTTGCGGTGTGTTGGGCTAATATCATGGCATTGTCCACAAAATAATGAACGTAGGTTTTTAATTTTACAATTTAATCATGATTAGAGCTTGACAAAGTACTACCTTTAGCCAAACTTTATTGTATGCATAATGTATTGGAAAGCGAATGTTCTTAAGAACGGCCCGTAAGCTATGCTCCCCTTACAAACGTAGTTTACTAATCATTTGGAAATCGCTATTCCAATTGAATTGATATTTAATATATAATATCAGGTAACAAATATCTGTGTCTGCATGCTTTTGATTTTTTTTAAAATCCAAACCGAATGAAATGAAAGCAAAAAGAAAATCTTCATACGAATTTTGTTTTCTCTGTGGTTTGACCCAGAATACATTTACCGAAAAAACAAAGGCATGCAGACACAGATATTTGTAGCCTTATATTAGATACCAAATATCAAGTATGTTGGAATAGTGGTTTTCAAATTATTAGCAAACTACGTTTGTATGGGAGGCGAAATTTTCTGATGCTTACGGGCCGACCTTAACGTTGTTGATTTAAACTATTGAACTTTAAAATAAAAATGATTACTTATTTAAATTTTCAACAATGTATCAAAAACCTTGTATGCGTTTACCATCGTTTGCATGCGACTGTCCCCGATCCGTCGAGGCCTGTCCCGCCCAGTCCCCGCGTACCTTAAGCGCAATTGTGGGCTTATGGCGCCGACACGATTCCGTGCGCTTTTAACTCATCTAGCTCTTACTTACTTAATCTGTGTTTAGGCCCGTAAAGAAGTAAAAAATATCTCTTCTCGCAAGTTAACTGAGGAGGGTTACACTACTTACAAGTTTCCTGAATTCTACCAGGAAATACGTAAATATACGCCTCTTGACACATTTTAGAAACTGAAAAATTTTCTAGGAAGCTACGTCAACGCTCTTCAGATCACGCGGGAATGGAGGCTTTCTCTGACTCAGTTGGCTGCTGCAAGGACTAATATTTGTAATCTGTGGCTGCTGCGGGTAGCGGCTGCCTCCTCGACAACGCAACCAATTAGTTATTCTGTGACGCAACGGACTGAATCAGGGCCGTCTGTTATTTCAAACAAAGATAACAGACGGCTCTGGCTGAATGATCAGCTCGAAATGTCGTCGGTGAAGTCTCCTCCCGCTATGTACACGATTGCACGCACAAATGTTCAAGAGTTAAATATTAGACGCTTCTTACTAATCAGAGTTTCTTTCACAAGGCGAAGAAAATTATTTCACAAAATATCATGATATTGTAGTATAATTACCATCTCGAACAAGTTGTATAAAAATATTGTACGAAATTACATTTAGGGCAGATTTTTCAATAGTCTGATAATGAGCCAGATAGATAACAGCGACGGATTTATTTACGCATCTGCTTATCCATCCGTTAGGTCCATATTTTAATAAAATGACAGTCAGATAATTGTGGTAGAAGATATAATTCTCCGGTATGACTATGCGTCTTTTGACAGATGTAAATTTCTACTATCAGTCCGATAAGTACTATTGGAGGATTGAAAAATCGGCCCACAAACTAATAAGTACTTGATTCAGTCAAAAATAGTAAGTGTTTTAGAAAAAATAGTGCTCACTAAGGATAATGTAAAATCGTCGTAGAAATCACTAGCAATTTGTAAAATGACTATAATTTTGGCACAATAGATTCCATGTAATGCGACGCATCGCCACCGTAGTCGCCTGCGGAGATGGCGGCAGAGACGGCGAGGCTCGGGGTCGGTGCAGGCGGCGCGGGGTCGGGCGGGATGAGCCGCCACGCGGGCAGCGCGCGCGCGACTCGCACGGCGGCGTGCTGCGCCGACACGCGGTACACCACCGCCTCGCCGCCCGCCAGCAGCGCGCCCCACAGCCCGAACGTGCCGTAGTCGAATATCGTGTGGTTGCACTCCGCGAGCACGGCGAGGTCAAGCCGAACGCCCTCCTCGCCCGCGCTCCCCGCCGCCGCCGCCGCCGCCAGCGCCACGCGCCCGCCGCGCCCGCCGCGCCCACTGCGCCCGCCGCGCCCGCGCGTTAGCCGCCGTTCGCACCAGCGCGGCTCGTCGCTCACCACCACGAACAGCGGCTCGCGCAGCCGTCGCTCGAAGTGGCGCATCGCCTGCAGGTAGAAGCCGAGCGGCGCGGGCGGCGCGCGCAGCGTGCGGCGCAGGTAGCGCGCGTAGTCCGTGCGGCGCACGTGCAGACCGACGAAGGCGCCCGGGCGGGGCGGGCCGGCGGCGGCGGCGAGCGCGCGGAGCACGACCTGCGCGCGCCCTCGCAGCTCCGGCGCCAGCGCGAGCTCGCGCCGCAGCGCCGCGAGCCGCGGGACGATCTCGTCGGCGAGCAACGTGCGCGGCGGCAGCGCGAGCGCCTGCGCCGTCGAGCCGTTCCACGCGCGCAACTCGCGCGCGACCGAGCTCCAGCGCGCGCGGCAGCGACGCACGCGCGCCAGCGACGGCACCGTCAGGTTTGCGAATAGCCGCCGCAGCGGGGCGAGCAGACACGGCGGCGCGTACGCCTCGAGGCCTGTGCGCCGCGAGACGGCCCACAGGGACGCGTACTCCGATATGAGGTTGCCGGTGCGGCCGCTCGGGCGCGCCGTCACGATGCCGGCGGGCGGGCAGCGCGGGCGGGCGCTCGCGCGGCGGGCGCCGCTCCCGCCACCGCCGCCGCCGGCCCGCCCGCGCCCGCACAGCGCCGCCTCGAGCGCGCCGATCGAACCCCCCGCGCCGCTCTCGCCGCCGCCAGCCTCGCCGCCGCTGCTGCCGCCGCCGCCGCTCGCCTGGTACACGGGGAACACGAACACGTGGATGAGATAGATGACGGACCAGGCGAGGATCATGCCGACGAGGAGCTGGCTCCGGCCGGCCGCGCGCATGACGGCGGCGGCGGCGGCGCCTCGCGATCGCAGCGTCAGCCTCGGCCCCGCCCGTCGCCGCCGCCGCCGCCGTTTCCGCCGCGGTCGTCGTGCGACGGTCCAACGATTGGAAACGACTTCATCGAACCCCCTCAACGATAATTCGACGCGGCTGCCGCTTGCCGCTGCCGGCAGGACGACCCCGCCGCTGCCGACTCGCCGCGCAGCCGGCCCTGCGCCGCGGACCACGCCAGACAGCGGGCGAGGGGCGGGCGGTGGCAAGTTGACGCATGCGCCTGTCACGTCCCCCCCGCGCCGCCCCCGCGCCGCCCCCGCGCCGCCGTCAACCCGGCGCTGTTGTGCCTCCTCCGCGCACATTCGCACATGGCGGTGGCGGCGGCGGAGCAAAGCGTACTTATTTTTTTTATTAATTAACTAGCTGCAGTACCCAGCTCCGCTCGGGTCAATGTCGTGTTGGACTGATTTCGGTCTGAATTATTTTCTGGATAAAAAGTAACCTTTTTAGGGTTCCGTACACAAAGGGTGCCAACGGAACCCTATTACTAAGCCTCCGCTGTCCGTCCGTCCGTCCGTCCGTCCGTCCGTCCGTCTGTCACAGGGCTGTATCTCAGTAACCGTAACAGATAGACAGCCGAAATTTTCACAGAGTGTTTATTTATTTTGCCGCTATAACAACAAATAGGGTCAGATCAAAAAAATATTAAAATTAAAGGGGGTCCCCATACAAAAAACGTGATTTTTTGTATTTAATCTTATACGATGGTACGGAACCCTTCGTGTGCGAGTGCAATACGCACTTGGCCGGTTTTTTTTTATTCAGGAATCACACAGTTACACAAAACAAATAAAATCAGCAAGTTTTTAACACAAAGACTGAGCATTGCTACCCAGAGGGGCAATGCAGCAAGCGTGATGGGAACACTGCCATACGTGTCGCCGCTGGACGAATTCTTTTATCTTGGCTCTTCTCCGGTTTTTTTTTTTTTCATGTTTTTAAAATTTTCATTGATTAATGTTATCAAATATTTTTTTATTTATAAACAAAAAAATAATACACATAATAATTAAACCAAAAAAGATTCGATTAAACAAAATAACATAGAATTTACAGTGATTCAAGGTTCTGAGAATAACTAAAAATACAAACAATACTAACTCAATGTGAGATAATAAAAAGAAGCGGAAACTAAATTTGAGATAAGAACAAGTGCGAGTCGGACTCGCACACGAAGGGTTCCGTACCATCGTAAACAAAACACCTTTTTTATATGGGAGCCCCCTTTTTACCCTTTGGGTACGGAACCCTAACAAAAAAACTATCTAGACCAAACAATACAAAACAAAACTTCGGGAGGACTAAGACCGGATCGAGTCTTACTGCAAAGATACGAGGATATATTTTTTTATTTTTTATTTAGGTTCATCAACAAAAACACAACTATACACATAGAGGATAAAATACTGAGCGTATTCTTAATTATAGACGAACACAACATTCACTACAAATTGATACCTAACCTAGCACAATTCGAGCTAAAATTTCAAATGATACTAGCACATAACAAGCAAAACACAATAATAGAACAATAAGATAAAAAGAAAAGAAAACATTTAAAACGAATATTACATTTAACATATATTTGGATAAACAGTTACCACCTTTCTGAGATTTCTCTTAATTTTTCCCTCCATTGCCATTCCAGAACACACATTCAAATCAAAATCAAAATCTTTAATTTTTTATATTGCGTTGAAATCGGTAAATATTTTTTAAAGAGACGAATGAAAACCGAGTTTTGTTCTAAATTTATTAATTTTAAGAGGAATCAAATTAGTTGCTCTATCACCACGTCTGGGAACTTTATACGATTCGATACTTTTTCTAATAAGAAGGGACAATTAATTTTATAGTCTGTAATTTTGAAAAGAAATGTTTGACCAGCTATAAATCTACGCTACGCTAGGATATCTATCAATGTTGGCAAACTATCTCCCTATTGTATTCAACTACGCTCTGAACAACATTGCCTTACGGAGAGTTGAAGTAGCCCGCGATCTGGGAGTCATGATTGACAGCAAATGCGTAAATAGTGAACACATTGAGAAAACCGTGTACAGGGCGTACTGTAATTTGGGATTCGTGCTCCGAGTTTGCAAGCCTTTCCTGGATGTTGAATGTTAAGGACTGTCTACTTTCCTTATGTTCGTAGTGTCCTGGAGTTTTCCTGTAGCGTATACATATATGGTCACCTCAATATGCCGTGTTCAAAGATCGGCTGTACCGCATTTAGAAAATATTTGTAAAACATTTAAATTACCGTTGTGGGCGATCTTTTGAGACATACGAGCAATAACTCCCTTTTCATAGGCTTTAACCACTCGAGGAACGGCGAATAGTTACTGAATATGGCATTGCTCCACGCCATTACGCGCGGTGAGGTTGACTGTGCTGAACTCGTAAACGCTGTGCAACTCGAAATACAGGTAATGTGGACCTCTTACACGTGAGAACCAGCAACACACCTTTGAATCGTATTGGCGTTCTGTACAATACCTATTTTACATCAATTGATTCATATACTGCCCTAAAAACAAATTTTTTTTTAATTTTATTTAGGTTCATCACACAGAATTTTTTCAAGTACGTAATCGAAACTAGCTATAATTACGGACGAGCACAGCATGTACAATGAGTTAAGCTATTTTATAAATAAGAAGCTTTGACTCTAACAAAAGAAAGAAAATATAATAAATAATTAGTAAAAAAAGAAAAAAAAAACTAAGAACTTGGCAATGTGTTTAGCGACTTTTTGAAAAGTCAATATTTCAATATCATATTCTTAAAATAGTAGGTACGTTGAGGCTGCGCTTAATTCTTGAAAGAGGTGAGTGGCTTACTTTTCTTTTACTTCTACTTTTGCCTATTGTTTATTGTTTATTGTTTATTCATCATCCATAGACAGTACACTGCACTCGGATTTTACATATATTATCATTTTATCATTAAAATGATTTTATCATCATTTTATCTATGTTAAAAGGAACAAAGTTAGACCGTCTTGCGTTAAACCTTGGTACATTAAAGTCTATTTTGGCTAAAAGCAAAGGAAAATTGATGAGATTGTTTGTAGTTTTGAATATCAAAAGTGAGTCTTTCAATTTAAATAAGTTAACTTTTAAGAAATGAGTAGCTGAAATAATAGTATTAGGGAGTCATGAACATAATTAAAAATAAAAATATAATAGAGTTAATTTTAATCAAAGAAGGAATAAAAAAAGAAGGAAATCACTTTAATAGATATGAAGCTTGGAACTAGCGCTACTTGCAAGGCCAGCAACTTCATTTGACATTGGCAAATTGTGCGAAAGGCACGGATGCCATGGCGGAGGTAGGTATGTATTGTTGCACCGCTGCCAGCAAGAAGAATAAGAATGAGAACCCATTCTTGTCAATCGGCGCTGAGAGTTTTGTCAATTTAATTGTGACCTGTTTTAATATGATAACTCGATCAATCGCTCCTCTTATTTCAGTGGTCATCTTATTCACAGGTCTGTACACCCCACCCAATAACTTCAGCGTTACAGTCAGTCTTAGGAGTCAGTACGTATTTCGATGACATGTATTCGGTTTTCTTATTGTTTTCAATGGGTTTCCATCATCGGGGACTAAACAAATTTTACGGTCCGTCAAAAGTAAGCTCAGTCAGCCGATATGCTCTCAGTCGGGCGAGATTTCAAAGTTTCAACAAAATGTCGTCTTGTGTTGTTGAAAAATATGGAAATAACGCCATAAAGGACAACAAGAGCAATGGAATCACATTCCACGTATAAGTGCAAGCATATTCAGTATATTTTTAGTTTAGTTGACCTGAAACCTTTTATGTGTTGTAAAGCTTAGATGAAAAAGGAATGGATAGGGGACTAAATAAATTTTACGGTCCGTCAAAAGTAAGCTCAGTCAGCCGATATGCTCTCAGTCGGTGTCAGACGTCAGTGATGAATTCAGTTGGGCGAGATTTCAAAGTATCAACAAAATGTCGTCTTGTGTTGTTGAAAAATATGGAAATAACGCCATAAAGGACAACAAGAGCAATGGAATCACATTCCACGTATAAGTGCAAGCATATTCAGTATATTTTTAGTTTAGTTGACCTGAAACCTTTTATGTGTTGTAAAGCTTAGATGAAAAAGGAATGGATAGGGGACTAAATAAATTTTACGGTCCGTCAAAAGTAAGCTCAGTCAGCCGATATGCTCTCAGTCGGTGTCAGACGTCAGTGATGAATTCAGTTGGGCGAGATTTCAAAGTATCAACAAAATGTCGTCTTGTGTTGTTGAAAAATATGGAAATAACGCCATAAAGGACAACAAGAGCAATGGAATCACATTCCACGTATAAGTGCAAGCATATTCAGTATATTTTTAGTTTAGTTGACCTGAAACCTTTTATGTGTTGTAAAGGCGCAAACAGGGTTGGCACAAGCAAACTTAAATTGTCAGTTCGATTTTTATTTTTGTTTTCATTTCAGTATTATATATTGAACTAAATTTTAAACAAGTAGGGCTGTCAAAAAACTACTGTTATTTATTTATTGTGCTACTGTTTATTATTTTTTATAATGTCGTTTAGGATGTTTGTATAATATGTCTTAGTTCTGAGGCTGTGATAAAAAGGTACATCCTTGAAAATGGTCAAAATTTTACATGTGACAGACAGCTCGTTTCCATAAAGATTAAAATTCTCAAGTCGTTTCTTGGCTCAAATGTCCTTTTGTCATTGAATGAGTATTCATTCCTTCAACCTGCTACATTTAATCATAGACTCTATCTTCTTAGGGCTATTATCGAAAAATATGTAAATGTAAAACTTTATCATATACATAAAACCAATCCGGGGATTAAAGCCGCCACAAAAGGACAAAAGCGTAATAAACTGAACCTATTTGAAGGAAATAAAAAAAAATTAAAAAGAAAGAACTTAGTGGTTTATCAAAATACCATCACACATTTACGGCGAACGGCAATAATCATCAACAGGTTTTACATAACACTGTACTGACTATTATTTGGTCTATTTTTTAGCATCTAAAACGCATTGAAAGAAATTTTTAAATGCATAAAATGCAAACATGGACAATTCAAGAATAATCAATATTATTTGTTTTGCAATGTTTGACCCATACTTGCAATACATTAATGATTCCCTCTTTGTGTTTATTTTATGATTTCAATATTTACAAATTGTGTATATTCGACTTTATTAATTTATCCTTAATATCGATGATTTTTACTCAGAATAACGATGGTTTAATGAATGATTCCATTAATATTTTTTTCATTTTCCCGCTTGCAAATTCGCGAAAAGATTATTTGATGCGTTGTTAACTATACAATCATGGTACTACTTGTTCTGACCACTATCACTAAAGGAACCTTATTATTTTAATGCACAATACAATATATTGTTATTTATTTTCGTGATCATTTTTGGCAACCCTGCCGTTTTCACTTTCATTTTTCATTTAGTTTTGACGCGCCATTCTGCTCAAAGGGCTTAGGATGCGCGCATCGTTGATGTGTCATGATGGACTAGGATGAATTTTGCACTATATCTATGGCCAGATGTCACAAATGTCACCATCCCTTTTTCTCACGCTATAACTAATTCAATTTAAGGAAATTGTTGTCTCATTTCATTCTTCCGCGATTAGATGAATCTATTTGTCACTTTTTCGCATGATGCATTTCCTTATACCTTTGTCCTGCTCTTTTACCCTTTACGTATTAGAGTTTGGGGTGCATGTAAAAGTATAGGTGTGTGAGTTTTTTTAAAAATAGGAACGCTTTTGAACTATCATCAGTATGGAGGTACCGTATCCATTCTTTTTCATCTAAGGTGACAGCTGGATTCAGCTCTCGCTGAATACATAATTACGAATGAAGAATGAACTAACGACCATCTGGTTTATTGAAAAATAGTTCTTATTTTAATAAGTTTACTTAAATTGAGCCTACTATTTTGGTAGACATAACATTTGATTTTTCTCTACTTCTACGTTACGAACATGTATGGCGATATACATGGTAAGTCGCGTGGCGTCATTTTTGTTCGCTCACCTTGTATGGAAGTTATCTCTCCATACGTGGAACCTTTGCTGGTTTGTGTGTATTTTTCTGGAAGTTATTTATATGTTTGCTTTGTAACTGTATGTTTCCCAAAAAAAAAAAAAACATTCTTTACCTCCATCCTCCATGGTTTCCATCAATCGACGTTGTGTTTATTTGTTTGCAACTTTAACCTGAATTTTAACAAACAAATATCAATCAATGTTTATTCAAATATCATCAAACAAATATCAATTATTGAAAAAAAATAATGTAGGTATTTGCTTATTAGCTAGCCTGCAACTCCGCCCTGTTACCTGGGGTGTTGAGGTATACGCCACGCCAACTGTGTCTCCGCATCTCGGGGTAGGGAAAAGAGAGCGATCCAAAAGCAATGCCTCTTGCTGCAAGCGCTCCCTCCTCGACCCCGCATCAGCGACGGTGCCAGCCTACCGTGGTGCAAGCGGATCAACAGAGCGGCGTCGATTAGGCGGGCCGCATTGCAACGCAATTTTTTTTTTTATTTGCGAAGAAAACAGTTAATACACATACATATAAAAAAATCATAAAAAATAGCAAACTTAAACAATTTCTAACGCTAATCCTAGCTACTACAACTACCGGTTATGTTAACTTTTCAAACTTAAAAATATTTATCAGAATACATATTTATCAGAAAACATATTTATCAGAAACATCCGAAATTATCCGCCTTCCTATCTTTATATGAAAGTGCGTTCACTAGTGGCGCGAAAATACGAATACGAAAATAGCTTTATTTGATCGAACTAGATGTCTGATGACTGTTGGCATTGTAAAATTGTGTTTGGTTTCTAATCCAATACTAAGTAGCTATCCAGTACTTACACAATAACTTTGGAGGTGGATTACTTACGCTTGTTTCATCAAGATCTATAATCAATTGGGTTTTTTTAGATTTTTGACTTCAGGGGTCGTGGTTTACATTTAGCTATAAGTCGTTTTGTAATTAAAAAATTCGTTAATCTTCCTAAATCATACGCTATACTCATTGTCTGTTTTGTGGTCATGTTGCAACCTTCCTTATGACGGAGCCTATCTTTTTCTTTGAAACAGAGAAGGTCCCAGAGCGCAATAGCACGGTTTTGTACCGTGCCAGCTTGTTCTGTGGTGCCAGCGAACGAGTTAGTCCCGCCGGGAAGTGCCATCCCGCTCAACTCCCCATACAAACGGGGAAAGAAGATCACGTCCATGTTTCTTCTCAGAGATCCCAAATTTTGCTCAAAAGAGCTTTATTTGATCCAACTAGATGTCTGATGACCGTTAATTGGCATTGCAAAATTGTGTTTGGTTTCTAAGTTATAAGGTCCGAAAGTTCGAATTTTTCGCGCGCTTTATACAATAACGTTGGTGGTTTATTACGCAATGATAAATTAAGAAAATCTTAAAACGATTAGTAATCAGACATAGCTTATTTAATCAAGATTTATAATCTATTTGGGTTTTGTTAGATTTTTGACTACAGCGGTCGTGGTTTACTTTTAGCTATAAGTCGTTTTGAAATCAAAATTTTCGTAAATCTTACCAAATCAAACACTATGCACATTGTCTTTTTTGTGGACATGTTGCATCTTCCTCATCACGTAGCCTGTCTTTTTCTTTGAAACAGAGAAGGTCCCAGAGCGCAACAGCACGGTTTTGTACAGTGCCCGCGAATGAGTTAGTCCCGCCCTCGGTCCCGCCGGGTTGGGCCGCTTGCCGTCGTCGGCACTAGCCAGCAATACTCGGAACTCACCCATACTAGTCGAGAGATTCATTAGCACAGTGGCTGAAGTTCATCAACGTCCAGCAACGTGGGCGCTCAATCAGCTACAATATTTCAAGCCGAGTTGGAAGCTTCCTTCCTATGACTTGAAATAACTGCATTTACTATACAAACTGATGCTCTTAGTAATATACTGGGTTGGATAGAGGTTACATAACGAGGAAAACTGCAAATTTCCCCTGTTTGGGATGCTGGATGCAGCAGCGGCGGCGGCCTCGGGTGGGGAGGTGGGAGTGGGGGCTACCGACCACGTCGGACGCGTGCGCTCTCTGCAGACCGCCTCCGCCGCGTCGGCTCACCTCCACGGCGATACAGTACCATTTATGGTGAGTGGATAAATTTAGTCATAGTGAGCAAGCCTTGCACACTTCACATATATTATACTTATTAGGTGGTAGTTGCCCGCGGCTCCATCCACTTTCAATTTCCACGAAAAACTATTTGTTTGTTCTCGACAACTCTCATCTTTATGTGTACTCAAACTGCTCACTCCTTTGGTTATGTATTGCCTCATTCATAACATACGAATCAATCAGCATTTTTTATCAGAACACTCGTTTTCTCTTTGACGACACTGACGTCCCCCGGTTTACCTACCATGTCGTATTGTCAGGCGACAGAATGAAAAAGTTATATTTCCATGAGTGTGGTAGCCGATGACCGTGTGCGATGCGCAGCTGGTGGTGTCGCACGGCGGCGGCGGTGACGGCGGCGGCGAGGAGGGCGGGCGGTGCGCCGGAGCGCTCGTGTCGCCGCGCTCGGCGCTGACGACGGCGTCGTGCGCGCGCCTGCGCAGCGGCCCGCTGGCCGTGCTCGCGGGCACCTACCTGTCGGGGCGCGCGAGCTACGCGCAGGGGGCGCGCGCGGTGGCGAGCGTGGTGCTGCCGCCGGGGTACGCGCGCGCCGTCGACTCCAGCGGCGCGGTCGACGACATCGCCGTGCTGCGTCTGAGCGCGCCCTTCGCCGCCTCCGAGCCGGTGCGGCCCATCCTCATGGCGATGGAGGCCGGGTACGAGCGCGCCGGGACGCGGTGCAACCTGGTGCGGGCGATCGTCTCCCCCCCCCGCACCCAGCGGCGCCGCAGTCAATTGCCCGCCGACGCTCGGGTGCGCTATTACTGAAAATTGTCACTCACATCGGCATTCCGTCACCATTAAGCGGCATAGTGCGCAGTAGGCCAGCTTCGACTGTTACAGATATCTGCAGCTGTTATAATAACCACATATTGAGGAGCGAAGAAGGCCTATTTGGTTGTATATAGGTTCCATACAATTTTATTATAAAAAGTTACAGTAAAGTTCCCGCTTTCCTAAACAAGTGCTTCTAATCCACATTAGAAATTTAATTCAGTATCGCTTTACCGTTTAAAAAATAAGCCCCTACAATTAAAAAAATCTTCTACCTGCCTTTTGATAAAAATATCTCTGTTTCGCTCGCTTTATTTCATCGAGAATTTTTAGGGATTTGGATGATCCAGGTATGACTAAGGCACCTAGGTTAGGTTTGAAGGATCACGTGAAATAGCCTGGAATTTCGTGTTGCAAATGTGACTGGACTGATCTTCTAATAATGACACCATTCATTATTTGTTATTATGGTATATATATTATATTATGATAGTCGAGCGTTGTTGCCGAAAGGTAGAGAGCGAATACGGTAACAGTCACAAAGTATGAACTGCCGCCTCCGCGCCGCGCCGGCCCGCTGGGCTCCTCGCAAAGCAGCCGGCCGGACAGTCCATGGTCTGTGAGTTCAGTGAATGCACAAGCAAGGCGACAATTAAAGGATCTAAAAAAATATAAAAACATTCTCTCTCTCTCTCATCAAACTATGGTGGTATTCTTAGCAAATACTGTAAAACGTGCAATCATTGCACCACTCGTCCTAACGTTGTCCAGGTATTCCTTGGCATATTTTGAGCAAAAAAGGTGGATAGCATTTTGTTTTAAGATTCATATTTTTTTCGATGCTAAAATAATAAACACCATTCCAATCGCAAAACTCTCTCAAATAAACGTTTCAATGTTCAGGCAATGCCGCATCAGCTGCT
Organism: Incurvaria masculella; assembly: GCA_946894095.1. Taxonomy (NCBI): domain Eukaryota; kingdom Metazoa; phylum Arthropoda; class Insecta; order Lepidoptera; family Incurvariidae; genus Incurvaria; species Incurvaria masculella. The sequence continues at coordinate 20,622,382 of OX335652.1, read as the reverse complement.
TTGAGAACACGCGGTTGCTGCAAAGTGGATGGAATTCTCTCATCCTTCATTCATCCTCTTCATTTCACAATTCCAAGGGTTTTCCGTGCGAAAAATAAACAATTAATAACTCGATAACTACGGCATTGTAGTAAAATGGTTAATCTTTCTATTCTATAAATGGACGAAATGGTTGGAAAAAATCCATTGTTTAAAAAAATCCATGCCATTAACAGCCTGTATAATTGTAATATTTGTGTGTCGTATGTACGTTGGCAGCAGTATCCGGACTCGGTGGTGGCGTCGCGCGAGCTCGTCTTCACGAGTGCCGCCGACGACGGTGACGTGTGGACTCCCACAGGCGCTCCCCCCACCCCCTCCATCGTGAACCACGTGTCGACTCGCGCTGCTCCTGGAACCCCTATTGCCGACACGAGTCGAGGCAAGCAGCGACATGCGGCGTCGAGCCAAGCCTCGCCGGCTCAATCGAATCAAATCTCGGCTCACACGCCTTCGAGTAAAGAAAATCCCACTAATTCAACCCTGGACCAGGACGCTCCTTTGCTTCAAGTTGATCCGACACGCATCAGTTCGGTTGACGCGCTTGCGCACTTTATTCCGACCGAGATTGCGACGGGACACTACTCGTTGCATCACATCGTCGCATCGCAGAACTTTACTTCGACTCTCACAACGTTTCACAACAAGGCGTTGTCGGCGAACATATCGGAAGGATCTGTGTCCGCGTCCATTACACTTCATAAGCGCTCCCTAGACATGCTGATACCTAATGATGCATTGACATTGGTGAGTGCATGTTATAACATGTTATCAACGATGATACTTCGTCCGTATTTTACATCTAGGAGTAATCGTAGTAGTACGTACCAAGAATTACGTGTACGTTCTTAGGTTTACATGTGATTTACACCGTTGCTGTGCATAGCTGACACACAAGGAAAAACGATATAGACAGCGAACTCTTTGGCAGGGCAAGCAAATCAATAAGTATGGCATGAGTCCCTGCGGTCACATTTTATGTCGTTGCACTGTGAATAGAGACATTTTCTTTGTAGTGAAAAGGACACAATAATGTTTAACAACATGCAAATACGTGACTGTACTTTAGTAAAGAGTTATGTGGTGGTGTCTCGCTTCAGTTCCGCATTTTCGATGTGCGCGTGACGAGTCTGCAGCGATGCGAAGCAGACAACAAACTCGCCGGTAACAAGCACTGGGTGGCGATGCGGGATCAGGTTCTGTGCACCGCCGGCGCACACTTATGCCAGGTTTCCTTTGCCTGATTTCAACTTACGAACTCGGCGGCAACAAGCCTCGAGACCAAATAATTTGGACCGTTGGATACAACTACTGTCAGGTTCCCTGTCCTATCCTCCCTTCCCCTCATCTCGTCTTACGCAGTACACGGTAACTGTTCACTGTCACTGTGGTCTTTTGTCAGGTCCGCTGTCCTTTCCTTACTTTACTTCATTCAATTACCACATTACTTGCCAGAAAAAGATCTAGGCAGACCCGGTGCTGGAATTCTTCTGCTGCTTTTATCTCTTCTTATCTCATCTTCTTACTGGTAAAACACTGAGGCGCTGCAACATTCTGTCCAGTCCTCACATGGTTTCAACTCAATTGCAACAAGCCCCAGGTGACGAATCAGGATCAGGTCCTAGATACTGCTGTCGCACACTTCTACTATGCCCGTTCCTATCTTGTCTATTCTTTAAAATGATTAAGTATTCTTAGGGCCGAGCCACGAAAGGACAAAAAATAAAAATCAACGTCAAAGTATGATCTCAAATCAAATCAAATCAAAATGTATTTATTAAAAAAATATAAATATACATGCTTTACATTCATAGACCCCTGCACTAGATAAATTCCTTTGCGCTTTCGAAAAAAAAAACAATATGAGCTAAAGCTACTAAAAAAATAATTAAATTAAAAACAAATCAAATATGAAATCAACAAAACGAAATTCAATAATATAATAAAATTTGTATGTTAACATTTCAATCTAATCAGGTGTAAATCGAGTGTGTATTTGTATTTGAGGAGGTTCAAAAAGGGGGGTTCAAAAAGGGGGGGGGGGGGGGAGGACGTCTAACACGTCACTTTGTGTGGACAGTATGGAAGGAAATGTATGGTGACGTGTTTGAACATTGATTAACTCAGCCATCTCTTCGTGCAACCGGGACTTAGAAGTATTTCAGTGGATTGTTTGTGCTGGAACAGAGTGACTGGGGTACCGGCCTAGTGTGCGACGGCAAGCTGTGCGGAATGCTGAGCCGCGTGGCGACTACGGGCGGCGGGGACGGCGGCGGAGGCGCGGGCTGCGGAGGCTCGCACACGCTGCAGAGCATCGCGCGCTGGCGTCGCTTCCTGGACTGCGCGCACGACCCCGGCGCCTGCGACAGGTCCGTTGAAGATGCCTTGCCTGGAACAACAGATGTTTGTGCTGGAACTGAGCACACCAGATACGTGCTCCGGCCGCTACTTGGGCACGTACCTAGTGTGCGACGGCAAGCTGTGCCGAGACGATGGCAGCATAACGGGTGAAGTCGAGATCTACTGCAAATCTACTCACGGGATCTGCTCGTGAGATTCTCATCTGTTGGTCACCGGTGACTCACCGGTGAGTCACAACGCTTTCGTACTAATGAAATGACAGCCGACACAGCTGTGATGAGTGGAGTGTATGTGCAGAGTGTATGTGTGTTGAATAGGCGGATGATTTTATTCGGAAAATCTGTTCTCGGTAATTTCTAAAATCAGTGCAAATCCAACTGTTTAACTGTAGTTTGAATAATACCGCAACTTGTAATAGGTACTTACTTCCACTCTTGCAGGCTGCCGTGCGCGCGGTACTGTCGTGAGATTATCCTGAACGGCGCCGGCGGCGCTGGAGGGGACGCACTACCGACCGAGCCGGAGCGCCCGTCCCGTCCCGCGCCGCTATCCAAATCGCCGTCGCCACCGCCGCCGCAGCCTCCTCGCCCAGAGAACTCCTCGCCGTCGTCGCCGACGCGCTCGCCGCCGCCCCCCCGCCTGCAGCTCTCCACCGACGACAGCGAGGACGAGGACGAGTCGCCCGGGGAGCTCGCAATCGAACGATTTGACACCAAGCAACTTTACGCCCCGCCCAAATTCATCGAGACGGATGACGAAGTGGACGTCGCCGCCTCGGGCGACGACCGTGCCAGATATACCGAGGGAAAGCAGCCGAATAAACGAGTCGACGAGAACGTACAAAATGTGTTGCAGCGAGCTCGCGAGCCCAGCGACGACGTCACGCGCGAGGGAGGCGGAGGGACGGCACCGACGCGATCGCCGCCGCCTCCGATGCCTTTGCTCTTCACTCCTCGCGTGTCACCGCCGGCGTCGGGGGCGAGGGCGGTGCCGGCGGCGGCGGCGGGAAGGCGGCGCGTCGGGCTCGCCGGCGGGGGCGCACTCGGGGACTTCGAACCGTACCGCGCCGACTTCAGGGCGGGCGAGTACGGTGACAACGCGGCGGACTACCGCGGCGGTCCCGAGGACTACGACGGGGCGGGGGAGGGCGGGCGGTCGCGGGGGCCCCCGGGGGCGCACACCTCATCGGGGGCTCCGGCAGCGGTGCACCACGGGGAGACGGGCACCATGGTGGGCGAGCTGCTGCCGGAGCGGCCGGCGCTGGTGTACCCGCTGCGGGCGCCGCCACCGCCGCCGCCGCCGAGCGCCCCCTCGCGGGCGACCTGCACTCGCCTCCGCCTGGTCGTCGCCGCGACGTCGGCGACGACGGCGGCAGTGAAGCTTCTGTCGGCCCTTCCTCTGCTCTCCTGCATTCGATTGGGATCGTCATGAGTCGAAATGGTCCTCGATTGCAAAACCGTCTTGCTTAAATTGACGCGTAGAGCGAGACGGCTCTGCGACATTTCAACAATGACGCGCAAGTGTCAATTGAGCTTTTATGTAGATGGTTAGTAGTTTATGAATCACACAAGTGTTCTTGCGTGGTTATGAATGTATACAATTTTATTTTACAACAATTTTAAACACTTTATTTTATTGACATTGATGATTATCTTTCTTTGCTTTTTTGCTATTTTCTAAGATCATGGTTAGGACATGTCAGCTTAATTAAGAATTCACGTACGTCACGCTAGAAAATAGAAATAATTGGTCAAGAATGATTTATTTATTTATTTATTTATTAAAAGGAAAACTTACAGCTAAAAAACAAGTTACACAGAATACACTAGAAATAAAAAAATAAGCCTAACAAGTTTTCACAAATATAAATGGAACTATTGATCGCTCTTAACTATAGTACATGGGAAAGAAATGGAGAGAAAGAGGGTGTATTATGGCGTGTGTGTGAGAGGGTGTGTGAGGGTGTGTGTGTTTGTGTGAATGGGTGTGTGAAATTGTTGTCGTGCGTTATGTATGTGGGTAAATCCAAATTCCTAAAAATGTATGCATGTTTACGTTTAATTTTTTTTTTATAAATATATCAAGATCCATTTCATACATATCTCAGACTTAGCAATTGACTGATGACTCAATTTAAAGACAAGATTAATTGTTTCTTGAAAGCAGACTTTGTGCTGCAAAACAAGTCTATGTGTCCAAATCTTTTGTTGTACGTATCACAAATTCTAATAGTTGCAGCATTATTGGTATATATTTTTTTACATTTGCGTGTATTGAGTAAATATGGCTTCCGAGTGCGACGGCTTGGAACATTGATTCTAATCATATTTATGAGGTCTGGACAGTCTAGATTACTGTTAATTATACTATACAACAGCATCATATCTGCCGCTGTCCTACGCTCTTCGAGACTCAGTAATCCGTGGAATCGAATAGCCTCATCGTAAGATTCGAACGTTCTTCATGATCAAAAAAGTCAAAAAAGTATTGGATGGACCCGTGACGTGATGACCCGTGAGGTCGCTGGAGTGAATTTATATCTCTACCTAAATAAGCTCGATAGAAATAAAGAGGCAGGAAGTGATGGCCTAGCGGGCTCTTTTATTCGCAGATGCTGCGGCAATCTATCAAATCCCTTATCCCTAATTTTCGTAAGAAGTGGTATGAGATACAGCCCGTGACAGACGGACGGACGGACGAACGGACGGACAGCGGAGGAAATTACAAGCCTATATCAATTCCCGATGTATTCAGTAAGCTGTTTGAGAAGGTAGTGTGCGGTGCGACCTACAATTTTAGGTGATTTTAGGTAAAGAAATTACATCCCGCCAACGTCACGTAAACTGTTCTGTAACTACGAATCTCTTTCAGTTTACTGAATATGTTCTCGAGAACATGGACGAAGGTTTGCAGGTCGACGTAATTTCTACAGATTATGAGAAAGCGTTCGAACGGTTCGACCATGGAATTCTCTTGCAGAAACTTTTGGACTTGGGTATACATGGTGATTTACACAGATGGTTCTGTTCTTACGTGGCAAAACGTCAACAGGCAGTGGTTTTACCAATAGACCTAGCATGCGCTCGCAGTTTTACTCATCGAGCCACATGCTAGGTGCTAGGCTAAGGCAATATTTTAACAGCCACATTTTAAACGTACAAATGGCGACAATAGTAAGAGGAGCAATATTTCTATAGCAAAATCTATAGAAAAGTTTTAAAATGGTAAATTTACTTGCTGGGGATAAGTTAAGTTCCTGCACAAAAGTAACAGCTCCAAAAAAGTTTCCATGTTGTACTCTCAGTTATTATTTTAAGGTGTATTAATTAGTTATTAAAACTATCGATTCATGCTAAGATTAATTTAATAAAAAATCTCGATTAACATTGAACTGAGTTACAGGGTAATGATTGTGTGCGTTCGATAGCTAATGAGAACTTTATCGAGAGGTGGCAAAAAACGCCTTAAGTGAAGAAGAAAAAGAAGAGGCGTTATTGGTTTTTTTTTGTTTATGGAACTTGACATGGATGGTAAATACCACACAACTACCGTCATGGTATTAGCCCAATACACCACATTTCCAAAGGAATTAGGTGCCATGCCAGCAACCTCCCTTTATGAGCACGGCTGCACTCAACTGGATGGAAAACACGGACAATTTTTAATTGCCGTTTCGAGTATAGTTTAATTCAATGCGGTGGTACCAACCCGGGGGGGGCTAGGAGGGGCAGTAGGGGCTCACCTAGTAGGGGAAGGGGACCTTCAGTTTAACAGCTCGCATTCGTAACGAAATTTACTTATCCATCTCAGAAAGAGAATATAAAAAAACTAAATTTTCAAAAAGTTCTGGGGTGGAATTTTGAAACACTTTTTAGGTATAAATAGAGTTTTTTCCATGTTTTGAATGAAACATTTGGTTCGCATCATCGATATAGTTCAATATACATTTAGTTCAATGGTTCGCATCATCGACATGACCAAAGCAATAGACCGACAATCAGATAAGAGTAGACCTCCAAACAAACGTCCGTACCACATGGTTCGCATGGAACCATATTCGGTTCAAATGTTAAAGAGCACTATGCACATGTATTATATATATTTTTTTGCTTTTTTACGCTTACTACTTGGATAAAATAACGAGAAATTTGAAAAAGGGCTTATTTTGGCGATTTATTTTGAATTGAAATAATGCATTAAGTGCGGATACACCTGAACTTATATCATAATAAAATTGAGCTAGATAAATTAAGTACTCTCTGAGAAATAAAGAATAACTGAGTGTCACCTAGCGGCATATGCAGCCTGCATAAAAGGCAAGTAGACCGGGATAGATACGGTTTGAGAAGCACATGAAATCCGAAATGTTTTTTTTTTCTCAGAAATATATAATTTCATGTTCATATGCTTACACGAAGTTTGCAACATTTAGCGAGGCCCGGAAGATAGAAAAAAAATTTAAAATGTATTAAAAAATATACATCTCCTAAACAAATATTTAGAAACGGTACTAAAAAAATGTATATGTAAAGTCTTTTAAGGCGTAATGTAACTGTGAATTTGCAACAATTTTGTAATTACGGAAATGTATTTAAAAAAATGTTTTTACAAAAAAAAATCTATGCCGCGAACCTAACTTGCTATTGCTGTATTTCTTTCTAGAATATGTAAAAAAAAAATTAATTCTTTAAAAACTATAGAACGAACGATTTTATACGTATTTCGAATTTTTTGTTTAGCTATTGTGTGAATGTAAAAATTATAAGTTAAAAAAAATGTGCTTCTAATATTTGCAACATTTTACAAATTTTACAGAATATAGAGTTTACGGTCAGTTTCCAATTTCAGAAAATAAAATAGAATTTTCATTATTTGCTTTGCAGATATTATGAAATAGTACAAAACAAATATATTTACACAGTTCCGTAAATAAGAAATTGTTGCAAATTCACTGTAATATTACACCTAAAATTAGCTAACATATAACATTTTTAAATAACATTTCTAAATATTTGTTTAGGAGATATCATTTTTTTAACATATTTCATATTTTATTTATATCTTCCGGACCCCCCAAAATGTTGCAAACTTAATGTACACACGTCCACATGAAATACTACGTTTATGAGAAAAAAAAATAGAATTTCGGATTTAATGTTTTTCTAAGTGCTGATTTAAGGCTAAAGTTCCTGGAGTAAAGTCCCTACACCACGAACTGTACAATCAGTACATATTAGTACATATTACTCGTAGAATTCAAAGCAAATCCTACCGAGAACATTATATGAATTATTTTATTATTATATGAATAGTTCGATGTCGCAAACTTTGTCGTAAGCGCAAGCACGGGACCTCGAGACACGTGCACACACTATGCCAAAGAGTTCGCTTTCACACTTCGCTTCATCTTCGCTTTACACTATGCGCTCGGGATGTTACTGACCACAGAATATTATACTGGCAATATATTAGATATTATTTGATAGTTTTGATACAGAGTGGGCAGTCTGAGTTCTCACCGAAATTGGCGTTTACGGCAAACCGATCGACTGGCGTTTTCTCCAAACTCCATACAAGTTTTTACTAGATATTCTGTGGTTTTACTTCTTCAAGCTGTCAAAGTCAAACGCGGACTTCCGATTTGTATGAAAACGCGGAGTGGACGTACACGGCAACGTCGACGTATTTACGGCAACGTTAAGTAAGCTGTCAAATCAAGCTCGGACTCGCAAATGTTAGTTCGCTTAACGCCCGCTGCGCGCGCTCATCAATTTCTCCATACATTTGAAAACGCCAGTCGATCGGTTTGCCGTAACGCCAATTTAGGTGACAACTTAGACTACCGGCTCTGGTACTTCGTACCAAAGAGTTCGGAGAAGTCGCTGTGCTCCTACAGTCGAACCTGACGTGTGTGAAAATGTATCGCGAGCGCGCCTTTTCGGCTCCCTGATTACCCGGACGGGCCGACCGTTAGGTTTTATGGCCGATTCACCCGACCGTGCGTGTGCTGTTGCGCGTACTATTTGTATGGATCTGACGACTTCAGGTGCCCAGAGCTCCTAGTCCCAGTAGTCACCTCAATTGGCGTTTACGGAAATTCGACGGAACTTACGCAAACACGTCAAGCTCCATACAAATTAATACTAGATATTCTGTGGTTTTACTTCTTCAAGCTGTCAAATTCCAACTCCAAACTGGACCAGTATTATATTTTGTGATTCGGACTTCGGATTTGTATAAAAACGTGGAGTCGACGTAATCGACGACGACGTCGGCGTATTATGGGCGACGGTGAGTAAGCTGAGCTGTCAAATCAAACTCGGACTCGCAAATGTTAGTTCGCTTAACGCCCACTGCGTGCGCTCTTCAATGTATCCATACATTTGAAAACGCCAGTCAATCGTTTTGCCGTAAATTGTGACAGATAGGACTACGGGCTCAGGGAACCTACCGGGAAAACTTAAGGTGGCCCAACCCGCTCATCTCCCCATACAAAAGGGGAAAGAAGATCACGTCCATATTTCTTGTCAGAGATCCAATATTTTGCTCAAAGTAGCTTTATTTGATCGAACTAGATGTCTGATGACCATTGGCATTGTAAAAATGTGTTTGGTTTCTAAGTTACAAGGTCCGAAAGTTCGCATTTTTCGCGCGTTTTATACAATAACTTTGGAGGTGGATTACGCAATGATAAAGTAAGAACATCTTAAAAAGATAAGTCATCAGACATAGCTTATTTAATCCAAATTTATAATCTATTTGCTTCTTGTTCGATTTTTTACTACAGCGGTCGTGGTTTACTTTTAGCTATAAGTCGTTTTGAAATTAAAATTTTCGTAAATCTTACCAAATCATACACTATGCACATTGTCTTTTTTGTGGACATGTTGCATCTTCCTCATCACGGAGCCTGTCTTATTCTTTGAAACAGAGAAGGTCCCAGAGCGCAACAGCACGGTTTTGTACCGTGCCCGCGAATGAGTTAGGCCCGCCGGGTTGGGCCACCTTAACGTGTGCGCTGTTCATAAAAAAATATATAAAAATAACCACGAGTCACACAAGTACTGTCTCTTTCTAATTATTCTAATTAGAGTATGACGTCCCTAACATAACATTCGATGTTTAATGACGTCAGGCAAGAGCGTCTCACTTTCATCTGTGACTAACTCGCTTTCGCTTTCCTGTATATCTATTACCTTATATTCATTTACAAACAATTGTGGAGCTAGACGGTGAAATAACAACTCGGTTAATTGTATAGTATATTATTTTTTTGAGCCGTCCCGCCTCCGCGCCGCGCCTGTCGTGTGTACTCACTTTCGACAAGATTTACATAATTCTTTGGTTTCGATATGTACTGTAATGGCCCTTCTGGGTAAGAGGCGGCGGGCGGCGCGGGAACGTGGTGATGTGCGTGCAAAGTTCAAACTTTTTGATAGGGGATATCAAATCAAACCAGTTTGTTTTCTTTTGACCAACTGATTATTGTAAGATGATTCTTATATTTAAGTGTGAAGAACTAATTTGGGTCGCATAGTTTGGAAGTTCTTAAAATATTATCTTTATTTCTAAAAGATAATCAAGTCACTCGTGTCGTGAGCTGGCTGTGAGAGAAGAGCGCTTTTGGTTAATTGTTTGCGACATAGGTAGAATTCACATTAAAAAATGATCATCCCACTCGGAGGAAAGATTCTCAACATGAGCGCGACGAGCAAGGTATGCAGTGACGTCACATTACCACATTCATGCATGAAACTTTCTACTTCCTCCTTCCAATGACCGACCAACTTCGTCAATAGCAGCCAGTAGCCACAGAGAGTGCCGCGTCTGAGCTAGCTAGTTAGTGTTAGTGTCAGTGTGTCAGCGACAGGCGGTGGTTATCATTTCAAGTTAGCTTGGGTTGTTTATTGACTCATTCCGGGTCTACTCCCTCGGTTGCTGCCTTCCTGCTGACGACTCGCAACTCTCGTGACTGACATTTCTGCAGCCGGTAGGTGGCTCACAACATAACCTCAAAAGTGGAAATTTTTATATAAATTCTCTTGCAAAGACTTTCTTTGGTAATTTGTTTAATGTCTTAATGATTTAGGTACATAAGTACTGCACTTAACTTTATATGAATTTAAACTTTTTCGGAATTAGCTGATTTTTCTACTGGCCGTACTATTTTGCTCCAGTCAGAAAGGTGTCCTTACTGCTAAATTATTATCTTGTCCAAAATACTCAACCTAAAGCTGCAATTTTCGTCAACTTGTGTCAATAAAGGTTGACATACTTACCTTGTGCTGCACCAATCCGTCAAAGCCAAAGGGCGAAATTAGGCCAAAATATCATGCTATAAAATATCTGACATGGTCAAGGAATTAAGTAGGCGATGATTTTATTAATAAAAATATATGGGTAGACCGATTGATCTCTCATAGAGATAAATAAGACCTAGATGAAAATCTAAATAATTTGCAGCATTTAGCCCCTAAGATAACTAACCCTGTTACCTAATTCTCATAGTTTAAAGTTTGGGAGGTAACAAAGTATTTCAAACTTATAGTTAGTTTCAAAACAGTTTTGGATGTTGTATAGGTATTTTTCTTTATTAATCCAATATTATTATTTTCAGTAAATTCATAATTTATATATTAAGTTTCAATTGCATCAGCCATAGCTGCGTGTTCATAAATAAATAAATGAATGCACATAACAGCTAAGTACATGGAAACCTGATTTGAGATAATAATACTAAGATAAGATAACCGACCTACCTTTTGTTGATAAATAGCAAAAAAAGGTAATAGCATTGGACTTAATTCAGCGCCCAGTTTCCAATTTCAAGTTTTTGGGTGTCTTACAAGACCAGACAGTTTTTCCCAGGGCCACAGAAAGTTTGTAGCGCCCCTTAGTGTCATTAATTTGAGGTTATGTAATGATGTCTACATTGAAGTATAATAATGAGATTTTAAAAAGAATGAAAGAAAGTTTTCTGATAGTTTTCAAAATCCGATTACGAAGCTTCGATGTAACGAAGCGATCGCATCAAAACATAATTTTACCAACTTCTTCTCTGTGTGTCATAAAAATCCGTTTATTAACTAGAATTTAACTTTTCAAAAGATTGTTAACTTCCTACTAAAACTTGTAAATCCTGCGCATTCTTAAGCGAGCAATTTTTCTTTTTCTTTTTAACAATAATGGCTTTACAAAAATTTTTAGATCACAAAAACATTGTGTAAATAACTTAAAATCTGTATGTTGTAATAATGTACTTAAGGGAGTGATAAAAGAGCTGAGTGGGCCAGTCTGAGTTCTCACCGAAATTGGCGTTTACGGCAAACCGATCGACTGGCGTTTTGTCCAAACTCCATACAAGTTTTTACTAGATATTCTGTGGTTTTACTTCTTCAATCTGTCAAAGTCAAACGCGGACTTCCGATTTGTATGAAAACGCTGAGTGGACTTAAACGGCAACGTCGACGTATTTACGGCAACGTTGAGTAAGCTGTCAAATCAAGCTCGGACTCGCAAATGTTAGTTCGCTTAACGCCCGCTGCGCGCGCTCTCCAATTTCTCCATACATTTGAAAACGCCAGTCGATCGGTTTGCCGTAACGCCAATTTAGGTGACAACTTAGACTACCGGCTCTGATTGTGCTTAGTTTGATAATGACGTAAGTAAAACAATATTTAAATATATTTAAAAATCCCGCAACAAATTTCGATAATCCAAAAAGTTAATATGTAGTTTGATGGTCTAACCATAATTTCAAGATAAAACTGTAAGTCTCTGGTGCTTTGTGTTCACAAATTAGAAAAATTTTCATAAACTTTCATAAAAATGTTTCAACATAGAATATAAGCATCAGATATTTACCATTATAGGTTTCAAATATAGCTGGACCATCAATGCATCTTTCATCTTTTTAAAATTCCAAAGTACATTCCATCCGGTTTCCACATTTGATTGTCAAGACAAATATTATTGTGGTTGAGTTCAAAAGTGCTCAAACGCTCTATGTAGCGTTCTTGCTTACGCTCAGAGTTTTTTTATGAAGATGTGGACTTTTTGAAATCAAATCTGAGCACTTCGAGTTATTTGGCAGTTATTTGACGGGCGGTGTGGCGATTTTGTTAAAATATAAAATCTGTTTGGTTTGGCCATTTTTCTATTTTTCCGTCGCTATACTAGGGTCCAACCTAGAGTAAAGGCAAAATAAATCTTCATACATTTTGCAAAAATCTATTCCATGTTTTAGCAAAGGATCAGCTTACGCCACCATTATTAGTAGTTTTTTTTTGACGGCCAGGAATAACTAAGGAATTGCGACGTTTGAATGTTGATTAGTAAGGCTGTATGTGTGCGCGGGGTGTGCAGGTAGCGAGGAGGATGGCGAGCTCCGGCGGGCGCGTCTCGCTCAACGAGGTGGTGATCCTGTCGGCGGCGCGCACTCCCATCGGCTCCTTCCGCGGGGCGCTCGCGTCGCTCTCCGCCAGCCAGTTGGGCGCCGCCGCCGCGCGCGCCGCCGTGCAGCGCGCCGCCGTGCCCGCTGACGCCATTCAGGAGGTCTGTCCTAGCCCTACATAAAAAGGAAGGAGATGTGGCATCCAGCGCCTACGTTCTGAGCGAGTTCTGACCTGTTATTGGAATTAGAGAAAATCAGGAATATAAGCGAATTCGTAAGAGTTCTCACTCGCCGGCGCTGCCGCCATTGTATCTGGAGGCTATTAAGCCCCCGTACAAACGAGTTTCAGTTGCTACTCCCGCCCATCTATGCTCGCTGACCCAAGGTATCACACCGTCCAATTCCGAAGGGATGTAGGGTCTCTCGCTGTGTTCTATCGTCTCGGAGCTCGATAAAGCTGTCCCTTCGTCCACTTTCTACCACAGCTCAACGTGGAACAACCAGGAAATGCACCCATTCTCTGTCAACATTCCACAAATAAGACTCAACCAATCCTCTAGATGATTTATCTATAGAGTCGGTAAACAATGGAATCGACTCCCTGCCGTGGCGTTTCCCCCAAAGTACAACTTGGGGTCCTTTAAACATGGTGTGAAGAAGCACCTGGCCGGCTGGCTTGGTTTTTGCAGCCCCAGAACTCATTTAAAGTGGACCTCAATGATGCCAACTAATATAATATAATATAATATATATGCATATATATGCTATATATATATGCAACCTGACATGGATGGCTAATACCACACAACTACCGTTATGATATTAACCTTCTTATAACAAGCTTATGATTACCACAAAATATTTCCCGCGAGGGGAATTAAATATTAATATGTATGCAAATAATAAATTATGAAAGTACATATATTGTTGCTCACATTCAATGTTGACATTTAAAGCAGCAAGAACAGTACAGTTTCTTTTTTAGAATTTAAGGAATGAATCAAGATTTCGTAACTATGTTCTGAAACCTTACCATGAACATCCTCATCTCACGCCTTGAATCCTGTTTCTAGGCTGCATATGCTTGCGAGATTAGGTTTATCGATTGATCTGTAATTCGCCATGACAATCATTGGATTTAGTTATTCTGTTGTTGATGCAAGATAATTTTTTTTGTTATCAACAACCTATTATCAACAATCAGAATAAGAAACTTATGCTTGATAAATCCTTGGTCCAGATAGTATTCATACGACGCATCACAGGCAATTAATATGATTAGGGTAATTACATTAGTAATGTAATTTCCGTGTCAAATGTTTCTATTGTGCATTATTACTGATGATCAATGTAGTTAAAGATTTTACTGTTAATTAAGCAATGAACATTAACAATATTTCATAAAGAATGTGATCTAATTGTAGCATAATATGTCTGTTCATATTTTTACTATAATTTACATATAATGAAATTACTCATTATGCCATTCATCCAGTGGGGTGAGCCAAGACCGGTTCCAATTCTTTGTCAGAAACTTTGCAACCATTGCAAGAATTACGATTGGTCTACTGGAGGGTTGAATTTATGAAAAAACTACACAAGATTATGATGTTTTGTGTTCTACCGAAAATATTTAGATACGCCAGGCCCTCAAATAGGTGTCCGACGAGGTCAACGGGCTTTCAAACTTTTACAGGGGCTGCAAAACCATGCCTTTCAGCTTAGTACTTCTTCACACCATGTTTGAAGGAAACCTGTTTTGTCGTTATGCAGCTCCGGAGATTGCATAACAACCTAATCATATATTACATAAGTACTACTTAAATTTTCGACAGTGACTGACAGTTCAGAAAATCGGGCTCAATACACAAGTTATACGGAAGCCACAAATTGCATTAAACAAATAGTTTGTGCTAATATCCATTTGTTATGACAAACGTTTAGATTGTGTGTTTGTGCAGGTGTACATGGGGAACGTGATCTCTGCGCAGCTGGGCCAGGCGCCAGCACGCCAGGTGTCCATGTTCGCGGGCCTCCCGCCCAGCACCATCTGCACCACCGTCAACAAGGTCCGCCTGCCCCACCTCCTCACACTCAACACCCGGGAGCTGGCGCCCTGGCTCCCGGGTGTTGGCGTATATGTTGGATTGCATCAGACATTTCTGTTTTGTATATTCCAATCAAAGTGTATTTGCGATTTCGTATGCTCCAATCCAAGTGTATTTGCGATTTTGTATACTCAAATCCAGGTGTATTTGCGGTTTGGTATGCTCCAATCCAAATGTATTTGCAGTTTGGTATGCTCCAATCCAAGTGTATTGGCGGTTTCGTTTGCTTCAATCCAAGTGTATTTGCTGGTTGTCGTTAGGGGGTGCCCACTGTTGCCTGCACTTGGTCCTTCGTAGACTGGTCGTTGGTCCAACGCCCTCTCAGTTCTTGCGGCCACCGCGTATTTACGTTAAGATTATTTGTGAAACGCTCGCTTGTTCTTTACGCTGTCGTGAAGTCACCGTAAATCTAATATTTGAAAATTTTAAGAAATGCATTCTTTGTCCATTGGCCAAGGCAATTTTGCACGGCGACTGCCATTAAACCAGCTAAATCGTCTTCCAGGCCCTAACATTTCCCTACCCCTAAAAGTTGTCAATTTCAAAAATAAAATTTACTTTTTGTGGAATAAGAGTGTATTTATTATAAAAAAAACTAAAATAAAGGTAAAATAGACTATTTTTTTCTATATTTTCCAATCTTAAAAGTGGTATTAAAAAAATTTAAACATACAGACCTATATTTTGACAATACATTCTAGAATCCAAAATTTCATGAACATAGTAAGCCATCACCCGTATTATTGGGAATTAATAGGGTACGACTCTCTGAAGGCTAGATGCCGCCATTGTCAGCTTGCCATTTTTGGAGCAACTTGTTCCAAGTCCTGTTCAGTATATATATTTATGTGTGTGTGTGCGTGTGTAGGTGTGTTCGTCGGGCATGAAGGCGGTGATGCTGGCGGCGCAGACGCTGCAGACGGGAGCGCAGGAGGTGGTGCTCGCCGGCGGCATGGAGTCCATGTCCAACGTGCCCTTCTACCTGAAGCGCGGCGAGACGCCGTACGGCGGCGCACAGCTCGCCGACGGCATCGTGCACGACGGCCTCACCGACGCGTACAACGCGTGCCACATGGGCGTGTGCGCCGAGCGCACCGCCGCCAAGCTCGGCTTCACGCGCGCCGACCAGGACGCGTTCGCGCTCGAGAGCTACGCGCGCTCCGCCGCCGCCTACGATGCGCGCGCCTTCGCCGACGAGCTCGTGCCGGTGTCGGTGCCGCAGCGCCGCGGCGCGCCGCTCGAGGTGCTCCACGACGAGGAGTACCGCCGCGTCGACCGCGCCAAGTTCGACAAGCTGCCGACCGTGTTCCAGCGCGAGGGCGGCACCGTCACCGCCGGCAACGCCTCCACGCTCAACGACGGCGCCGCGGCGCTCGTGCTCGCGACGAGCGCCGCCGCCGAGCGGCTCGGCGCGCGGCCGCTCGCGCGCGTGCTCGGCTTCGCGGACGGCGAGTGCGACCCGATGGAGTTCCCGGTGGCGCCGGCGGTGGCGGTGCCGCGGCTGCTCGCGCTCACCGGCGTCGCCGCCGCCGACGTCGCGCTCTGGGAGATCAACGAAGCGTTCAGCGTGGTCGTGCTCGCGAACCAGCGGCTGCTCGGGCTGGACGCGGCGCGCGTCAACGTGCACGGCGGCGCCGTCAGCCTGGGACACCCGATCGGCATGTCGGGCGCGCGGCTCGTGGTGCACCTCGCGCACGCGCTGCGCCCCGGCCAGAAGGGCGTCGCCGCCATCTGCAACGGCGGAGGCGGCGCCTCCTCCATCATGATCGAGAGGCTGTGAGTCCTTCCACCTTGCCCGCCGTACCGGGGAGATAGCCATTAGTACGACGACAGCGTGCAGCAATGGTGTCGAGGCCTCGAAATTGACCTTCGTGTCCTGACTTGTATCCAGTCAGTAATTTTCCTCTTCACCGAGTGTAACAAAAGTCACTGTCGTAACTTCAAAATAGTAGGGAAGGGGATCTACAGTTTTACGTGCGTTCCGAACCATGTGGAGTGACCTAGATTCTCAACTAAATGAATATTTCAATCACAGAAAAGAAACAGGTGGGACTGAAACACGCAGTATCCAACACAATATTACCTTTTTTTTTGGGGGTGACTAACTTCCCCATCAGACTTTCTGCCATCCAGGCAGCTTGCCCATTGCCAGCCCGCCTGGAACCATTGCCTCTATGCTCTTGCCCACTATCAGTCCTACTGTGTAGTGTCTTTAACATTGATTTTACGATTTAGTTTGTATGAAAACTAAAATGGTTTTAAATGCATGATACAGCAAAATGGCATCTCTGTTTATTTCTCAACAATCATTGCCCAAAGTTACGGCGGTGACTGCTGATTCCATCTATGTTGCTCGATACTATTGATATTGGATCGTCACAATGCTTAATACAGTATTTATTTTGCATTAATTGAGTAATTGTACATTTGAATTTACATAATATTTATACGCTGTTGTTGGTAGTGTCAAGGAAAACATTTTATGGGATGGATATTTACAATATTTAATGGTGCACGTTTTAATATTTTGTAAGAATACATTTTATACGATCATGTTAATCGGTCCCAATAAATGGGTTCCAATAAATATGTGTGTTTTACTTGCCCTTCGCTGGTTCCATTACATAGTCCACTATGTATAAGCCATTGACTGAACTGACAATTAAATACACAAAACAGCACCTAGAGCTACGTTTTAGAAACTTATTCAGACTTATCGCAAAGAATATGCAGGTTGTGTGCTGTGTGGGTTGCGGCACGTAAAAAAAATACATTCGGGCTCACTACATTTATTCCCGTGCATGTCGTAAGAGCCAACGAAGGGATTCGTCGATTGTGGTTCGGATTCCACGTTAAACTGTAGGTCCCCTTCCTTACTTACTAGGTGGTAGGGCTTACGCATGGAATTAGTGATGGTGAAAGCGGCAATGAAAATAGTCCGTGATTTTGTGCTGTGCAATAAAAGGATGGTCCTGGCATGGCCCCGAGTTTCCACGGGGTGTGTTGGGCTAATATTATGACAGTAGGTGTAGTATTAGACATTCATTTCCAGTCACATAAAAATAAAATGCATCAAAGTGTATTCCAATGAACAGCATGATATGTAACCTATATTCACCCAAAAGTAGTTTCGGTGACAACTAAAATGCCTTGAGCTCACTTCCTTCATATGTGAAGGTTTTTTCTGGAAGCAGAAGGACAAAGCCAGTATCCATTTAATGTAGATATCCTTCTTAGATCCAGTCATTATAGAAATATTAGGCAGAGAATGAATTTACTAATAGAACTAAAATATAAATCTCCAACCTATTCCCTGATCCCGTGATGCAATCTCGGTTCACACATCAATGTTTTTGGGTTCAACTTGCACAAAGAAATCGTCAAGATGATCATCTGTTGACTATCTAAGAATTGATCTCTACGTTTCCTGTGTCAGGAATAGTACATTGTGTCGGTAAGTAATGCATGACAAAACATTAACAGCATCAATGTATTCTCTTCAAACTAAAATGTGATAATATTGTGCAGGGTTGTTACCTCAGTACATGGAAGTTGTGGAATTCAGCATTCAGTGGCTTCACCGGGCTTTATCCGGGCACATTGGTAGTAGAGCAGGGTTCCGATCGAGGACGGTACTAGGGGTGGCCACACCTCCTTATCGCTAGAAAAAAAATCGCTTTAAAAAATATTCTGTAGCATTCCTCCAATGACGTCTTAGCCGCTCTCTCCATATGTGAGCCTAGAGCAGGCCTAGGTTCTCAAAGAAACTGTAGAGCTTGAAATTGTCCGTGTTTTTTATCCAGCCCAATGTAGCCGTGCTCATAAAGGGAAGGTCCTGGCATGGCACCTAATTCCTTTGGGAATGTGGTGTATTGGGCCAATCAATACGGTAGTTGTGTGGTTTCTTTCTCTATCTGAGTTGGATATGTATTGTATTGTTTATTCATCATCCATAGACAGTACACTGCACTCGGATATTGGCCAGTTCAGCAAAACAAAACACATCGAAAAAGAACTGGCAATAAACTCCGCTGTTTTTTTTTCAATGTCCACTTAGTCTAAATTTACAAAAGCATTTGTAATTTTTTTAAACAAAAACACAGTTAATAAACGAAATTAACATGAATTCACGAATACACATTCATGCCGTATGCAACAGTTCATGACAAATATCAGTTTATTTGCAAAGACTATACCGCCAACTAACTCTTGAAGGGGCAGTAAAATTATTTTCTGGTATTCTGTTCAAACAAAAAAATCTAATATATGCATGGTTGCAACCTCAGTACATTGAGTCAGTCAGTAATGCATGACGTAACATTAAAAGGACAAATGTATTCTTTTCAAACCAAAATGTTATAATATTATGCAGGGTTGTAACCTCAGTACATTGTTTATTATATATTTTTTGACATTTTCTTAGTCAGCAAAGCATGATTTAACATCAACAGGACAAGTTTAATGTATTCTGTCCAAACCAAAATACGATAATATTATGCAGGGTTGTAACCTCAAAGTTGTAACCATTGTTTTGGCGGTGTGCAAAATCTATACTATAGTATATAAGTGTAATGTAGAAACTAAGTTAGAACCGTGGAGGATATTATGCTAGCTGAATGAATGTCAGGTTATTTTTCTCTTGTATTTGTGAGACTGGACATGCATGGCTAATACCACACACTCTGCTCATTGTAAAATATGATCAAGTGCAGGTTGACTCGCACAATTTAGGATAAGTAATTTTTCTTGCAATTTGCTCAAATTTACAATAGAACATTGAGAAACAACGCTTTGTAAAACAACGCTTATACATGTTCTCACCAACAATTAAAAAATTGAAAACAATACCCAAAAGCAGAGGGTTCATTAAAATAGCAAATCTAATTCCAATAATCCATTAAAATCTGGGGTGATCCTCAGTATACGCCCACCCGAGCTCCGGAGGCGTGCAGGTAGGTGTGTTGAGGTCTCACTCAAGCTTGTTAGACGTGTCACAAGTGTTTAGTGACACAGGATAACCGCAACTAATAATAAATAAAAATATAATTTTAAGCGCCATCTTTTGAAAAATGTGTGCATTATGCATAATTTTGCCTGACCACATTAAGTTTGGATTAGAACAGATGGCGCCGTAGTTGATGGTCATTTCTGTAACGATAGTGACTAAAGTATTGTTTACCGGGCAGAGGGCGGGCTGTCAGGTGTGCTTTGACAGCTGCAGGTTGAGAAAAATGTAAGTAATAAAATCTGAACGCTTGTTATAGAATCTGAAGTGTATTGTTAGGGATTTTAATTGGTAAACGAGAAAAAAACTAGTTTGATTAAAATGTTATATTACTTAAAAATATAATACATTTGTATAGTAATTATATAAATACTTCATGTAATTGGGCACAGATGGCTAAGCAGCCAAACACAATGCAGTATCTGGAACATCTTTTTTTTCCTTCGAGATAATCTTTATAACGGTGAACCAATGCAAAAACAATTTCAACAACACAAAACCAGTACTGCAACGACGACGTACGTAATGGCGCGGAGGTGACGACACGTCGGTTGACTGCGAGAGGCGGGGGGCGCTACCGAGCGGCGCGCGCGTGGCGGCCCTCTCCGCTTGAGCCGCAGTATTTAGTAGGCACAAATTCATACCTCAGAGTGAGACACGTCTAATAATAGGCTGTCAACAATTATTTACTTCAATAAGGTTCGCGCGCATATGCAATTGGCTCGGCTTATACATGCATGTTCCAAAACAAAGTTAAAACGGAAGTTTCAGACCATTGATAAAAGAGGAAGGAAACATTTTTATAAAACCGGTTTGGTTGGCTGTTTGTGTGTGTGCCAAATCCACCTCACTTGGCGAAACCGCGCTCAGCGAGACACCATACCAGCGGATTTGCTGAGCAAGCTTGATGTTGTTTGAATTAATTACATTTGAACACAAGCGAGGGTTGAGGAAAGACACCCGCCGGGAGACGATCCATACCCTGGCGGAAAGATGGTCAATATCATACAATTCTCGACTAAGGATATATATATATTTTTATATGATGTTACCAGTCCTAGGCTCTTTAGTCAGTGTGTGAAGTATGTGGTTTAGGTGTACAAATTCACACTTGACAATTTAGCTTAACAAGTCTGTACATCTGATGAGTAAGGTAACACCACCAAACTATGAGGACTGTGGAGTACCTGAGGATGTATGTAGGTAATCATGCTTTGGCCGAGTGTGTGCGGGGCGCGGCCAAGAGGAAAGTGCTAAATATTAGTATTTGAATGTCGGTAACTAACAGAAAATTTTAAGAGGATTATGGGGTGATCAAGTTCCATACAATAGCTCGTGCCTGTTTCCTCAGTCAAATTAAGATATATTTTTAACCGACTTCAAAAAAAGGAGGAGGTTATCAATTCGTCTGTATGTTTTTTTGTTTTTTTTTTTTGATTGTTACCTCATAACTTTTGCCTGGGTGAACCGATTTTGATGATTATTTTTTTAAATGATAGCTAGTGCTTCCCAAGTGGTCCCATTTTAATTTGGTTAAGTTCTGACAATGATATCCATGATAAAATCATAAAAGTCTTAAATTTGTATTAAGATGTGCGCGACTAATGGACGAATAACTCAATATAATGCCAACCGATTTCGGTGATTCTTTTTTTATTGGAAAGGACGTGTACAAATTAGTAAGTGTACTTCAGATTCACTAAAAATAAACAAATAAAAAAAAAATTAACAAAAAAATAACCGACTTCAAAGAAAAAGCACTAAAAAGTAAAAAATAATTTCCAAATTTGTAGTTACGATTTCTGTTATTTTTTGAGTCGGTGTCAGCCAAGGTTAGGTTAGGTTAGGTTAGGTTCTCTTGATTGCCGCAGCGCGTGCCCGGCTGACACCGACTCAAAAAATAACAGAAATCGTAACTACAAAAATGGAAATTATTTTTTACTTTTTAGTGCTTTTTCTTTGAAGCTGGTTATTTTTTTTGTTAAATTTTTGCACATTCTCAATAAACTGACAGAGCTACGTCTGTACGTAATAGTATGTAACTCGATCACCTCATTATCTTCTTATGTAGAAGAGCTTAAGTCTTATTAGACCTAAGTCATAGCTAAGACCTAACATGGCTGACATGTTCAAGTTTACCAAAGATTGTAGCCATACGGGAAGGTAGTACCCAGTACCTGTTGGCATCATTGGACTCAATACAGCGCCGAGAGGTGCATTTCATTGGAGATCCAAACTCACCGTTGGCACAGAATATATATATAGGATTACATCCAGTATCTCAACTCCATACAAATTCCCGATTTCGTGCACCTGCACATTCACATTTCGCTTGTATGGGCTCTAAGCTAGTTTCGCGGTGCTGAACTGTGGCGAATGGTTCTTCGAAATCATCGTTTTAAAAATAACAGAACCAGCAGTCTGCCAATATTTTCCAACCCTCGATGGAGGGATGGTATTTATCTCAAAAATAGCTTGAGTTGAGCTACTGCTGAGGCCCCGGTCGCACAGCTATAGTATGTCTACTGTGCCATTGGCCTGGAGTCTTTGAGCCAAAGATGGCTTGTTGGGTCGCTCAGTCTGTTCTTTCTACAGGTACAGGTAATCTACAACTTGGATTTTGCTCGTTGGATCTTGCATCCCTTTTTTCTGCCCATTCAACCTATATCCGGAGCACCCGCCGCTGAGAATTAGAGAATTCCTTTTGTGGTTGTCATTAGGCTTTTGAATTAATCGTTTCTTCTCGAACTAATTTCTCTACCGCACTGCCAGGGTATGGAACTGTCTACTAGCGGGTGCCTTTCCTCATGCCTGCAACTTGGGAGTGTTCAAACTGAAGCGAAGCAGCGGCAACAGCATCCAATCTCTATATGGGCGAGTCTTAGCTTACCTAGGCTTCAAACCAATATGCGACACCAACGAAAATCCACATTGGATAGGTAAAAAATGGGCTTAGAATAAATTTAAAATATCTGGGATTAGAAGACGACATAACATAAGGCAAAGCGCCCAACTCATGAGAGGTTTATTTCTTGCGCTACCTCGGTAGCTGATGTTCCTTACATTGTTTTGTTATCTTGCATTCCTAGATGATACCTTCTACGAACTGTTACATCCACGGAGGATAGAGGGAGAGAGGAGATGTTTTTAACTCATATTACTAAGGATCGCAGCGTGACACTGTGCGGGGAAGCGGGGGGAACATCGCTTCATGGTAGGGTCATGCACCGCACATTTTTGCGAAATCCATCTACCGGAAGAATCGATATTCTGGTAGCAGCTATTCCGAGAGCTATTCTTAGTGGTTACAAGACTACAACTAGATGGCGCCTTTAAAATTTTACTAAGTGTTTTTCTATAAAAAAACCTTATAAATTTAAATCTATACCTTCGCGCGGATTCAAATAATTTTAATTTGAAAATGTCATTAAAATTTGCATCATGAGATCAACATTTCTTACCGTAAAACGAAAATTATTGCGCGCCATCTGTCGGCACATAGCAAGAGCGGTACATCGATACAATGCTCGAATATTGACTCAAATTATAAAATATGCCGTGTTTTACTGACAAATAAACGTAATTCCACCTAAAAATTCAGATTATTTTGTCCTGTGTAATGTTTGCAACATTTTACACAAAATCTCATCGTGTAATCTTGTTTCTAATTACGGCGTGTGCTGGTCGGTCTCTAAATAAGAAATTGACTTTTAAGTATTGTGCTAATAAAGTGAAATTAATTTTTAGGGAAAAACTTTATTTTTTAAAAAGACCCTTAAGTTTTTCACTGTAACAATACATATTTGTGAAACGGAGGTATTAGCGAAAATAACCCATTTTCGAATGCGAATTGTTTACATTGCATGAAGTTAGCAATATGTCCTACCTCTTTTGTCTATGTAATATCGAAGCTAGTAAGAATGGAAGAGTGGGGTGGGGAGGTAGTAACGGCGGGGTACGATGTCGACAGGAGCGAGGAGGCGACGGGCGCGGGCGGCGGCGAGGTCGCGCCAGAGGTGACGCTGTACACGCGCGCGGGCTGCTCGCTGTGCGAGGTGGCGGCGGACGAGCTGCGCGCGCACGCACCCGCGCTGCGCCTGCGCACCGTCGACATCGCGCACCGCGACAACCTGCGCTGGCTGCGCCTCTACCGCCACGACATACCCGTGCTCTTCCTCAACGGACACTACCTGTGCCAGCACCGGCTCGACCGGCGCCTGCTCCGCGACCGGCTCGCCAAGCTGGCCGAGTAGGGGGATTGTAGGTGGCCCTTCCCGGCGGGACTAACTCATTCGCGGGCACGGTACGAAACCGTCATATTGCGCTCTGGGACTTTCTCTGTTTAAAAACAATGACGGACTCCGTGATGAGGAGGGTGCGACATGTCCACAAAGCAGACAATAGTGCTGGATTTAGCAAGATAGACTTATAGCTAAAAGTAAATCACGACCGCTGTAGTCAAAAATCAAACAAAAACCAAAATGATTATAAAGATTTATGAAAGGTTTGATTACTTACCTTTTTAAGTTGTTTTTGTTTTATCATTGAGTAATCCACGTCCAAAGATATTGTATAAAACGAGTGAAATATTCGACCTTTCGGACCATACAACTTAGTAACCGAACACTATTTTACAATACCAATGGTTATCAGACATCAAGTTCGATCAAATAAAGCTGTTTAAAGTATAATTTTGAATCTTAGACAAGAAATATTCGCATGATCTTCTTTCCACGTTTGTATGGGGAGCTGAGCACCTTAAATATAGATAGAAATAAAACACATCTTGAGTTAAAAAAACTGTACACTTATATTTTGCAGGTAGAATATTTTACATAGGCACATATACCTAAAAGAGGACACATTAGCAAAATAATTTGAATACGTTGTATTTACAAACATTCCTATCTAAGTTCGAGATCGAGGGTGGACCGAGACAGTTACTCAACAGTTAAAATATCTACCTATCTCTTCAGAGTTACAACTTTTGTCTAACATTAGCTCACGTGAAGGCAATTCTTTTAAAATACATTAACTTTTACCATTACAAACTTTTCTATGTTTGAGATGAAAGTCGGTCATTTCAAACACTTTCCAAAATAATGTTTTAATCACACGAAGACTCTGACCACAAAATGATAGTAAATAAAAACAATGCAAACAAATGATTCAATAAAGAAAAATCCACACTGATGGAAAGTATTCGAGCATCCACAGACCAGAACCAATTAAATAATTGTATTTACACAAAGTTCTAGTAAACATGTCAAAAAAAAATTCATAGCCACAAATATTATCAGTTTTGATTATGATATTCTTAGGCAATATACATACATATCTTCAAATAGTAATCGACTGGTCACTGTAAAAAAATTCATACATCCCAGATCGATTAACACAAGGTTGTGTCCACTTCTTTTAACAATATTAATTGAGGATCAGACTGCACATGTTTGTCCTATGCTACTGTCATTTGATATCAGTAGTGCCAATAATATAATACTAGCGACCCGGACCGGCTTCGCATGGGAAGCAGTCAATTGCTATAGTCAGGTGTCTTTTGGTGGATGAATGGGGGGAGTCATAGATTAGTATATAGTCATATCACGAAATTTTAAACTAACACGCTAAAGAATAGCGCAATCCGTTCTGTCATCTGTTAATCTTTGATAGTTCATATTTGAGTAATCTTTACTGGGACTTAGAGAACCTCAGATAAAAATAATGTAGCTTTTCATTGGCGAAATTATTTTAGAATCGGAAACATTACCTCTTTATATAATAGTGTAGACAACAGCTAATGAAGTCAAATATGTCAGTACTGAATGCTTAAATACTAGTTATTTATATTGACCCGAAATATAATTTGTTTTAGCATACAAATTCTGTGTGACATGCAATATTCCAGTCTGAGAACCCTGTCAGTCGCTCACTGGCTCTTTGTTTAGAACCATGGACCCAGCATAGCGCGCTGTGCTTACAAGACGAACAAAGTATGGAAGGGAGACGTCAACTCAAGTACCACTGCCGCGAGTTAGAGAGAGATTGAACATTTGTACGCGATGAGACAACTTCTCAAATATTATCAGTATATTCGAATCACACAGTGTGGTGTAATCTTTATGATTTCTCTAGTTTTCCTTAAAGGTTGGTGACCTGTGCATTTACAGACTGTAAAGTGAACGGGAGTAAAAAAAACCCGGACACAAACCCACTTTTATGGTACATAAGGGGTGACCCACTAATTCTTTGTCGATCAAATTTCTAAACTTTTCCACAATATTTCAAAGTAAAACTTTGAACTTCAGATCATTATTTTGAAGCTACATAGCGATATAGAATTTTTTTTTAGTAGAAAAATAAAGTTCAGGTCGTTTTGTATGAAACAATTTTGGTCTCATCCGTCAGTCGACTCTGTATGTCTTTACATTCTAAACCTATGGTTTGTACTGAGTTGAGAATGAGAATGTTTGTACAGAGCACACACTCTTATATTGTTGGATCACAATTTGATTTTGACTGATTTGGAAGGGCAGAAGCTCTTGTCAGAAGTGAGCCTGATTACTTAGAATCAAACCAATGAGATAGCTGCAGGCAAGTTGCTGTAGAAAACATATTTGGAAGTCGTTTTGTAGCGTGGCAGCCATCTTTGAAATTCTACCGAGACTGACCTCTTCCGCTGACTGGTCTCTTTTCCACATAGCGGGGTATCGACGCCCCACTAACCCATTCTCTGATTTTTCATTTTCTAATCGGAGCTACACTAGTAATACCACCATATCTTACAACAGTTCACAGAAGTACAAGTCAAGCCTAATACGAAGCTGGTATTGTTGTTTTGTAGTCACCATGAATGAACCTAGCGTTGCCTTGAATAAAAAGAAAGCAGGGAAAGTTATCCACTAAAGGATGTTCCGACCCATACAATGTTTTTTTTACACAGAAAGCAAAAAGTATTACACTTTAAGGCACGAATTCGTCAAAAATATTAAATATAGCCATAGCAGTTGCAGCGAAAACATATTCACAATTTCAGGTTTAATGGTTTCGTTGTAATTGTCGATTAGAAGTTTTACACCGTTAGATGGTGCTGTTAAATAAAATTGTAACAAAACCAATAATCCTGAAATTGTGAAATTGATTTCGCTGCAAGTAATATGACTATATTAAACTTTTATTATTAATTCGTGGCTTAAAGTGGAATACTTTTTGCGTTATGTGCGCAAACAACTTTATATGGGTCGGAACAGCCTTAACATACATAGACTCAAAACTTGTTTTGCTTAATTTCTTATAAGGTGAAAAGGTTCATTAAGTTGATTAGATGTGATGTTATTAAGGCATCATATATTTTTGTTGTAAGCCATCTCGAGCCATTTAACGGGAAAAAACTATACATCAATAACAGAATGTATTATTTTTACCTTGATTAGCTACTCACAACCTCCTTCTTAAAAGTTAATACGACAAAATCTTAATTTATTATGGATGGAAGAAACGTGGGAGAGGAAGAACTCTTCTATTAGGTAAACAGTGGAGAAAGAGCAATTAATATTAGAATAGATGCAGACCGATTCAAGAAACTGACGACCGACTGAATCATAATATAGTTCGCCACCGCTTCAGCAGTGCCATAGACAGAGGATAGTACGGATAGACTGCTAATATCATACTGCGTACAAAACTCGGTAAATACTTCTTATTTTCGCTGTTACTATGACATTTCTAACCTGTGCCATCTTCCGTCACTGCAAAAACTAGTTACAACCTCATTAAACTAAGCTTAATTCAAAATTTTGCCTCGGCATTCATAATAAAAACATTACATTTTAACAAAAAATTAAGAAATGTCATTGTAAATAAAAAAGATCATTGATATATTCATTGGTTTGTATTTAATGTTTTCTCAAATGTGAATTGCAACGCCATATGTACTTCTAACAAATTAAACAAATACTTCTTGCAGCATGCGTTTTATTGTACCATGTGGTTCCATTGAGAAGTAACCTATCAAACTCGACTGTCAACTCAAAACGTCAGTCAAACTGACAGTTCAGGCAGACTGCATTTTAGTCAACCTTAATACATAACATTATCCCTATTCAACAGATGTATGATATTAGCATTCTTTCCATACCATCATTTATCTATGGGCAGTCCGTACGATCGACGGAACCCGATGAACCCTCAGACGAGCGTGGCGCAAACTCACTTGAAGACGAGGAATCCAACTCACTTGACGACGAGGAAGCCAACTCACTCGAGGAAGTGGAAGCCAACTCACTTGACGACGAGGAAGCCAACTCACTTGACGACGAGGAAGCCAACTCACTCGAGGACGTGGAAGCCAACTCACTTTACGACGAGGAAGCCGTGCACGTTGACGAGGAACTTGTCGAAGTTGTCGCGGAAGCGTAGCTTGTGGTGACGCGCGCCGTCGAAGAGCACGCCGGCGGCGAGGTCGGCGAAGGCGCGCTCGAGGCGCGGCGCGTGCGGCGCATCGGCGCGCGCGAGCCCCTCCACCAGCTGGCGCGCGAGAGCGTCCAGCAGAGCGGGCCGCACGCACGTCAGCGCGTACACCGCCGCGCCCGCCGCCGGCAGCGCCTCCGCCGATATCTCCATCTGTCCGCACGCACACACACTCTTATCTCTACTCTACCACAGTAGATATATAGCTGTGCGACCGGGGCCACAGCAGTAGCTGAACTCAGGCGATTTTTGAGGTAAATACGTCCCCACCATGAGTGTCGGAGTTGTCACTTAAATATTGCCGCAGCACTGCTGGTTGTGTTACTTTTAAAAAGATGGCTTCGACGCGACAGTTCAGCACCACGAAACTAGCTTAGAGCCCATACAAGCGAAATTTGCCTGTGCAGGTGCACGAAATCGGGACTTTGTATGGAGTTTGGCTACTTTTTTTTTATGTAACTGGACATGGATGGCTAATACTGACCAGAACGTCAGATATTAACCTAACACACCACATGGGAACAGGTGCCATGCCAGGACATTATATTGCTCGGCTACATTGAACTGGATGGAAAACACGGACAATTTTCATTGCCACTTCAACCATCGTTCATTTAATGGCCAGCCTCAACGGATCTCAAATGGTAACCCATTCAGAACCTAACCGTGCTCAGAGGTGCTTCCCCAGCTTTATCGATTGGCGAGGCGTCACACACTGAGCTACCGAGGCTATTGGATGTAATCCTATATATATTCTGCGTCTGTACACACCCCCATCTGTACACACACAAACCCTCGCACGACTCGAGGGGTTGGCGCCTCGATCACACAGTTGTACTGTCGGGGGTCGTTGCTGCCGTGCCTAGTGGCTCAACCGACCTTGATGATGAGGGTGAGCAGGAGAGGTGCGAGGGTGAGCAGGGAGTGAGCGCGCGCGCCGTCCTCGCCGAGCGCGCGCACGCGGCCCGCGAGCCCCACCACCGTGTCACAGCAGAGCGCCGCCACGTCCGACGACACCGCCTTCAGCCCCACGTGGAGCGCCTCGATCACACAGTTGAATTCCTCGATAGGCAGCGGACAGATCTGGAATGAGTCAGCAAAAGGATTTTTACTTTGTAACATTTCACAGTTGTCATCCACAATACGACCGTCTTTTCTACTTTCCATGCCTCTTCGAAGATCTAGGACCGCTCCTACCATCCTATTCTCATTTGAGAAACACCTGTGCTTTAATAAAGAAATAATTAAGTCTTGAACCTTGAAAGGGGGGGTTGGAGGCTCGAATTCATTTCTCTGGCACACCATTATGTTTTGAAACTGTCTGCTGCACATAATTGAAACCAGCTCGATAGCTCTGCGATAATCCACAAAAAAAGGTAAGGTGTATTTGGCTTTTGGCGACACAAGCACATCTCACCTATAACATGCTGACACCAACTAAAAAAATAGTAACTACAATAATTGCAATTATTTTTTTACTTTTTAGTGCATATTAATTTGTTTTGGAATCCTTTTTTTAAGGTGGGCCATCCCGCTCAACTCCCCATACAAACGGGGAAAGAAGATCACGCCCATATTTCTTGTCAGAGATCCCAATTTCTTCTCAAAATAGCTTTATTTGATCGAACTAGATATATAGCATTGTAAAATCGTGTTTGGTTTCTAAGTTATAACGTGCAAAAGTTCGAATTTTTCGCGCGTTTTATACAATAACTTTGGAGGTGGATTATGCAATGATAAAGTAAGAACATCTTAAAAGATTAGTCATTAGACATAGCTTATTTAATCAAGATTTATAATCTATTTGGTTTTTGTTGGATTTTTGACTACAGCGGTCGTGGTTTACTTTTAGCTATAAGTCGTTTTGTAATAAAAAAATTCGTAAAGCATACCAAATCATACACTATGCACATTGTCTTTTTTGTGGACATGTTGCATCTTCCTCATCACGGAGCCTGTATTTTTCTTTGAAACACAGAAGGTCCCAGAGCGCAACAGCACGGTTTTGTACAGTGCCCGCGAATGAGTTAGTCCCGCCGGGTTGGGCCACCTGAAGGTCCATTTTTTTGTTTATTTTGGATTTTTAGTGAATTGCCAGAAATGCTCGCACACTGTATAGGTGGTGTGTGTATGGGTGGTGTGGGTGAGGGAGGGTGTGTATGTGTGTGGGTGTGGTGAGGGTGAGGGCGTGTGTGTGTGGTGGTGGGGTGTGACCTGGTCGGCGTTGTCGAGGTCGCGCAGCATGCGGTAGGCGGCGCGCGCGAGCGTCGGCAGCAGCAGCAGCGGCGGCGTCACCAGCGGCAGCAGCAGGCGCAGGCCGCGCGAGCACACGCGCGCCGCGCCGCCGCCTCCCCCGGCCGCGCCCCCCACCGCCCATTCCGCGCACCGGCCCACGCTCGACACCAGCTCCATCAGTACGCAGATGTCCTGCCGCAATACAGAGCACCGCAGCTGAGCTTCCGCATCGCTTCTCTATTGACTTTATTTTAATAAAGTATTTGTGTGTACTTCTAAAATGAAATACCCTCCAGAGGTAAGTCGGCATATTTTAACATACCTGAAATAAAAAAATCTCGGCTTAACATTAAGCCGGTGATAGGGGGAGGCTGTACCTGGTACGCATCCTCCTCCGTGTCACTAGCGAGCGCGGAGACGCGGCCGGCGATGCAGCGCGAGTACACCTCCAACACCGAGCAGCACACTTCGTAGAACCTGTGACATTAATAAATGTCATAAATAAAATACATATATACGAAGAGACAACCCCACCTGTGACTGTTCAAAAATCTGTTCAGTGGGTAACATTTTCTAGGGTTTGCCTATGGTATGTGAATTAGCGGAGATAGCACAGATTATTGTGGGACTCCATTTTGTGCAACTTTATTTCAATATATTATTTTCTATTGCTCAGGCAGAAATTTAATTGATCGTAAGCTATTCACCTAATACAATAGTAATGAAGACTAATGATCAGTATTTGCTGTTAACACTATTAGAACCTTCGAGAGCATTGCCCATTACATAACACTGGTAAATGTCCACATTATCTGAGTCCTTGCCAGGCTTGCAGTGGAGCAGAGAGTATTTGATGCCAATCAACCGCTAAATCGTTACAGCTCTATCAACCAACTAACTGGTGTCACCACATGAATTCATAACTTTATTAATAATTGTAAGCATGTTTTTTTTTGTCTGTGTCCGTACTGTACAAATCAAAAGCTTTGAAAAGGAGTTAAGGCGGCCCAACCCGGCGGCCCCAACTCATTCGCGGGCACGGTACAAAACCGTGCTGTTGCGCTCTGGGACCTTCTCTGTTTCAAAGAATAAGATAGGCTCCGTGATGAGGAAGATGCAACATGTCCACAAAAAAGACAATGTGCATAGTGTATGATTTGGTAAGATTTACGAAAATTTTAATTTCAAGACGACTTATAGCTAAAAGTAAACCACGACCGCTGTAGTCAAAAATCTAACAAAAACCAAATAGATTATAAATATTGATTAAATAAGCTATGTCTGATGACTAATCTTTTTACGATCTTCTTACTTTATCATTGCGTAATCCACCTCCAAAGTTATTGTATAAAACGCGCGAAAAAATCGAACTTTCGGACCTTATAACTTAGAAACCAAACACAATTTTACAATGCCAATGGTTATCAGACATCTAGTTCGATCAAATAAAGCTATTTTGAGCAAAATTTTGGATCTCTGACAAGAAATATGGGCGTGATCTTCTTTCCCCTTTTGTATGGGGAGATGAGCGGGTTGGGCCACCTTAATACTCTGTGGTTGTTTTAGAACTTTAATAATGTTAATTCTGTCCGTATATAGATCCTTCAACAGCTTGATTCTCACTGCTTGGTTCCGGGAGGGGTAAACAAAATGGTTGCAGCCCAAGGAACACTCACCTCAATTCTAGGATGCTCTTCTAAACTTCTTTACCATTGAGAATATCTATCCAAGCCAAAAATACCAGCTGTTACCGTACCCACGCACTTTCGGCCAATAACTTGCCTTCCTACAATTTACAAATTATTTACATGCATATGCATATACATGGACGATGCTTAAAATGTTTGTCGAGGGTGTTCACGTGGCACTAACGAGCTGAATCTGATATACAGTGTCATCTAGCTCAGTAAAAGAAACATAACCTATCGACAGCGTCAAATGATTGTAAAAAAGCTTACATCCACTAAAATTTCAGCTCGTGGTAGTGCACAGAAAGCTGTAAAAGTCGCCGGGACATTCTCCTAAGCGTTGGACAGGGTATGTTTTTGGTCAGTATACCGGGAAAATAAAATTTTAGCTGCCTACCCATTAAAGTTCATGAGATACAGTCCCTTTGACAGACGGACGGACGGACAGCGGAGGCTTAGTAATAAGGATCAGTTTTCACCCTTCCTTACCCTACTGAACCGGAATGTGGAAAAGAAATCAATGAGCTGTACTTCTCTAATTACCTGTCGGCGTTGTGCGGCTCGAGAGAGTGCAGCATGCGCTTGGCGCTGCGCGCGAGGAGGTTCAAGCACGGTAGAACAACAGCCGGGTAGTTGTGGTACCGGAACACGATGCCGGGCACTTTTTCTAGCGCCTCGCTCAGCAGCGTATACTGCTCGTCCATTCTGCTCACCTGTCAGTAAGGAGACGGGGTTAACAATTAGCGCATTTGTGGAGGCCAAATTGTGCTTCATTTGGGTAGGCCGGCAGACACCTATTACTTTTGATCCACTGACAGATAAAGGAGAATGCCCAAATCAGGGCCGTTTAGAAATCATTCGGGTCTTTTATTGAAACATTGCAATAATTTATATTTATTATTTAAACAATCTGAATCCCCATTTCCCGGTTACTTGTTTAATAATTAAAAGGAATCATTTACAGTTACTTCTTTTCCTACTAACAATATGAATGAGGCATGGACAGAACATCGCATAGTAATTCCATAATAGCTTCTGTTGTCACAGGCTACATGTGTTCAGATAGCCTGCTCCTTGCCATTCCGTCCGGTAAGGGAGAACAAAAGGCGTAAATACTTATGTTAAATTATCCCTAGGACCAATGTGAAGGATTGTCGCTCATGAAATATCAAAGACACATTATACTTTATTGCGTTTGGAATGGAGTATTTGTTCTACGCTGAGGTCTCTGGTGTCTCTATATTTTCTAAATTATAACACTGCTTTGGAAGATAGTTACTACAATTTTGAGGGGCCCAAAATGAGTGGGGCCATGGGCATTCTCCCTTATACACGTGGTGTGTGGTTGCGCTGGAGCTTTTGAAAAATGGTAAATTTTAATTTCATATTATATTAAAAAAAAATACAAAATGTCAAGTGCTGAAAGTCTTCTGTAAGCAATTTTTTAACACTATAATGTGTAACGTAGTTAAGCACGAGCCTCGCCTGGAACAGCACCGACGACAGTGTGTGCGGGGGTGAGTGTGGAGTGTGAGAGGGTGTGTGTGGAGCGGAATGGACGTGGTACCTCGTGCACGCCCTCCGCGACTCCGATGAAGCAGTCGATGGTGTCGGCGAGCGCGGCGCGCGCCGGCTCCGCGTCGTCCGCCGCCGCCAGCAGTCGCCGCAGCTTGTCGCGCAGCGCCACGGGACTCGCCAGCAGCCGCGCGCG
Source organism: Incurvaria masculella (assembly GCA_946894095.1). Lineage (NCBI taxonomy): Eukaryota > Metazoa > Arthropoda > Insecta > Lepidoptera > Incurvariidae > Incurvaria > Incurvaria masculella. The sequence goes on along the minus strand of OX335652.1, from coordinate 20,588,373 downwards.
CGCCTCGCCTGCCGTCGCACCAACACATTAGTGACGAAAAACCGGCCAAGTGTGAGTCGGACACACACACGAAGGGTTCCGTACCATCATACAAGATTTAAAACAAAAAATCAGGTTTTTTGTATGGGGCCCCCCTTTAATTTTTATTATTTTTACTTTTTATCTATTTGTTGTTATAGCGGCAAAATAAATACGCACTCTGTGAAAAATTTCAACCCATCCCCATTTACCAAAATCGATGTTCACCACCCAGCATTTAACATTGAAATAACCTTCACAGCCCTTAAAAAACGATTACTTACATTATTGAACAACAACATGGCTTTTTGCCTAAAAAATCCACATAAACTAATATGATTTTATTTTGCAGCGAGGTTATGATGGCTCTGGACAAAGGCCTTGAAGTGCATGCCATTTACACAGATTTCAGCAAAGCCTTCGACAGGGTCAATCATGAAATTCTCATAAATAAATTGAAATCCCTAGGTATTCATGGTTCCCTGCTCCGCTGGTGCGAGTCATATTTATTAAATCAACGTCAGCTTGTAGCTATAAATGGATTTATTTATTTATTTATTTATTTAATAGTTCATTAACACCGTTTAGTATGAGAACATTTCAATCACAATTCAATTTCAAACAATACATTTCATTTCATTTTTTTTTCATTTCATTTATTTAAACTTTTTGGTAGTCAAACTACACCAAGTTACGTCACAAAGATCCAAAGATCCAAAGATTAAACAATAAAATAATTCAACATCACACATTAATCATAAATACAATTCAACATTTCTTAAAAAGTATAGGGAAGTTAGAATCATCATAAGTGCAGCTCAAATATTAGAAATAAAAATATAATTTGTAATTTAAAAAAAAAAAAAACCATCAAATTATTAACATATTCGTTTCATAGAATTGATTGGGAACAATTTCAAAATTTAGAATCAAATCACTGAGTAGGTATAGTTCAAATAATAAAATAGGTAAAATAAAAGTATTCAAGAAAACTCATTTTAATGATTTTAACTTACGTAGGTTTCAAAAACTGTTCATTTACTAGCCATGTTAAAGAAATCATTAAGCGTATAAAATGAGTTTCTTATCAAAAAATCCTTCAGCTCTCGCTCAAACAACTTGGTATTTTCAATGGTCTTCATTTCGTTTGGCAGTTTATTGAACATCTTAATCGATAGTGAGTTAAAACTGTTTGCCTTGAGTTTTGTTCTAGCTGGTGGAACTGATAGCTTTAATCTATCTATTATTTATGTTTTTATGGGTATTTGTACATAATTGAAAAATATACATACAAGTTATGGTAAGAATTTTGTGTTCTCTAAAAATTGGTTTGCATGTTTCGTCCCATTTCGAAAAAGTGATTATTCTGAGTGCCTTTTTTTGTAATTTAAGTATTTTAGTTATTTCTCTACTTCCTCCCCACACTTCCAAGCTATATCGCAGAATTGACTCAAAGTATGCAAAATATATAGTTTTTAATGTTTCTATGTTTGTGTATTTTCTTATAGTTTTTAGTGCATAGCAGGCGTTAGCAAGTTTTTTTGATACTTTTTCTATTTGTGATTTCCAGTTTAGATTGCTTTCGACTATGACTCCTAGAAATGTTATTTTGTCCACTTTTTTGAAAGGAAAGTTCTCTATTTCTTCATCTTCTACTGTTTTATTTTTCATTTTATAAATCATATGTTGGCTCTTATCTTTATTTAATTTCAAGTTATTGTGGTAAAACCAATTCGACAATTCGTTTAATGTTATGTTCATATTCTTAAAAAATCGTGAGTTGTGTTTCCGTGTACAGTGCAATTAGTATCATCCGCAAATAAATATGCATCACTCTTAGTGAGTTGATTGGGAAGATCATTTATATACACTAAGAACAATAAGGGACCCAACACTGACCCTTGTGGGACACCATATTGTATTGTTTGTTTGTCGGACTGTACCTGTATTCTAGTTCCATTTTTAGTATAACTACTAATTTCAACGTATTGTTGTCTGTTTGTCAAGTATGATCTGAGCAAGTTCAGTGGCGGTCCTCGAACACCGTAATATTCCAGTTTTTTCAATAGTATGGAGTGATTTACGCAATCAAAGGCTTTCACTTCTGGCATATTGTGGTGAAATTACCTTTAACTTGGGGGCAGAGCTCTGGTAATTAGAAGGAAACACTTGGATCTCTTGACTTAATTTATATTCAATTAATAAAAAAGCTAATATAATAATAAATTAAAGAAAAAGTCCTCGTGAAGAAAAACTACCTTTTCTTTTCAAGATTTATTTATTTATTTATAAGTTTTAGACATGCAGCATATGCTGATGCGTCTAAATCCAGTGTTTAACTTGATAAATTTATAAAATTAGTTGTAAGTGGTTTTTAATAAAAAAAAAAATTGATTATTTTTTTTTTACATTCGATTTTGTTTGACATGGTTATCCAGTCTATTTTTGAATTGGTTGGTGTTCGTAGCGTTAATCACGTCTTCTGGGAGTTTATTCCATGCCTCTACTACTCGGTTGGTTATGTAGTTTTTGCGAGTATTCGTTCTAGAGGCCGTGACTTGCAGTTTCATGTTGTGCCCTCGAAGATGAACATTCTGGTTGCGTGCAAATATTTCAATGAGTTCTGGGCAGTCGTACTTAAAGGTGAGAATTTTGTAAATTTCGATTAGGTCCCCTCTTTGACGGCGTGACTCCAGAGTAGGCAGGTTTAGAGCTTCAAGTCTCTCTTCGTAGCTCAGGTTACGTAGCTCAAGGGGGATCTTGGTGAATCTTCGTTGTACTCGTTCCAACTGCTGGATGTCTTTGGCAAAGTAGGGTTGCCAGATCTGGAAACCATATTCCAGAAGCGGCCGTACAAAGGTTTTATAGATTTTGAGCATAACTTCTGGGGTCAGCATATGAAACGCTTTTTTAATTAGGTATATAAGAGAGTTGGTTTTTTTTACAATTTGGGTGATATGAGGTTCCCATGATGTCGCGAGTGACAAGACTAAAATTAGCTCTATTTATGAAATAGACCTTTTTAACAAGAATTATTAATCGCCAGGAATATCTATAAATATGAATAGCTAAATGAGGTCGGGGAACCTTCATCTCACATCTAAAACTCTTGGATAGTAAGATCCGAAAGCTTTACGTCCCTCCAAAACCGCTCAGAAATCGGGACGGAGGCGTATCATTCTACGACACAAACTCTGCCTATCCCGGTAGCAGAAAATTATGCTAAAGGTTAACTCAAACGACCAAGTGTCGTGGTATAGTTACAATAAACTTTTCTGCCCCCTCGCATTATGGTGGTGCGGCACCATGTTATAAACGCTGTTTAGTAAGTTTTCAACCTTAGGGTTGTGACTTACCTAATTTACTAATGCAGCGGTCAGTAGGACCGATTACCTACCTAAACTAATGTTAACTTATGAAAAGTTATTTGAACAAACATATGATTAAAATTATATTAAAGTTATATTAAAGTAACCATTCAGATTAATTAAAATAGAATTAAAGTAACGTTTAAATAAAGATAAAATTATTTAACTGATATCGTTATTTATTGATTTTAGATTTGACCAAAAATAACCGAGCGCGGAGCTATATGAGGTTTATAACAAATCTTATTGTCTAAGTTTACCTTTCTCAAACAAGCATCAACCTTCCGTACACGCTCGCATTCACACCGTGGTCACGCTACAATCTAAAAGCTTGTAGGCTATGCACGACGCGCGAAAGTTTGATGAAAGGAACGCGTAGTATCATTTATAACAAAAAATATTAAAATATTTGTACGAAACATATTATAATAGAAAGATAACAATATGAGGACACAATCTACGGTCACACTTCTCTTTCTCCTTCTGCGACAATATTTAGGGTCCCATCAGGTGTGCCTCAAGGTTCCCATCTTGGTCCCTTATATTTTTTAATTTACATCAATGATATAACCCGAAAAATAATTCACTGTAATTTCCTTGTTTATGCTGATGACCTAAAATTATATATGACTATTCGTAATATAAATGACTGCAACTTACTTCAGAATGATTTCATTAGAATTAACACCTGGTGCCTGGAAAACTACATGCCTCTGAATGTGTCAAAATGCAGTCACATTAAGGCGGCCCAACCCGGCGGGCCTAACTCATTCGCGGGCACGGTACAAAACCGTGCTGTTACGCTCTGGGACCTTCTCTGTTTCAAAGAATAAAACAGGCTCCGTGATGAGGAAGATGCACGCACCGACGTGGTCCACCACTAGTGAACCAACCACCGGGGCAGGGAAGTTTCCTACCCCTTAACGGAGGCCTCAACGACAGACTTTCTAACCGCAAACCATTTATGTACCGCTTTAGCATTGTCGTTTAATTTTCTTTTGTAATAAACATCCACCTTATTTTCACTAAAATCAGTCGTATTCTTTTTCCCCGTCCCTGGTAGTGCTTGGCTCGGCTACCCCCTAAGGGTACGCTTATTCTACACTTAATCTGGAGTGGTGGCGTGTGATGACGCGGCCGGAGCCGCCGCAAAAGCGAGGGTTCCGGTCGAACGTCACAATATCTATTTTTCTTTAGACTTTTCGTAATTGACTACTGTCAACATTTATTTAAGAATTTACTTCTAACTGTAACATACTTTTTTCTTTTTCATTTTGTTTTTGTTCTTAGTTAATTGTAAGTTTGTTTAAACCTTTTAGATGTGTACTTTCTGTATGTTATTATAATGCATGTCGTGTTCACTGCTTAGGAATATATGTTAGACTATTTTTAAGGGATTTTTAAATGTATCATGTGTAACATATCACTCTGTCTGTGGACCAAATAAATTTAAAAAAAAACTGCCTACCTTTAGCGGTTCATGATATAAAGCTCTGTGACAGACGGACGGACGGACGGACAGCGGAGGCTTGGTAATAGGGTTCCGTTGGCACCCTTTGGGTACGGAACCCTAACAATGTTTCATTACAATTATTTTCAAAAAGTCTTTAACATTGTTCGGTCAAACAGCCCCCACACCACGAGCATTGAGAAACTCTTTAAGTGAGGATAGAATGTAAGTACCACCATAGTTACCTTCGGCATAGGTAGTGGCGACTGCGAACGCCTTGTGTAGTTCCCTGCGCAGTTCGCCGGAGAGGTTGCTGCCAGCCGCCTCCCACGCCACCAGCGCCAGGAACTCCTCGCAGTTCGCCAGCCGGCCCTGCCTGCGCCACCAAGACACACTGCGGCTCAACCACCCATGCGACACCCTATTCCATAACATCTGGCGCGGTCGCATGCGTGGATGATTTTCATACAGAAGTCCGACAGATCTCTATGTAGAGGCTTGTGATGCTGAGTTGGATTACAATTATCTCACACTGAGTGTTTCCTGTTAGCATCGGAACTGGTACAAAGCTGCGATCTTACTGCAGCCCACTCCCACCAGCCATCCGCACATCTTGTATGAACAAACATGGTATTTTATCAGGACTAGGCCCTTTAAATTGATCCAGACTTTGCAATGCGTTTTCAACTGTACTTGAGGAAATGTTTATTGAATGAAGAGTGTTGTTGGGATCATTCGATTCTTGAAGGCAGTCGATGACATCTTTTCTATACATACACAGATGAGAGATACTTGGCAAAAAGTTCACTTGTATTTACTCCGTCGTCAGCTTTGTAAAACATGTTTTGTGGAACATGTTGAGCGACACGTGAGGTACTAACTTGTCCTCGATGTGCGCGAGAGTGAGCAGCAGCTGGCAGGCTTGGTGCGCGGGCGCCGGCTGCGCGTGCAGGTGGCGCAGGCTGGCGGACGCGCGCGCCACGAGCCGCGCCAGCGCCCACGCCGCGCCCGCCGACTGCACTCCCCATGCGCACTCGAACAGGTGCGACATCTGCTCGGAGCAAGTATTGCCATTACAACTCTTAAATATTTAATGACAGCATTTTCTGTGATCTGTAGTGATTTTGAAAATAACATTTCTTTGTCATTTGGCCAAGGCACAATTTTTCACGCCGAATTAAACTAGCAAAATTGTCTTCCAGGCCGTAAAAGTTGTCAGACCTTTATGAAAATATTTGCTTGATTCTATGTTCGTAGGTTTTATATTTTTATAAAAATATCTGAAGATGTCCAGCCTCGAATTCCACTCCAAAATCTGCTAGCCCTTCTATTCCTCAGTGTTCCTTTACAATAAAAGCAAAGATTCTGCAATCTTTGCTTTTATTGTAAAGGCGATAACATATACACAACCTTTGAACAAAAGAAATATTGTGCAGCAGCCTTTCTGGACATTTTACAGCCGTTTGACAGGGTGTGGCATGAGGGTCTCCTGTATAAAATCAAGAAATCATTGCCAATTCACTACTATTTATTTACACAATCAGATCTCAACCACAGGCACTTTTTTGTCAACCAGGGTGAAGCCATCACACATCTATACGACAAAAATGCTGGTGTGCCACAGGACAATGTGATGGACCCAACCCTATATCTCCTGTTCACCTTTGATCTTCCTATGACAGAAGTAGTGTCGATAGGCACTTGTGCTGACGATACTGCAGCCCTCTTCATAAAGCGCAAGGCATTGAGCATCAAAATCAGAAGTACTGGCTTATGTGGAATAATAAATACAAATGCATGCTCAAACCCATTTTGATATGAGGCCTCTAGTTGCAAAAGCTGCATTGTCCATTTTTTTCCGATGGCAACATTTTCATACCACTGGATTTCTCATCATTTTTACTATTATTTAATTTTTGTAAACAGTTTCAAAGTCAACTTTATCCAATATAAATCCACGATCAAAATATTGTGTGCGTAACAAAAGCTGCATTGTCCTTCTATGTCCAGTTCAAAAACCACATTGTCCTCTTCAGCCAATCACAAGCCGCCATTGTCAAAGCGTTTAGTATGGCGGATAGTGTGAGCACGCGTACATTACGGTCCCGAAAAAGTGTTGAAAAGTAACAGTTTTAGAGCGAAATACAGTATGATATTTGGTGCTGCATAAAGATGGATGAACACCCTGCAACAGTGAATAATAGGCATGCTCGGAAGAGACACAGGCAACCGGAGACATGGCAACGAAATCAAGAAAAATCTCGGCGGTTAGTACACAGTGACCAATGTATCTTGTTACTTTGATTTGTTTTATTTCTGCGAATAATTTAAGATTCTGTTTTCTTAAAACCTTCAACATCGATAACACGTCCATCTATGTTATTGTTCAAGTATGTGCACACGCAACTAGTAATTACTTACACTTTAAATACTTGCGTGTCAATTGTTTTTCTTAGGCACGATTGAGAGTTTCCGAGTCATACAAACACAAACGACAATATCAAATTTTATATGGGCTTTAGATGTAGTTGGCCAAGTTTGGAGCCTGTCCAGCCTACAAATAATTAAACGGATGTACATTATTTTTACTATATTTCCATTTCACTTAATTTGTACTTGTCAGCATAAACTGTCAGATTATGTTTTCATTTTTGTCAATTAAATTTCAGGTATTCACCTAAAGATCTGCCAAGGAAACCTGCCTGCACTCACAGTAAAAAAAACTTGTTTTCAGTGCAATGAATTGTCAATGACCGATTTAAGGCACTTTCATACTGCATTCTACAAACATTTAGAAAAAAAATTACAAGACGCTTTCATACTAAAATATCTAAAAGTTTCTCAACCAAAAAGACATCGACCTAGAAAAGCTGACAACAATCAATCAAGGAAAAATCAAGCTACACAATTATTTGTCTACAGTAAATCTAAAAAGAAATCTGTGAGGGTTTGCCAAAAAACCTTCATGGCCATACATGGAGTAAAAAGAACCCGAATCGAATGGATAGCAAAACATTTTCTAAGAGATGGTTCCCTTCCAAAAGATCGTCGAGGTGGTGACAGAAGATCCCACAAATATAAACATAAGAGACAGGCTATAATTGATTTTATAAAAAAACTGAACTGTTCCGAGCCGCACTACTGCAGAGGTCATACCATGAGATTGTATCTTCCAGCGGAGTTAAGTATCAACAGATTATGGAAAATATACAATGAACAATCTCAATCAGACCTTGAAGTAAAAAAAAACCTTTTCAGGACCGTGTTTAATACTAATTTTAATCTAGGATTTGGGTCTCCTTAGACTGACGTATGCTCCGAATGCCTGCAATTCAAGGAAAAAATCAAGATTGCCAGCAGACTCGGCGATGACAGGGCTAAGGCGACACTCATGATCGAAAAAAGAGTGCACACTGAACGCTCGAAAGCATTTTTCAAATACCTAAAAGAAGATTTACCGATAATTGCAATATTTTCTTTCGACTGCCAAAAAAATCTACCTCTTCCTAAAATTCCTGATCAAAGCACCTACTACGCGCGTCAATTATATTTGTACAATTTCACAGTTGTAGAGGGTACATCAAAATCAACATTGGACCCAACTAACACATACAGCTATGTGTGGACCGAAGAACAGTACCCAAAAAATGCTAACTTGATCGCATCGGCCGTATACCACAGACTAAAAAATACAACGTTTTCAGCACAGGTTGAGACCGTAAGATTAATGGCCGATGGCTGTGCGGGTCAAAATAAAAACACCATTCTCATTGGTATGTGTCAAAAATGGTTAACCGAAGCGCCGGCACACATAAAAAAAATTGAAATTATATTTCCTGTAGTAGGCCACTCTTATTTGCCTTCAGATAGAGTGTTTGGTAGAGTGGAAAAAGAATTTCGAAAAAGAGACCACATTATAGAACCAACAGAATACATAGAGCTGATAAAGGAACACTCCACAATACTTAATGTTGGGCAAGACTGTGAAGTCAATGATTGGAAAACTGCAGTTAAAAATATTTTAAAGGACGTTGGTCAGTGGCATGTGGCATTTTCTAAGTGCAAACGGTTCATGTTAAAACGGTCAAAAAAAACACAAGGCCTCGTTCTGCTAAGGGGCGAACCGCACTACCGTATGGATTTGTCTGCTTACAGAAGTGTGTGTAAAACAGACAAACTCTCTGTGGATATAAACCCAGATAACATAATGATGAATCAGAAGGCGGTGAATGCCTTAAAACTTGCAGACGTTAAGAAACTTTTGGATAAGCATTTTGGTTATAATTGGAGACAGTTGAAAACATTAAACTTTTACGATAAAATTATACCCTCCGTAAATGAACCTTATATAAATGAAGACGACACTCACATCGGAGTAGATGAAAGTGAGAACATGTGTGAAGAGCAATCAGAAATTCCTGGATTAGCGATTTAATATTCATTCATGCCTATAATATAAAATATATATAAATTAAGAGACTGAGGCCCGGTTGCAGGAAGAGATGTAGAAGTTAATTAATGTCACTTTCAGTGCAACGCATGGGGTTGATTCAGATAAATTCCATACTGTCCACAAAAAGTGACGTGTTTAATCATTTGTTGACGTTGATTTAACGTTGACGAACTTTAGTGCAACCGGGCCTAAGACCATCATTCCTACTTTGATCATAAAATAGGTAAATATGTCTTAAGAGAATACAAAAAAAATGTGCTTAGCATAAGAAATAATATAATAATAATCATTGAAATAATTTGGTGTATTAATTTATGTGCCCGGCCGATATTATATTTTCCCACACTTTTTCTTTCCATTTGAATTTCAGAACTTTTTCAATTCTAATATTTAAATGCACACGGATAAAAGTATCACGATCATTCGTGACTACATACTTTGATGTATTGACATTTGACAGCTTCCGTCATTCGAAACAAAGTTTGCATTGTCCATTAGTGTACAATTCAAAATCAGCATTGTTTATGGGTGAGTTTCAAAGGCTGCATTGTCCTATTTTGTTTTTAATTTTTTCACCTTTTTACTCAAGATGACATAGTTTTTTGTTTGTATTATGTACCTCCTATTTAATATTTCGTGCGCCATATAACATTTTACTCAATAAATTGTCTTATTAAACAGATATTAATAATTTTCACTTCCTGAAAATTTTGACAAAGTGGACAATGCAGCTATTGCAACTAGTGGCCTCATATATGGTGTCGAACTTTGGGGTTTTATTTACTTAAAACATTTTATAAAACGCTGTGTAGCTTCAATAATCAATTCATCAAATCAATAATGATTTGAAGATATGTTGCTGATACTTTGCCCAATGTCAATAACTGGAAAATTATAAAGAACATCAGTGGAATTGTCTTTTGGTCTGACCTCAGAGTAAAGAGACTGTTTGGGCATGAGGTAAGAGTTGGCCCAAATCTTCAGCAACCAGGAGAGTGTAGCCGACAGCTCGGGACTGAACGCGGAGCCGAGACCGGCCGCCAGCGCGGCGCCCTCCCATGCGGACAGGCGCAGGACCTCAGTCACCAACCTGCCCACGCACACTCGCATACATCAGTACATCAGTACGAGACATCCGGTAGGAACGAAGTTCCTTTCTCTATATTTATAATGTATGTATTACCTTTAGAAATACTTTAAAGTTGGACGAAATAACATAGACGCCTATTTATAAAAATGGATGCACACCGTTGCAGACCGCTTCATTTGTATTCCGCTTGCATAACGGCCGGAAGGTTGACACTAATGCCAGTCTTCTTTTTCAAAAAGAGACAAGTCACGACATTTTTGGTTACAATAAGGTAAATGGCTAAATCTGGGTTAACAGGTTAGAGACCAACCCTCTATGTCGGTCTGCTTCTGCGAAGAAGAAGATTGTTACAATTACATTTTAACTATAAATTAAGTAATGCCATTGTAAATTAAAAATGTCATTGATATTCATTGGTTTGTATTTGGTGTATTCTGAAATGTGAATTGCATCGCCACCTGTGGACTTTTATTATCCCTACATCAGGGGTATGACGTTTCTAGCAATCCCTTCCTCTACAGTGCACGGTGGGCGGAGTCACCTGAGGACGGGGTCGACGTTGTCGGCGGGCGCGGCGTCGCCCACCAGGTGGCGCAGGCTCGCCTCCACGTCGCACTTCTCCTCGAGGCTGAACTGAATGAGCTCCGGCGGCATGAGCACTGTCTCGCCCTCCGTGCAGTCCACCGCGAGGAAGTGCCCTGCGGGTGCCCACTGCGCAATTATACACATCCTACATACATGTCAACATTCCTCTAAGCGAGATGCGAGGACTGAAGCTAAAACCCATTCACTGTCGACATTCCCAAAATAAGAACCCACCGATCCTCTAGACCGTTTAACTATTAGGTCGGTAAACTATGGAATCGACTCCCTGCCGACGTTTTTCCCTCAAATTACAACTTGGGGTCCTTCAAACAAGAAGCACCAGGCCGGCCGGAATGGTTTTCACACCCCCGTGAAAGTCCGAAAGCCCATGGGCGCCGTCGGGCGCCTTATTTGTGAGGTCCTGGCGTGCGCCATATGCCGCGCTTTTGATTGAGTATTTTCCCATACCAGTTACGAAGTAAGCAAGGGTTTTTTTGAGTAGTCCTAATATTAGATGATTGCTCGAATTAGCACTTTATTTTGTTTATTTATCTTCCAGGCTCCAGGCAGTATACTCACTCGGATTTGTCGTTTTATCCTTAGCAAGTGAGCGAAGAAGAACTGGCAAGAAATTTTGCTAGAAATGTTTTAAACATTCACTCAATCTAAGTTTACAAAAGCATTGGCCTCTGCTTACAGAAATACGAGTTATTGGTAATACTATCTCTAAATCTATTATTATAATTCCATGTACATTAACGGTAAGTATTTGAAGATTGAAGATAGAAGTAAAACAAATGTAAAAGGTACTAAATCAATTTAACAATCCATGGCGTATGCAATAGTTCACAGTTATATCATCGCGTTCATAGCCATCGCCTCTCTCAGCCATATTTTAGGAAAAGAGGTGACCCGAACAAAGCGTCACTGCAATCAAGGACCTAGGGTGAGTAAAACTCACCAGTTATCATCAGGATCCAGTGCAGGTCCTCGAACAGGCTGACGAGTTGTTCGCCGCCGCTCACCGGCAGCTTGCCCGCGTGCAACAGCTGCAGCTGCGCCTCCAGTCTGCCACCAGAGTCAATCGTTCACACGGCCGGCGCCCAGTGTCCGGGACACTGGATGTCCGGAGTGAGTTTTACCAACAAAGGAGAATTATAAACAATTATAACTTCCTTTATTTGTTGTTTCCTAGACCAGTTTCCATACAATTTTGCCGACTGTCCTTTGATGATTTATTCGATCCGCTATATACAGTAAAAACTGTTTGTACATTAAGTCTTAGCCAGAAGACATCATTTTCAGCATAAGGCCTGGTGGGAAAAGCCTATGAGTTTAGAACCAATAGTCTGAGGTTCAAGTCTGGCTTGCACTTTTCTGAGTTTAATGAATGTTTGTTTCCTCATGGTTGATATACCATGTGAACCTAAAGGTCTGCTCTAGCACAGTATAGCCAGCTATGGTTGACCACAAATTGAGAGAAAATTATGGTGACAACATGAATGCAAATTTTCACGTTGACTGCAGTCGCGGAGTAGTGTATAAAATATGGGAAACTAGTGAGCGGGGGCCAGGCGCGCGTTAGGATTGAGTGTGACAAGGACGGCACTGTACTCAAATGTGAGGGAACGTTACTGCGGTCGCAGGAGGGCGCCAGGCGTGCGATCGATCAGACCGAGTGTGCCAGAGATGGCACTATCCTCAAGTAAGAGGGAAACTCACGCATGACTGCGGTCGCGGAGCAGCGTGTAGAGCATGTGGCAGGAGTGCGCGGGCGCCAGGCGCGCGATGGCGCCGAGTGTGACCAGGACAGCACTATGCAGCTTGCGGTCGTCTTCCTCCATGTCGTCGTTGACGTCATCCCCGCATCCGTCGCTACTTTCCACGCCCCTGCACATTTTGTACATTTGTTCAAATTAAAGCCTTTCCTTTACATGCCATGGTTCATGTTCTTGTTTACTATATGATATTGTAAGAAAAGTGAGACAGCATTTCAATCTCCAAGTGGTGAACTAATGAAGGAGTAACCCAACACAAAGAAAGAAAACTAAGCATGTCTTCTCCTATAATCCTCTATGGCATCAAAGATGACAAGAAACTCACTGAGCTCCTGGAAAGGCATAAAAAACGCAGTTTACATATAAAATTATAAACAGACATCAACTGAGAATAAATAGCTCTGATGTAGAAACCGACAAAAACGTAATCACATTAGTAAGAAAAAAAGGCCTAATAGGACATATATTTAAGGCATAATAAAAGCGACTAATGAAGCATCCAAACCAGCTAGCAGTGCAGCTTACTGTCCTCGACTGCTTACAACGCTTGAAGGGGCGTAACATACTGGACCTAGATGGAGTAAACAACGTCCCTGAAGCATGAGAAGTTCCCAATGTGGAACTAACACTAGTCGACAAAACCACACGCAACATATATGATCATAGTCTAGAGACTGATTGCATGACACTGATTGCAGACAGCTCCGTTGCAGACCGTGTCATCGTTCCTCTGTCGGTTTGTCTTATTCTGCAAGGCAGTAGTGACAGCGGGCCTACCTGGTGCCGTCGGGAGGCGCGAGGCGCGCCTGCAGGTACGTGTTGAGGAGCGGAGCGGCGTGCGTGCGTAGGGTGTCGCGCGGGAACTCGCCGTCGTGCACGAGCGCGCTCCACGTGTCCAGCAGGCGGCTCAGGGCTTCGCGCCACACCGTGTCATCGTTTCTCTGTTGACGGGGACATCAGATACAATTGTTGTAACAGAATGTTAATATGAATGCAGCCTCGTAGAAATGTACACTTCCGGTTTAGCGTCGCCCTCTGTTGGCATTATATAGTTCAGTCTCCTGTCACTGACTTTACCGTGTGCTGCGTGATTTGTGTAGCTCTTCAATAAAACGATTACCCAAGTACAATCTTTTATTGGCCTTCACAATTTAACAGGTTATGGGCCCAGTGAGCGAACAGTAAAGTCAGGAAACGAGTGAAAGTGTTCTGTGTCGAAGTATTCTGTTTGCAAAAACGCGCGGCGCGTAGCGCGGTTGCAAAACAAAATGGAGGTCGCGTCGGTCATGTCTGTCGGAAGAAGATTTGACGGCGAAGGGACTCATGGAACATATCGGCAGCGCGAGTACGGCGTCGGCAGATGTCAAAGCCGACAAAACCGAAAAACTCGACAAATGGTTACAAGATAATGCAAAGGCCATGTTCATAATTACATCTAGTATGGATTTGTCGATAATATGTCTTATAGAAACGTGTGAGACTGCAAAAGATATAATAGACAAACTTGATTCGATCTATGAACAAAAGAGCGAAAACAACAAGATGTTGTTGCATGAGAAGTTTCATAACACGCGGTTTTGTGAAGGTGAAAACATGGCTGTCTACATTTCGAAAGTTGAAAACATGGCTCAACGACTTCGGGATGCAGGAGAGTCAATTTCGGAACTTAGCGTAATCACGAAGATTTTGGGGTCAATGCCCGATCGCTTTCGTGCGTTACGTCAAGCCTGGCTGTCACTTGACGAAAGTAAACAAACCGTAAATAACCTAACTGTAAAATTAAACTATGCAAGAATAAAAAGAAATAAGTATATGTAAATATATTGGCACAAATATCTATCATTTCACTAACGAAGCATTTCAATGAAATTTAAGCTTACCTTTACCTGAGACTAAATATGCATGAAAAAACGACAATGAGCATATGTCAAAACTTGACACTGGCAGAATGAACCTCAGATGAGACCAGTTGCCACAGAGTGGGTTTAATCCTCTCTATAAAGAAGAAGAAGAAGAAGAAGCAAGATTGCTCGACGAGGAGTCAAACTACAACAAAAGTGGCTGTGATTCTGCGTTGGCTGTGTCGAAGAGTAGCAAGTTAAAAGGAAACTTCAAGTGTTATAACTGCAACAAGCGAGGTCATTATGCGCGCGATTGTAGGTTGCCGAAACAAGCTCAGAACAAAGGCTCCTTATCAGGCTCGGCGTTTTTGACAGAGCATGAAGCAAACTTACTAATCAAGGACGATTATAAGTGGACTCTTGACAGTGGCGCGTCTATGCATATGTGTTGCGCCCGCGACGCGTTTACCGAGTTCAAACCCACCGAATCGTGTGTGAGGTTAGGTGATGGTAAAGAACTGCCAGTCATCGGACGTGGGACAGTGTGTATTAAAAGTTATGCAAACGGACAGCGGTACGATTCCACAATAACAGAAGTGTTATATGTGCCGGATTTGCGTAAAAATCTATTTTCAGAAGGTGTAGTAACTTCGAAAGGTTTTAAAATCGTGAAAGAACATTCAAGTGCAAAAATATTTAATGACAAAGGTGCGCTAGTAGCGGTAGCGTGCAAGGACAGTTGTAATAATCTGTATAAGCTTTTGTTCAAAACAAAAATCAACCATGAAGCAAACACAGTGAATTGTAACCTCAAACAGTGGCACGAGAGATTAGGGCACGCCAATATGAACACTATAGAGCAAATGGTAAAGAGCGGCCAAATCAAAAATGTTAAAATAGAGGACACAAACGAATTTCTCTGTGAAGCGTGCTTGTTCGGAAAGCAATGCAGGTTACCCTTCAAGAAGTCGCAGACACCATCGTCGCACGTGGGAGACAAGGTATATAGCGACGTATGCGGACCGCTACCAGTTACATCATTGGGAGGAGCTCGATATTTTATTACATTTATCGACAAGTACTCTAAGCATTGTACTGTTTACCTCATGAAGAATAAAAGTGAAGCTTTGAACTGCTTTAAAGAATATTGTAAGCTAGTACGAAAAAAGTTCAACGTTAGCGTCAAAGCACTACACAGTGATAACGGACTTGAGTACAACAACAGTGGCTTCAAGGAGTTTGCATCAAACCAAGGTATAGAGCTATGCAGAACAGCTCCATACACTCCAGAACAAAATGGACGAAGCGAGAGAATGAATAGAACGCTAATGGAATCCGCCCGCTCCATGATACATGCAAGAAAGCTACCAGTGTGCCTGTGGGGAGAAGCTGTAAACACAGCTGCATATTTGTACAATCGAACAGAGAAAAATGGTGTTTCTCCAGTTGAGACGTGGTCCAATACAAAACCGGACCTAACTCATCTGAGGACATTTGGAAGCATCGCGTACACTCATGTACCCAAAGAAAAAAGGAACAAATTGGAACCGAAGAGCGTAAAACTGATCCTAGTCGGATACGAATTTAATTCTAACAATTACCGATTATTGGACATGGTTACCAAGAAGACACAAGTCTCGAGGAATGTAGTATTTGATGAAAAAGAGATTTATGACAACAAAACGGAGGATCAAGAGTACTTACCGTCTTTATTCGTGGATGAGTTTGTAGAACCAAAAACGTAATACAACATGAACGAATTTAAGGACTTCGTTCAAGCTAATCAAGAAGTTACGTCTGACCAATATGAGAATGCGGAGAACAGCTTCGAGAACTTCTGCGTCGAGGCCTATCTAGCGGAGGTGGACGTCCCGACGACTTTCACAAGCGCAGTCACGTCGAATGATGCAGACAAGTGGATTAGTGCGATCAGTGAAGAGCTAGAAGCTCACCGTGTTAATAGTACATGGGAGTTAGTACCATTGCCTGAAGGTAAAAGTGCTATTGGTTGTAAGTGGGTTTTTCGAGTCAAAGAAAACAGTGACGGCTCACTTAGATATAAATCAAGGTTATGTGCAAAAGGATACTCTCAAGTAAAAGACATTGATTACACGGAGACGTTTGCGCCTACAGTGCGCTATGACACAGTAAGAATAATGCTTGCGCTGGCTGCTCAACAGAGTTTAAAGATAAAACAGTTTGACGTGAAAACGGCTTTTCTCTATGGTAATATCGATGAAGAAATTTATATGCAGCCACCGGAAGGATTAACAAACTGTAATGGTCTTGTCTGTAAACTTGAAAAATCATTGTATGGACTTAAACAAGCACCTCGATGCTGGAATCAAAAGTTTGAGTCTGTTCTGAATCGGTTTGATTTTGTGAATTGTAATTCAGACAAATGTGTGTATGTGTCAAAGAAAAATGATTTTAAAATTATTCTACTGCTGTATGTGGACGATGGTCTGGTATTCAGTAAGAGTTCATCATTGATTGATGAATTTCTGTCAAACTTGAAGGCAGAATTCGATATAACCATTACTGATACTGTCAAATGTTTTGCAGGCATGGAAATTAATATATTGAGTGATGAGACTATATTTATTCACCAGACAAAGTATATTGATAAAATGTTAAAGAAATTTAACCTTGCAGAAGCCTGTGCAGTAAGTGTGCCAGCGGATCCTAATGTTGCCTTGTCAAAGCCAAAAGATGAATTTAAGTTAGATATTCCTTATCGTCAGGCAGTAGGTGGATTGATTTACGCTGCAATTGTAAGCAGACCTGATATTATGTTTGCCGTCAATCTAGTAAGTCGTTACATGGAATGGCATAATGTAACTCATTGGAATGCAGTTAAGCGCATACTAAAATATCTTAAGGACACTAAATCTTTTGGTATTCTGTATAGTCGTCAAGAAAGTTTTGGCATGACAAGTTATTCAGACTCTGATTACGGTAGTGATGTTGATACACGTAAGTCAACCAGCGGATATATGGTAATGATCAATGGTTCCGCAGTAACCTGGTCATCTCAAAAACAAAATTGTGTTGCTCTTTCTACAACAGAGGCAGAATACATAGCTGCTAGCTTTGCTGTTAGAGAAATTGTGTGGATTAAGTATTTACTTGAGGATCTAGATTTGAAGCTAAATAATCCCACGATGCTGTATGTTGACAATCAGAGTGCAATTAAGCTAGTGCATAATGAAACAATTGCATAAGCGTTCAAAGCATATTGATATTAAGTATCATTATATACGTGAAAAATGCTCTGATGGAACTGTTCAGTTGTGCTATGTGAATACTAAGAGTCAGATAGCTGACATTTTTACGAAACCTGTTCCAAGGATTCAGTTTCAATATTTGAGATCGCAGCTGGGCATTTGTAATAATCTAGAATTGTGATTTCTGTGTGAAGTGAACATTTAGTGGGAGTGTTAATATGAATGCAGCCTCGTAGAAATGTACACTTCCGGTTTAGCGTCGCCCTCTGTTGGCATTATATAGTTCAGTCTCCTGTCACTGACTTTACCTTGTGCTGCGTGATTTGTGTAGCTCTTCAATAAAACGATTACCCAAGTACAATCTTTTATTGGCCTTCACAATTTAACAACACTCAAATCAAATTTGAGCTCTAAGTTTTAGTACCCCGATAATATTTAAGAGTTGGTTGGTTTAATTGGACAGGCGATGGTAAAGTAAAGTCAACAGTCTTGACTTTATGAACATATCCTACTGTCAGTGCGAGTACTCGTATGTGTGTAGAGTAGGCTCACCCCCTCCTCGGCGACGGCGCCGCGCATGCAGTGGCAGGTGAGGTCGGTGAGGCGGTCGAGCAGCGCGGGCGGCAGCGCGGCGAGCATGGTCGGCGTAAAGAACTGCACCAGGCGGCGGAACACGTCGGCCACGCCCAGCAGCTCGCGGCCGCCCGGCGCCGGCGCCGCGCACACCAGCGGCAGGAACCGCGACACATAGTTCTCCAGGTATGCCTGCTTCACCTACGTGTCCGCAACAGACTTTTACAGATATATTCATTTCTAGGGAGTGCATGGTATCAATCACTAGGCATAGTTGTGCTGCCGGCAGAAGAGTAACACTGTGAAATGGTCACGAGTTACAGAATTGCGCGACGATTGAGATCGTGCAAGTTTGCGCGACCAAAATGGAGTGGCTAGCTGTCACTATGTTAGACAGAATTACGGAACACGTCCGCCACGACCAGCAGTTCGCGGCAG
The DNA here is from genome assembly GCA_946894095.1 of Incurvaria masculella. Lineage (NCBI taxonomy): Eukaryota > Metazoa > Arthropoda > Insecta > Lepidoptera > Incurvariidae > Incurvaria > Incurvaria masculella. The sequence goes on along the minus strand of OX335652.1, from coordinate 20,569,552 downwards.
CCCGGCGCTGGCGCCGCGCACACCAGAAAGGTCTGAACATAAATAGTTGTTACGCCGCGTAGTGCAACAATCGTGCCTACCTACCAATTATAGCGAGCTAGCAGGAACTACTTTCGCACGTTTTTTATTATGACCAGCTTATGGAAAGGATATTTGACCTTCCTTTAAAGTATTCGGAAACTAAAATAGGACATAGTGTATAGTAGTAATCTCGGAGGAGTTACACTAACGGTCTTGTTGTTGAACACAAAGCCGCTGAGGCTGGCGAGCTGCACGAGGCAGGTGAGTGAGGGCGTGGCGAGCTCCGGGTCGGCGCGGACCAGCAGGTGCAGGTCGAAGAACAGCCCCACCAGCTCCGGCTGCAGGATCGTGTCCTTCCAGTTGGAGCTGAGGCGCAGCGCGGGCGCGCTGTCGCTCTCGTACACCGCCTCGAATGCACCAATCAATCTGCACTCGTAAACACAATGCGATCAGGTAATCTAAGAATTTTTTTTTTTTATCCGACCTGACATGGATGGCTAATACCACACAACTACCGTTATGATATTAGCCCGATACACCATATTCCTGAAGGAATTAGGTGCCATGCCAGGACCTTCCCTTTATGAGCACGGCGACATTGAACTGGATGGAAAACACGGACAATTTTGAATTGCCGCTTCGACCATCTTTTCATCCAATGCGATGGTACCAACCCGGGCAGGCTTACACCCTACCACCTAGTAGGGCAAGGGGACCTACAGTTTTACATGGATCCCGAATCATGGGGCAGCTCGCATTCATGACGAAATGCACTTATCGAACTCGGAAAGAGAAAGACAGTGGTGCATGTCTGAATTGAACCCAGGCCTCTGGTACGCTAGGCCAGTCCCCGCGCCACTAGGCTACGAGCCGCTCAATTCATCATACTATATTATTCACCATGGAAGGCCATCCTTATCCGATATATCAAATTTAGAGAGCTAGGTGCAATAATTGTATGTATTAAATTGATACGACATTACCGTAGTCTCATTAAGTTGAGTTTATGCAATGACGTAGATTGAAGAATTGTAATCAGATTTTGAAAATAATCAGAAAAACGTTTTTTGTCTCAGCATCCTTACCTCTGACGAATGTCCAGACCAAAAACGTTTTCTGATTATTTTCAGAACCTTTGTAATCACATTCTGAATATAATCAATGTAGATGTTGTTATATAACCTCAAAAAAATTAGGTGCAATTTTATTTAAATCATGGGACATGGTTGGTTACAAAGGTGCTACGTTTCAAAGCACATTATCTATACATCTGGCCATGATGTGATCTAGGTACAGGGCTCCAACTGATGATAAATAAAAAATATTCATCGAAAGATTGGCTATGCTAATTTGACACATTAGATAATTCACAATAATTTTGGCAATGTTGACACATACTGGCAATGACAGTCAGGAGTGTCACTCATATTCTGTGGCTATCAGTGAAAATTCTTCTTTGAGATATTATGGGTGAAATAGGATCGTGTCATCGCATTTTAAGGATTATGTGCATGTCTCCAAGTCAAGGAGGCACTCTACTGTCTATCTCTGACTTTCTGGAAGCCCTGATAGGGTTCTCAGCGTGCGTACCTCTTGGGCAGCAGCGGGGAGACCTGCCCCCAGCACAGCACGGCCTCCGTGATGCTGAGCAGCTGCCGCGTGAGGGTTGCGCGCTCGCCCTCCGGACGCTGGCCCGAACGCACCACCTGCTCTAGCATGCCGACAGCAAATCTGTGCACACCAAATGTACACGCATGGTTGTGAGGCCTTAAAGGCTCTCCCATACCTGAGAAGTTTGCACAAGTTCTGGATGGAATTTAGGTCCGCTTTCTTGCAAACGTTTCGAAACAACTGCCGGATTTTCGCTCTTATTTCTTGCTAACTTAGCAATGTGTAACATAATAAAAAAAAGGTCAACTGTCAGCTGTCAATTGAGAGCACGTGTTCTTTAATCAAAATTCTCGAAAACAGTGGAAAGATAGCAAGTTGTGTCCAAAGTGTTTTTAACTTATAGCCCGCATGCTAAAACCATAGTGAGAGCTGTTATTGATTTAGTGTACACTAGCCGCTTTGAGCCGATGACTGTAATTGATACTTTGAGAACACTAAGATTATAGTTATTTTTGTTAAGTTTAATATTTTTAAGGTGTTTTTCTAAATGGTTTTTAAACCCATTTACTGTGATAGTTCTTGAGGCTATTTGTTCCAGGAGTCGACTACTCTGGGTTTGAATTAAGCCTGGTTTGATTTAGTTTTAGCGAATGGCCACAGAGTCCTATGTCTGAAAAGGCCAATACATCGTGAAAATTCATGCTAGTCTAGGACTAATTCATTAAAACATTATGTTTGCGGCAACCCACTGCTTGACGGTCTATCATAGCTCTAAAAATATATTTGGAATCCTCAAGGCGAGCGGCTTTCAAAAGAGATCTGTAAGAGAAGAGAGATAAGTCTGTTTGTTTGATGAATACATAAAATAAAAAAATAAAAAATTGTAGTGTGGTGTAGTGTGCAGTGAAGAGTGTAGGTGTGAATGTATATTATGTACTTATATGTTTTATAAAAAACTAGCAGCCTGTCCTGGCTTTGCACGGGCATAATATCATTTAAAAAAATATTATTTTGAACTATTTATAGGCACGCTCCCGCCGCCCCGGCCGGCCGGTACCGCCGCAAACGCTACGTCCCGCAATTTTTTAATCTGTAATATCTTCGTAAATATTAATTTAAATCATATGCTGTAAAGGGCCATAGAGATCTATATTAAATCAACAATGTATTCAAGGTATTTAATTGGATAAGGATTAATGCTGTGTTGGTTAAAATCACTTCGAAAATTAGCCATTATTTGTCGTAAATAGTAAATGACAAAAAAAAATTATTGTGGGATATCCATAAGAGATAGATATATACCATCGCGGAGTTTTCTATAGACCTTTTTAATGTGTACAATACTTAGTACATTATTTTGATAAATCTCATAGGGTTCAGCCTGCGTTTGCAATGTAAGCGGAAAAAATGTTATTTTTTACGACATCACATTGGAAACCTCAAAAAAACCAGTATTTCTCCACTATTTAATGGATGTTATTATACATATAAACCTTCCTCTTCAATCACTCTATCTATTAAAAAAAACCGCATCAAAATCCGTTGCGTAGTTTTAAAGATTTAAGCATACATAGGGATATAGGGACAGAGAAAGCGACTTTGTTTTATACTATGTAGTGATAGTGATGAAGTGATCTATCCCTACTGGCGTTCGTGTATGGCCCAACGTACCGGAAGATCCTCTTGAGGTCGATCGCCTCGAAGTGCTTCTTGGCGAGGAAGTGCACCTCCCAGATGAGGCCGACGTCGGCCGACTTGACGGTGATGGCGTACTCCTGCATGAGCGCGAGCAGCAGGCCGCAGGCGAGCCGCTGCTGGCGCGGCGCGCCGCCCGCCACTGTCTGCTCGAGCTGCGCGAGCAGCGCGCGCCGCTCCGCGCCACCGTCCTCGATGCCGCCGCGCTTTATTATTATCGCGATCGTCTGCGCAATCAGCGATTTTTAAGTGAACACTTTTTTATCACTTTGTCGAATGGCATGCATTTTATATGTAACATTTAAATAAAAAATTTCGTTACAGCATCATAATTTTATATTACAATCTGTCATATATTTTTTTTATGTGATTGGACATGGCTGGCTAATACCACGCCTTCTGTCATGTTATTAGCACAACACATCACGTGGGAACTAGGTGCCATGCCAGGGCCTTTCTTATATTACACGGCTACATTGAACTGGATGGAAAACACGGACAATTTTCATCGCCGCTTCGACCATTGTTCATTCAATGCGATGGTACCAACCCTACCACACAGTAAGTAAGGAAGGGGACCTACAGTTTAACGTGGAATCCGAACCAAGGCCAGCTCAACGGTCGAATGGTCACCCATCCAAGACCAGACCGGACCCAGCGTTGCTTAACTTCGGAGAGCGATCGCCGAAGTGTCGCGCCACTGGGCTATTGAGGCTTTGGACATTCAGAAATAGTTATGTGAATTTTTAGTGTTGGCTTTCTAGGATTGCTTCCAGTGAAGCAACCTAACAGTTTACGAAGGTGACAGGTTCATCTTGAGGTCTTGAGGAATTCTCCTCTTCAATCGGCGATATGTGGGCTTTTCATCCATCAGGTGGGTAGCCAGGAAGTTTGGGTGAGTTTTAATTCACTCTTTATAGCGTTGTGTTAGTTTTTTAGTCTCTTCTGCGACTGTAGGGATAGATAAGTCATCGTGCAGTGAGTCATTTGTGATGTACCAGGGCGCTTCCACAATTATTCTGTGCATTTTTGACTGGAAGCTTTGCAAAATTGCAATATTTGATTTGGAGACTGTACCCCAGAGCTAGATATCATAGGTCCAAATTAGAATTAGAATAGAGCAAAATTTGCCTCTTAATATAAACGTAAAATAGATTAAAATGAAATAAAGATAATTATAATGTACAACAATGACAATTTTTTGTAATATTTATGGAATATATTTTTTTGTAATATTTGTGGATAATAATTAAGCACAATTAATATTTCACAAAAATACGGTCGAGCGTGAATGTGTTCAAGCGCCGACGGGCCCGTCACCACTGGGCATGGACTATTTAATTTAATTTTATTTCCGTAACCCAAATAAGCAACGCCCTATGGTTTGCTCACAATATAGAGATCCACGAATACCTCGGCATCCCTACAGTGAAAGATGAAATGCGTCTCCATTGTGTAGCATACTAAACCCTTTTATGTACAGGGATGGATCGACTCATGTGTCCTAGATTATTAGAACTCGACAATAGACTGTGAAGAACCCATATATGGACAATGTTTGATGAAGTTTGTCCTCACAAGCCACAAAACACATCAAAAACACCTGTTCATAGTGTATACTGATAGCATGAAATATCACGAAAAAAAATAAAAAAATTGCATAACGAATAGGCTATAACAGTTCCCGACGTAAGTGTTCGAATTTGTGGGGCGGCTCAGCTCAGTATCTGCTTAGCTGTGTGGACCTGATACAGCTTACGCCAATGAGTATAATTAATCTATGATACAGCATTGTGCCGTGCGTCTCGTCGACAACCCCACGGTATCTCTGAACTTAAAGACCCTTCAACTCTGAAGGGATGTTGGGTCTCTCGCTTTATTTTATCGTCTTTACCATGGATAATGCTCTTCGGAGCTGCATAACGCTGTTCCCTTCTACCACCGCACAACGCGGAACAGGCAGGGAATGCACCCCTTCACTGTCGACAATCCCAAAATAAGAAGAATGATCGTCTAGATCTTTTTAACTCTAGGGTCGGTAAACTATAGAATGGATGCCCTGCTGAAGTTTTTCCCTCAAAGCACAACCTGGGGTCCTTCAAAGATGATGTAAAGAAGCACCTGGAGCAGTTTCTCACGGAGGAACGGCGGCACGTCCCGCTCCTGCAGGTAGTTGAACAGGTAGGTGCGCAGAGCGGCGACGTCGCCGGCCGCCAGCGAGTCCCACTCGCGCACGAGCGCGCCCTTCAGCAGCGCCGCCGCCTCGAACAGCACCAGCTGCGAGGAGGGCCGCTCGAGCAGCTCGCGGCACAGCGCGTACGGGCCGCGGCTGGCCCGGAACTCGTGGAACACCGCCTCGGCCTCGCGCCGCTGCTCCACGCTCACCTGCGATGGCGGTGCCTGCAACATTCATGCAATAGGTACATTAAGGCGCTAGGACTAGTCAACTACTCGCGCCATACAAATGCATCTTTAAACAAATTGTTATTGTTATTATTGTCTCGATACACTAGCAGCTTAAATCTGATGCGTGTAAATCTAAGTTGGTAACTGGGTGTGCACTTGTTTTTTTTATTCATGTAAAAAGTCTAAAGTTTGTGATTTTTTGTATAAGGGTCAAGTCTGTTTTTGAAGCTGTTCACTGAAGCGGCAATAATTACTTCCTCCGGGAGTTTGTTCCACGACTCAACTACACGATTGGTGATAAAGTAATAATATGTAGTGACTTTTACAAAACAGGCCCTTAACTTAGCCTCCAGATCCAGTAAGAGAACAATTGCCAGAGCGAAGTTCGAGCATATCGGCAGAATTGGCGAGAAGCTGATCAGCCACCCTACTGGGAGCCGTCAATTCTGGTCCCTTGCCAAATCTGTCGAAGCAAATTTCTGCCGCTCCTCACTTCCACCATTGCAGCAGCCTGACGGATCACTCGCTTATTCCGCCAAAGAGAAGGCCGACCTTCTCGCAGGCATCTTTGCGGCGAACTCTCGCCTGGATGATGGCGGCTCCATTCCGCCTGCTGTTCCTGGGTGCGAATTCTCTATGCCAAGCATTCAATTCCGCCAGAGAGCCGTACGGCGTGAGCTTTCGGCCCTAGACTCCAGGAAAGCGAGTGGCCCTGATGGTATTCCTGCATTGGTGTTGAAGAAATGTGCTCCAGAACTAGCCCCTGTCCTAACCCGCCTTTACCGCCTATCGTATTCCACTGGATGTGTGCCAGCTGCTTGGAAATCGGCTAACGTTCAGCCCGTGCCTAAAAAAGGCGATCGATCAGACCCGGCCAACTACCGACCCATTGCCATTACCTCTCTTCTCTGCAAAGTGATGGAGCGCATCATTAACTCTCAGTTGATGAAGTATCTAGAGAGCAATGATCTTCTCAGCGATCATCAATACGGCTTCCGTCCGAATCGATCTGCTGGGGATCTCCTAGTATATGTCTCACATGAGATGGGTGATGCGCTCGAAAATCATGGCGAAGGTATGGCTATCGGCCTGGATATTGCGAAAGCATTTGACCGGGTCTGGCACAAGGCACTGATTTCCAAGCTGCCCTCTTATGGCCTTCCACCCGAGCTGTGTGACTGGATCGCCGACTTCCTGCATGGCTGCAGCATAAAAGTCTTGATTGACGGTTGCTGTTCCAAAGCCATGTCTGTGAATGCCGGTGTGCCGCAGGGCTCTGTGCTGTCCCCAACTCTTTTTCTGCTGCAAATTAATGATATGCTCAACTTGGGGGACATTGATTGCTACGCAGACGACAGCACAGTGCTAGCCAGGTACGCCAGTCACCAGACCGCTAGCCGGGCTGAAGTGGAAGAAAATAGGCGGCGTCTCGTTGTTAGACTCGAAGAGACCCTGGAAAAAGTTTCCGAGTGGGGTCTCCAGAACCTCGTTGAGTTTAACGCGAGCAAAACACAGGCGTGCGTATTCAGTGCGAAGCGTACTCCGTTCAGCGTAGCTCCGACCTTTCAGGGAACAACTCTGCATATTGACGACCACATAGGCATTCTTGGGGTCGACCTGACGCATGACCTTAATTTCGGACGCCATATCGAGGATAAAGCCAAGCTCGCCTCAAAAAAGCTGGGAGTCCTCAACATGGTGCGTCAGTACTTCACGCCTGACCAAAAACTGCTTCTTTACAAGGCGCAGATAAGGTCTTGCGTGGAGTACTGTTCGCATTTGTGGGACGGCTCAGCTAAACACCTGCTTGGCTCTCTGGACTCGATACAGCGTCGGGCCGTGCGTCTAGTCGACGACCCCGAGGTATCCCTAAATTTGGAGACCCTCCAACTCAGAAGGGATGTAGGGTCTCTCTCTGTCTTCTATCGTCTTTACCACGGAGAATGCTCGTCGGAGCTGCATAACGCTGTTCCTCCGTCCCCTTTCTACCTTCGGTCAACGCGGAACAGGGAGAAAATGCACACATTCACAGTCGACATTCCAAAAATAAGAACCCACCGATCTTCTAGATCCTTCATCTATAGGGTCGGAAAACTATGGAATGAACTCCCTTCCGATGTATTTCCCCCAAAGTACAACCTGGGGTCCTTCAAACATGGTGTGAAGAAGCACCTGGCCGGCCGGCATGGTTTTCGCAGCCCCCCTGTAAATTCGAAATCCCATGGGCGTCGTCGGGCACCTTAGGATGTCCTGGCGTACGCCATATGCCGCGCTTAACATAAAAAAAAAAAAAAAAAAAAGTGAAACGCCTCAGCTAGTCCAAATAGAACTCTAGACTGATAATGGATTTTTAATAATGTTTTATTCAATCGTTTATTTAAATAATAATAAAAAACCCCATTTTTCACATTCGATATCTGAAAGTAATATGACTTCTAGATATTACCAAAAACAGCATATATGCATAAACAAATAATTCCATTTGATTTTAGATTTCTACATTTAATCAAAAAAGTTCTGAAATTGACAACGTTTTCGCAATGTATTTTGTATAGAAAAAGGAAACATACATTAACAAAAATAGGTTGGTTCCTAGACAAGGAATTATATTGTAAGAATGCCACTCTAATCGTCAGACTTGTCTCGTCTAACTTTGGCTAGTACCAGGCCCTTAAAGCCGCCATGCCCTCCTATGGATCAGGCAAATCAGCAACTAATGAAAGTTAATTACTGAAAGAGGTGCTGATGGTTGGGTTTGTTCCATTTGAGGTCCTGGCTTCGAAAAAGAACCCACCGTGAACACGAACATCGATGGACTAACTGTACTGACAGCAGGCAGTCAAAACAGTCACTGCCGAAGCCGGATAAACAACTCACGAAAAAGCTGCTTAACCTGCACAGGGGTAAGCTACGTACGGTGGTGGGACTCATATCTGGTCACCATATGCTTAACAGACACCTATGTTTTGTAAGTGTCACTGATAGCCCACTCTGCAGAGGGTGTCTAGAAGCTGAGTAAACAGCTGGAGCGTCCGGTGGTGGCACAACACTGGCTCCTATTCCTTGCGCCAGCTAGGAGCCTTCATGAGGTTTGGAAGCAACCATCAAGGGTCCTATACTTCATGGAGGAGCTCAGGTGGCTAAAGTAGCTGCCAGCCGAGACGGTACATCGGATAGTGACACGTCTAAGTGGCGAGAGTAGCCTCCTAGCGGGGCTAGAAGAAGGAGAAGAAGAAGAAGCTGCTAGCCGACGGATCCAGAAGCCTTGAAGTAATGTGAAATATTTATTATTTGAAATAATTCACAAATAATCAATGATTTCAAAGGTAAGGATACGATCCTCTAAAGAATTGAAACAAATCTTCTCCATGCAAGCAAAAGGTAGCGCCATCTATTCAAACTTGGAAGAACTACGTGAGCACCATGTCAAAGCCGTGTTGACAACTCGCCGCCATGTTGCATAAGTTCTAATGATTAACCTTGTGTTTTTTTTTAGTTCAAACTTTTAAGCTAAATAAATACAGTCAAAAACAAATACATTTTAAGATTTTCAAATGTCATAAATAAATTCGAAATACAAAATATTTTTGTAATTTCAAGGTATTTTATTTATTTAAAATACAATTCAATTTTCTCTTGTACCTGCCTGATCTGTGATCTGGCCTGTCATGTCAAAATTTGTTTTCTTTATATTATGGGAAACACTGGTTGCATATGCGAGAGCGTATTTACGGAATAGTTAGTAACTATATTTTTTTATGATTTTTTAATGACGCTTGCCATGAGACCGCACGTTAGATAATGCACATCGACTGACATGCAATTTCTTCTACGATGGAGTAAGCTTTAAACAATAATTTTTTGCCGAGTTCATTCAGTCAGACTTTCTCCATATTTACTAAGCTAGTTGTTAGAAAGGCGATTTTATTTAATTATTTACTTACACACTAGCTGCTTAAAGCTGGTACGTGCATTCAATTTGAAAATGAATGAGTGTACTCAAATTGTTTTTGTTGTTTAGTTTTTTAAAGTCAGACTTTTAAAAATAGTTGACTGAAGCTGCACTTATAGTGTCCTCAGATTGTCAATTTATTTCAGGCGCTTACGACCCAGTGTGTCAGAAAGTGCTTTCTGGGGTTTGATATAGACTTGAGTTTTAATGAGTGACTGCGAAGTCATTCTCTTTTCGTACATTGTATGTAAGCTTGGTACATAGGTTTTCTTTAAGATTGTATAGGTTTCTATCAAATGTCCTTGTTGCCTTCTTTCCTCGCGGGTTGTTAGTCTCAGTGCGATCCTAGTATGTTTTTTTTATTATTGGTACCATTTTTGTCCCTCGTTGCACTCTTTTAAGTAATTACTTAAAAATACTTGAAAACCTTACAGTATCCAGATGCATGCAGAAGTTCAGGTACTTCAAGTCTCTCACCATCAGGATCTGCGCTGCCGTCTCCAACGTTTGTATGGGATCGCGCTCCATTGCGCGGCAGACCTAGAGCAGTGTTGCTGCGAGGCGAAGGGATAGAGCGGGAGCAATGAGCAAGAGATTACATCAGGCGAGGCAGAGCAGATGATGACGAGGGATTATATCTATTATCTCACAGTTTTAACATATTTTTACATGGACTTTTAATAAATATAATCGAGTTCGGCAATGGAAATGCATTCCGTTTTTCGTTACATGACACAGAACAGAAGAATGTGTCAGAAATTCTTAACATTTCACTGACAGTATTTTTTATTGTTTTTTATCTTTTTTCTGACGGAAAGACAAGGTGTTTGTTTGGGCAAAGATGGTTCCACTCCGCCCAGGGGATCTACTCAAGAGATTTTCACCTGCGAGTTACCAGTGACTTCACACTGGTGAGTCACATCGCTCTCCTACCCGTGAAATAACAGCCACGAGTCACCCTAGTGTTTTCCCTTTCTAATTATTCTAATTAGAGTGCGATGACCCTAACATACAATTTGATGTTAGATGACGTCAGGCGAGAGCGTCCACTTTCATCTCGGGACACACAATTGATTTTTTCCGTCCGGAATTTTGCGAATAAATCGTGTGGGCGCGTCCGTCCGTCTAATGTGTGTTCCGAGCAATCCGGAATGGCCGTTTATGATTCCTGATACTGAATTCTGAAAAGGAAACCTGATGCTTTACTGAGTACATAACAGAGCAACCAAGTCATTATATTATCTATGAGAGCAACCCTCCAGCCCGAGTGCTGAAACGAAAAAACCGGCCAAGTGCGAGTCGGACTCGCACACGATGAGTTCCGTACAAGATTGAACACCAAACCGTGGTTTTATTAGTATGGGGGCCCCCTTAATTTTTATTATTTTTTTATTTTACCTGTTTGGTTATAGCGGCAAAATAAATACACACTATGTGAACATTTCAGCTGTCTACCTATTACGGTTTATGAGATACAGCCCTGTGACTGACGGACGGACGGATGGATGAACGGAGAGCGGATTCTTTGTAATAGGGTTCCGTTGGCACCCTTTGGGTACGGAACCCCCTAAAAAGTGCAGAACGTCACCACAGAACGTCACTTTGACTGACATACACAGAGAGCTCGGAGAAGTCGAAAATAGTCTGTGATCATAACAAAACAAAATCCTAAAAAGCGAAGCGTTTACATACTCTTTGATCCTAAACGCGCAAAACCAAGTTCTATTAATTCATTGAAAACTCACTTAATTTCCAAAAAATACGAAATTCAACTCGAAATTAATACTTGGTGGCGATTTGATGGTTGACGTACACATCAATAATTTCTGAATTCTTCGTAGAATGGACAGCGACATGTCAGTGATTTCCGATAGCCCAGAAGGAGCCACGGCGGCGGAAACGGAATTACTGCAGCGCTCCGCACGTATTCAGTTCAAGTCGCGCATCTTCCTCGGGCGCTACGTAGACCGGAGACTCGTAAGCGAGGTGGTCGGCTATCGCGACCTCGTGCTCGTGAGCCCGGCCGAGGAGGAGCTGCAGCGCGAGCTGCTCGAGCTGCGCCGACGGCTGGCGGCGGTGCTCGCGCCGGCGCACTGGGTCGGCGTGACTGACACGCGCCTGCTCGCTGGCTACAAATCGGGCGTGTGCGTGTGGACGGAAATCGACGATCAGCCGTTCGGCGCCTTCTGGTTCCAGATCCGCGCCGTCGAGTTCCGCGCGGACGAGGTGGCGCTGCGCGTCCGTTGCTTGCGGCACATCTCGCCACGGTTCCTCGAGCTCGAGCCCATGCTGGTGACGGACTCGGTGCCCCCGGCGGGCACTGTCGCCGATTTTAACGTAGAATCCCTCCTAAAAGATGTCAAAGACACGGTGAGCAGAATGAGAAAGGCTTTGACGGCTAGCAACGTAAAGGACTTCTTTTTCTTTGTATTTGCGCTGATCATCGCCACCTTCTCGGGCTCCGTGGCCTTCATAAGCTACTTAGGCACGTTTACCCTGTCCCTGCTGCGAGAGTTGTCCAACTTGATACGCAATTCAACACCATTATTGTTGGGTTTCCTAGATTTTGTGAGCAAAATTATAGGTGGTTTTTATTTGTTGTTGGCTATGCTATTTCGACAAACTAGTCCTCTACCATCGCATAGCCGTCAGCTTGCTCCATTAAACTCGAGGGGCAGCTACAAGCGTAGAGAGAGTCACTTCAATGACTATGACGACCATCACAGAGATTTTGATTAAAACTCAGGTGTATTTTGTACATCACATGAAAGATCCTGGGAAAATATATAGATGTATATAACCCATCAAAATCTGTAGACATATATAAAAATTCCAAAAAATTATTAAGTACCTTACTTTAAAAATGTAATTTGATGTAGAGTAATTTTGATAAGGGGAACGATAGTCTGATTGATTGATATTTGTTGGTGCTGAATGTAACATCTGTGCTGTTTTTATTTGAGTACCCTGAAAATATTTGTATAGATAGATTATTTGATTTTCAGACTGAACTTTATTATTTGCCATGTCTTTAAATTATTTTATTTATTTAAAAAATGTAATGTGCGATACTGATATTCCGGGAGGTAACGATATTTTTTGTCACAATAAGGTTAATGGCTAAATCTGGGTTCACAGGTTAGTGACCAACCCTCTAATGTTAAATAGGTCGGTCTGCCTGCGCCAAGTGGTTGCACTAGCTGGATTGGTTATACAAAACAAAAATTTTAACAAAAAAAACCGGCTTCAAAGAAAAAGTGCTGCGCCAGTCAACCTTGGCTACCTTGGCTGACACCGACTGAAAAAATAACAATAATCGTAACTCCAAAAATGGCAATATTTTTTTTTACGTTTTAGTGCATGTTAATTTGTTTTGGAATACTTTTTCTTTGAAGTCGGTTTTTTTTGTTAAAATGTTTGTTTATTTTTTGTGAATCTGAAGTACACAAACTAATTTATACATCCTTTCCAATAAAAAAGAATCATCGAAATCGGTTAGCGTCATATTGAGTTATTTGTCCATTTGTCGTGCATATACTTAATGCAAATTTAAGACTGATATGATTTTCTCATGGATGCCATTGTCAGAACTAAACCAAATTGAAATGGGACCACATGGGAAGCACCAGCTTTCAAATAAAAAAGAATCATCAAAATCGGTTCACCCAGTCGAAAGTTCTGAGCTAACAAACATAAAAAAATACATAAAATACAGTCAAAAATTAGAACCTCTTTTTTGAAGTCGGTTAAAAATTGGTGTCGGTATTTACTTGCTGACGAATATACTGATTGTCTCGAAATAAATGATACAACAATAACCAATCGGTTTTTTAATTAAATACTAATAATGTAACCTAAATCACCTATAACTACGAAATGCAACCAAATATTTGTTTAGGTTTGGTATTACTAAGCAAGTATGTACTGATTCATTCATGCTTCGTTATTTGCAGCCATTTTCATTCGCCTTATCTACGTAACGCAACCATTTGGCACAGGCAAATCGGCACATTTAGCAAGAGGGTTGGTCTTTATCCCGTGAACCCAGTTTCAGCCATGTACGTTGTCGTTACCATTTCTGTCGAGACCTCCTAGTGTATGAATAATTGATTTTATTGGTGATGAATGCCATTTATTTATGTTAACTGAAAAAAAGCGCAAAACTCAAAGTGCTTATATGGGCCAATCAATATATTATGTCATTGTTTTTTGCCGATTTTTCGAACCAACCCCATCGTCACCATCTAACGAACCGGCACGTGCGGATCACAGCACGTGCCAAACATGAATGCTGCACCAAAGTATGAGAATCCGTTCTGCTCGCTCTGGTTCTACGAGCAAGTGGACTTTGGACCTGTATAGCCTGTAAACTGTACAAACTGTCATACTTATAAATGTTTTATGTAATATGGTACTGAAAGATGTATGTAAACATTTGGTAAGGTAATTTTATACTATAGTACAAAATAGCGGGAGGTGTTGATTCTAAACACAGTGTTGCAAACTATGACACAAATTGTGGCAAAGGAAAACATTGGGTGGAAACCTACTTCTTATTGAGGTGGTGTTAGGATCTAGCAATATCTAGATGACAGCAATGGACTCGCCACCTTGTTCTGTGTCCCTAAACATTTGGCAAATGCGATAGTACCTTAGTAAGGCGCTAGAAACCTAAAAAAGAATTCGGTACTCTGAAAGCAAAAGCGGCGCCTGGTGGATATGATGTCAACCAAATCATCATAAACCTAGCTGATCTCTACGTTACGATCTAAGTTAGTTGCGGTCTCCATTAGGGTGGCACAATTAATAATCTCTATGCATGGCACCTTGCTAGTAATAGTGAATTGGTAATGTCAAATTTTACCACTTAGTCGCTGCCATATGTGCCCGTCCACATAAAACATTGACTGCTTTTAAGTTTTGTTTGCATAAGTATCGTAAGATGTAAATTTTTGATAAATGATGGAGATATTTTAAATAGTAGATAAATATGGTTTAACTTGAACCTTTAAAAAACAACTAAAAGATTTAGCATTGCTAAGTTCCTACTTTACGGCATGGTAAAAAGGCTGTGCAACGGTACTCTAGACGTTATTTTTTTTCTGTTTGTTTGCAGGGATAGTGTTTCATATGAGGATGAGTACTGTAACAATCTAATGTTAAATAATTCAAAACATGTTTACGCGTGAACAGGTTCACGTGCCTAGGGTCCGGTCACTCAGCGGCAGATTTAAAAACCTGCCCCCCCCTAGGCACTAGACATACCGTTCCAAAGCCATTTTGGAAATTTTGTAAATAAAAAGAACTAGTACAGAAACTGTCGTATATTTTGAAAGGACTTAAATAACTACAAAAAAAACAGTCTA
The DNA here is from genome assembly GCA_946894095.1 of Incurvaria masculella. Taxonomy (NCBI): domain Eukaryota; kingdom Metazoa; phylum Arthropoda; class Insecta; order Lepidoptera; family Incurvariidae; genus Incurvaria; species Incurvaria masculella. The sequence goes on along the minus strand of OX335652.1, from coordinate 20,554,501 downwards.
TGCTATGTATGTCACGTCAACCGTAGTCAAAATTGGCATATAATATGCCCATCCTATATGATTCTATAAACTTTATTGTCAGTGGTGAACAATTTTCTGTGCAAAAGAACGGATGACGTCATCATAGTGTTTAGAATGCATTATTTCTGACTCTATCGACATCACTATCACTATCACTACATAGTATAAAACAAAGTCGCTTTCTCTGTCCCTATATCCTCATATCCCTATGTATGCTTAAATCTTTAAAACTACGCAACGGATTTTGATGCGGTTTTTTTTTAATAGATAGAGTGATTGAAGAGGAAGGTTTATATGTACAATAACATCCATTAAATATTGGAGAAATACTGTTATTTTTGAGGTTTCCAATGTGGTGTCGTAAAAAAAACAATTTTTCCGCTTACATTGCAAACGCAGGCTGAACCCTACGAGATTTATAAAAATAATGTACTAAGTATTGTACACATTGAAAAGGTCTACAGAAAACTCTGCGATGGTATATGTCTATCTCTTATGGATATTCCACAGTAACATTTGTTTGTCACTTACTTTTTACGACAAATAATGGCTAATTTTCGAAGCGATTTTAACCAATACAGCATTAATCCTTATCCAATTAAATACCTTAAATACATTGTTGATTTAATATAGATTTATATAGCCCTATACAGCATATGATTTAAATGAATATTTTCGAAGATATTACAGATTTAAAAATTGCGGGACATAGCGTTTGCGGCGGTACCGGCGGAGCGTGCCTATACATAGTGCGTCGGAGGCCGCGGTTCCCCCTATAGCACTTTGAATTTAGCAGCGATCGGTCTAATAATAATATCTAAGTGTTTTTTTTATTTCAAATATTTTAACTCTACGTAAAAAGGGTTTATTTGTGTATCACTGTGTCAAAATAATATTGTTTTAAATGATATTATGCCCGTGCAAAGCCGGGACGGATTGCTAGTACATTATATAGAATGAATTTAGCTTGTTCTCTTCTATGGTAGATCTTAAGCAATTCTTTACCCCTTTTTTAGCGCTAAAAAGGATTAGCTTTCGGAGCTTAAGTCCTATACCTTTGGATTAATGTTCATATAGCCTTTTTCCGATAAGTATTTGTATAGCTTCAGTGGCAATAACGCGGTAAGATTCCTGGTTCTTTCTGGTGTTTTTAGATTCCACACATAGTAGTTTCATAAGAAAGTCAAACAAGTCAAGTAATACATCGAAAATGTTATTTACTCGCTCGTTCACGTTACGTAATAGGTACTCAGCGAGGTTCCTACGTGAATCCTCTGTAGCCAAGCTGAACACCCGGCTAACGGCCGTGGATGCACTAAAGCTCCACAGATGACCACCAAAAACGGGTCCATAACCTGCTTTCCTGTTGCCTGGACGGCACCCCCCGTGCCCTCAGCGCACCTCGAACTCGCCGCAACCTACGTACCGGCTGTCCTCCCCCAACAAATAAAATGGAAGCAGCGTGCTCCCAAGGTAGCAGGTCTGCCCCCCACCAAATCGGAGGCCCCTAGCCTCTGGACCCGCCTTGAATAGGCCGATTCCTATGTGTCACGGTAGGCGACTCTAAGAATCGCGAGGATTTTTTTTATGTAACTGGACATGGATAGCTACCAAATGTCATGATATTAGCCTAACAAACCGCACATGGGCACTAGGTGCTGTGCCAGGACCTTCCTTACATTGCTCGGCTTATTGAATTGACCTCCGTCATCACATTCGATGTGCTCGGAGCGATCGACGATGAGCTCATGGCGGAAGAAGGCGTGTCATTGAATTCAAGTCAAAACATATAATAAAGCCGCTCAGCAGCCCCCGACTGATCTTGACCTAAGTAAACCAACGGACCTTACATGGACATAATCCATATTATCTCCTTCACAAAGGAAAAATCCAAAAGCTTTATGCGTCGTGTTTTTCCTGGGTCCCTAGGCCTTAAGGCCCAGGCGGAAGCCCGGCGCTACCGTCACAGCTTGATATTCAAGGTTTTTTTAATTATTTTGGCATTTTGTAATGTTTCATGCATTTTTTTTTTAAAAGTTCCAGAACCAGAAATGTTAAATCACTAGATGAATATCTCTAAAACCTCTTTGCGGTCCGACTAAATAAATTACATACATATTTAGGTAACTAATTGGTATCTCTCATTGCAAAAATAACAAGGATATATAGTTGTGAACACAATCGAATATATGAAATACTGGAAACCTGGAATGAACAATGAAACATGTTACAAATATAAAGTTCCTTTACTTCTGCAAGATATGCACTTGTGAAAGGTGATTTAGTTTTGCAGACTCGTTTCGCACCGCGCCCGCCGCCTCGCGCCTCATGCCAGAGTTACCAGACAGGTTGTTTCCCTGGACGGAATGGAGGAGGGGTTCATTTGTATTTATAAAAAATATATATTCATAAAATAAATTATGTACCCTTTTCCGCTACCATTGACATTTATTTGAAAGCGCTCAAAGCATAAATACATGTTAGCATGTAGCATGTGGTCCTCCTACTAAGGTAAGCCTATTCGGCAGTGACATTGAACCGTTCGTAAACCCTGGAAAATTGCCGAAAACGATTGTATTTTCAAAGTTTTAGTCTTGACTCCAAAATATCAGCAACGGCTTTAGACATGGTCACTATGTTTTAAAAATAATAGATTAGATACAAACCAATGATATACAAACAGTCGTATTCAGAGTGAGATTGTCAAAAATTAGTACGGGACTAAAATTGTATGGTTAGTCCGGTGCTAACCATACAAAAACTCACTAAAACTGGTTTAGTCCGACCTTAATACGCGTACTAAAGTTAGTCCATCCACTCTGAATCTTGCTGTACAGAATTAGGTGCTCAGGTACTCTCAGGTACAACAGAATGCTTCACTTACCAGCACAACTGCCTCTTTATCTGATCATTATTGATATTGTGATGTTTGTACCTGCAATTAATGATTTTATTTCGACTGATTTATGTGTGTTACGTAGCGGTATTTGTCTGATGAAAGATTACCCTGATCTGCAGACATTGTTCGCCGACCCATACCATCATAATCCAGTGTGCTATGCCGTACTTGGCCAACACGTTGCATCTCCAACATGCATCGCCAGGACCACTTTGTTGCCCTGGAGTTACGTCTGATAACCCGGAGCACCCATGGGCGCCTGATGCGAAGATTGTATGTTTGGGTGGTTTCCGGCTGCCTTGCCGATGCGGGTAGGCTGTCAATTTGCAGCAAAATAGACAAAAGGTCCATGGCATGTGTCCTTCAGTTTATGTTGAGCAAGTAACGGAGACCAAGGTGTTAGGGAAATACGTCTGAACCAAGCGTAAGACGAACTCCAGAGCATTGAAGTGGTCCTGTCAATGCCTCAACATTACATCATTGTGTACGTCGGATTCAGCCTGATGATGCCCATAGGCTTTCGGATATTTTGATATATTCAGGGGATGCAAATAATGCTGGCCAGCTAGGTACTTCTTCACATTGCGTTTAAAGCACCCGGAGGACAGGGAGTGCTTTCCACAGTTCCGCACTCCTATAGTGCAAATACAAATATAAAACAAGCTTTTATTTAAATGCTCTAAAAATATAAATAAACTTTTTATTAAATCAAACCCATCTACATTTGACATTATCTATACTTTTTATGGATATTATATAAAAGCTTGTCGCGATCTTAACCTATATAAATTAATTTTATGGAATACGTACTAATTAAACTAACAAAACGAAGATATGTACATACCAGCTTCGGCTGCTCATTCATAAACAAATAAGAATATTTATAATAACATACGAGTACATATATATATTTTGCTTAGAATTACTTCTTACCGCATAGTTACAGGTTTTTACTTATATCATCGTAACTGAACTAACATCTAAAAAACCGGCCAAGTGCGAGTCGGACTCGCACACGAAGGGTTCCGTACCATCGTAAAAAATAAAACAAAAAAATCACGTTTTTTGTATGGGAGCCCCCTTCAATTTTAATTATTTTTTAATCTTACCTATTTGTTGTTATAGCGGCAAAATAAATACACACTCTGTGAAAATTTCAGCTGTCTACCTGTTACGGTTACTGAGATACAGCCCTGTGACAGACGGACAGACGGACGGACGGACGGACGGACAGCGGAGGCTTAGTAATAGGGTTCTGTTTTCACCCTTTGGGTACGGAACCCTAAAAATTCAAGTCCATAGGATAAGAGGAAGTGGTTCTAATTCATCATCATGCATACATACATACATACATTGGCACATACATACAAACATGGCAAGTTTATAATAAAAATTGTAAAAATACTTACCATAATGATAAGTTCTTCCGATGCTTCACTGGTTGCATTTTTCTCTTTAGTTAGACACATGTTTATACATGATATAGCATCTCCGAATTTGACTGAAACATTTTTTTACCTTAGTAACAGATAAAAAACACAGACCTTTATTGGGACGCTGCCTAGCCAAATTGCACACTATCAGTCGTATTCAGAGTTTATTTCTTTCAATGCAATGGTACCAACCTACAGTTTTACATTGCATTCTGAACCATGGAGCAAGCTCGCATTCGTGACGAAAAGCACTGATCCACCTCAGAAAGAGAGGAAATGGTGCACGCGTGAGACGGGACTGAACCCACCACGCCCACGATTCAATGAGAGGAGAGGCCCCGCGCCTTGAACTACAAGCCGCTCAAAATAACAATTGGCCTTCATTAAGTTTAATTTAACTGTTTTCTTACCTCGGCCAGCATGCTTCTTCCTGTGTGTTGGTTCCTTGTAGATTCCTAAAGGACCTGAAAACTGAATGGAGCATGATTCTACTAGTGCGCTCTAGCACAAAATAATCGAAACATTCGAGGTAGATTTTCAAAAGAATAATCCATAGTTCCGTTGGGACCCTTTGGGTACGGAACCCCAAAAATTAGGTATCATATAATTAATTTTATGGGAAAGTAGAAGATTTTTTTTATGATACTTTTGAGATTACGGCGGTCGTTAGACATGTTTGAAAAATGTTACGGCTTTTTCGGTCGTCTGCTGCGTACGAACGCGGCGGATGCCTCCTTGACAACGGGCTGAATGATTGGCTCGAAACGTCGGAGAATGTCTCTACCTGCCGCGTGAAAAGCCGTAACATTTTTCAAACAAGATTTTTTTTATTAATACTTACAAAGGGTTTCATACTTCCAGCGCACTTACTGCACAATGAGTTACGTTCGCAGGTTAGAATGTTGCTTAGTATACTCGTAACGCATGCATTGATGTCGCTATCGCTGTTTTGTTCGAGCAAATCTTTTACTAATAGCGAAAATGTGTCGTATTTCTCGAGGAAAATGCTTTGCCCCTTCTGCACATTGCTCAAATTCTTTAATAGTTTCATGGTGTATTGTAAACTTTCCAGTGTCATTGTACTGTGAGTTTTTGACAGGTACTTAATCATCTTTTCGATCATCCCTGTAAAATTTTAATTCGAAAATTTTTGGTGGCAACGCACTTACTATATGTCCTGCACTGGTGGCCGTGGACAAGAAAACGGAGTGTGGGAAGACCACCGGCCGCCAGGTGGGTCATCAAGTGCGTCGGTGGAAAGCAGTGGTTCCGTACCGCTGAGGGCCGGGAGGACTTGGAGACGCATGTCCAGCAGTGGACGCAAACACGCTGACTGACTGACTCGACATATGAGACAGGCCAAAATTACTTTGGTAAAACATCCCGCCAGATTTAAATATTCACATGCCTATTCAGCCATGGAGGTGAAGATGTATTCAGTCCAGCGAGCTAAGTTACCATGGAATCATTGTACCATGGTAACCACCCAGGCATTGTTGAGACCGTATTTGGCGATGACAGCGACCGCTCGCGCAGGCTCGCGCCTCAGTCCACGTTACGAACAAATCCCAATCGAAAAAAGAGAAGATTATTGCTCAAACCTGGGGCGAGACCTGGGGTTCTACAAACGTAATGTGAAGAAGTACCTGTCCAACTGGCATGGTTTCCGCAACTTCCGAAAAGGTTTAAAAACAAATTTATTACATTTTAGTTTCTGTTTGTGTGTATATAAGTACTTATCATATATACATATATAAATCGGCACAGCCGCACCACAGCCGCATGCTCCTATAATAACAACAAGACTGGTACCTAGTGTGTACTGTGTAGTATGAAAATAGGTACCTTCTTCCACAAATTTGGTATAGATTTCATGGTTAGAATCCGTGATATTTATCAGAATTCCTATTGAATAGTTTTTGGCTCCTGTAGAATACGTCGAATTATTTGAATAAATTAATAATTTGGAGGCCTCCAATATTTTTGAATTCATTCTGAGGTATTTTCTGCCATCGTCGGAATCTGACAGAAGGAAGACTAACTCTGCAGCAAGTTCCTGGCGAACAGAAACATTGATTTCGTACATTATATCATAACAAAAACGCAATTTTCTTCAAAAAGTGTAGTCTGTATTATACATGAACTTACATGAACCAAATCGACACCTTTCTTTTGACGTGAACCTTTTAATTTCTTTTCTAAAATCGTTGTGTCCTCGAATATATCACATATGTCAGCGAATATACAAGCTTCAACTATTTCGAGTCGCTCAGGAGTAATCGATTCCTTAAAGCCCTTGAAAGAACAGCAAAATTAACATAAACAAACAAAGAAAAAGTAAAAAATATAAATTAATCATTGGAATCAGATGAACGTAATAAAACGTAAAACGTATAAATATAAATACAAATTAATATGTAATGGATAGTGATAATTCAACAAACCAAAATAGAGGGGAAAAGTTTCTTCGCATTTTATATGAAATTTAATTTTTTTTATACCTTTTAGCTATAGTAAATATGTGCTTTTTTATTCATTGACTTTATGCCACCTTGTAGGTAGTGATGCACATAGGACATGAGCCCTTTGCGCTAGAAATTTTGGGACTTCTGTCCCTTTTATGTAACAGTCCCCCAGTGCGACCAGAGCCGTTTTCGAAGAGTACCATTTAGTATACGGGTCTAATCTACTTTGAGGGTACTAATCGTCTTAAACCAACTTTAAGTAAGAGTAACTGATACTGAATTAGGTCCATAAATGTCACAATTTCTTTTCGCGACATGCATTGAATTTTTTCTGTTTTTTTAGTATTTTCTTCATTTGATTCCGTCATTTTAACAGAAAGCAAAGCAAATTAAAAATAGTGGGAAAGAACATTTTGGTTTATTTTTTTTCAATGTTACCTTTTTAATTTCATCAAAAATCGTTAGATACAAATAGTACGGGCAAAAAAATTTTATTATTACAAGTATACGAAAATACTTTTTCCCTGACCGATGGTACAAAAATGACGGTATTTACTATATTTCATTATTGCTATATGCATTTATACCTGCACAAGAAACTCTAAACCCGTTTTGGCATTATTATGGTCTAAGTTCATAAATCTTTTCAAAATCTTAATATTTTTTATAATCTCTCCCACAGAGCTAAAAGAATAGTCGCTATCTTCATTAAAGTGCAACAACAATTCATTCTCAATTTCACTTTTGCTCATACATTGACATTTCCGAGTTAATTTTCTATAAAATGTACATTGATGATCCTGAAACACAATATGATGAGCGTTTAGAATTTGTAATAGTTGCAAGTAAAAAACGAGTGAACAATTTTATGCAATACGCCGCGCCCTGTACTGTACCTTAAATTGAATCACCTCCAACGTTGAGTTTGAAGATTTTGGTGGACTTTTGCTGGATACTGAGTGATCAGAGCTGCTTCTTAGTACTTGGCAATGGTTCATTTTCATTGCTTTGAGTAGATAACTCAACTTCTGGGTACTTTCTTTTAACTTAGACAATGTTGTCTGTGGAATAAATATATAAAATATATTCAAACATTACGATAGGGCAGGTTTGCCTTTTAAAGGAGTCAGTTCACATGGTAATTCTAGGCATTCACATTTATCAATTATTATAAACTAGCTGAGGTACCCGGCTCCGCTCGGGTCGATGTCGTTTTTGACTAATTTCGGGCTGGTCAAGTTCAGCCTGCGTTTGCAATGTAAGCGGAAAAAATATAATTATTCACGACATCACATTAGAAACCTCAAAAATAACAGTATGTCTCCACTATTTAATTGAAGTTATTATACATATAAACCTTCCTCTTCAGTCACTCTATCTATTAAAAAAAACCGCATCAAAATCCGTTGCGTTGTTAAAGACAGAGAAAGCGACTTTGTTTTATACTATGTAGTGATGATGCAATTAATATTTTTGACGCGCGTTGCTTCCTTTGTAAAGATTGCATGGCCGCGTCGTAACCTTGAGTTAACTCATTTAGTAACAGAATAAAATATAATAGATAACAAATAAAATATGTAAAAAGACACATCTTCTAAAAAAGTACTGCTCAAAAACCTACTTGTTATACGACCGAGTATATTTCTCGGCCTCATCTCTCTCCTCGCCAGAGAGATAATATTTGTTTGTCGGCAGGTCGCCACATTTTCTGTCAGCGCCAAGTAATTCAATAAACCAAGTGGTAAAATAAGTTTGCGTTTAAAAAGTTCATTCATATATATATCTACTACCTACATAACCTTCACATATGTTGTAACATATGTATCGTCAGAACTCGAGGTGTTCGGAAATTTTAATTAAATTTGATTCAAATGTTTGACGAACGCAGGCATAGGCAAGAACTTAAAAAAAACTAAACAATATTCGCTGGTATATTGTCGTGTTGTTAAGTACACAAGATTTGGGCGTTCTTTCGAGGGTACCTAACGTTAGTGCGTGTGGAAGGTACGTACTTTGGTTAAACAAGCACACTCGCCTATAGCCTCACCCACGCCGCCGCAGTCCTCAAGTGCCAAAGCTCTCTCTGATCTGTCATCTTGCTTACTGTTGTCCTGATCTATCGTGTCGGTCTGGAAGATTACAATCATATTACAATGATATCAGTGTGACCGACCGGTACAAGCGTCCCTGCAAACCCGATTAGACTACGAGGCTACGATGACGAATTAAAATGTAGTATCGGCATTAGTATCGGTTACAAAAAATATGCTTTTACTAGGTTAGTGATGCACACTCTGTTTTTTTTTGTTAGGAGATTGACAATCGCCCTAAATTCCCTAGGCATGAAGATGGAAAGCAATATTCCTTAGGAGGCAGGTCTATTTGAAACCAGAGTTGCTGATATCAGTTTTAAATTCTACTTTAAGTTGCAAAAACCTCTACTTCCCTTATAATATTTTAATGGATAAATAACTAGGAACTGTTTGTGAAAGTTCATCTGCCAGCGCAGTGTTAGGTAGGCCTTGAATAGCGCAGTCATTTAGGTGAACATTTAGTACCGTAAGTGGCCCCATAACCACTCGCTTGCCCGGTGGACCCTAATAGTCCCAAACGGGTTTGTTTCTTACGCATATTGAGGTAAATTTTAGCCGAAGAGTAAACATGAGACAAAATACCTAAAATAGTGATATTCTCTATGGATTTCAGTTTTGAGTTGAGTTTTTTTTTGCTCTAGGCTGCAATGCGCAAATGTGCCGAGCCGAGTAGAATAAATTCAGCGTTGCATTTTTGCGGCATTGAGGCTCGCTTCTGCAACAGGCTGAATCAGTTATTCCCAACCGTGGGTACCAGATGTACTCGTTATATTATTCATGCTAACTTTTTTCTTGGATTCATTATTGAGAAGGTTCCGTGCCTCGGGCGCAGGTATGTGGAAGCGGGGGCCCGCTTCGACCTCGACGCTGCCGCTGCCCGCCGCGCAGACGTCGACGGTGGGGGCGCTGGCAGAGGGTTTCAGGTCGGAGCAGGAGTACTGGCTGCTGGTCCCTCTCATGGGGGCGGCCGCGGAGGGGTTCATGCGGCCATCTTCTACTCGGGTGCAGCTGTCAGAGTTGCAAGTCACGTTGGTGCAAGTCTCGCTTGAAGCGCTGCTAACGTCAAGAGTATTGGCAGTAGTGAGGCTAGATGATCCTTCATTCTGAAAATATTTTAAATTCAAGATTTTTCTCTTGCAAAAGTGGTGTTCAATGTCATTTAGCTAAGTAGGTAACAAATACTTTTTACAGAGCTCTTGTTTTATGATGACTGCAATAGAGTAAAAAATTTGGATATCATATAAAGCAGAAGGCTGGTCAGAAGAAATAACTTTACAATTTATTGTAGGTAGGTAGCTAATAATTAAAAACGGTGGCTTGATAAGGTAGATAGACTGACAAGCAACTTAACGTTATTTTGGAAACACTTATATTATTCATCACTTGAGGAGTTGATACAGTAAATAGAAAAATAAACTTAAACCATTAATTAGAGTTCATTACTAGGTACCAATTAAATTTCCCTTCCTACTAGTGACTATTTATACTTACTAGATACCTACTTATTAGGTGGCAGGATCGGTTTAATCTCATTTATTTAAAGATTGTCACATCCTATAAGAAAATCTAAGTATATTTTTTGTACAAAAAATGGATGGCTAATACCACACCTACTTTCATGGTATTAGCCCAACATAAACCACATTGGAGATAGGAGTCATGCACGGATTCCAGATACCTGTTGCACGGCTACGTTTAACTGGATGGAAAACACTAAAGATTTTAATTGGCGCTTTCACCGTCGTTCATTGATGCTATGGTACCAACCCGGGGGAATTTACCCTGCCACCTAATAAGTAAAGAAGTCAGCCTTCCTCTTACAATGCAAGGCTTCAGTTGGGTGGAAGAAGATGCCATGTCGAGGAGGGATGTAACAATTTGAATAGTAGAAGCGGACTGATAGTCGCAGATTTCTAATGCGGTCTTCGATAGATTAATGGTCGGGTCGGCGACCTCGTCTACCTCTACCGACATTATTAGCCTCGGTAGATTTGCTTTTCGATACTGGAACAGGTCCCATATGTCAGTTGTACTGCTGTTGTCACCAATATTCTTCTTCTTTGGAGGAGAGTTGTTTTTCTTCGGCGTTTTAGAAAGTAACTTGCGCCGATGTTTGCGCCTGGTATCCTTAAAGCAAACCGTGCAGTATTTTTATCGTCTGTTTTCAAGAACGTTTGAACGTTCAATTATTTTAGTCTAGTAAGCAGAGGTGAAGATTATTAACCAGACAGACTTATGAATTATCTACTTATGTGAACATAATGAGATCAATATCTTAAGCGTATTTAGATCGGAAGTCAGTGTAAAGGTTTTATTAGTGTTGATTATTATTGACGATAATTTTGGTTATGAATCATTTTATCGAACACCCGTGCACAACATTGTTTTCGCGTCCTTTTATTGAAAATCCCTGCACGACCTTTTTTTTTCTCATCGTCCGACTTTCATTCAAAAAAATATGATAAGGATTAAAGATACAAATAACGAAGCAGAAACGTATCAGTATATACTTGTTTCATTTCGTAATTATAGGCGATTTAGGTTACATATGTAAATTTAGGTATATTTAAGTACTCAATTATGAAACCGACTGGATATTTGGTATCAATTTCTAGACAACCAGTATATTCAATCTAGATAACGCAACCACTTGGCACAGGCAGACCGACATATTTAGCATCAGAGGGATAACCTTATCGTGACCAAAAATGTCGTGACCTCCCGGAATAATACATTTATAGGATTGGGCTTGCGACAAATTAGAAGAAGTATTTCTCGTTCGCCTTGTGTGCCTTTATTAAAATTGAAACCACTTGGGAGTCTTTATAATATGTAATGTAATGTATGTGGAATTATGAACTATCATTGATGCATTTAAAATTAATATTAGTACTTGCATACTGTATTTCCTGTATTCATTCTGTTTTAGTATCTTATATGTTGCTTGTAGTTGCATTAGGTTAACGAAATATGTTAATATTTTTATCAAGCTTGTACTGTGTTCATCTAAATTTTACATTGTCTCATTTATTAATTTTACACTACATTGTTCAGTTTCCTTAGCTTCACTATTTTCTTTTAAACGTATTGTTGAATCGTAGACATAAACTTTCTTAGCCATCGATATTTCTTAGCTGACTACCTATAACTGTACACGCTGTGCCCACTACCTGTAGGATGATTCGTTCGTTTTTAATACATTAAATGTGTTTATGATTGTGCAATACGGATTTATCCTGTATGTGAGCCATATTAATAAATAAATAAATAAATAAATAAAATGTAAAATAATTTTTAAACTTGGTAAAAATATTATACTTATAAATAAACCATATAATTATCCTACTCCTGATACTCTGCATTCTTCTCATTCTCTCCAAGTTTAGTTATCTGAAGGTTTCACTTTTGTCGCATGTTAACTGTACATATAAATATGTTTTTTTTTCTCATATTAGAATATAATGTTTTTTAAAACCCTGTTTACATCTAGATGAAAATCCAAGGTTTACAAACAGTTCGCATAGTGTTGACTTTCTAAAATCGTCACCGTGGTCCTCTTTCTAACCGTTTTGTTAGCGGACAAGTCTTTCTCTTTCTAAGAAGCTATCCATACTCGAACGTTTGGATCGAACCATGGACTTTGAAATAGGTAACGAAAATGTAATCAATTTTCCAAATCTTACCATTTTCAAATTGCTTTGTTTACATTGCAGAGTTTTAATTAGGTATTTAATTTGTTTCTATGTTGTTTAAATTTTTTGAATACCCATGAGCCTAGATTAATAAATTTTGGTGTTTTTTTTATTTTCTTATTTGTGGCCTCCGCCTTAATGGAGACAATTTTTTTTTCGATTTATTTATCTGGATTGGCATTAGAAAATTCGCGACAACAGCAATAATGAAATAAATAGTTCGATGATGAATGAGATGCTCTGACGAACAAAACTACAGTCATTGTCCGATGCAGCTCATGCCAGTATAACCACGTTTACATACTCTCTGTCGTATTCAGAGTGGGCGGACTAACTTTAGCACGAGTATTAAGGTTGGACTAAACCGGTTTTTGTATGGTTAATCCGGTACTAATCTCATACTAAGTTTTGACAGATTCGCTCTGAATACGACTCTTACAATAACAACACGACTGTTTAGTCGTTCGCCCTGCCCATATAGCCGATTGAACGGCCCGCCGGCTGTCATACTCCGCATGCCAGATGAGAAATTAATAAGCACTTACATCATCAAAACTTTGTACACTTATTCGGAAGTAAGAAATTAATTTATCAGGATAGTTTCGCAGCACATCGACGATTACATAAAACTTTGCCTTTTCAAAGAAAACTTCTTTTTATTTTATTTTAAAGTTTTTCGTCTTCTGAGACGAAGCGAATGGCCACTTCTACGGAATCCATGACCGTTCAACGCTCTCTCACCGCTTGGAATGGAAAGCGAGAAGTTCTCGCTTTCGTGTTCGGTGCTGTCAAACGCTATGTAGAAAAAATATTTCTACTTTTTTCCAAATAGAGTTTGACAGAGGCGAACACAAGAACTTTTCGTTTTCATTAGTAGACTCCCAGTATATCTACCCAGAAAAGAAAAAACGAGTTAGTCACAGATGAAAGTGAGACGATCTCGCCTGACGGCATCACAAATCAGATGTTATGTTAGTAATGTCGCTCTCTAATTAGAAAGGGACAACACTAGGGTTACTCGTGGCTGTCATTTCGTGAGTACGATAGCGATGTGACTTCCTGGTGAGTCACCGGTGATACACAGGTGAAAATCTCATGAGTAGACCCTCAAAGCACGTTGCCCGAACACAGCCCTATTCTGTCTGTGATATTATTTCTTGTCTTTGGCGTGTTCTGTGGTCACGACTCTATGACGTTTAGTCTGTGTTTTTTTGTTTTGATTTTGAAAATATTCATTGTAGAGTTTGGCAGTTATAAAACAAATATTGTAATTAAAAGATTCAGCGTTATGACTGAACGCCGACGTGGACAAAGCCCTGATGTAGAAGGATCTGACGAATGGACCAACTCATCCGATGACTCCAATTATTCAGACTCAGATAGGTTAGGTGGTATTAATTTTGTTTACCCAAGACGGAAAGCAAATAAATGATAAATTTAGTGACCGCTCTTAACACTAGACGCCGCAATTCGTGTTCCACGAATTAGACCGGGATAGATACGGTTTGAGATGCACATGAAATCCGAAATGATTTTTTTTTTCTCAGAAATATATAATTTCATGTTCATATGCTTACATTATACATTTACATATACATATACATATACATTTTTACATATTCACATTTTTAATACCGTTTCTAAATATTTGTTTAGGAGATATATATTTTTTAATACATTTAAATTTTTTTTTCTATCTTCCAGACCCCCCAAAATGTTGCAAACTTACGTCCACATGAAATACTACGTTTATGAGAAAAAAAATTGCATTTAATGTTTTTCTAGTTCCTGGAGTAAATGTGCTTCGTCCCGTTCCGTACTGTAGCCCTCGCGCGGCTGTTCGCAACTATGTATTATAAATGTTGAAATTGTTTTGGATGTAGCAGGGTACACGCTTGTCCATTTCTTTAATCTTACCAACTAAATAATTATCAGCTTTTAAGGAAATTAACATACGTAAATTAGGTAATCAAAACAATAAGCATATTTCAAGGTAATTAGGAAGTAGTTACCTACGAGTGATTTTGAAAATGAAAAAATAATCACTACAACACTGCACAACTAAAACAATGACGAACGTAAACAAACAAATGACTGCCTCTCAGCACGCATATACTTCTTTCTCACTTACTCGACACAATTCTATATTATCTGTCCCACTCGTCGCCTGTCGCTAATATTCGGAATTAGTCGGAATAGTTTTCTAATGCTGTTTGGCGTTCCTGCCGCTCGCGGCCGTCAGTCAGCGCGCCACTTGCGCTCCGAATGGACCTGTGTAGTGTCGCTGACCACTGCCGCCCAATCCCGTCAATCTCGAACGGGATCTCGTCATATCATGCGTCGGGATTGATCCCGAAAAATTACAGTAGATCTCGCGAGATCGGGATCCCGCGCGATCGGGATTGCATTCCCTAGTTGGCACCCTATGGGTACGGAACCCTAAAAATTAATAGTCAAAAAACCCTTTTCAACCGCTTTAAAAAAAAGTAGCAGGTTCTCAATTTGATGGAATATTTTTTTATGTAAGTTCTCTGATTAACTACTAGGAGACGCCTGGAATAATTTGAAAAAAGATTTTTTTTCTTCGAAAGGGTATTTCTTTTATTGAAATGTTCTAAAAATAAGAAATAAACTTTTTATTAAATCAACCCCAACAACTTATAACATTATCTATACTTTTATGTATATTACATAAAACCTGGTCACATCTTAACCTGTATAAATTAATTAAATGGAATACATACATAATTTTTTTCTTAGAATTACTTCTTGCAGCTACATACGTACATACAAAAACAAACATTGTAAGTTAAATAAAAACTTATAAAATCAAAACTTATTTACAAACGGTGAACATTACGTTGCAAATATGTATTGGTTTAAAAAAACAATTTTATTATGGCATGTCTTTTATCTGGAAATACAGATGCACTTCACTCGTCAGTTTTCTTTGTAGGTTCTTAAGGTGGGCCTTCCCGCTCAACTCGCCATACAAATGTGGAAAGAAGATCGTGCGCTTATCTCTTGTCGTGAGGGGACGGACATACGTTTTGTAGGGCCTGAGAAACAGTTCTGCACTTATGTAGGAGAACGCCTTCCTTATCAAGTAGAGAAACGAGTTCGCTCTCTTGACAACTCCCACTATGTGTTCTTCCCATTTCAGGTTCTCTGAAATGATCACTACGGTACATCACAACGGGACCTCGGCCGTTGTGATGTTGCTGCCTGCATCATGTTACATTCTATGAAGCATTGCCGCTGCGGGTTCTTAGGTCCAATATGTAGTACAGTGCATTTTGCGGCATTGAGTGATAGTAACCAAGTTTTCACCCATTCAAAGATTCTGTCATGTTTGTCCTGAATTTAGTTAAGCAGATGGTGGGACTCCGTAGAGAATTTTGATTAGAGAACAAGTGCACTCAATTGACAGATGACAGTTGACCCTAACTATGCGCATTGTGCGCAAATAAAAGAATTGTCTTTGGTCTATTTAATGTATGTATTGTATTTTTTTTTTTTCAACTGTTAATATACATATTTTTCTAGCTGACTTTTTTCTGCAGACACCTTCTTCTACATAATTATTTTGAATTATCAATAAATAGTGCACAATATCTAATCTTAGGTTACTTTTCTTTTTGTTGCCACCTCTATATTTTTGTCCCATTATCGGGTTGATTTGAAGATATTGACTTTAGGCAATAAGTCCTCCCTTGCATGTACAATTGTGTATGGAAGCAATAAAGAATATTATTATTATTGTTTGCTTTGTGGACGTGTTGCATGCTTTGTGGAAGGTTAATAAATAATCTTATAATAAATGTGTTAATTTATTATTTTAATTCATCGTTTGGGATATTGGCTAAAGGAACACAGGCACAGTTAGGTTTGCAGAGTTTGAGTCCGTGCGCACGTAACTGTGTAACTTTTTAGGGTGCGAGTAACCCAAGGTTAAAATTAAACTTCAACGTTCAATCTGAGATTTTTTCTGTTTTATGGTGTGTAATATTTTTCAGCTCGGTTCCGGAGTGGGAGGCTGACGTGAATGAGGAGGGTGAACTAATTTACATCAAGTATGAGGAGCCGCCTCCGCCTTCCACCCCCGCCGGCCCCGCACCCGCCCCCGCTTCCGCCCCCGCGCCCGCCCCGACCACCGATGCATTCCGCCTCCGCAACGACTTCAAGAGATCATCCACCCGGAGGGTTTCTAAAGGTAATAATAGGATCAAAACTGCAATGAAAATTTGATAATGTTTTCCTGCCATGTTAATGTAGCCATGCTGGAATTAAGGGACTCGACATGGCATCCTGTTCTAGTGGTATTATAAGCTACGTATTATGACCCTAGGGGTGTTATTAGACATCCAATGTTGAGTTCTATAAAAACATGTTAAAATATAGGCTGAATTAGGTAACTTAGGGCCGAGTGCACGAAAGGAGAAAAAATCAAAATCAACGTCAAAGTATGATCAAACACGTCACTTTGTGTGGACAGTATGTAAGGAACTCTAAGCGGATCACTAAAAGTGACGTGTTTGAACATTGATTAACTCGGCCGTCTCGTCGTGAAACCGGGGCTAAGGAGTTACAGTTGCAGTTAGAACTTGACAGTAAAAACTAAACTTAAAATGTAATCCCAAACAAAATAAAAACACTTTTTCGTACTAAGCATGTAGGTCGCTTATTCCAAGGAATGTGACATGTACGTATGTAATAATTTAGATTATAAATACAATTAATTTAGAATAAGATGTCATTATCGTAGTCGAGAGTTTGCTCTTCACCAATGTATGTAATGTTCTTTGTGAGCAGTAGTAATCAATCAAGCACTCTAAACTCGTTTGTAAGTATCAATGGAAAAAAAATAATACAATGACCAACTTGGCGAAGTTTCTTGTCGGCTCTTCGCCAGAAGTAATCAAACCGACAGGAAAAAAAAATACGATTCCGAGTGTGTAATATACATCTAATACTTAGATAAAAAGAATGGATACGGTACCTCCATACTGATGATAGTTCAAAAGCGTTCCTATTTTTAAAAAAACTCACACACCTATACTTTTACATGCACACCAAACTCTAATACGTAAAGGGTAAAAGAGCAGGACAAAGGTATAAGGAAATGCATCATGCGAAAAAGTGACAAATATATTCATCTTTACGGCTTTTCACGCAGCAAAGTAGAGATATTCTCCGACGTTTCGAGCTAATCATTCAGCCCGTTGTCAAGGAGGCATCCGCCGCGCTCGTGCGCAGCAGACGACTGAGGTGACCGCTAGGCTCGCCGTGGGCGTAGATCGTAACTGTGAGTGGGGGCGGATCCGGAAATGTGTCTGGCTGCGGTCCGAACTTCAGACGACAGGCAATATGAGCTGACAATATCGTCGCCGATATTATCGTCTCGTTGGCCCCTTCTAAGTGGCTGAAGCACGGGGCTCCACATTGCAGAGAGCTTAAATGAGTCTTCTCGATTGAAGTTGCTGTGCTTCTTAATCTCGATAGCTTCTCGGACTAATCTTGGTATAGTTCGTTTTTCGGCGGCGATTATGCCAACCTGATCGAAACGTATCCAGTGATTTGGTCCTGATTCGCTATGCTCACACAAAGCTGACTTCGCGGAGTCCTTCTTCTTTACCGCTCGAATGTGTTCCGTAACCCGTGTCGCAACACTTCGCTTTGTTTGCCCAATATAATATTTCCCACAGGAACATGGAATTTTGTACACGCCAGGAGACTGCAAGGGGAGCTGATCTTTCACTGAGCGTAAAACTTGTGAGACCTTTTTTATAGGTATGAAAACTGTATCAATCTGCAGTTTTTTCAGCTTACGCCCAATGATGTCTGTTACTCCCTTTACATATGGCAAGAATGCCTTTCGTCTTTCGGCGTATTGGATGGGTGGTATACTTCTTCTTTTCTTACTATTATTTCGAACATTGTACCCATTTTCTCGAAGCACCCTGTCCACAGTCTTCATTTCGGTGACGATATGGTCCTTGTCACACAACCGCTGTGCTCTGAGTTTCAATGCTCTTGCGACCGATTCCAAATGCATAGGAGCATGGTGCGAAGTAGCATGTAGATAACGATTTGTGTGTGTCGGCTTGCGGTATACTGTATGGCTTAGGGTTCCATCCAATCGTCGACCAACAAGTACGTCCAAGAACGCCAAAGTGCCTTCCTTCTCACACTCTACTGTGTATTTTATATTTGTGTGAACCGAATTAAGATGAGAGAGGAAAGCGTCAAGTGATTGGCGTCCATGTGACCAGATTGAAAACACATCATCCACGTACCGTACCCAAAACATTGGCTTAAGAGGTGCAGTTTGCAATGTGCGGTGTTCCAGCGACTCCATGAACAGGTTTGCCACCACTGGTGCCACTGGAGATCCCATTGCTACACCTTCTCGCTGGATGTAGTATTGACCGTTCCACAGAAAATATGTCGTAGTGAGACAATGTTGTAGGAGCTTGACGTACTCAGTGTCGATGTCGTTGCTGATGAGTAAGTCTCTGATGACGTCGAGGGACTCTTGCACTGGTACGTTTGTATACAGCGACTCGACGTCGAAGCTCACTAATATGTCCGTGGATGCCAACTTCACTGTAGACAACAATTCCACGAAATGGGCCGAGTCTTTAACGTAGGATGACGTCCTGCCAGACAGGGGCTGCAGTACCGAGGCATTGTGTGACAAGGACCATATCGTCACCGAAATGAAGACTGTGGACAGGGTGCTTCGAGAAAATGGGTACAATGTTCGAAATAATAGTAAGAAAAGAAGAAGTATACCACCCATCCAATACGCCGAAAGACGAAAGGCATTCTTGCCATATGTAAAGGGAGTAACAGACATCATTGGGCGTAAGCTGAAAAAACTGCAGATTGATACAGTTTTCATACCTATAAAAAAGGTCTCACAAGTTTTACGCTCAGTGAAAGATCAGCTCCCCTTGCAGTCTCCTGGCGTGTACAAAATTCCATGTTCCTGTGGGAAATATTATATTGGGCAAACAAAGCGAAGTGTTGCGACACGGGTTACGGAACACATTCGAGCGGTAAAGAAGAAGGACTCCGCGAAGTCAGCTTTGTGTGAGCATAGCGAATCAGGACCAAATCACTGGATACGTTTCGATCAGGTTGGCATAATCGCCGCCGAAAAACGAACTATACCAAGATTAGTCCGAGAAGCTATCGAGATTAAGAAGCACAGCAACTTCAATCGAGAAGACTCATTTAAGCTCTCTGCAATGTGGAACCCCGTGCTTCAGCCACTTAGAAGGGGCCAACGAGACGATAATATCGGCGACGATATTGTCAGCTCATATTGCCTGTCGTCTGAAGTTCGGACCGCAGCCAGACACATTTCCGGATCCGCCCCCACTCACAGTTACGATCTACGCCCACGGCGAGCCTAGCGGTCACCTCAGTCGTCTGCTGCGCACGAGCGCGGCGGATGCCTCCTTGACAACGGGCTGAATGATTAGCTCGAAACGTCGGAGAATATCTCTACTTTGCCGCGTGAAAAGCCGTAAAAATTTTTCAAACATGTCTAACGACCGCGGTAACCTCAAAAGTATCATAATATATTCATCTATTCGCGGAAGAATGAAATGAGACAACAATTTCCTTAAATTGAAGTAGTTATAGCGTGAGAAAAAGGGATGGTGACATTTGTGACATCTGGTCGTAGATATAGTGCAAAATTCATCCTAATCCATCATGACACATCAACGATGCGCGCATCCTAAGCCCTTTGAGCAGAATGGCGCGTCAAAACTAAATGAAAAATGAAAGTGAAAACGGCAGGGTTACCAAAAATGATCACGAAAATAAATAACAATATATTGTATTGTGCATTAAAATATTAAGGTTCCTATTTAGTGATAGTGGTCAGAACAAGTAGTACCATGATTGTATAGTTAACAAGGCATCAAATGATCTTTTCGCGAATTTGCAAGCGGGAAAATGAAAAAAATATTAATGGAATCATTCATTAAACCATCGTTATTCTGAGTAAAAATCATCGATATTAAGGATAAATTAATAAAGTCGAATAAACACAATTTGTAAATATTGAAATCATAAAATAAAATAAACACAAAGAGGGAATCATTAATGTATTGCAAGTATGGGTCAAACATTGCAAAACAAATAATATTGATTATTCTTGAATTGTCCATGTTTGCATTTTATGCATTTAAAAATTTCGTTCAATGCGTTTTAGATGCTAAAAAATAGTCCAAATAATAGTCAGTACAGTGTTATGTAAAACCTGTTGATGATTATTGCCGTTCGCCGTAAATGTGTGATGGTATTTTGATAAACCACTAAGTTCTTTCTTTTAATTTTTTTTTATTTCCTTCAAATAGGTTCAGTTTATTACGCTTTTGTTCTTTTGTGGCGGCTTTAATCCCCGGATTGGTTTTATGTATATGATAAAGTTTTACATTTACCTACATATTTTTCGATAATAGCCCTAAGAAGATGGAGTCTATGATGAAATGTAGCAGGTTGAAGGAATGAATACTCATTCAATGACAAAAGGACATTTGAGCCAAGAAACGACTTGAGAATTTTAATCTTTATGGAAACGAGCTGTCTGTCACATGTAAAATTTTGACCATTTTCAAGGATGTACCTTTTTATCACAGCCTCAGAACTAAGACATATTATACAAACATCCTAAACGACATTATAAAAAATAATAAACAGTACGTAGACTATTGTTTTTTGGCAGCCCTACTTGTTTTTAAAATAAAATTTAGTTCAATATATAATACTGAAATGAAAACAAAAATAAAAATCGAACTGACAATTTAAGTTTGCTTGTGCCAACCCTGTTTGCGCCTTTACAACATATAAAAGGTTTCAGGTCAACTAAACTAAAAATATACTGAATATGCTTGCACTTATACGTGGAATGTGATTCCATTGCTCTTGTTGTCCTTTATGGCGTTATTTCCATATTTTTCAACAACACAAGACGACATTTTGTTGATACTTTGAAATCTCGCCCAACTGAATTCATCACTGACGTCTGACACCAACTGAGAGCATATCGGCTGACTGAGCTTACTTTTGACGGACCGGAAAATTTGGTTAGTCCCCTATCCATTCCTTTTTCATCTAAGATCTAATAGAGGAAAAACTGAAACTGAAGTTATTTTTACAGGGATCTTTAATTAATGTGTCCTTGCTTCACTGTCGATTACACATACGTACCTGTCACATTCCCAAACAAAATATTTTTTAAAAATTTAATTTGGCTATGTAATTCAGACATTTAACGTGCAGTCATTGTACATACCAGCACACCGCTAACCCTGGAAGGGTAGGCAGAGATGATAGAGCGCTATATGGGTGCGTTCATATCATACTTTCGCTTCCTCTACCGACATGGCATACCTACATAATATTGATAGATAGAGAGAGCGGGACTAGGTATTTATCTCAGGCTAGTTGAAGAGGCTTTGAATCTAGCCAAACTGTTAGCGCTAAGGAGGGTAGCCACCCTTTAGTCCCGAGATTGAAAACTGAGGTCAATACCTTCGTAGTATTTAACTAAGCTTTCAATGAACTCACCTAGCATATCTGGGCAGATCGGCCGTAGAGGAGAGTTTCAAAAGTGGTTGGAACTAGGATGGGTCTTACGTACCTCACTATGTGATTACCATGTAATTTATCAATCTGGTCGTGTCTGGTTCTCATAGACCACCTGGCCAAGACAATTCCCATCACTTCTAATCTCTAAATTTTTTATGTCATACATAAACTCAGATCATCTTAACATACCCTTGTCAATTCTCGTCACTATACCTTTTTTTTTCAGTTGATAGTGCTCTCTAATTGATTAAAATCGTCCGGTACCCTGGAAACTGTTTCCGAGTGGGGTCTCTAGAACCTCGTCGGGTTTAACGCGAGCCAGACATGGGTGGACGTATTTAGTATGAAGCGTACTCCGTTCAGTGTAGCTCCGACCTTCCAGGGAACAATTCTACATGTTGGCGACCACATAGGGATTCTTGGCGCCGACCTGACGCATGACCTCAATTTCGGATTCCTATTCCTCATTCCTCATCCCTAAACAAAATATATTTATTCTACATAAAAATATTGAAGTAACCAATACCAATAATTTCAGGTCTTTTCTGGTTTTACAATTAAATTCTTCTTTCTCACACTTGTGTTTTATTTTTCAGGAAGAATATTCAAAGTACTGCGCAACCGTTATAAACAAACCAAGAAGACAAATGTACTTGGCAAAGGAAAGAAAACAGAAGAAGAAATATTTGCTTCTTCGAGCTCAGTGCCACGAGATTTAAAAGAAAATTGCTCTGAAGTTATTGTAAAGGTATTTTGTATGCATGAATAATTAGAAGCCAGTTTCATCTCAATCGGCATTCAAACCCGCTACATGATTACGATGGCGTATACCCTATGCTGCCCTTTACATATTTAAAATAAAACATGCACTCAGCTCTAACTTACCGAGCCTCCCAGAAAATAATGTCATATAAATCTTCCCTCACTTCCTAAATGACGAAATGCACAAAATGGTAAGCACTTCTCTCTTTCCTATTGAAATTGCGCATTATTTCATCTTCAATATTTATTTGTTTTAGGTGGACAGAACAAAATTCTTCTACAGCGACAAAGGGTGTCAGCTGGAACAGATGTTTGGTATAAGTGTAAATAAAAGTGAAGATGGTAACTCACTGACAGTGTCTAGCTTTCTTCCCGAGGCAAAATCTTTGTACGAGTCTAAAGTGAAGCGAGGATCTTGTCTGCGAAAGATTAATGGTCAGGAGGTGACACCCTCCTCAATTAACACAGTGCTGGAAAGATTAAGAAATGAGCGCCTAAATTACAATCTTACTTTCACAACTCAGCCCCTAGACACCCTCAGCATAGAGTTCAAGAATCTGCTCACTTCAAAAACTGAGCACGAGTTTGTTCTGTCACAAGTGTTGAGAGACGCCTCCGTGGCTGTCATTTACATCAGTTGCGATGTCCTCGACGAGAACAGTCCCGATGACCAAGGAGTTATCTACTGTTACCCACGGCCCTGCACCCAAAATTTTCTCTACAACACCCGGGGGGCTTTCGTTACACTCAACCACCTAACACAGAAGGGCCTTTCCTTGAATGCTCCTCTTAGCTCAACGATACTCGTCAATGATGTACTCATAAATGTGGTTTACGTGCAGCGTGGCGAAGACCTGATGCTTCTCGCATTACCTAATCGCAGCGTTAACTTGTCGTGTGCTCGGATGGCGACCGATGACACAGTTCGGCTGCTCGAGTTTTTGTTTGGCTCACTGAGGCAGTGTTTCTCGGAGCGAGCGAATATCTACAAAGTGGACCACCTGTTCTCGCGACTGTTTGCGATGCTTGTATGCGGTTTTGAGGGTGCCAATTCGCTGCTGACGGTGCGACTGGAGGAGCTCGTAAGTGGCGGCGGTGGGTGCGGTGCACGGCCGAGCCAGTTTGAGCGAGTGTTGCCACTCGCGCACGCTATTACGCTGCCAAGACAGGTGCGGCTGCAGATCGACGATGCTCTTGCAGAGTTTGAAGCTGCCGATTACCGCGAATGGGTGATTATTATCTTACATTTAGACCCTCATGCAACAGAAAAATTGTGTTTAAATCCTTCATTGATTTGCATCAAATCCTTCCCCAATATTTGACCCACACCTTCTTTATATTAGGCTAGCTTTTGCCTGCGGCTTCGCTCGTGCTAGAAACCGTTAAACGATTTCGAAAAATTATATTGTTTCTCCATAAAAGCTTTTAATCCCCCATTCACCCCTTAAAGGTTTTAAATGGCAATTAGCCTGCTCAGATTAAAAAAATATCCCATTTTCGTAAATCAGCTTCCGTAGAATCCTCCACTCCTGCACACATACCGATTTTGGGCTTTTTTACAACATTGTAGTGCAACAAAGATTTGAATTGAATATAAGCCTGACCGGCCGGCTGGCAGCCACCCTGAAAGTTCGAAAGCCCATGGGCGTCGTCGGGCACCTCAATGGCCCCTTCAAACATGGTGTCAAAAAGCACCTGGCCGGCCGGCATAGTTTTCGCAGCCTCCCTGAAAGTTCGAAAGCCCTTGGGCGTCGTGTGGCACCGTACGCCATATGCCACGCTTAACATAAAAATAA
Source organism: Incurvaria masculella (assembly GCA_946894095.1). Lineage (NCBI taxonomy): Eukaryota > Metazoa > Arthropoda > Insecta > Lepidoptera > Incurvariidae > Incurvaria > Incurvaria masculella. The sequence goes on along the minus strand of OX335652.1, from coordinate 20,529,731 downwards.
AAGTAAATTGCACATATCTCAAAACATTTGGGCAGCGTACACCAATCAAACGCCCATGCAACAGTCCTTTTTCGTCTTCGTTTATAAATATAGAAATTTATAAATGAAAACGTATAAATATTAAAATAAAATATAGCCGATGTTTGACAGGAGTAATGAAGCTTTCAATTGGTGAAAGAATTGTTTTAATCCATTTAGTAGTTTTAAACATTACCCTGTACAAACAAATAAAAAAAAAATTAAAAACAAACATAACCCTCTTTATAGAAGAGTCTTGATAAAAGTGTTGATTGTAAACTGCATTTTTTTCAGACGGACGACCCGTTGAACTGTCAACGGCTATTTGTAGTAACAGGCTGCTGTCTTTTTTACTCGGGATACCTCCTGAGCTCACACCTGCCGGACGACGATCTGCGCGACGTGCACGCATTCCTGCGGCTCAGCGGACTACTGCAGCTCAGTCGGCTGGCGCCCGGCCAGCTACTGGTGTGGAGGGAAGTGTTTGTGAGTGCTCAGCGGAGTCAGTCCTCCACAGAATCTCCTGGCGATGATTACAGGTGATTTCAACTTTCTGCCATTTCGCTGTGTACTACAGCCCGAGTGGCTGGCGCCAGGCCAGCTACAGGTGTAGAGGAACGTGATTGTGAGTGCTTAGCAGTAGTTCACAGAATCTACTGGCGATGACTACACATTCGTTTTCTGCAGCAGATAATTGTTCACAAACGTTTTAACCACTTGTATCATCCTATGGACTATAGAGGTGATCAAATCACTTACAGTTGGCCCGCGGTAATCCGACCCCTGTCTAATTCGACACACCCTATAATCCGCCATGCCTATAACAGTGTATAAAAACCGGCCAAGTGCGAGTCGGACTTGCACACGAAGGGTTCCGTACCATCGTACAAGATTTTTAAATCACGTTTTTTCCCCCTGTATTTTTTATAATTTTTAAATTAAACTTATTTGTTATAGTGGAAAAATAAATACATCGGCAATTTCAGCTGCCTACCCATTACGGTTAATTAGATACAGATCATTAGAGCAGAGGCTTAGTAATAGGGTAAAACACATTTATGTTACTACCTTGGAAGGAATTCTATATACATATTTTTTTGCTAGTGTGTATGCAAGTAGCTTGACAATAACTTTATATAAAAAATATGCAATTTTTTGTGATGTTTAATTTACTAAGTGCCATATCGTAAATCATTATAGATTTGATCTTACCATTTTTGTGTATGTGTGGATTACAAGGTACCCTTTTTCAAACAAGTTCCTGACTACCAAGGATCAGTAGTAGTACTCTATAGTCTGACAAATTCGGACATCACCTTGCCAAATGTTTGATGCCATATGATTGCAGGATTCCATATGGGCGTCGCTTCCTGCTGGTCGTTGGAAAAGGAAACTTCTTGCTGGCTTCCATAATGGAGGCTGGTGGCTGCACTGAAGAGGTATAAGATAATTTCATATTTTTAAAGCAATCGCTTGGTGATCTCTGTTGTTAAGTAGTAAGCATCTTTACCTGGTTACTATTTAGAATTTCAAATCTTTTGAATAAATAAGGAAATCTAATCTATTTATGTGAAACTTGTATAGCGGGGGGTCAGATCAACTGTTGGCGTGGTGACGCATCACCATGCTATTTTATAGCATAGAATAAATAAGGTATAAGAAGCGACCTCCGCTTGACCTTAAATATGCGTCGACCCACCTCTGCCATGGCACTTCCTAACTCTGGCTGTAGTTTGGCCATAGCTAGCCAGCCTGGCCAGTGATCAGTGTTCTGTATTTAATCAATATAAATATTTATTAAATAATCAGTCATAATTTTCTTGAAACAATCTTAATACTTTATTTTTAACTGTGCAGTGCTATATTTCTTTCCTGTCCTATCCTTTTATACATATTGCCTGTACAAAGGTACCTGTACGTTAGGCAGGGGGATGTGCCCAGCGAATAATGGAGCGAGCCATGCTGGGAATATCGCTATGGCATATGGTGCGTAATGAGGCAATGCGCCGACGTACCAGAGTAGTCAATATTGGACACCGGGTGGCTAAGCTCAAGAAGCAGTGGGCTTATCACGTCAGCCGCAAGGGGCGACGACCGTTGGAGTAACTGTGTCCTACACTGCTGGCCGTGGACAGGAAAATCTGACCAACCTCCAGGAGGGACGACGACATCAACTGCGTCGGCGGAAAGTAGTGGTTCCGTACCGTTGAGGAGGACAGGGAGAAAATTTGAGAGGCCAATGCACAGCAGTGGACGCAAACACGCTGACTGACTGACCTGTACAAATTAATTTCGATTTTTTTTATTTAGTTTATGTGAGACAGCCATTGTTCTCTGCATCATTGCGTAAAGCCCTACATAAACAATCCATTCATAAATCCATTTCTTTAAAATTTCTTTGTAATCAGTGCTGTGTTAACATGAGACGAGGCGTTTCATGTTATGATTTTCTCCTAAAGCCAGTTATCTTAGCACAATTATTGGAAGTCATCCTCTCTGTTAGGGTTTTAATATGATGGAGGTGTCGTCAGGTGGAAGCACATCCGCCCCCGTCGCCTTTTTACGTGGAAGAGGCAGAGAGCTGCCTTCAGCTACTGCTAGACCTGGCGTTGGAGAAACTACTGGCGGGCTGGCTACGGGCCAACTGTCGCCCACAGCTGCAGCTGCAGCCGCACGCCGCTGGGGCCGAGGCGGGGGGTGAGCCAACTAGCCTTGTGAGCTTGTTCTTCCTTCAGCTTCTGCTCAACTTGGCGCTAGTGAGACTGCCGCCCACAGCTGCACCTGCACGCCGCTGGGGCCGAGGCGGGGGGTGACCCAACTAGCCTTGTCAGCATGCCTGCCCATGAGCTGCCCATAGCTGCCCCTGCAGCCGCACGCATGAGGGCGACGGGGGTTGCTACAACGGACCTTGTTTGGTACATGGAAGAGATTAAGGTCAATTTGTTGAAGAATAAGTAGAACCAGCCTAAGAATGCAACCATAAATATAACAATGTTTCCATCTCTAAACTGTCGATTAAATTAATTTTATAGTAGGTGACTAATTTTTCAACTTCCCTCCTATCAGAGCCAGGCAAATCGGCGACTCTGAAGGGAGCGAGCGGCATTCCAGAGCTGCACTCCATCCTCAAGCGGCGCCACCACTCGACGGAGCAGCTTCAGGCATCGGGGGGCGCGAGACTCCCCGCCAGTCCCCCCTCTGCGCCTCCGCAACACGACGCCAGCTTCTCGGAGGACTCTAATAGCCAGAAGAGCTACAGGTCTGTAGCTGCCCAGTTTCATACCTTAAAAATTGTGGTCGGTTTACATTAAAACGTAACGCAACCTAAACTTTGTATGACAGCAATATAGTAAAGACCTTATGATTAGTCGAGCCATAGTCCAGTGGTGTGATGCCTAGCGGTTCGATACGCTGGGTGAAGTAACTCGGGAGCGCTTTTGGGTGGACCGATGAGGCTGGCCGTACTTCTGATTTCACCTAAAACTGTAGGTCCCCTTCCTTACCTACTAGGTGGTAGGGTTAATCCCGCCCGGGTTTGGTTAATGACATGGTGGCACTGAGTTAACGATGTTCAAAGCGGCAATGAATAATGGTAAATGTTTTCAATCAAGTTGAATGTAGCCCTGCAATATAGGGTAGGTCCTGGATTGCCACCTAATTCCCATGTGTTGCGTTAGGCTAATATCACAATGGTCAGTTTGGTATTAGCTTTCCTTGTTCAGTTTCATAAAAGGAGATAAAAAAATAACCTAAGGAATATGAAGCCCCTTTGTGTCTCTGTCCCACAATACATAGTTAACTAGTAATGTATACAAGCTCCGTGTTTCCAATTTTACTTCGCATCATCCTTCCAGGTTACAACTATATGAGAGCAAAGAAATCTGTTACGCTTGTCTGGTAAGGTCCGTATCATTCAATGTAGCCGTGTTTAAGTATAGGAAAGGTTCTGACAGTGCACCTAGTTAATTAGGGAAATTCACAGTTTTTTTTACACTAATACTCTAGAAACCATCATAATGTAACGATTACCATCTGTGCTCATAAAATAAACGGCTTTATTATTATTATAATTATTATCATTAGGGAAGACCCAGGATGAGTGTCCAGTCTCATAAAAATCACAATTTTTCCATAAGAAAGTAGTAGGAGTTCCGCAAGGCTCACTTTTGGTCCCAGTGTTGTATAGACTGTGTGTGATATGAGAGTGGCGTGTGGGTTGCAGCGAGGCGAGCGAGGAGCGCGTGGCGGGCCGGCGAGCGGGACGCGAGCGGCGCCGTGACTCCTCCGGCTCCGACTCCGAGTGGGACGGCCAGGTACGGTACTATTAGCGTATCTTGTGTGTCCGTGGTTGGCAGAGTTACCCTGTAGATCTGGTGCTGCAGGTTGTTTGGTTCGAATGCTGACAAATACTTTATTATTATATGAAATGTGCATTTGATAATAAAGGGCAATGACCATTCTTCTATGGGCAAACCTTAATGCCAACTTTAATGCAATACCCGGTAATACAATGCAAAAAACGTAATTATGTTTTATCAATAATATTAACTTTTTTTACTTCACGGAACTGTATATTTTAGATACGTTTTGAAAGATGACTGCAATTGCCCGGTTATAATTAAAAACCGGCCAAGTACGAGTCGGACTCGCACACGAAGGGTTCCGTACCATCGTACAAGATTTAACAAAAATAATTTTTTTAACACATTTTTTGTATGGGGCCTTTAATTATTATAATTTTTACCTATTTGTTGTTATAGCGGCAAAATAAATACACACTCCGTGAAAATTTCAGCTTCCTACCTATTACGGTTTACAAGATACAGCCCTGTGACAGACGGACGGACGGACGGACGGACAGCGGAGTTTTAGTAATAGGGTTCCGTTTTCACCCTTTGGGTACGGAACCCTAAAAAATAAAAATGTTAGTCACGTCGTATTATAGATCGCGCCGTCAGGAGAAAACTCTGGTCTCTATGATTAACATGCTGCGCAAAAGAGAAGGATCATGTATAAAAATAATCATCCGTATGTCGGTGATGTGCGTCAACGTGCTGATGTGATGTGCGCTACACAAAATTGGAAGTTAAAATCCAACTATTTATGTGTCATTGATAATCCGCAGGCAACAAAATGAGATACTTGCACGAAAATGTATCTATTAATTCAAAAATCCAACAACGAATGCAGTTTTCTAATATATAGGCGACTCTACAAGTCCCCTCTGCTTGTTTTTTGGGCATTCTCCTTTGAGCTAGGTCTGTTTCTCTAGCTAATGATAAGATATGACAAATCAGAGTGCAGTGTACTGCCTATGGATGATGAGTCAACAATAAACTTACTGATTTGGATCATTAGAGAGACTCACCTCTCGCTAGATGATGCTCCAGTTGCTAGACTAGAACATGTTGGTGCATGTTGCAGACCGGCAGCAGGACGAGCGGCAGTGTGGACATGTCGGACGTGAGGCGCGGCTTGTTGGAGGAAGTCAGCCAGCTCACTGCACACAGGTCGCACCTACCTTTTCTTATTTTACAACTTCAAATCTGCTTATTAGCTATTATAATCCTAGTTTACTGGATTGTAATCAAATTAGTGACAACTTAAATGTGATAAAAACCATAAGCTTTTATCGTGAACCATATTAACAAAACGTTCAACAATTTCAGAGTAACAGCGGGTGAAGAAAATGTATTGCTGCACTACGTCCAGCTAGAGTTCGCTCGCGGGGTGCTGCTGGCGCCGGCCGGGGAGCTGGAGGCCGGCGCGGGCTCGGCTCTGTACTCTTACATACTCGGCGCGTTCCGTGTCGCTGCTCACAAGATACACGCCCTGCTGCAGAACACTATAAGGTGAGTATCGCCCGTTGCACGACATGCAGCTAGAGCCCGCCCGCGGGGTGCTGCTGGCGTCAGCCGGTGCAAGATTTCAAAAGAAGATACTGCACGACATAGCAAATGCAAAAAACTCAGAAATCCACGAATATCTGGAAAAAGGGATATCTGTGAAAGAGGAGATTACATGGCACATTGAAAATTACAAGGAACGCTTACACAAGCACCCAAATGCACTCGCCAACCAACTGCTTGACAACAGCAACGTCAGACGACTAAAGTGCCACAGGATTCTCGAGCTTGGCAGCCGAATGTGAAGCGATGCTCTAAATACGAGAAGAGCAGCTCTTGCAACAAGCAGTTCCCCTCACACGCCACACTTGTACCTAAAAGATCCGCTTATGGTTGACAAACCGATTGCATAACATAGTGCATTGATTGATGTTTTATTTATTTAATCAGCAGTCATGTGGTAGTAATCTGATTATGATCAGAATATTGATCGCAGATGGACATACAATTTTTTTTTTATTTTTTTATTTTTAGCGAATCTGAAGTACACTTACTAATTTGTACACGTCCTTTCCAATAAAAAAAGAAATCACCGAAATCGGTTGGCGTTATATTGAGTTATTCGTCCATTTGTCGCGCACATCTTAATACAAATTTAAGACTTTTATGATTTTCTCATGGATATCATTGTCAGAACTTAACCAAATTAAAATGGGACCACTTGGGAAGCACTAGCTATCATTTAAAAAAATAATCATCAAAATCGGTTCACCCAGGCAAAAGTTATGAGGTAACAAACATAAAAAAAAAAACATACAGACGAATTGATAACCTCCTCCTTTTTTGAAGTCGGTTAAAAAAAAACTGTAGGTGTAAAAAGCCCTTGTCATGATATTAATTACAATGTTAGATCATTAACACAAAAATAGATAAAAATACATAAATATTATTGAGGTGTTTGTTTTGTGTTTGCAGATTGAAGAGGATCTTGTCGCCCGCGAGCTGCATCAACAAGTCGCTGGTGGCGGTCCGCGAGCGCGGCGTGCTGCTGCGTGTGCCGGCCCGCCTCCTCCCGCGCGCGACCTCCGTCACAGCCACCGCCCTCCCCGCTCCCGCCGCCGCCGCACACCACTACCAATTCTGGGTTGTTGGGTGGGTGTATGCATGTAATATCGTCGTATCAATAATGACGAGGGCTCTGTACACTATTCACATTATTGTACACATTATTTGTTTCTCGGTATTGGTCAAATTTCGAAATAAAAAAAAAATTCGCGGCGCAACGGCGGCGGCGCGAGATAGGAATGTCGCTTCGGCGGGTTGCCGACCGCCACAGTAACAATGTGATCAGCTCACTGTAGTAGTTTACGACAATACTAATAGTATTAAACCCAAACGTGCAAAAGTTTCAGTCTTTTGTTGCCACTGGAGCAGTGCATCGCTTTAAGGTTCTTGCTTACTTTGACATTTGGTTATCTCTTTCCCTAAAATATGGTCGAGAGAGGTGACGGCTGTGCCCGGCGTGATGCTCGTGAACGGATGCTGTTTGTGGGGACTGGCCTGCTCCAATTGGCAACATCTTAATTGCCAGGGATAGAGTTTGCAAATAAAATAATTATTTATTATGAACTGTTGCGTACTGAATGAATTGTTAACTTTCGCGAATGCATGTTAATTTAGTGTTTTACCTATGTTTTGGTTAAAATAATTGACTAACACAATTTAAATTTTGTAGAATTAGACTAATTGGACGTTGAAAAAAGAAACAGCGGAGTTTCTTGCCCGTTCTTCTTCGCTGTGTTTTGTTTTGCTGAACTGGCTAATGTTAAAATATGACGAATCCGAGTCCAGTGTACTGTCTATGGAATTTTAATAAACAATACAGTACATTATAATTGCATGAAAGAAAATAAATTACGACTTGTCAGTCTCAGTAGTTAGTGGCGTGAGATGACGACTTGCGGTTCAATAAGCTGGGTGAAGCAACTCTTAGCGCGGTTGGGTTCTTGACCATTGAGATTCCTTACTTAGTAGGTGGTAGGGTTGATTCCGCCCGGGTTGGTACCATCTCATTGAATGAATGATGGTCGAAGCGACAATTAACACTACGTGTTTTCCATTCAGTTCAATGTAACCGAGCTATTGCTCGGAAGGTTCTGACATGGCACCTAATTTCCTAGCGGTCGGATGTCCAGTTACATAAAAGAACAAAATATCAGAAGTATGGAAGGCAGAAGAAATTTGTGATACGATCATGCCTTTTACGGCCTTCGCACTGAGACGATAAGCATGACTTGAATAGTTGTCCCCTAATTAATTAATATTCGAACTGCTTGTACTGATTTATTGAACAAAAAAAAGAATTCCCCATCACCGCCATCGTTAACATTAGTAATTGTTGCTTACAGGCGGCTGTTCAGCGAGCCAGAGCCTAAGGAAGTATACGTATGCTACCACGAGTCGGTGCCGCAGGACGTGCTGGAGGTGGCCTACCGACTCTCCTTTCTTGAGTGAACAACGTGACCATGAGTCGGTGCAGAAAAACGTGCCGGAGGTTCTGGCTATCCTTGCTCGAGTGAGCAACGCGACAACGAGCCGGTGCCTGAGGAAGCGTCAGAGATAATCTACCGATTCGCCTTCCTCGTTGGAGCGATGCGACCACGAGTCCATGCCTAAGGACGTATCGGAGATGGCCTATCGATTCGCCTTCGGTTGAGCGACGCGACCACGATTCGTTGCCTAAGGACGTGTCGGAGATGGCCTATAGATTCGCCTTCGGTTTAACAACGCGACCACGATTCGTTGCCTAAGGACGTGTCGGAGATGGCCTATCGATTCGCCTTCGGTTGAGCGACGCGACCACGATTCGTTGCCTAAGGACGTGTCGGAGATGGCCTATAGATTCGCCTTCGGTTGAGCAACGCGACCACTATTCGTTGCCTAAGGACGTGTCGGAGATGGCCTATCGATTCGCCTTCGGTTGAGCGACGCGACCACGATTCGTTGCCTAAGGACGTGTCGGAGATGGCCTATCGATTCGCCTTCGGTTGAGCGACGCGACCACGATTCGTTGCCTAAGGACGTGTCGGAGATGGCCTATCGATTCGCCTTCGGTTGAGCGACGCGACCACTATTCGTTGCCTAAGGACGTGTCGGAGATGGCCTTACGTTTCGCCTTTCTCGAGTGAGCGGCGTGACCATGAGTCGGTGCAGAAAAACGCGCTACAGGTTCCCGCTCTTCTTGCTCGAGTGAACGACGCAAGAGTTGGTGCTTAAGGACGTGTTGGAGATGGCCTACCAATTCGTTTTCCTCGTTTGAGCGACACGACCACAAGTCATTGCCTAAGGATCTGTCGGAGATGACCTACAGAGTCACATTCCTCGAGTAAGCAACACCACCGCTAAAATGTGGTGGCAATAGAGCAGTAGTGTTCCCGCCTCACTTGACTAGCCGTCTGTTGCTTACATTATAGACGAATCAGTATTTTTAATTATTTAGAAAAACTAATGCGTCAAATTCCGTCCATCTGTCACGTTCTGTCCAATAAGCTAGGTATACCTGATTTTAATTAAAATAAGGATATTTTAAATTATTTTACACATTTCAAGAAATTATACCATTCAAAAATTGTTTTGTTTCATTAGTAACGTTTAGTTAAGTTCACTTTACAATTCACACCATATTATTAATATTTCCAATATCTTAATAACCCTTCCGAATAATAATAAAAATTTTTATTTCAGGTCATGACCCATATATTGTTAGTAGACATTACATGGTTAGTACATTTATAAAGTTTTAAACATAAAGCTATGCCAGAATATAAATATTTCGGCATTGAATTACGACTAGTGTTTTTTCGAAATGCTGCAATTTTTTGCCTCATAATGGCATTAAAGTCATTAACTCTATTCTCAACGAACATACCAGAAGCGCTACACCGCCAGGGGAGACCCACGATACAACGAAATGCGTTATTATATTGAACACGCAGGGTGTTGTACGCTCGTTTCGTTTAGTTCGTCCATAACTGGCATGTGTAGAACGACTGGTAGTACGCTTTGAATAGAGTTATTTTCACCACGTCATTGGAACAGTTGGCAAATCTTCTGGCAAGCCTATTGCTCTTCATGGCCAGATTTAGACGCTGCCGTCATCGCATAAATTATGCGTTTAAATGTGGCCGAGATTTATTTATTTACAGAGTTATACACGTATGAGACAAAATAATATACACACTTATAGAATTTAAAGTTTGTGTACACTCCACTAAAGCAGAACACTACTTGCGTATAGTTACGCAAATATAATAATATGGAAATATGAAAAGCACATAAAGTAAGTGTAATTTAAACAATAAACTGTATACCTAAAAAGTGAACAAAAATAAACACAAGAATATACGTTTTTTACTAATCTATACAAAAAAAAAAGTATTCTTAACTCCTTAACTCAGTTTACAGTATTTCCTAAAACTATATTTTAATTTCCCCGGTGGATCCGCATATATGTCACAGTGATCCCTGCATTCATTACATAGTTTGCTTATTCTGTAAATTGGAGCGTGTGAACCGGCATTAGTGCGTCAACGGTCTAGAAGGAAAATTAAGTGACAATCTACTGCCTGATCGTGGGACACATATATTTATCCGCTGCAGCAACTCCGAACAATCTATAACACCACTTAAAATTTTGTGCATGAATATGACGTCATGGCAAGATCGGCGTAGAGCTAGTGTTTCCATATTATAATAAGAGACATAACTTCCAATGACATACTTCAAACTTATTGGTATACGTTTTCTCGAGAAAGGAGAATGCCCATTCCAGTATGGGCTAAAAAAGCGCTTGAAATTTTCATGTACAGACATGAATCCAATTTTATTTAATTCCTCGTGTCATAAAAGTAACAATCTGTAAATTGAACTTTTTTCCATAATGGGGATAGTCAGCAGACACGGCTAAAGATGAACTTTGAGGTTATTTTTGCTCAGAACAGCGCGCGCGCTCATGGACTGTGTCTTGCCTACATTGTACCTACATACCATCTTTGGTTGATATTTATTTGCTACACCACTTTTATGAGTCACAGGCTGAGATAAATAGTCGTAACCGAAACTAAGACTAACGAAAAGTATTAGTTCCACTGAGTAGTTCATAATATTTGACGCCAGTACAAAGTGGGGTGCTAACCGCAACGCCATCTCTTGTTACTTATAGGTACTAACTTATTGTTTTTTTGTTTTACAAATAAACAGATTTCACTTCTGCACTCGTCATACCGAGCCTCGAATAACTTAATCGGCTCGTACGACATGCACAGGAATAAATTAATGCAGTGGATAACTTGTATTAATTTTCAATGGCTGAGCCCACACAGCAAGGAATCTTCCCCATTTTAAATCATTCTTAACTCTAGTAGATCATTCAATGGCACCTATTTATAAGTCATACCACTCTAAGACGACCTGCAGAAAACATAATACCATACAAACGGCAAAAGGCACCACTATCGATTTATTCTGTTCCCTTACCCTCAGTAGAGCTCACATATAGCTGGAGTACGTACTTGCTATAGGAATAATAGTGCAAACTATTTTTTCCTTGATACTGTTTAAGTAAATTCTTAAGTACCTAAACATGCATGCCTTATGTAATGAGGCCCTGTACGTCACCATTGTGACATCAACACTCATTATGCAAATAAATATCCACCACTGATGGTACTTACAATGTGGGAAATAACCTCAAAGTTCATCTTTAGCAGTGTTTACTGATTTATTCCCATTATATAAAAAACTGAAAGTCACACATTTTTACTTATATGATACGAGGAATGAAAACAAAGTGGATTCATTGATGTACATGCTAACTGCTAGCGCTTTTGTAATGGGCATTCTCCTTTATATGGTAACACTTTGAGGTGTTAAGTGCCATGTCGTTAGCCGAGCACCAAGAGTTAATACTATCCAGGTCTTCTTGGAGAAGTTTGCAGTCATTAATATTTTTGATTTTCATGTATAACTTGAGATCATCAGCATACATGACAAAGGAGAATGCCCATTACAAAAGCGCTAGCAGTTAGCATGTACACCAATGAATCCACTTTGCTTTCATTCCTCGCATCATATAAGTAAAAATGTGTGAATTTCAGTTTTTTATATAATGGGGATAAGTCAGTAAACACTGCTAAAGATGAACTTTGAGGTTATTTCTCACATTGTAAGTACCATCGGTGTTGGATATTTATTTGCATAATGAGTGTTGCTGTCACAATGGTTACTTACAGGTCCTCATTACGGTATGTTTAGGCACATAAGAATTTACTTAAACAGTATTATGGAAAAGATAGTTGGCACTATTATTGTTATAGCGAGTACTCCAGCTATATGTGAACTCTACTAAGCGTAAGGGAACCGAATAAATCGATAGTGGTACCTTCTGACGTTTGTATGGTATTATATTATCTGCAGGTCGTCTTAGAGTTTTATGACTTACTAGCTGCGGTACCCGGCTCCGCTCGGGTTAGTGTCGGCTAAATTATCTCATGGATAAAAAGTAGCCCACATGACTGGTCCAAAATAGGGTCAAACTGGTCCAGGACAATGTATCCATGTACCAAATTTAATCAAGATCGTTCGAGCCGAAATAGCATGATGTAATGAGAAACATCCAATAATTCCCATTTAGAGCTTCGTTGACGTTTGGTGGCTATTTAAAAAAAAAACATTTGCCGCCAGAACCTTTCTGCACTTTCACTGCTACATTGCCTACCTAGTAAGTAACGTGTAACGTAGGTAAGTTCACCACAGCCAGCCTCAACATCGAAAACAGTAACCCATCTCGAACCTGACTGCTCCCAGAGATGCTATACATTGACAAAATACGCACACCCTTCTGGTAATGAAGCGTTATATTATGTAGCCTATAAGTTTTTAGTAGAATCAGGCTAGACGTAGATACAATCCACGTCTAAATCGAGTAATTGGTTCTCAAGGATTTTATTCTATTGGTCGCACCTCCGGCGATTTAGCGTGATGCCAAGTAGTGCTAAAGTTGCGGGAAATACCAAGCCGTACTTCGGTACAGTTAGTAAAAGTAAGCGCTGCCGCCGCGCCGCATGCACCCATTCTCAGCCGACACTTAAAAATAAATACCATCCGATCCTTTTGATCCTTTATTTATAGGGTCGCTAAACTATGGAATCGACTCCATACCGATTTATTTCCCCCAAAGTCCCCCGGGGTCGTTGAAACATGGGGTGAAAGAGCACCTGGCCGGCCGGCATGGTTTTCGTATCCCCCGTGAAAGTTCGAAATGCCGCGCTTGGCTTAGTACCTACTAATCTACCAAACAAAAATTAAGAAACCATTCAACTGAAACCGTAATATCCTAACAATACGCGTTTAAACAATCAACCTAAAAAGCCCAAACAAATGCGTGTAGCTAGGAACGGCTGTCGCTAAGTTAGCATACCGCGCGGGTTGGTAAAAAGAATACGCACGTCTTGAATGAGGCGGCGCGGGAACCGCGGCCGGCGAGACGTTCGTCGCCAGCGTTTAGTTATTCTGTGCCAGCGTCGCCGATCGCTCCCCGATTCCCCGAATCACGGGAAATTTGTGGTATTGCGGGGAAAATGGTGGGGAATGCAAGCGTTGGGAAACTTGCGGGGAATTGGCCAATCCGTGGAGAATTAAGTTTTTTTGCCTTTATATTTAGCATTTTTTCTTTGCTCATTCGAAAAATATATCGAACATTAAAGCAATCGCGGCAACTTTGGATTTATCTTCTCCCGAAAGTTGTTCGGACGGCCGTCGACTGCGCGACCTTTTTTTTGGTCATTCGAAATTTTGGTTCCTATTCCGGATTTTTACAGAATTCCGGGAATCCTAAGAACGTTTTCGGGGAATTGGAGGAGTGGTTATCGGCAACACTGGTCACCGTTTCGCGCGCTCGCGCTTCGGCTCGATTCGGCAATACTCGGTCCTCGTCGGGTGGCCACCGCCGTCGCGGCCCTCGCCGCGCTATGATTTCGTTTTCGCTCCGCGCCCTCTGACTATTTTCTTTTTGTTCGGCTCCTAAGGGTCGTTACGTGATGTTCAATAGCTTAAAGCCTTCCTCAAGAATTAGGCTATCGAATTTAATAATATGTTTTCAAACCTGACTGGTAGTTCCAGAGATTAGGGCGTTCAAACAAAAAAACAAACAAACTCTTCAGCTTTATTATATTAGTATAGATAAATAGGTACCATTTAATGATCTCCTAGAGTTAAGAATTATTTCAAACTAGCTGCGGTACCCGGCTCCGCTCGGGTTAGCGTCGGCTAAATTATTTCATGGATAAAAAGTATCCGACATGGCTGATCCAAAATAGGGTCAAACTGGTCCAGGACAATGTATCCATCTACCAAATTTAATCAAGATCGTTCGAGATGAAATAGCATGATTTAATGAGAACCATCCAATAATTCCCATTTAGAGCTTCGTTGACATTTGGTGGCTATTTAAAAAAAAAGCATTTGCCGCCAGAACCTTTCTGCACTTGCACTGCAACATTGTTTACCTAGTAAGTAAGAAACATGTAATGTAGGTAAGTTTTGCGTGGACTCCAACCCACAGCCAGCCTCAACATCGAAAACAGTCACCCATCTCGAACCTGACAGCTCCCAGAGATCCTATACATTGATAAAAATACGCACATAAATCGGGTTAGTGGTTCGCAAGTTATAAGAATTTAACACTCTCTACTCACCCTTCAGGTAATGAAGCGTTATATTATGTAGCCTATAAGTTTTGAGTAGAATCAGGCTAGACGTAGATACAATCCGCATCTAAATCGAGTAATTGGTTCTCGAGGATTTTACCAAGTAGTCCTAAAGTTGCGGGAAATACCAAGCTGTACCCGCCCCCCCCCCCTCGCCGGCACCCGCCCCCGTCGGACCGCCCACCCCGCCCCCGCCTCCGCTCCCGCGCCGCCACCGGCCCCGCTCCCCCTGGTGTGACGTAGCGCTACCGGCATCGTTTTCGCAGCCCCGTGAAAGTTCTAAAGCCCATGGGCACATAAATTGTAGCCTATGTGTTATTCTGATGTATAAGCTATATTATTGTAAAGTTTCATTAGAATCCATTCAGTAGTTTTTACGTGAAAGAGTAACAAACATCCATCCATCCATCCATCCATCCATCCATCCATCCATCCATTATTACAAACTTCCCCTTTATAATATTTATTAGATGGGGAAGATTCCTTGCTGTGTGGGCTCAGCCTCGGGCTCAGCCATTGAAAATTAATACAAGTGCTTCCACTGCATTAATTTATTCCTGTGCATGTCGTCATTTTAGGCTTTTGTGCTGTTGGTGGCCATCATAAATTAAATATGTAAATAAACTAGCAAACCCGGCGAACTCCGTTTTGCCACCAGATTGGCTTCATTTTATATAACATTTCATTTTATGTGATTAAAAGATGAAGAAAAATTTTTTGTTTGTTTTATATTTGAAAAGGAAAAATTTTATTTCATTTCACAACAGTAATGAATTCTTTTCGATTACAAAAATGAAGTGTTATTTAGTTGAACTTCTCTAAGTAAATGAAAGTGAATCCAAAGTAAATACTGAATCGAAGCGTTATACGTATCCGCAAATTATCCGTTTCATTGAAGTGCTCTTTGGTAAACCACATTTTTTGTTTTTTGGTCCGACGTTATTTGGTTCATCGGTTATTTGGATGTCAGGATTATTCGTTTGAATGCGCAAGCGATGCAAGATATCTTCACATGTGTCGTCTTTGTATTTGTTCCATAACTGAATTGGTTGTGAAGGAAAACAAGTGGTGATGATAATTGCGAACAGCGTTCGTATTTGGTACGCATTTACGCAAACAACTGAATCCGCAAGTGTTAAATCCCAATGAGAATCGTTCTCCAGCAAACCCAATAGTTGACATGCTTCTCGATATGTTTGGCATTGGTGGCCATTCACGGTTTTCAAATGCGCAAATGATTTTGGTCCACGTACATTTACCAACAGCAGTCGCAAATAAAAACATTCATCATTTCTAGGATGAACAGTATACATGCGACCTAGTGCATCAATGGAAAACACCTGTGGCCAATCTGGAACTGGGGTTCCTTGTTTGCGACGTTGGAATTTCTTTGTTGATTGATTCCAAGTGTAATACTTTGGCATTTCAACGTCCATCAGCGTCGCTGCGAATGGATCTGCTTCACACATTGCAAAGAAGCTAGTCAATGTTGTCGATGGTGGTCTCTCAGCTCGTTGTGCCGCATTAGCCTCAGTGAAGTAAACTCTTTGGCCATTTTCCAAATGCACTGCTAAATGTACAACTGTGGGTTTTTCACATGAAATTAACTGAGCAGAGAGCAATGAGTAGCTGTCAAACAATGTATCATGCACCGGCGCCATCTACTTAAAATATTGGTTTGTAGTACATGCTATGTATCAGAGATGGCGCTGTATGTAAAAAAATGATTTTCCCGCTTTTTCAGTAATGAGTAGCTGTCAAACAATGTATCACGCACCGGCGCCATCTGCTTAAAATATTGGTTTGTAGTACATGCTATGATCAGAGATGGCGCTGTATGTAAAAAAAAAAATTTCCCGCTTTTTCAGTAATGAGTAGCTGTCAAACAATGTATCACGCGTCGGCGCCATCTACTTAAAATATTGGTTTGTAGTACATGCTATGTATCAGAGATGGCGCTGTATGTAAAAAAAGGATTTTCCCGCTTTTTCAGTAATGAGTAGCTGTCAAACAATGTATCACGCACCGGCGCCATCTACTTAAAATATTGATTTGTAGTACATGCTATGTATCAGAGATGGCGCTGTATGTAAAAAAATGGATTTTCCCGCTTTTCTGTTGAAATTTTTCCTGAATTTTCTTTGCTGTAAACCTCACGGAGCCCGAGACCTTTTCAACGAAAGCAAAACCGTGGAAATCGGTTCGTGCGTTCTGGATTTATAGCGTCAGGAAGGAAAAGCCGACTTATTTTTATATAGTAGAAGATGTGATTATGTACAGAGATTCTGGCTTTACTAGATAATATTTCAGAAAATATAACTGGTAATCACTCCTAAATGGGGTGCACGGCGCAAGGCTTTACCACCAGATGGCACCAAATAAAACTGTGCCAAGACCATAGACCTAGCATGCGTGCGCAACGCGCTTAGCCAAGTGTATCACGTAGAGGTTGTGTTTAAATTATGTCTCAGGATGTTTTCGAAACTGTGACATAGTTCATATGGCGCCATCTGGTGGTAAAGTTTGGCAGCCGTCCTCCCCATTGCATGAACCGCCCATCTAGTGACATCTACTGGTGAAACTATACAATAACGAAAGAAGCAGAACGTTATCTGTCTATCGTAGTACAGTATGGCAGTGAGGTAGGTTTATCGACCATAGATGGCGTAACAAGTTTAATAAATACTTTAAAGTACATACACAGATAGCGGTAGTAGTATTCAAAATCAAATCCTTGGTTATTATTTCACCATAGATTGTTTAGGATCACCTTTCATATTCACGTAATCCAGTACGTAACATGGGTAAAATATACCACTAATTCAAAATATTTACGTTGTATTTAAAAATATACTACAAGAACTTTATTAGGTAGGTGGATATGATAATTTAATAATAAAAGACATTTTTTGTAATAGGATAACTAATTCTATAAAAATTGCATTTGATTGGAGGTAGGTATTTTAGTTTATTTAAAAGGAATTTGTTTCTTAATTGATAATAAACCATTTTTACATGAATTTTAATTTGTGTACCATTACCTACCACTGAAGAGAAACAATAGCACTATTTTTTAACCGACTTCACAATAGGAGGAGGTTCTATGTTCGACTTTATGTATTTTTTATGAATAACAAACATGTTTCTAGGTAGTCTATGAAGACAGTAATAACAGCATTATTCAGAACTGCATTCACATCGACATTCACTTTAATAAAAGATTTAACTACTTACACATGTTAGTGACATTTCTGTACCTAGGCAATATTTAGTGGTTTCGAATAGTACCCAAAAAGGTTAGATAATTAGTCCATAGATGTTTTAATTCACATTGTTTGGGTGTGTGAAGGTGTGGAGCCATGCGGTAAATAAATACAGACCCCAACCACACCATCTTGGTGCCGCACTTTGTGCCGTAAACATAGGAGAGGGGTGCGGTGTGCGGCGCGAGCGGTTGCGGAAGGGGCGGCGCGATTCGAGCTTTCGGCGCAAGTCCCCCCTCCCGCCTCCCTGTCCTATTCGTCAGTCAGTTCGTATTCAGTAGAAAATATAACGCCGTAACGGGAGGTCGCGCGCGCTCTCCGTAACATTAACGCGAGCAGTTCAACTGCCATTATATCATTCGGTCATATCATAATGCATAGAAGGATAAACATAGACTAGATTAAATATCCGTAGATAGGTATACTTCAAATAAATTTGCGCACGCATGTGAATAAAAACAACCCTATTAAGTAAACAATACGGTGATTATCAGAACTGAGTGAAATAACTTCTAAATAATGTCAGCCCAGGACTTCGGCTGCACGCTGTGACGAGAACTTTGGAAATGGAAGGTCGCGTGAGTGCAGTGATATTATGAGAGTGTCCAGTTCGGCATGGAGACGTCGTATTGCACGATGCTAAGACTGGTGTGGCTGGCTTGCGCGGCGGCGGCATCGCTCGCGCCCGCCGGCGACCACTGCGCGGGGGCCGTCGGTGGCGGCGACGTCGCGTGTCGCGTGCGCACGCTCGACGCGGCCGGCACGAGCCTGCAATCGGCGCCCGCCGCCGGCGCCGCGCGCCTCGCCGTCGCCTGCAGCCCGCTTCTGCTGTTCGAGAGCGCGCTGCGGCCGCACTACTTCCGCCGCCTTCCCGGACTGTCCGAACTCTCCATCGTCGACTGCAAGCTGCCGGAGCTGCCGGCCGACACGTTCGAGGGGCTCCGCGAGCTCAAGCGCCTCTCGATCTGGACGCGCAACTCCGACTGGAGCCCGAGCCGCAGTCTCGAGCTCGCGCCGGGCGCCTTCCGGGGCCTCCGCGAGCTGCACACGCTCGACCTCGCGCACAACAACTTGCGAGCGATCCGTGACGACGTCCTCTGCCCTCTCGACAACCTCGTCGTGCTCAACCTGACGCGGAACCGGCTGCGCTCGGCCGAGCGGCTCGGCTTCGGCGCCGCTGGCTGCGAAGGCGGCGCGAGCGTGCAGACGCTCGACCTTAGCCACAACGAGCTGACGGCGCTCGAGCCCGACTCGGACGTGTCGCGCCTGCGGAGGCTGCGGAGCCTCGCTCTGCAGCACAACAACATCTCACGCGTGGCGCCGGACGCGCTCGCCGGCTTGCTCGCGCTGCGCACGCTCAATCTGTCCCACAATGCGCTCGACTCGCTCCCCGATGGCCTGTTCGCGAGCGCGCGGGAGCTGCGCGAGGTTTATTTGAACGGCAACATGCTCTTCGAACTGGCGAAGGGAATATTTCATCGACTCGAGCAGCTGCTCGTTCTCGATCTTTCGAGCAACACACTGACGAGCAATCACATCGACGACGGCACGTTCGTGGGTCTCATCAGACTGATCGTACTGAATCTCTCGCATAACGCCCTCACGCGTGTCGACGGCAAGACTTTCAAGGATTTGTTTTTCCTGCAAATATTGGATTTGAGAAATAACTCCATCGGCTACATTGAGGAGAACGCGTTCCTGCCGCTGTACAACCTGCACACGCTGAACCTTGCCGAGAACCGGCTCCACACCGTCGACGAACATCTGTTCAACGGATTGTATGTGCTCAGCAAGCTCACTCTCAATAATAACCTGCTTGCCGACGTGCACCCGCGCGCCTTCCGCAACTGCTCCGACCTGAAGGAGCTCGACCTAAGCTCAAATCAGATCACCGAAGTTCCTCGGGCTATATCGGAGCTGGCCTTCCTAAAAACACTCGATTTGGGCGAAAATCAAATATCGCAATTCAAGAACGGATCCTTCAAAAATCTGGGACAGCTGACCGGACTGAGATTGATAGAAAATCAGATCGGAAACCTCACGGTGGGTATGTTTTGGGATCTTCCGAGCTTGCAAGTACTGAATCTGGCCAAGAACAAAATTCAATCGATCGAGCGTGGTACATTCCACCGGAATGGGCAGCTGGAGGCGATTCGGCTCGACGGAAATTTTGTGTCTGACATCAACGGAGTATTCTCTACCTTGACGAGCTTGCTGTGGCTTAACCTGTCCGAGAATCATCTGGTCTGGTTCGACTATGCTTTCATCCCCCCTAATCTAAAGTGGTTGGACATTCACGGAAACTTTATCGAACACTTAGGAAATTATTATAAAATACAAAATGAAATTCGTGTAAAAACTTTGGACGTAAGTCATAATCGCTTAGTGGAAATATCGCCAATGGCTATTCCTAATAGTGTAGAGTTGCTCTTCATAAACAATAACTTTATAAATAATGTACAAGTAAACTCGTTCGTGGAGAAAAAGAACTTGACACGTGTGGACATGTACGCTAATGAAATTGTGAAAATGGACCTCAACAGTTTGCGCCTCTCTCCTGTACCAACCGATCGAAGTCTGCCCGAGTTCTACGTCGGAGGCAACCCGTTTCACTGTGACTGTAGCATGGAGTGGCTGCCTCTCATAAACAATATGACGTCCATGAGGCAGCACCCGCGTGTTATGGACCTAGAAAATGTTATGTGCAAGATGACCCATTCCCGGAGTGTGACTCATCTTCCGCTCACTTCCATACAATCGTCCGACTTTCTGTGCCAGTACGACACTCACTGTTTTGCTCTGTGCCACTGCTGCGACTTCGACGCGTGCGATTGCGAGATGACCTGTCCCCAGAACTGTTCCTGCTACCACGACCCCCTGTGGAACACCAACGTAGTCGACTGCTCCGGGCAGCGCGTGATAGACATTCCCCACAGAATTCCCATGGATGCGACGGACGTTTACCTCGACGGAAACAATTTCAAGGAGCTGTTAAATCACGGATTTATCGGTCGAAAAAACATGCGCGCGCTGTATGCGAACGGCAGCGGCATCGAAACCATACAGAACCGGACGTTCGCCGGCTTAAGCGCGCTTCGAGTGCTCTCCCTCGCGAGCAACAAGCTCACGGAGCTGCGCGGCTACGAGTTCGAGCAGCTCCCTAACTTGCAGGAGCTCTTCCTGCAAAACAACCTAATAAGCTACATATCCAACGTTACTTTTGCGCCGCTCAACTCGATCCGAGTCTTGAGACTGGATGGAAACAGATTAGTAGATTTCTCTCTGTGGACTTTCACCGATAACGCGCAGTTGAGCGCGCTCTCGATCGGCAACAATCTGTGGTCGTGCAAATGCAAGTACCTGAGAAGCATGACCTCATACCTCGCAGAGAACTGGCAAAAAGCTGTGGACATCGGCGAAGTGCGGTGCTGGGACGGCGAGGCGCGGCGCGACGTCGACCTCAACGGCACCGCGTGCAGCGAGCACCGCGGGGGAGGCGGCGGCCCCGACGACGCTCTCGCCGCGGAGTACCTGCCCGCGCTCGCGACCACGCTCAGCGGCTTCGTGCTCGCCCTCCTCGCGCTCGTGCTGCTGTTCGCGTACCGGGACGCGCTGCGCGTCGCGCTCTACACCCACTGCGGGGTGCGGCCCTGCGCCGCCGCCCCGGCCGACGACCGCGACGGGGACTACCTGTACGACGCGTACGTGTGCTACAGCCCCAAGGACGAGGAGTTCGTCGTGCGCTCGCTCGCCGCCGAGCTGGAGCGCGGCGCCGGCGCGTCGGCCGCCTACCGGCTGTGCCTCCACCACCGCGACGTGCCGACCGCGCCCGCCGGCGCCGGCGCCGCCCTCTCGCTCGACGCGGCGGACGCGTCGCGGCGCGTCGTCGTCGTGCTCACGCGCAACTTCATGCAGACCGAGTGGGCCCGCTTCGAGTTCCGGCAGGCGCTGCACGCGGCGCTGCGCGGCCGCGCCGCCGAGCTGCTCGTCGTCGAGGAGGGCGCGGCCGGCGGCGAGGCGCGGCGGGACCCCGAGCTGCGCCCGTACTACCGGGCGAGCGCGCGCGTGCGCTGGCGCGAGCGCCGCTTCTGGCAGCGGCTGCGGTACGCGCTGCCGGAGCCGCGCGGCGCCGTTAAGAGTCAGCAGTACCGGCGGAACATCAACACGTACACGCTGGCGGGCGGGCCGCGGGAGAAGGCGTCCCCTCCCGTCGCCCTCTCCTCCCCCGCCGCCGCCGCCGCCTCCGCCGCGTACGGCCCGGACGGGAGGCCCCCCTCGGAGCACATCTACACGTCCATAGACTCGGACTACTCGACGCTGGAGCGCGGCGGGCGGCGGCGGGAGCAGCGCCGCTGGCCGCCGGCTCCCTCGCCCGCTGCTGCCCCCCCCGCGCACGCGCACGCATACCTCGTGTAGCCCGCAAGACTCCCAAGTCTGTGTACATATCACTGTAACATTTTTGTCGTTAAATATTATCTAGGTTAGTCGTTACGTGCTGCTTACCAAAATATAGACTGTAATCCTATTTTCGATCTTTGTGTCGAGAGGTTTTGTATAATGAATAGTGATTGTAAATATTGATTTATTAATTTATTCATTGACTAAATAAATGAATTAATAAATATTAAATCGAAAGACTGCTGTACCATATGTATTATATGCATTGTAAAAATATTGTTACAACTACGCAAATAACTATTTATACTGAATAAAGTTGTGATCATTTTTATGAGCTCTAAACTTTGTTTTTGTCCAAATCTTATGCTACATATTCTTCAGTTGATATCGATTACGTTACAAGAATGGCAAACTCATGAACAGGATTTAATTAGAAGCATTGCTACCAGGGGTCTTTTTATCGCTACAGTAGCTTTTTCCCGCAATTTGAAGTTAATATTGTTTCTTCATAAAAGCTTTTAATCCCTAATTCACTACGGTTTTTAATGACACTTAGCCATCTCAGATTTCAAACTCGCATTCCATTTTTGGAATCAACATTTTGATTAAGGTCAATTTGAAAGTAATTCTGACTACAAACCAAATAAAATCATACAAACTTTGCCATTCCTTTTCACTCCTTACTGGTTTCGTTTTAGAAAATACTGAAATAAGTATTTGATTCATTTTATAATAGCATTCATCTAAAGAGCATTAAAACAAAGTTTCAAATAAATCTGACAAAAACAAACAAAACAAATGTTGCCACCCTTTTTCATCCCTGTTAATTCTATTTTAAAAAATGTTGGAATAGGGGTTTGGATTACCCAGTTTTAAGTGAATCCGACCACAAACAAAGCTCCATACAAACTTTTCACCCCATAAGAGTTTGACTTTTAGAAAATGCTGAGATAGATATAAATAGCCAGTTTCAAATGAATCTGACCACAAAGAAAAAAAAAAATCCATAATTTTTTTTTGCCATTTTTGTAGTTACGATTATTGTTTTTTTTTAGTCGGTGCCAGCAAAGGTAGCCAAGGTTCTCTTGATTGGCGCAGCGCGTGCCCGGCTGACCCCGACTCAAAAATAACAATAATCGTAACTACAAAAATGGCAATTATTTTTTTACTTTTAAGTGCTTTTTCTTTGATGTCGGATATTTTTTTTTGTGTTTTTTTTGTATTTGTTTATTTTTAGCGAATCTGAAGTACACTAACTAAATTGTACACGTCCTTTCCAATAAAAAAAGAAAGTTGATCAAAATCGGTTGGCGTTATATTGAGTTATTCGTCCATTAGTCGCGCACATACTTAAAAGAAATTTAAGACTTATATGATTTTCTCATTGATATCATTGTCAGAACTAAACCAAATTAAAATACTTTCATATAAAAAAAATATCATCAAAATCGGTTCACCTAGGCGAAAGTTATGAGGTAACAAACATAAAAAAAAACAAAAAAAAACATACAGACGAATTGATAACCTCCTCCTTTTTTGAAGTCGGTTAAAAAATTGCCGACCCTTTTCGCTCCTTAAAGAATTTTATAAAATGCTGAAATAAATGTTTAATTAATTGTATTGAAGAGCATTAAGCCCCGGTTGCACGAAGAGACGGCTGAGTTAATCAATGTTCAATCACGTCACTTTTAGTGATCCGCATAGAATTCCCTCCATACTGTCCACACAAAGTGACGTGTTTGATCATACTTTGACGATGATTTTGATTTTTTGTCCTTTCGTGCACTCGGCCCTAAGACTCAGTTTCGAATAAATCTGACCACAAAGAAAGCAGATCTATACTAACTACGGTCGTTCTAGGGTCTCATGTCGCTTTAAGTACATCAAGGATCGCACGCATCTTCAACTGAAACTGACGTAAAAACATGTTGCATAAAAACATTTAACAAAAAAATAACCGACTTCAAAGAAAAAGCACTAAAAAGTAAAAAAATAATTTCCATTTTTGTAGTTACGTTTTCTGTTATTTTTTGAGTCGGCGTCAGCCGGGCACGCGCTGCGCCAATCAAGAGAACCTAACCTAACCTAACCTAACCTAACCTAACCTTGGCTGACACCGACTCAAAAATAACAGAAATCGTAACTACAAAAATGGAAATTATTTTTTAATTTTTAGTGCTTTTTCTTTGAAGTCGGTTATTTTTTTTGTTTTATTTATTTAAATATAATATTAACAGATGAAAATTTTAAAAACATGAAAAAGAAAATAAACGAAGACACAGGGGTTAAGAGCCAAGGTAAAATACTTCGTCCAACGGCGACACGTATGGCAGTGTTCCCATCACGCTTGCTGCATTGCCCCTCTGGATAGCAATGCTCAGTCTTTGTGTTAAATAACTTGCCGACATTTTGTCTCCTGTTAAGTCAATAATTTTCTTTCCGATTTCATAAATAAAGGATTTGGCGCTCTCACACCACGGGCCGAAGGTCTCAACCGCGAAAGGAACAAATAAATAATTTTGATCGGTTATTGCCTGGTATTTTTTTATTAATTTAATTTTTTTGTTAATTTTTTTTTTATTTGTTTATTTTTAGTGAATCTGAAGTACACTTACTAATTTGTACACGTCCTTTCCAATAAAAAAAGAATCACCGAAATCGGTTGGCGTTATATTGAGTTATTCGTCCATTTGTCGCGCACATCTTAATACAAATTTAAGACTTTTATTTAAGATTTTCTCATGGATATCATTGTCAGAACTTAACCAAATTAAAATGGGACCACTTGGGAAGCACTAGCTATCATTTAAAAAAATAATCATCAAAATCGGTTCACCCAGGCAAAAGTTATGAGGTAACAAACATAAAAAAAAAAACAAAAAAAAAAACATACAGACGAATTGATAACCTCCTCCTTTTTTGAAGTCGGTTAAAAAAACCTAGTGCAGCATACCTGTAGCGAGATCTGTAGGTACATATAAACAGAAACCATAAGCTTCATTGCACAATGCATGCTGCGTCCAATTGTTACTGGCTTTCGTTGAAAAATATTTTGATTGTATCATGTTCAAAGAAAGACGTGAGGTGACTGCTAGAGGGCTAGAGGGGCCCGCTTGAACAGTAGCGGTACCACTAAAACAATCATGTAAGTATGTAGTTAGTAGGTAATACATTAGAGTGTTAAGAGAGGATTTGAGGAAAATATTTTGATAAATTAAAAGTAAAAAAAAAGTACAAGCAAGTAAACAAAATAATAACGCTGAATCAGTCTGGAAGCGGATGTACTAATGAAAAAGCCATGCAAACACAAAAGTTACATTTTCTTAGTACGTTTTTTTATTATAGCCTTATACACTAAATCAAGGATAACATTATTTTTGAAATTCTAAGTTTTTTTTCTTAGTGCCACCCACTGCATGGCTTTGGCCTCTCTTGACCGTATTATAGGCCTTGAGGTTTGGTCATTTAAAGACATCTCCCCTGGTGACCAACAACATCTAGGAGAGTATGAATAAATATTTAATATCATTAACCTAGTACGTACGATATTTAAATTAAGATAGCAACAAAAATAGAAGAATAATTCCTAAATCCAAAAAACTGTTGTCGCTTGATAGTAACCTTTCAGAAAAGGAAATATTTTTAATTTACAACTCCAAAAAGTTGTCGGTTATAAAATTCTTTAACCGAGTTTGCAAGATTTGGTTCTATACGTAAATAATGGATGCTGGGACCGTTAGACGGGTAAGATCCGCGCTGGGGGCCCATTCAGGTAGGAGTGAGTTCGAATTCGTCGTTAAATATCAACTCCCTTTTTAGGGTTCCGTACCCAAAGGGTGCCAACGGAACCCTATTACTAAGCCTCCGCTGTCCGTCCGTCCGTCTGTCACAGGGCTGTATCTCAGTAACCGTAACAGATAGACAGCTGACATTTTCACAGAGTGCGTATTTATTTTGCCGCTATAAAAACAATTATGTAACATTAAAAAATAATTAAAATTAAAGGGGCCCCACAGTGGACATACAAAAAACGTATTTTTTTGTATTAAATATTTTACGATGGTACGGAACCCTTCGTGTGCGAGTCCGACTCCGGTTTTTTTAAAATATTTCATCATCATTTTAGTTTGGTAAAAATCTGGTTTGTCCCATAAATACGTTGTAAGTATAAATGACAGTTCCGTTGTTTATATAATTATATATTTCCCAGCTATTTTTAGGTTAACTCACTCCCGAACTCAAACTCACTTTTACCTGAATGAGCCCCCTGGTTCTCAGACCAAGTTGGAGGAAGGACTCCGTGCCATCGTACAATATTTAACACAACAAAATCACGTTTCCCTGTTTGTTTTTTGTTTTATTTTAATTTCTGACCGAGCGAAGAGCCATGCTCGACCGTGTGTTCGACTTTTACCTCCACAGGGCTAGAGGTCGCATTTCTCAACCGATTCTCGTGAAATCGTGTAAGCAAATTCGACAATTTTATATATATTTATTTAGATTTTCACTGTTGTTCGACATAATACTTAATGTTTACGGATATACAGTGTTAAAAAGGGCTTACTTCTTTCCGACGTTTCGTCCACCACGTTGCGGACATCATCAGGACGAAACGTCGGAAAGAAGTAAGCCCTTTTTAAGGTGGCCCAACCCGGCGGCCTCAACTCATTTGCGGGCACACGGTACAAAACCGTGCTGTTGCGCTCTGGGACCTTCTCTGTTTCTAAGAATAAGACAGGCTCCGTGATGAGGAAGATGCAACCTGTCCACAAAAAAGACAATGTGCATAGTGTATGATTTGGTAAGATTTACGAAAATTTTAATTTCAAAACGACTTATAGCTAAAAGTAAACCACGACCGCTGTAGTCAAAAATCTAACAAAAACCAAATAGATTCTAAATCTTGTATAAATAAGCTATGTCTGATGACTAATCTTTTTAAGATCTTCTTACTTTATCATTGCGTAATCCACTTCCAAAGTTATTGTATAAAACGCGCGAAAAATCCAAACTTTCGGACGTTATAACTTGGAAACCAAACACAATTTTACAATGCCAATGGTCATCAGACATCTAGTTCGATCAAATAAAGCTATTTCGAGCAAAATTTTGGATCTCTGACAAGAAATATAGGCGTGATCTTCTTTCCCCTTTTGTATGGGGAGATGAGCGGGTTGGGCCACCTTAAGGGCCTTGTACTAGCCAAATCGCAAAGTTAGACGAGGCACCCCAAGTTAACTAACTAAGTCTGATGATTATAAGTGTCATTCTTACAATATATGATTCCTTGTCTAGGAATCGAATTATTTTCGTTAATGTATGTTTCCTTTTTCTATACAAAATACATTGCGGAAACGGTGTCCATTTCCGAACTTTTTTGACTAAATGTAGAAATCTAAAAGCAAATGGAATTTTTTGTTTATGCATATATGCTGTTTTTGCTTATATCTAGAAATCGAATTACTTTCAGATTTCTAATGAGAAAAATCAACTTTTTTATTTTTATTATTATTTAAATAAATGATGGAATAAAAAAATATTAACAATCCATTATCAGTCTGGAGTTCTATTTGGATTTGCTGAAGCGTTTCACTACATATTATTACATTTGTTAAAAAGTGCATTTGTATGGCGCGAGTAGCCTTAACACTGTTGAAAACATTAAGTATTATTTTAAGTATATATATAGTTTTTTTTGTTGAGCAAGTTTTTGAAAAAATGACAAATGTTCAAAAAGACAGACTTACGAGGTTTACAGCTCATAGAGCCACTGCAATAGAAATACACACTGACAATTTCAACTGTCTACCTATTACGGTTCGTGAGATACAGCACGCTGATAGACGGACGGACGGACAGCGGAGGCTTAGTAACAGGGTTCCGTTGGCACACTTTGTGTAAGAAACCCTAAAAATTGCCAACAGTTACCCGAAAATATATCATATTTATTTATTTCTGGAGGTTTTACTGCCTATACGGTGTCCGGTTTACTGCCTGCCATACGAATTGGCAGAAAAACTTAAAAGACTGGTAGTGTTGGTAACACAATAGAAATAGTAGCGAGTGGACAAACACGCAACAATATTGTCATTTGCCGAAGTTTATGACCGGTAGAAGGTACTGAGACGGTTCATAATTGCATCCCAGGCCGCCTCCGCCTGAGCTCTGGCTTTGTCTTCCGCAGTTCTTTGTCGATTCGTCCCCAATATTGTACGGGTCTGCAATTACATTTGTTTCGCATGTTCTCCAAGCAGAGGCTTTGTCGCTTCGGACTGCCCGCCGCCGGGCTACCGTTTGGTTCAGGTAAAAGGGACTTACTGACGTTTGTTCTTTCCTGCTTACTTAGGTAAGCCGCCGACGCCAGGCGCTGAAGTTAAAAGCTTCCGATAAAGAGGAATGAATTGTAAATGTTTTGAAAAAAACCGGCCAAGGGCGAGTCGAACTCGCCCACGAAGGGTTCCGTACCATCGTAAGAGAATTAATACAAAAAAATCACGTTTTTTGTATGGGGGACCCCTTTAATTTTAATATTTTTTTAATCTTGCCTATTTGTTGTTGTAGCGGCAAAATAAATACACACTCTGTGAAAAATTCAGCTGTCTATCTGTTACGGTTACTGAGATACAGCCCTGTGACAGACGGACGGACGGACGGACAGCGGAGGCTTAGTAATAGGGTTCCGTTTGCACCCTTTGGGTACGGAACCCTAAACAATTATTGACCCAAATTAGCATCGTAACTAATGCCGGCATGTGTTGGCGTCTCGTCCAGATATTCGTGGAAAACAAGCGCGGAGAATTGCATCAGTTGATTGAGCTGGTTTAGCTGTAGTCAATTCCCACTGATTTTTCTCCAGTGCATGTCGTAAGAGGCGACTGAGGGATTTCTCGTTCGTGGTTTGGATGTCACGTAACGCTTGTCACGCTCCGGCGCTTTCTGTTTACTTAGCGGCAGGATTGGTACCATCGTAATGGATGAAAAGAGGGCAATATAAATTAAAATACTATGTTAAAACATGATTCCATATCCATACCTCCGACGGTTGGTTTGCCGTAAACGCCAATTTAGGTGACAACTGGGACTCTGACTGCAGTTTGAGCGGCTCGTAGCCTAGTGGCGCGGGGACTGGCCTAGCGTGCCAGAGGTCTGGGTTCAAATCCTCACCCCGTGACAACTGGTGCTACAGGCTCAGTGCATTTTTGCCGCCAAACGAATGCGTTTCGATCGCCTCTCACGCCCCTCGATGCTCGCTGCATGGATGGGACGTGTAATCCTTTAGAACATTGGATCGTTGCATCCAGTCGCCGCAAGACAAGCTGCGTCGTTTTGTTCCCCGGCTCGCGCGACGCGGCGCGGTGGTCGGCGGCCATTTCCCGGAACCGTGACACACGCAGCGAATATTCCATACACATTATTAATGCTGCGTATTAATTATTTGGACTTACGACAATATCTCCGCGGATAGCACTCCCAATTACCATAGCTCTGAGAATGCCGACCGCAACGTGCTTCTCAATCATTTCAATATTTCTTGGAGTTTAATAAATTATTCTAAACTACGTAGGTTTTTGGTCGATTTTTTTCTCACTTTGCCTCGTTTTAAGAGTGTCGTTACCCTATCAATTCCCCATACTACGCGCGATAACTGTTTTACATGTTCTAAATGTTTTGGCTGGGTTTTTGAAGTTTTGGATTCTAAAATAATATTTTGTCAAAAATTGCATCTATATGTTCTTTTATTTTTTTATTTACAGTTTAAAGATTATTTGTTTCTCTTAAAAACAGAACATTCACTTACAGAGAATAATATCAGTTTGTTACGGTTACCTCGGTAAGAAAGAAAGATTTACCATTTTTAACCGACTTCAAAAAAGGAGGAGGTTATCAATTCGTATGTATGTTTTTTTTGGTTTTTTTTTATGTTTGTTACCTCATAACTTTTGCCTGGGTGAACCGATTTTGATGATTATTTTTTTAAATGAAAGCTAGTGCTTCCCAAGTGGTCCCTTTTTAATTTGGTTAAGTTCTGACAATGATTTCCATGTTCCAGACGAATTGGTAACCTCCTCCTTTTTTTGAAGTCGGTTAAAAACAATTCGAAACAACAACAATATTGCACAAAGGCGGACTTATCACTAGGAGAGATTTCTTCCAGTCAACTTACCAGACTTACAAGTTACAGACTTAACTAAAACGAATTTAGTGGATTCGATCTTTAACTAGTTGTTGTAATGTAACTGGCAGAATAATATGACTGTGTAATATGCATCTAATGGAAGAAATTTTTTTTTTAAGTGTTTATTGATTTTATTTTCTAATTAACTGGTAACAAACATAAAATACACTTAATTAAATATAAAAAAAATCATCCATTGGGACTGTTGTCATTGTCCCCAATACTGATGCAGCGTTCCCCCGCTGAATAGCTAAGGAGACGCGTTGTTTAAAAAATGAGGCAGCTCGCCGATCGCCTGTCGATTCTATAAGTAATTTTCCCAAGCGTCTCGCAAAGACCCACGCATCGCTACTCCAAACTCCGTGGGTCTCCACAGCGAAGGCGAGGAACTCAAACTGTTCCTTTAAGGATTTATATTTTGAGTGTTTGAGTGCCTCGGCCTTCCCTGCAGCTGAACCCGCGGAGCAGGAGGAACCGTCCACGTGACTCGCTGCTAACGTGTCGGTGCAGGTAACGTCCCATACTAAGGCCTTCCCTTGCGACCAGGGTAACAAAGTGATGCCATCGGGTCTCTTACCGTCATCTCGAAAGATACCCGTAGGCTCTAAAGTGCTGGGTATCTTGGCGGCCGCAAGTGAACGCTTTAGAAGGTCGTTTATCGATGCATGACGTGATAAACGACCAGCACTCTTGACGCACGAGAGTCCATGGTAACCGGACGTGTCGACCGGCGAGCCGCAGGGGCAAGTGTGAGGCTGGCATATCCTGATTCCTCCCCGGAGGCAGAAAGCGATGCGTAGCGTGTCTCGATCTAGAAGGGTTCCTAGATGTGCGGACGGATACGCCTGTAGCCACGCACCGGATTCTACCTGCGAGGCAGCCAGGATACGTGCTTTATTGGTCTTGTCACTATTCAGCAGGAGAGCGCTCTGTTTCAGGACAATTATCGGGTAGTCCCAATGTTTTTGTCCTTTTAAGTTAGCCGGTAATGTTTCACCTGGGCACAAAGCCTGCCAAGCCTCCAAGGCCTCATTCATGTACGCGATCTCGTAGCCACATTGTGACGGAGTAAGAATAATTCCCACGAGATCGGCGCAGCTGTGAACAGAGGACAGGAAGGCTGGCAGGGCTATGTCTGAAACTGATCGTAAGCCGGTGCCACCTGATTTTATAGGGAGCGAAATCTGCTTCCATGATTGATCTCCCGTTGTAATATTAATATTCAAAATTTTATTCAAACTATTTCTTAAATGGTCGTCGAATATTTTACTTTTCACTGGGTATTTCCAAAAAGGACAACATCTTAAAAAATATGTCAATTTAGGTATAAAAAAACAGTTTTTTAGTAAATGAAGAGCCATATGAGCGTTCAGGTGTAATAATCTCTCAGAAAACAAATCTAAAACTTTTTCCTTTTTGTTTATAAATGGAACTAAAGCTGATTCCGTTAGTGGGGCTCCAAGAAGAATAATTGAGTCATCGTTTAATATTTTGATGTGCGGTAATAATTCTGACACTATTTCATATATTTCAGATTTTCTGGAATCTTGCACAGAGTTACAGAAAAACATTTCACATTTTACTAAATTTATACTTAAACCTATTTTCGAAAGTTCGGTTGTTAACTTTTTTAAATCTGATAAAACCGTTATTAAATTTCCACCAATAGTTCCATCGTCTAAATACCAAACATTAAAATTAGAGCTAAGAGATTTTAAGATTGGATCTATTGCCAAACTAAATATGGCTGGTCCTAGCGGATCTCCTTGTTGACATCCTACGGTTGACTGAATTAAGTGACTGTTGTAATAAAGGTTTGAAGCAGTAGAATAACATTGGTTTAAATATTGAAAAATGCTTGGTACTTGTTTCTTCACTTGTTCTAACATCGAATCTCGTTCGACGGAGTTAAAAGCGTTTCGAATGTCAATTTTCATAATTACCTCGGCATCATTTGTACTTTGTGACATAAAGGAGCGTGTAGCGTGAACTGCAGCTTCACATCCACATCTAGTCCCAAAGCCCAACTGTATCGGACAGAGCGTGTCCCCAAGAGCCTCCGATATACTTCGGCATGCTACTTTTGAGCATAACCTACGTAGTGTGCATCCGATGGCGATCGGCCGAATTCCGCCATCCTTCTTATTGAGTGCGATAAGGGATGCACCATAAAGATATTTAGTAAATTCCTTGTTTACCTTGCCCGCTAGCATTAAATTGCACAAATTAGTCAACTCTTTTAAAAGGTCATCTCCTACTGTACCGTTAGAATAATTTATAAGATCTTTTAAGTGTTGTGGACCTAAGCCATCAAATCCCGCAGCTGATCCGTTGGGGAAAGACGCAATAGCTTCCTTGACGGAGCTTTCCTTAGTTACTAAGTATTCGTCATCATCATTCGGTGATTCTGGAAAAGATAGGATGCGTGATGGAGTGGGATGTTTCAGCATTAGTGCAGCCAGCGTTTCGTCCGTGTCATCCGCTAATGCATCTTCTGAAGTTAATAATCTCACTGCTCCACGGACGTCGCCGTCAGAAATTTTATCCTCAACTTTCTTGAAAATTGTCGCCTTAGAGTGAAAATTGGTCGGAAGTGACGT
This sequence comes from Incurvaria masculella, assembly GCA_946894095.1. NCBI lineage: Eukaryota > Metazoa > Arthropoda > Insecta > Lepidoptera > Incurvariidae > Incurvaria > Incurvaria masculella. Next base: position 20,496,665 of record OX335652.1, on the reverse strand, counting down.
TTCTTCTAATTGCGAACTGTAATTTTGGAGATTTTGTCTTATTTTCGAGGTGAGTGATTGTTTATTTCTTCCCTTTTCTTTTGATACGTGCAGTACTTTGTAGGAGAATATGAATAATTCCTCCCACGCTTCCGTGGTATTGTCTGATGCACATTTCTTGACAACTGCACACAATTTGGATGCCACGTTCGTTCTTGAAGCTCGTGGTATCCTACGGACTACAGGACAGGTAAAACGTAGATATCTGATAGTGTCTTCAAATGTAGCCGGTGTGAAATTTGATGAGGTTGGTTGTGACGAAGGTAAAGCGTTTGCACAAAGTATGGTCGGCCTGTGTTTCTTGGATAGGTGGATGTTGAGGCCCCGGATTCCGTTAAAGGGCCTTCCATCCGCGCAGATAGAGCAATATGAACGATTTTGCGCCGGAACACTGTGACATGCATTATGCATTGCCTAGATCGCCTAGATCACTGTTTTGTTAAAAATAAACTTCTTCACATCATAAATTCTAATATAAATACTAAAGGACTCTACAATAAACAGCTAAAATAAAATAAAATTGATCAAAGTTTTGTAAAATATTTTTTTCAAATTCTGTCACCTGTCAGTTGTTGAATCCAAGGCCAAAATCTACTTACAATACAATAAAATGGGAACCTTTTACCGCTGCAAAATGTTCTTCTCAGCGGCGCAATCCCTAGTCAATGTCAATGAATACTGTAGCCGCAATGGGTTCCATAAGTATCATGTTCCCCGTTCCAGTTCCCCCCAGTACTTGAACTCAAAACCGCTCCGAGTCCACCCTGGCTTACGAACTACTAGGTGCTAGTAGTCTTCGACCTAGAGACCCTAGGTGCCATCCTCGGAGCAACTTAAATATGGCTTTCTACGAATTCCCCAAACGTGGAAACGGCGAGTTAACCTTAAACAGTCACGTAGACTTAGTTAAAAACGGTTTGGTTAAATCAATCAATTAACTTTAGTGACTTAACCCCAGCTTAGCCTATCAGAAGCTGTATGTTAAGCGGCTTAGCCGTGCGATGCACGCGGCGGAGAAGCGAGGCGACTCTGCTAACCCGGGGATTACTTGACTAATGGCTAATGGTTAGGAGAGCGACCTCCATACACATTCTGCTCTGTGGGCTTTCAAATCATGTTATGAGCTTTGTCCTAAACGTATCGATAAAATCTAAAACTAAAGATTCACCATCAGCTTTTCCCCGCGTACCACGTAAAATGCGCCCTATCCGCTCGTTGATGCCCTACCGCGTGTCAGTATGTGGTCGACTTGACATCCGAGCGTGCGCGCCATCTACAGGCTACGCAATGCGACAAAATGTCGAAATACACGGTCAAAAGGTATAAAAATCGAAGTGAAAGGAATACAAAGATCCGTATAATAACTTATCACAGCAAACATCCATAACATTATATAGAAATCAAGAAAACATTTCGTCCGAAGCTTTGGTACGTCGATGCCTAAACGAGATCCTTTTTCTTGTCTGAATAAAGAGTTTTTTATGTAAACAAAAACTTGGCACAATGTATAATTGTCCATCACACGTAGAGACCCACGACTAAAGTAGCCATTATTCGGGATCGGTTGGTTCTAGCTGCCAGAGCCCAGTTGTAACCTAAACCAATCGACTGGCGTTTCAATAGTATGGAGAAATTGATGAGCGCGTGCAGTGGGCGTTAAGTGAACTAACATATGCGAGTCCGCGTTTGAATTGACAGCTTACTCACAGTCGCCGTAAATACGTTGACGTTGCCGTTTACGCCGACTTTGCGTTTTTATACTAATCCGAAGTGCGAGTTTGACTTTGACAGCTTGAAGAAGTAAAATCACAGAATATCTAATAAAAACTTGCATGGAGTTTGACGTTTTTACCTAACTTCGAAGTTCCGTAAACGACAATTCGGGTGAGAACTCGGACTGACCACTCAGAGCGTGTGGTCTCAGTTGTCACCTAAATTGGCGTTTACGCCAAACCGATCGACTGGCGTTTTCAAATGTATGGAGAAATCGATGAGCACGTGTAGTGGGCGTTAAGCGAACTAACATTTGCGAGTCCGAGTTTGATTTGACAGCTTACTTAACGTTGCCGTAAATACGTCCACGTTGCCGTTTACGCCGACTCCGCGTTTTCATACAAATCGGAAGTCCGAGTTTGACTTTGACAGCTTGAAGAAGTAAAACCACAGAACTTGTTTGGAGTTTGACGTTTTTACGGAAAACGCCAATCGATCGGTTTGCCTTAAACGCCAATATAGCTGACAACTGAGACTACAGATGTCGTCTCGCGCGGCTGAGTCTCCGCTGACTCAGCGCGCGGTGCGTCCGCGCGCCTTGCGACATCTAAGTACGGTGCGCCCGTAAAAAGTAAGGGCCCAACTAATTGTGGCGGAAGATTGTGGCATCGAAATGGAGCGAGCTGGTAAGAAAATAAAATATAAATGTTACTTGTGCTCGTTATTACATGTGTTATCTGCGCTGGCCGCAGTCGCAGCGATGTTACCAGCAGAGAGAGAAAAGCATTTTGTCGCAACGTTTTTTAGGGTTCCGTACCCAAAGGGTAAAAACGGAACCCTATTACTAAGCCTCCGCTGTCCGTCTGTTCGTCCGTCCGTCCGTCTGTCCGTCTGTCACAGGGCTGTATCTCAGTAACCGTAACAGGTAGACAGCTGAAATTTTCGCAGAGTGTGTATCTATTTTGCCGCTATAACAACAAATAGTTAAGATTAAAAAATAATTAAAATTAAAGGGGGCTCCCATACAAAAAACGTGATTTTTTTGTTTTATTTTTTACGATGGTACGGAACCCTTCGTGTGCGAGTCCGACTCGCACTTGGCCGGTTTTTACTACTATTGCCAACATGACTTAGCAGCTCGTAGCTCAGGGGCACGAGGATTTGCCTTCTTGCCAGACTTCGATCCCCGCTCCGTTCATGCACCACTTTCTTTCTCTTTCTGAGTCGGATAAGTGCATTTCGTCACGAATGAGACCTGTTCCATGGACCGGAAACCTCGTAAAACTGTAGGTCCCTCCGACTAGGTGGTAGGGTTACGCCGGCCCTGATAGCAAAGATGTTGGAGAAGCATTAAAAAACGTCAGTGCTGGTTTCCATTAAATTCTATGTAGCACAGTTTATATAAAAGAAAGGCATGGCACCTTATTCCTATGTGGTGTGATAATATAAGCACATTAGGTTTGGTATTAGCATAGATGTATTAGTCAGCCTCAGTGGCCCAGTGGCGCGAGACTTCGGCGATCGCTCTCCGATGTTAAGCAACGCTGGGTCCGGTCTGGTCTTGGATGGGTGACCATTAGACCGTTGAGAGAGGCTGGCCGTGGTTCGGATTCCACGTTAAGCGGTAGGTCCCCTTCCTTACTTACTAGGTGGTAGGGTTTATCCCGCCCGGGTTGGTACCATCGCATTGGATGAACGATGGTCGAAGCGGCAATGAAAATTGTCCGTGTTTTCCATCCAGTTCAATGTAGCCGTGCAATATAAGGAAGGTCCTGGCATGGCACCTAGTATGTGGTGTGTTGGGCTAATACCATGACAGAACTTGTGGTATTAGCCATCCATGTCCAGTCACATAAAAAAAAAGTCATCCACGCAATAGGTAAGGACACCTTATAGGAAGAAAGCTATCCGACCACGAAAAAGTAACAAACATTCTATGTGAAGGTAGCACTATTAGTTATTCTGTGGTGAAGGTGTATCGATTGAATAATAATGATGCAATGAATAATCCCGAGCCGATGTAGTGTACAAGTGTGAAGTGCGCTTGTTACATTAGTATAATCTTAATGAGAACGTAACGCTTTATGAACATTTGAATGGGTTTAACGATGCCTTGCTGTTAAGTATGGAATGTTCGAATCACTGACAGTGCCAATAGAAATTATAGTTAAAAAGACGAGACTAATCCCTGGAACTAGAGCTCCCTCACGCTCGCCAGCAAAATTTGACACCTCTATATTGTTTTTTTTAAGATGGCTAATACAAAACTGCCCGTCAGATATTAGCCTAATACACCACATGGGAACTAGGTGCCATGCCAGGACCTTCCTTTTATTTCTCGGCTGCATTGAACTGGATGGAAAACACGGACAATTTTCATTATCGCTTCGACCATCGTTGATCCAATGCGATGGTACCAACCCGGGCGAGATTAACCCTACCACCTAGCAAGGAAGGTGATCTACAATTTTACGTGGAATCCGAACCACGGCGCGCCTCAACTTAATGAAAATGGTCACCCATCCAGAACCTAACCGCGCTCAGAGGAGCTTATCGAATCGCAAGGCGTCGCACCACTGGGCTACCGACGAGGGGCCGTAATTAACCAAGCAGATGCAACATGGATGTTTCTTACATGTTTTACAACTTACAGATTTCCGGTGTTCTTCCCGTTCATGGGCGCCATGTTTAGCCTTCAACGTCAGCCGAGCACCTCATCGTACACCGGTAAACCGAAGTTATCGAAACATTGTATACAACGATGGTGTAAATCTAAAATCACATGTACATACATACATACGAGTACATACCTTCACGCCGCTATCCCGGAGGGGTAGGCAGAGATGATAGAGCGCCATACGGTACGATCACAGCACACCTCTCTCGCTTCATCTACAGACACATCTTTTAATACATGCTCTAGGATTTGGTCGTGGGACGTCCTTCTAGGCCGCCCCCACACGTTCTCGATTCTAGTAACAACATCATTAGGGTTCCGTACCCAAAGGGTGAAAACGGAACCCTATTACTATGCCTCCGCTGTCCGTCCGTCCGCCCGTCCGTCAGTCCGTCCGTCCGTCCGTCCGTCCGTTCGTCCGTCCGTCTGTCACAGGGCTGTATCTCATGAACCGTAATAGGTAGGCAGCTGAAATTTTCACAGAGTGTGTATTTATTTTGCCAAAACAAAAAAATTATAAAAATTAAATGGGGGGCCCATACAAAAAACGTGATTTCTTTGTGTCAAATCTTGTACGATGGTACGGAACCCTTCGTGTGCGAGTCCGACTCGCACTTGGCCGGTTTTTTTTCAATTGACATTGCTCTCATATGTCTTGCTTACCATGATTAAACAGCGCTATTATAGGTGTAAAGACATATGGAGAGGCGATGTTATATCAACGAAATAGATCGAAAGGAAGTACCCCTGGGGGTCCATTCAGAGCAAGAGTGAGTTCGAGTTCGGGAGTGTGTTAACCTAAAAATAGCTGGGAAATATATTATTATTTAAATAACGGAACCGTTATTTATACTTCCAACGTATTTACGGGACAAACCAGATTTTTACCTAACTGTAATGATGTTCTAGAAGTGTGGAAACAGTAACTATTTAAAAAAGTGAGTTGATATTTAGTGGCGAATTCGAACTCACTCTTACTCTGAATGGACCCCCTGTACAAAACAAAGAGAAATCCTTTCCAACGTTGAATTTACTGATTGTAATATTCGTATTAATGTGAGTTTATGAGAAACATGAGCAAAATATTTATGTACCTAAACACTGTTCAGTACCCTAACTGTTATTGACAAAGAAAAATCAAGCCATCTCAGTATAATGTTTGTCAGCCTCAGTGGCCCAGTGGCGCGACACTTCGGCGATCGCTCTTCGAAGTTAAGCAACGCTGGGTCCGGTCTGGTCTTGGATGGGTGACCATTCACCGTTGAGAGAGGCTGGCCGTGGTTCGGATTCCACGTCCCTTCCCCTTCCTTACTTACTAGGTGTTTTCCATCCAGTTCAATGTAGCCGTGCAATATAAGGAAGGTCCTGGCATGGCACCTAGTTCCCATGTGGTGTATTGGGCTAATACCATGACAGGAGTTGTGGTATTAGCCATCATGTCCAGTCACATAAAAAAATAAAATAATGTTAGTATTCTTTCTATCAAAGCTTAGAGTACGCAATAGGAACTCTGGAGTTTTAATTTAAATATTGAATCAAGCCCAAAGTCGCCGAAGCAGCCGGGTGCAGCTTTTCTACACTGTGGCATAAATAACATGCGCCAAGAGCAAGTATTCTGCAACCAGCGAAACGCAACGTAAGCAGGATGTTAATTAAAAGTTAAGAAGGGCGGGGAGGTGGCGCTGGCGGGTGGAGGCAGCGCCCCGGGCCGGTGCGGCGCGCTCCGGAACAACTCGCAATTACCCGCCGAACTCAATATGCACGCGGGCGGAGCTGTTCACAGAACCTGTCGCAGCCGCCCCGCAGCCGCCGCGCCGGCGCGCGGCGGCTGCGGGGCGGCTTGCGAGTCCCGTGCACGCGTTCCGTGCATCGATGGGTCAGCTCCCGTTACTAATCACATTTCTAATAATATTAAGAATGTACCTAAGAAATTGAAGATTTGAATGAAACTTTGGTTATTTTTTAATTTTAGAGACGGAGAGCTTCTAGCTGTAACTATTGTAGCTTTGCGGTGGTCTGTCGTGAAGTGTGAGCTCGCGCGTTGTCGTAGAGAAGCAATGGGGAAGACCGATTGGCATTTTTAAATATTCCGGGAGGTCACGACATTTTTGGTCACGATTAGGTAAATGGCTGAATCTGGGTTCACATGTTAGAGACCAACCTTCTGATGCTAAATATGTCGGTCTACCCGTGCCAAGTGGTTGCGTTTTCTAGATTGGCTATATAAAATAGATGCTGGTATGTACCGGCTGATGAATATACTGATTATCTGGAAACATTGATACCTATTAATTATACAACAATAACCAGGCGGTTACTTAATTAAATACTCAAATAAACCTAAAGTTATATCTGTAACCTAAATTGCCTATAACTACTAAATTCAACCAAAGATTTGTTCAGTTTTTGTATTGCTAGGCAAGTATGTATTAATACTTTCATGCTTCGTCATTTGCATCCATTTACCATATCATATGTATTTTTTGTCACCATAACTACTTTTTCAGGCGCATTATCTAAGTAACGCAACCACTTGGAACAGGCAGACTGACACATTTAGCTTCAGAGGGTTGTACTTTATCCCGTGAACCCAGTTTCAGCCATTTACGTTATCGTTACCATTTTTGTCGCGACCTCCTAGTCTAAAAGGTATGGAGAAATTGAAGAGCGCCCGCAGTGGGCGTTCATCGAACTAACATTTTCGAATCCGAGTTTGATTACTTTATTACTTTTTAGCATACTCAACATTGCCGTAAATACGTCGACATCGCGTTTTCATACAAATCGGAAGTCCGAGTTTGACGTTTTCACGGAACTTCGAAGTTACGTAAACGTCAATTTAGGTGACAACTGGGACTACGAGCTCAGTCTTGGTTGTTGAATTGCGAGCTTCTTCATCATTGTTTGCAATTCTTGGCAATAGACTTCTGCCGTCACTGTTGTGCTATTCGATAAGAACCTGTGATTACAAGTCCGGAAATGGTCCATCGTCTTCCTATGAGTAACATTTTTTTTTATCGCACCGATTAGGTGTTGTACTCTGGTCCACCCACTGAAACGACAGGCTAAGGTTGTCGTACAGGATCCACTGTTCATCGCAGGTAACGATTCGATTTAGAATTCCCTCGTTTCTATGTCGATTTAGTAACGCTATGCATGCTTCGACGCGAAAGAGTCGCTGGTGGTCGCTTAGTTCGTGTGGCACCCACTTATCTAGCTTTGTTATCTTTCCGATTTGATGCAAGTTCTTCAATGTTATGTTGACACTAACTCCAAAGCCCGCAGGAAGCTCAGCCGTAGATTGAGTTGGATCCGCTTCCACTATAGCCTTCAATTCTTCGTTCTCGATAGTGGTTACCGGCCGACTGCGTGCCTCGTTCTTTAACTCATTTTTTTCAGATCTAAAATGATTGAACCAATAATTAACCGTTTTTATGCAAGCAGCTTAGGCCCGTAACTGTCGTCAATGTTTCGTATTGTTGTTTCCACGTAAGGAGGAATTCAGAAAAATTTTTCAGTTTATCCATAGCGCAAAAAACTACCACAATTTCACAAAAACAATAAACTTATAAAAAAAACAAATGATTGAATTTGAAATTAAAATGAGATGGCTTTCGAATATAATTTATTTTAATTTCAAAATGCGCGCCAATCAACAGATAATTAAATATGAAAGTGTTATACATCGTCAATTTACCAATTGAAAATGATGTTATTTGGTTCATTGAAGTACGGTTTATTAACGATTGTATTTTTTTTTATTAAAAACATTGAATTTTAAGAGGATCATTGTTATTGTTCGATATAGCCTCCTTTGGCACGGATGATGGCACCAAGTCTTCCGGCAAAGGCATTGCAGGCTGCACGAAGAAGGGTTTGCGGCATTCTGTTCCATTCCCGACGGAGCGCTGCTTTCAGCGTTTCCACACTTTCATATATTTTTGTTGGCACGGCGGCCTCCAAAGTGGACCATACCGATAAGTCCCTGGATTCACGTCTGGAGAGTACTGGAGGCCACTGTCCTGAAGAACCGAGGAACGTGGTTCCGTAAAAAAAATGTGTCAGGCAAGCTTAGTGGGACGGTGCTGAGTCTTGTTGGAACGTCCAGCTGTTCGTACCGAATTACTTAAGTGCCCATGGTATGAGCGCGTCATGCTGGTTGACTTTGACGCCCTTCTCGATAAAGACGAGTGGAGAGCGACCATTTGTGGTCACTGCAGCCCAGACTATAACAGAAGCAGGCGCTTGCTTATGAACGGCAACTCTATCGTCTAAATTCTCATTAGACTTGCTCTGCAGCCAAACCCGATCATTTTGTTTGCTTATACTGTTGGACAGTACAAAATGTTTTTCATTTTCATTGCCGATTCGACCATCTTGTTTATCCAATGCCAACTACCAACCCGGGCTTAATTCCTACCACCTAGTAGGGGAAGGGGACCTACAGTTTTACATGGATTCCGAACCTAGTCTTACTGCTAGTCTTACTGGTTTCTAGCTTCCGCGTAGTTTAAGTAACTCATTGAAAGTAACTTCTTTTTGGCTACGATACATTTGTAAAGTACACCACATTTCATGGCCTTTCGGACACAACTCTCATGGCAAAACATTTAATTACCAATGTAATGTTTCAGAATTTCTTTCATGTTCTGGAGAATGGAAGAAACTATTCATTACGACGAAAATAATCTTCCTCGACGATTTTTTCACTTAAATTTAATAATGGAAGCTATATAACTGCCACATAAAATTCTTCCCTTCGACTTTCATCTAATTTGCCGCCGCCGCGGACCGTGAAAATACAATAAACTTTAACAATTAGCTGTTGTCGTAAAACCGGGCTTTTAAATGTTATCCCACCTCTTAGTAAGAAAATATTAAAACCCGTTCACTCACACAGCCATTCGTTTCCCGGCCTGCGCCAGACGGCATCTCCCTGCTGTACACACTAGCATACATCGATAGCATCACGGTGCCGACAATAGGGGTCGATAGCGGTAGACGGAGGGACTGGCCTGAAAATAATTAGAAGTAAACGTTCTGGAGCATTACCATGGCAAATTAAATCTCTAGGTGAACAGGCAAGTGAGTGGTTATATCTGATTTGTGGTTTCATTTGCGTACCATGACACCTGTCAACCGACGTGGTATTCGGCTAAGTGAACTGTTTACCAGTGGTACGAAATGCAATTAAACGTCAGATTTAGTCATTCACTTGCTTGTTCACCCGACGAATAAGTTACCACGGTTACCCCTCTGATTCGTAGGTTAATGTCAAAAGCATGATGGGTTGACCACGAACAGGGGGTTGCCATGGTGAAGCAACTCTCCGGGTGTAAGAAAATCTGACTTTTTGTTTCATTTGACCATGCCGTCAACGACGTGTTACTCGGTCTGAAACCAGTCAGGATGGTGCGAAATGCTGCGAAACGTCGTATTTAATCATCACTTGCTTGTTCTCCCGACGAGTTACTTTACCATGGTAAGCCCCAGATCAAGATGCAATGAAATACTGGTGCCGCGCCACATATCCGATTTCACCAATGCGTTCACGATGTGTTCACACGCGTCGCAATGTCATTTACACAGTTCCGCACAATGTAAATCATCGTAATACATTCTTCACTCATATCGCTGCTTCACTCAATCACCTTTGTGGTTTTCAAATTCCCTTCTCAATTTCCATGAATATGTAATTATTATAATTTTGATAATTTTATGTATTGAATCAATACGACATTACCGTTTTCTCATTAATTTGGCCTTTAGCGACATCTACATTTGCTTTGTTGAAATTTGCTTCCACCAAAATAACAAAGCAATCGGGGCTGAATAACAAAAGGAAGTAATTGAATCTCAGCGAAATCAAGGAAATTCAAACAATTCGAAATAACACGATATCCATGGTCACGTGAGTCGGATTGATTTCTTCTTCAGACGTGAATAGGTATCGGATATTCTTGCCGCAAGATTCCGTGGGCTTATTGAGGTTTGCGTGTTCAAGTGGGTCTGCTCCGAATATCGTACGGAATGGTTTGAAGATGGCATGGTTATTGCGCAAGCCTGCCCCGCCGTCGAAGTCAAACTCGGATTTCCGATTTGTATGAAAACGCGGAGTCGGCGTAAACGGCAACGTCGACGTAGTTACGGCAACGTTGAGTAAGCAGTCAAATCAAACTCGGACTCGCAAATGTTAGTTCGATTAACGCCCACTGCGCGAGCTCTTCAATTTATCCATACATTTGAAAACGCCAGTCGATCGGTTTTCCGTAAACGCCAATTTAAGTGATAACTAGACTACAGGCTCTGATTTGTCCCATAAATACTTTGGAAGTATGAATAACAGTTCCGTTATTTCAATAATAATATATTTACCAACAATTTTCAGGTTAACTCACTCCCGAACTCGAACTCACTCTTACGTGAATGGGCCCCCTGATTATAATAAACTATAACGCGACGGAGTCGTTGCGTTTGCACCCAACTCATGTAAACACCAATCAATTATAAGTTACCAATAAATTGCCGTTTGCAATAAATTTAAATTCACATTAGCCGCGTTCTTTCTATATATCATCGGACAGAAAAATACAAGCAGCCCTCTTCCTGCCGAGGATTCCAGTTCGACTCGTTAAATATCTCACGGATTCAATAGACAGTGATCCGGCCCCCGGATCCCTCGGGACTAGAGTCCTTGACCCGGTTCCGCGGTGGCTCCGCGCGGAGACGGCGGCGGCGGCGGTTGCGGTGCGGTCGCGGAGGGCGCCAGATGTGCGCAACGGCCCTTATTCTTTATTCTAATTTATAAGAGAGCGATTAGAGCACGCCGCTCGGGCTATGGATGCGGATAAGTACTTCGTTACGCAATCGCATATGTACGACTTCCGTTGCATGGATCCTCTCTGCTGTGTACCAAGTTAGTTTTACCGATTAGCCTAGAGATCTAAAGGGGGAAAGCAATAAGGGCCTTTCTTAGCAGCTTGCAATCAACACCAGTACAAGATAATCAGCAATTTAGTAATAAAGGCCCTTTAAGTGTCGATTGAAATAAATCAACACTAAATAGTCGTCACCGAAACTAATGCTAACGCTAAGTAGTACTTTGTGACGCCACTTTGACACGTTTTGTATGGACGAAATCTAGAGTAATGCCAGCTGACGTCACAAAGTACTACTTTTAGTTAGTCTTAGTTTCTGTTACGACTATTTATCTCAGCCTTAGTGAAAACCATTGGCATTGTAAAATTGTAAATAGTTAGTTCCTAAGATCCGAAAGTTCGATATTATTGCGCGTTTTATGCAATAAGTTTGGTCGTGTATTACTCGTTCCATGAAGATTCTAAATCAATTAAGTTATGGTTTGATTTTTTACTACAGCGTCCGTGATTTACTTTCATTTAAATTTTTTTTTTAAATAATATAAGCAACTCATTAAAACTGTTTTACGGTATGACCGTTGGATTGGTTGGTCCAAACTTTGATATTTCGATTTTTTTACGGGTTTTTATTCTTAACCGACGCTGACATAAAATAAAAATATACCCAAATATTGGAGGTTAGCGTCATATGGAACCTTTACAAATGTTCGTAGTAAGTGAGCGTAAGAGGCGACATAAGTCCTTTCCGGGTAAAATGTAGCCCTACAATATAAGGAATATTCTGAACGTTCTTGGTTCTGGCATGGTCCCTAGTTTCTATGTGATGTGTTCGGAAAATATCTTCATCCTCGTCATGATCGTAGGTGTTACTCCATACCACTATCGAGTTACAGAAATAAAACCGGCCAAGTGCGAGTCGGACTCGCACACGAAGGGTTCCGTACCATCGCAAAAAAATTTATACAAAAAAATCACGTTTTTTGTATGGGGACCCCCTTTAATTTTAATTATTTCTTAATCTTACCTATTTGTTGTTATAGCGGCAAAATAAATACACACTCTGTGAAAATTTCAGCTGTTTATCTGTTACGGTTACTGAGATACAGCCCTGTGACAGACGGACAGACGGACGGACGGACGGACGGACGGACGGACAGCGGAGGCTTAGTAATAGGGTTCCGTTTTCACCCTTTGGGTACGGAACCCTAAAAACCGGCCAAGTGCGAGTCGGATTCGCACACCAAGGGTTCCGTACCATCGTACAAGATTTAACACAAAACAATCACGTTTTTTGTACGGGCCCCCCCTTTAATTTTTAATATTTTTTAATTTTACCTATTTGTTGTTATAGTGGCAAGATAAATGCACACACTTTGTGAAAATTTCAGCTGCGCACCTATTACGATTCATGAGATACAGCCCTGTGACAGACGGACAGCAGAGGCTTAGTAATAGGGTTCTGTTTTCACCCTTTGGGTGCGGAACCCTTTTTGTTTTCAGGATAAATGTTTAATATTTAGATAGAGACTAGACTTAACATCCTTTTACCAAAACTGTACAGATTTACATGGTATGAGTCTAAAGAAGAGACCTTGGATAACTTTTTCTATTTTCTAGACTAAATTGTTTAATAACATCGCGGCCCTCCATAGAGTCTCTCAATGGTATTCATGTTGCAGATTCAATATATCATCATTAGATTGCTCGTAAAATGAGTTTTGATTCCTCAATTTTTTATTAATTACTGCAGATTAAAAACAACATCGCCATTTCCAACATTCACGTAGAGTCAAAAATGATAGTAAAATATATGGTATTCTTTAGGCACAAGCGAAGTGGGTAGGTCTAGGTATTACATCTTACTAGGTCTGTCAAAGAACTTCCACCTTCCAGACATTTCTTTGGGAAATTTTGATCGGTTCAATGAGGCTCTTGCACCGTTTGCCATACATCCGCTATTGGCCATGATCTATTCGGTGATGATAGTATATGATATCGCGCTTTTCAAGAAAACTTAATTTGGAAGTGGAGTAAACGTTGCAAAATACATATAGATAACCATTAATCTGTAGGGATAAATAGTAGAAATAGCCCAGACGTTTAATTATACGTCGCTTTAATCTGTGCCCCAGCCGGTGCTTCAACTCTACATAGAGACACAGTCATTTAGTCGAAACAATCCACCGCTCACATTCCGCTGATGCCGATAGGTTCCTCAGAAGTGTGGCTCGAAGCTGTCCCACCGAGTCGCGGACGGTGTGGCGCGGCGTTGCGCGACGTGTTGCGGCGCGTGGCGCGGCGTGTTGCCGCGTGGCGCCGATTCCATCGCGTAATGCCGAAACATTATATTTCGCCTTTCAAAATGTACCAATGAGGATGATAACTCAAAGCTTGTTGTAGATGTCGCATAAGCGACCTCACCTTAAAAAAGTCAAAACCGTAATTCCTGACTAGGTTACGAGTTTTGAGATGAAAGATGTCCTTCATGATGCAGTTAGATTAAGGTCATTGACCTGCACAAAGTATGAAACGAAATATTATAGGTTATATTTTTGTGACATTTTCTTTCCCACGACATCGATTATGGGCGGATAGACTTTATAGGAGAATTCGCAGGTGGCAGAAGTGGTTGGAAGATGCTCTGCCCGCGAAATGTTTGCTTGCTGGCCCTGCTCTGGTAGAACCTTGCACTACCAGTATTCATGAAGTAAGTATTACATGTGTCCTTAATTTTAAGTCGATTATTATTTAAGTAACTGTTATAATATTCGAAATGTATACTGTGCTTATAAGAATTTCGCACTCTCCATTAAATATATCAGCAAAGTAAGCGCAAATGATCTAGTTGACTGAGCGAAGTGCTTGGGCAAAAACGTTTTCGTATGTGCAAAATTTCAGAACAATATTTCTTAATTTGACTGAGGAAACAGGCACGAGCCACTGTTTGGAACTCGATCACCTCATTATCCTCTTAAGGTTACATCATGAACTATTTATTGCATTAAACAAAATATCTTCGAAACGGCAATACAAACAAGTATTGTTAGCAAAATAAGAAAGTTTATAGCAGTGCACCTACATGAAAGTAGGTGTGACATTAGCCAGTTAAAGAAATCAGTAGTCAATCAAACAGCGGCTTCGTAATATCACAAATATTACGGAAACTTTTAAGATCTATTAAAATATTTCGTAACACGCATTGACGTACCAAAGCTATCGATGGTAACACGTTTTGCTCTTTATTTGTTACGATTTTGCTAAGTTTAAGTTTTTACGAATTAAAAATACCAACGCACAGACAGAGCCGACTTTGTGCTGGCCCAGGCTGAGTAGGAGACCTCGCTCCGGGCGAAGCTCGCTCTGCCATGCGATACCCATCCACGATATGCGATAACACCAGCGCAGACCGCACAAGGTCATGTTGTAATCGATCGCATGCTCAAATTCGCGCAGTCTCTCAGAAGCAATGACAATGGTAGATAAGTGTTATATTCCGGGAGGCCACGATATTTTTAGTCACGATAGGGTATATGGCTGGATCTGGGTTCACCGGTTAGCGACCAACCTTCTGATGCTAAATGTGTCGGTCTGCCTGCGCCAAGTTGCGTTAGCTAGATTAGATTATTAGATTTTCATTTTTTTCTGTCGTCTGCTTTGCTGCACGCTGTTTGCTGATTTCGTTTTTAGGGTTCTGTACCCAAACGTTGCCAACGGAACCCTATTACTAAGCCTCCGTTCGTCCATCCGTCCGTCCGTCTGTCACAGGGCTGTATCTCATGAACCGTAATAGGTAGGCAGCTGAAATTTTCACAGAGTGTGTCGCTCTAAATAGATAAAATAAAAAAATGAGATTTTTTGGTGTTAAATCGGGTACCATGATACGGAACCCTTCGTTTGCGAGTACGACTCGCACTTGGCCGGTTTTTTTAAACTGAAGCGTCCATTATAATCCCGCTCAACTCTCCATGCAAACGGGGAAAGAAGATCACGCCCATATTTCTTGTCAGAGATCCAAAATTTTGTTCAAAATAACTTTATTTGATCGAACTAGATGTCTGATGACCGTTGGCATTGTAGTACAATTGTGTTTGGTTTCTAAGTTATAAGGTCTGAACGTTCGAATTTTTCGCGTGTTTTATACAATAACTTTGGAGGTGGATTACTCAACGATAAAATCTATACATCTTAAAAAGATTAGTCATCAGACATAGCTTGTTTCATGAAAATTTATAATAAATTAAGTTTTTTTTAGATTTTTTACTACAGCGGTATTGGTTTACTTTTAGCTAGAAGACGTTTTGTAATTGAAATTTTTTGTAAATCTACCCCAAATCAAACATGCGCATTGCTTGCTTTGTGGAAATGTTGCATCCTCCTCATCACGGAGCCTATCTTTTTCTTTGAAACATAGAAGGTCCTAGAGCGCAAAAGCACGGTTTTGTACCGTGCCTGCCAATGATGTTGTGTGTTCCAACCTAAAATACCACAATCTATGAGTGCATGAATATCGGTCAATGATTTATGATCACACTGTAAAATCGTGCTACCGTTCGTATTGAAATAGAGCAGCACGTGGCAGCAGGACGAGTACCTAGCAGCAAGCGGGGAGCGTAGGGACCCATTCAGGTAAGAGTGAGTTCGAGTTCGGGAGTGAGTTAACCTAAAAATAGCTGGGAAAAAGATTATTATTTAAATAACGGAGCCGGTATTTATACTTCCGACGTATTTACGGGACGGACCCGATTTTTACCTAACCGTAATGATGTTCAAGAAGTGTGGAAACATTGACTATTTAAAAAAGTGAGTTGATATTTAGTGACGAATTCGAACTCACTCTTGCCCTGAATGGACCCCCTCGCCACCGTACGGCCGTACGCGCGGCTCTAATGAGCGCGGTGAACCTATAATTGCATCTCGAATGATCTTCCAAACACCTCTTTCCGTGTTAATCGCTCTAAAAGGTTATTAAGCTTAATGAGTTCGTCTGGCAACATCCGTCCGGCGAGAGAGCTGGAGATCAATTTTTGCGAAAGTTCGTTTACATACGGAATGCACACTCCTGAATCCTTACTGAATCGGTAAATAACTTCCGACTTATTATGGTGCATTTACGGATCGATTGTGGAAATTGACATGTATTTTTTTGTAATTAGTGTCACTCATTCCGTGTGACACATACCAAAGTATTGAGAGGATTGAGATCTCCTGAGAATACATGAGATTCACCAACTCTGAATTCCCAGAATTGGCCTACTCGTATAATCGAGCGAGTCAGAATATATCTGGTGCTTTAAGTAATAACTATGTAAATAATATGTTTTTTTTGTTAACTGCAAATGAATGTTTTCGTGGACTCAGTGGAGAGTATCAGGGTCAAACATTTGCACCTACGTGTGTCAATTAATATCAAGTTATCGTTAAAACCTCGGTGACCGTTTTTATGATGCTATTTTTTCTCGCTCTCAACTAGAATTTTATATTGTGGGACATATTTTCCACATTATCTTGAAAACAATGGTTTTTGTCTTTGGTGCTTTTGGTATTGTAATTGTTCGTTATAATATCGTATTTTTGTGTTTACGTATTTTCCACGAATTTAGATCTTTCGCATACAAGCTGTGTTTGCCTGTAACTGGAATGTGCATCCTTTGTTTGTATGTTCTGTACCTCGATGAGATGGTATCTAGACGGGGGAATTGACTCTAAGTAAGAAAAGAGACCTACAGTTTTTCGTGGAATATCTCTGTAACGATATGTACGGAAAGAACTACAATGAGACCATTTACATGTGTGTAGTGTAGGTATGTCATATTTCGGAACATACATGGCACATCTTATCAGTAGTGTCGACAATTGGTCGTTCATCCATTGTGCATGAAGAAACTTAAAAATTAAATCGTTTTAAGCATATGGAACCTCAAACAGCTTTTCAAGAATCTACCTGGAAAAAGTAAGTACATTTGATAAAGCAAGGAACTGGTCGGAATGTCGCAGTTGCCAGTTTAATGTCGCCAGCAAATTCACAGAACCTCGAGTCAACAGAGCATTGTTGACGTCCGGGAAAGTTAATTCGTCAGAAATTGTCGAATGTCCGCTCTCGTTGGACGCCGAGAGAGCCAACACGGACACTGGACTGAATCAAATATTTGAGAAGTAGTCTAATGTACTGTCGCGGGCGCGGCAGGAGGCTAGGGGCGAGGCAGGGAGGTAGATGTATTAACAGTGCTCTTGTTTTAACGACTCGTGCGATGCGAGACTGTTGGAATAACTGTACTACTCTCCAAACACTCCTAAGCAATGAAAGAAACCACAAATATAATGGAATTGTCGGTGATATTGTCAACGCCGTTATCTTATATCTCACTAGTGAACTTATAATTTCCCGGATTAATGTCGATTCTTACAATATCACTTATTATATTGTAATTTCAATGAATACAGTTAGGTTAGGCAAGATCAAGTTTATCGGTAATAGAAAGTACGAGAAACAGTATTCACTAGGAAGATTTATAAGCCATGGTAGCTTTGACAATATTTCTGCAACAGATTCACTACTCGTTTTCCAAATAAATATTGGAATGAATTTAAGGTTTTTCCAACTATCATCAGATTTCGAAATACATATTCAATAAAATGTTTAGTCTGGGCATTTCTCTGAACAGGATTGCGATTTTTTTATCTGTAAGAAATTATGGATATTAAAATTTGCTATGCTCCTCTCATTCTTAATTCCCATGGCCGCCGTTGCGAAATTGTCATTAATGTAACACTCAAATTAAAAGATTGTTCTAAGTTATTGGTTTAGCTTAGTAAGTTGCTGGTTTTATTGTGTTTAGGGATTATTTTGTTTTTTTTTCATACTGTATACATCTTTTGATTCAATAAAGTTATTTTTAATAAATGAAGAGAAAAAAAAGATTGAAAATAAGTTAAGTAATCATTATAAAACTACTTTGGACACCCGCACAAAAACTCTTGGAAGAAACGAAATGTTGGTTATATATATATACGAGTCGTATAACGACAAACTCTAAAAGACGAAAGGCTGACAAAAGGCTCCAGAAAAGGATATGATATTATCTAAAGAATATTGACGTGCGGCAAATGTAACGAGATTCTCGCGGAGCGGGCCCGCTTGCGACACGCCGCGCCGCCTGCCGCCGCCACCGCGTGCTCGACTCCACAGCGCTCGAGGAAATGATCGTTTTACTTTGAGATAATGACGACAAATTACCACCGACTCCGTAGGCTAATGATGTAATGAACACTACATTACACGCTGCCTACTAACATTACGACGTCGCATGCTAAACTGACGGCGCCGGTCCAAACTTTCTCGTGGCAGTAATAGATGATAACGAGCTACAAAAAGTTAAGCTAAACGTAAATACATCCAACGAGGGTGCTGATGTAATGGAAAATGCTAGTGTTTCCAACACAATATCTAGCTTGCTTGAAATACATTCATTCGACGGATGAATTATAGGTGTTAACTGACGCAGGCCAACTGGCGGCAGCCTCGCATTTTAAATTTCTGAGCATTGCCCAGCAAAGCCCAAATCGACTACATGAGTTTTTTTGCTCATTTGAAATTTTCGTTTAAATAACGGGGCGGCGCGATCTTCTCTCAGCGATTCTTCGGGCGTTAAAAATATATTGCTTGGCATATTTGGACAGAAATAGGTGGACAAATTTTGTTGAACGGGTAAAAAAATCACTAGTGACACCGTAAATGTAATTACGATCAGAAAAATATCCCATGGCAATGTCACATCACAGAACCAGCGGCTGCTGCGATACTGGTGTCGTAACATTTTGAGAGATTCATCTTTGGTTTTCACCTGTTTTTCATTCAATCATCCTGCTTTAGTTTATGCTTACCTCATTAAATTCATTTTTAACTTTATTAGTACTTCATTTTAGGTAAAGGTTTTTTGCTGGGAATGGGTCAAGGATCCATTTCTTCTCACTTGAACCATCATGTGTGAAGAAAACATGTACTGGCCACGCTGCCGAAGTATCGATCGATATACTGAAATGTTGTATGCAAATATTTTTTTTATGTAACTGGACAGGGATGGGTATTACCACACCAATCATATTAGCCCAAGAAACCGCATTGCCGAAGGAATTAGTTGCCATGCCAGGGCCTTCCCATTATGATTACGGTTACATTGAACTGGATGGACAACACAGACCACTATTACCATCTTTTCATTCGATACGATAGTACCAACCTGGGTGGACTCAACCCTACCACCAGGGGAAGGGGCCCTATAGTTTTACTTGGATTACAAACAATTCTCGCATTTATGACAAAATGCAAGTATCCAACTCAGAAAGAGAAATAAAGCGCACGAACTCGGGGATAGAAGGCAAGTCCCCGCGCTCATCATCCATCGGTATTTCCAAGAGCGGTGAGCCGGGAGATACGAGATGCTGTTCAAAAGAACCAAAAACAAAATGGACAATTTCTAAAAATGCGGATGTGGTCAAAGCGATAACTGAATAAAAGCAAAATGTTTGCACAATAAGAAGGGGGTCCATTCAGAGTAAGAGTGAGTTCGAATTCGCCACTCACTTTTTTAAATAGTTAATGTTTCCACACTTCTAGAACATCATTACAGTTAGGGAAAAATCTGGTTTGTCCCGTAAATCCGTTGGAAGTATAAATAACGGTTCCGTTACTTAAATAATAATATATTTCCCAGCTATTTTTAGGTTAACTCACTCCCGAACTCGAACTCACTCTTGCTCTGAATGGACCCCCAGTTGGCGTGAGCGAGCGAGAGCGAGTGCGGTCAGACCACTTTGCAGATCGCGTCTGCGGTTTGTCGCTCACCGCACCGTCCACACTCGCAGACTCCACAGAGCAGAGAGCGCGATTCGTTCTGGACATGAACATGCCGTTAGTTTTTGTTTTGCTGACAAACAAATAACGGTATTTTCATGTTGAACGCGGTAACCTAGTGGTGCGACGCCTTGCGGGCGCGGTTGGGTTATGGATGGGTACCCGTTTTCGGCCGTTGAAGCTGGCCGTGGTTCAGATTCCACGTAAAGCTGTAGGTAGGGGGTAAACCTTACGTACCATCGAAGCGAAGCGGCAATGAAAATAATGCCCGCATTTACCATCTACTTTAATGCAGTCGGGAGTTTTTTTATGTAATTGGACATGGATGGCTAATTCTGAACTGACTGTCCGATATTAGCCTAACACACCACTTGGGAACTAGGTGCCATGCCAGGGCCTTCCTTATATTGCTCAGCTACATTGAACTGGACGGAAAACAAGGGCAATTTTTCATTGCCTTTTCGACCATCGTTTATTCAATGCGATGGTACCAACCCGAGCGGGATTAACCCGTACCACCTAGTAAGTAAGGAAGGGGACCTACAGTTTTACGTGGAATCCGAACCACGGCCAGCCTCAACGGTTAAAAATGGTTACCCATCCAGAACCTAACCGCGCTCAGAGGTGCTTCCCCAGCTTATCAAATCGCAAGGCGTCGCACACTGAGCTACCGAGGCTGACAGGTTCATGGCTTGATGGTTCATCAATTGCAATGAAACACAAATTCGGTACAAGCGAACTGCAGTGAGTAACAACGAAGTAGGTACCATTATTTTTGTATTGTGCGCTCGAATGTTTAAAAACCGGCCAAGTGCGAGTCGGACTCGCACACAAAGGGTTCCGTACCATCAACACCAAAAAATCTCGATTTTTGTATGGAGCCCCCCTTTAATTTTTATTATTTTTTTATTTTACCTATTTGTTGTTATAGCGGCAAAATAAATACACACTTTGTGAAAATTTCAGATGCCTGCCTATTGCGGTTCATGAGATACAGCCCTGTGACAGACGAACGGACGGACGGACAGCGGAGGCTTAGTAATAGGGTTCCGTTTTCACTCTTTGGGTACGGAACCCTAAAAACCATTTCCTTTTACGTGTGAGTTTACTAAGACAATACCGCAACATTTCATAACGGTGGCGCACTGAGCACCGTAAAGATAATACGGAAGCCTTTAGGTAGCACTTAGCTGCAAAACAAACGTCGCGCCAGCTCTTCTAATCATAGGAATAGGAGCTTTCATGCTAAAACATGCGCGCGCGCAAGATAAGCACAGGCACGTGCGTGAGCGAGTGGCCAGCGTACCAATTCAGGGCATTCCGTGCTCAGGAATCAGAAATCGTCCAATCGAGAAAACAGCTTTTATAGCGATTGCCCGACGGAAATATTCCGGAGCGCGGTACTTCATTGATTCAAGGTTTTCCATTAAGAAATCAGCGCTATAATGATAGCTGTTGAAGTGGTTGTATAAACTGAAAGATTCCTGACTCCTGAGCACGGAATTCCAAGAATAGGCCTGCAGCTTGCTTACTGTTACTGGACACCTCGCCATTGTGGGGGCGCTCGCCTCGCCGCCAGGAATGTCAAGTGACGTGGGCCACGAACGAAATACGAAGCTTGATGCATGGTTGAAGATTTTTTTTCTTTTCACTTGCAGATTCAAGCGGGTTTGAGACCTAAAGACAGAATGAGTGCCCAAGAGAGAACTAGACCGCAAGCATGATGTTTGTACATATTCGCAAAATGTTCCGATGTTCATGCCAGGACCTGCGACCAGAGTGCGGCTGCAACTAAACTGCTCTCGTAACATTTTTTAGGGAACATATGTAGACAGTGTCATGATTAGTGAAATAAACGACATGGGACTAGGCCATGCCAGGCCTTTCTTAGTTGCACGGCTTAATTGAACTGGATGGCAAATACAATTTTCATTGCCGCTTCGCCCATATTACATTCAATGCGAGGGTATCAACCCTGACAGGATTAATACTGCTACCTAGGTTTCTTTGTAAAAGGCCCGCCGCAGATTCGCGAGATTATGCGAGAGCGATCGCGCATCGGTGCCTCTCCGCGGACGGAAGGCATTGTTCCGAGACACGAGAACCTTACTGGGTGGCGTCTCGTGTCCGGCCAGTGAGCATGGAAATACGGGAGTGGCGATCGAAAGTCCATGAGTTAGTGGAAATACTGTTTTCCGCCGACGCACTCGATGTCGTCGTCCCACTTGGCGGGTGGTCTTCCCACACTCCGTTTTCCTGTCCACGGCCGCCAGTGTAGGACACGGTTACTCCAACGGTCGTCGTCTCTTCAGCTGACGTGACGAGCCCACTGTCATTTGAGCTTAGGCACCCGGTATCCAATATCGACTACTTTGGTACGTCGGCGGACTGCCTCGTTACGCACCATATCCCGTAGCGATATTCCCAGCATGGCTCGCTCCATTGCTCGCTGGGCAACTTTCAATCTTTGGACAACGGCGACCATCAGAGTCCACGCTTCACACCCGTACGTCATAACCGGGAGAACGCACAAGTCATATATTCGGGTCTTTAAATTTTGCGGGAAGTCAGACCTCAAAGCGAATTCAAGCTTTCCGACACGTAGCATCGAATGATCTTTGAAACAAAAAGCGCCCTGTGAAGTTCTTACGGACTCTTACGTGTCGTTGAACTGGAGAACATCAGTAGTGGGAATTCGTAGCTAACTGTCTGGCCGGCGCGGCGGCGCGGCGGCGTTATCGTCATCGATTGTATTTTCACTAAAGGACAATATTTAAAAAAATCAAAACGTACAGACGTAGATTTCAAAAATATATACAAGAATCTAAAATGTCAAAAAGCTAGTAAACATTGAGAGTTTGTAAATAGTTATCGCCCATGGGGAATTGATAGGGTAACGACCCTTTTAATTCTTGGCTACGTTGCCGAGACGTACGTATGAGTTTCGATCGCCACTACCGTCCTTGCTTGCTCCGTGTCCGGGGCACGCGACGCGCGCCCTCCGCGGAGGCTGCGCGTGCGCTTACCTCCCCCCTCCGCAACGTACCGCGCGCTCGCACTCGACTACCGCTCGTCAACGATAAAACACGCGGCGTTACCTCGCGAGGATTTATGGCGTTGATTATCGTGATGATCTCACGCGCCGAGGGAATGTCTTGACGTGAGAGGGGCGTGTTGTTGTTATTATGAATGTTTTTCTTATGCAACTGAACTGAGATGGCTTATACCCACTGAAGATAAAGGAAGGAGAAGTGGCATGCGGTCGAAATCGCGTCTCCGCTATATTGTCGAAATGATCATATAATTGTATGGGAATTTGGCGGCGCGTCGTATGCCAAACAGTCGAAATATCGCAACCGTGTGCGAATGCGCTCTAAAATAGCGTTCGTCAAGTCAGTTCCCACCCACACGGACCCTCCAATACGTCTGCGACTATGTTTGCATGAATTTCTTTCTTTCTTTCTTTTATTTTCTTTTCTTTCTTTCTTTCTTTTCTTTCTTTATTTCCAGGACCCATTTAATTGCCGCTTCGAGCTTCGTTTAGTCAATGCGATGGTGCTATCTCCAGCACAAATGCTGAGCTGGTTCCTATTATTTTCTCCACAAATGTATATTTTTAATTTTGTGATTTGTCTAAATTGTATGTTATGAAAAAAAAAACCTTTCTTTCTATTATCAAGTGCCAGAACCCATAGCACATGGTTATTATGTCTTGTCGGGCAGCTGAAGAATACATACCTATGTAAAACATGACACAATGATGTCGCCGTGACGGCACTATTACTTATTCTGTGGTGCAGGTGAGTGAGCACGCCGCCGCCGCACAGCTCTCGGACGTGCCTGCACACAGCCCCAGTGACGTCGCCGCCACGCCGCCGCTGCCGCGCCGCGCGGCGTGCCGGGGCCCGCGCGTGCCGCGACCGCGAGGCGAGGAAGCGACGCGCCGGATGTCGGTGATGTCGGACAATGTTCCCCGAGGCAATTGAACTATAGTCGCCTTCATAGAAATCGATGCTAATGTGTCTACAACTACGTGCTGGGATTTTTTGTTACATTCAATGTCTATTAAAATGTTGATGAATAATGTCGAAACGTACCATTACACCGCTACATGGTGGGGTAGGCAGAGTGGGTGCATCATACCTATTTCGCTTCCTAAAAAAACATGCCATACGATTACGGGTGCTACTTACGTGAACTTAACAAAGTATTGCATGAATCTGGTCTTAGTATGTTTTTCGGCCGCCCGGAGATGAACATTCTGATAGCTTTGCTCTGTAAATATGTTTCGTCATTATTTCGTCACCCATTCTTAATGCATGACAACAATAAACCCTGAATATAACAGCAAACTTCTGACCACTACGCATGAATAAAGCTTGAAGAAGAATACCTTTAGAAACCTAATGTCAAAGTCCGTGACACTGATCAAATAATGCAGACGATTGGTTATGTAACGCGCCAGCAACGAGACAGTGGTGTGTTGAGGGCTATAATCATGGAAGTAGGTGTAATATTGATATTCCAATCCCATTGTGGGCTTTATAAGCTATTCGATTCCAATGTGTCGATACATACTGCGACATTGTCACATCACTAACTAACTTCTGACGCAGACTACTCGTGATGACCTTTAAAATTGGTTTAAAATTAGAATATTAACAATTACAGTGCACTTACATGTGCTGTGATGTTCTATGTGTTTGGATATTCACATGTTCACTACAATTTGTACATATTTTCACCGCCCAGATCGGCACGATGCGCTCGCGCCGCGCGTTCAGTAGCACTATATGCTCGGCTTGCGGCCTGCTCGCTAGAAGCGCTTATTTGCGCTTATGACGCCGACACGATCCCGCGTGTTTTAACTCTTATTGACTTAATCTGTGGTCCATGATCTCATTTTTCTCAAAATCCGTGATGACATTTCTCAAATCTGAATAATGTGAAGGACAATAATAATCGACCAATACTTCCGTACTTTAATCGATGTCTGATAATAGCATACCGTCGGGGATCATCCAGCGGGCTTCAGAATGCCCAACAATGGGCGCCCCGCTCCGCCGCTGAAAGCTCGTCAATTTCACGCAAATCGACGTCAAAGCTCTGTCAAGCGCCAGCTTTGTTTCCAATCGACGATCCATCCGCGCCGTCGACTTCGCAGCCACCCGACGTAACCAATAGTTTAGGGCTTAGGGGTGACTCTTACTAGTACACACCGCGGTTAGGTTAGTACTATTAGGGTTCCGTACCCAAAGTTCATAGTTCATAGTTCATTTATTTGATAGATTTTTCTACACGTCACAATTTCAGAACAAGCATAATTATTTAAAATAGGTACATTACATGGCACAAATAATTAACAATGCGAAGCAGTCAAATGAAAATAATAATAATAATAATAATAATAATGAAATAAAAAGATTAAGTTGCCAAGGGTGCCAAACGGAACTCTATTACCAAGCCTCCGCTGTCCGTCCGTCCGTCCGTCCATCCGTCTGTCCGTCCGTCCGTCCGTGTGACAGGGCTGTATCTAACGAACCGTAAAAGGTAGTCAGCTGATTACAGTGTGTGTATTTCTGTTGCCGCTTTAACAACACATAGGTAAAATAAAATTTAAATATACCCATACAAAAAACGTGATTATTTTGTGTTATAACTTGTACTATGGTACGGAACCCTTCGTGTGCGAGTCCGACTCGTTTTTTTATTGTTTTCTGTGGCACTTTAGCGTCTCCTAACACAGGAGGATTACGTGAGTGATTAAGCCCCGATTGCAAGAAGAGACGGCTGAGTTTTTCAATGTTCAAACACGTCACTTTTAGTGAACCGCATGGAGTTCCTGCCATACTGACCATACAAGTGACGTGTTTAATCATACGTTGACGTTGTTTTTCAATTTTTTGTCCTTTCGTGTATTGCTGAATTTCGTAACCTGCAGGCATTCCGTAATCAGGAATTCTGAGGGCAAAAACCGCCTTTGTAGGGGTTTTCAAAGCGATTTTCTTGACGAAAATATTCTAGACCATATTTTTTTTAACTAATCAAGGTTTTCCGTCGAAAAACTGGCTTTGAAAAAGCGGTTTTCTAGACTCAGGATTCCTGATTCCTGATTACTCAATGCAAGGAATAGACCTGCTGCTAACTGTCAAACGCCGTGTTATTCGGAAAAGTGAACTAAATTTACTTGTTGACATGGTACGCCCATTCACCCGGAGAGTTAACTTAGTAACAGGTAATCAACCAGATATTCTCCGACTGGAGAACATACCCACATACTCTCTTGCGTATATTCTTCCAGACTGTCCAAAATCAGAGGAATAACTATCTTGTTTTTGTCTACCAGACGCATGTTCCTCTCCTAGAAGTCTGTTTTTTACCTCCAGCTAATCGAACCAGTGTACTATTGGTGTTATCGATGTGTCGGTGGAGGCGTGCGACACGTCGCGTCGCGTGGCGTCGCACAGGAGACACGCGATTAGCATTGTTATTGTCCACGCGACACGGACAGCTGGACGATCGCAGCCTACAAACGTGCGCCGTGACCACGCCACCGCCTTGTCATCGCTGGAGGCGGGAAACTCGCCCAGCTCGACACTCGGTTGAAAACAGAAATAGCATTTCCATTATTGCATCGCGGACATGATGGGCTAATGTCAAACTTGCTGTTATGATAGGTATTATCCAAACACATTTCCAAAGAAGCATTTCAAAATCGAACTGGCCGGAATACACCGATACTTGTTCGACTACCCAGCGGGCTCATCCTACCATCTAGAAAGTACGGACCTTCAAATTTAGAAACTAAGACCCCACAGTCTGTAACCATACAATATGGAAAGTATAGACTCTAGGAACAATATCTATAGTAAAACTTCAAAATCTGGAAACCAAAAACCTACAATCTAAAAAATAAGGACCCTACAATCTGGAAAGTAAGGACCTTCAAATCTGGAAACTTAGAATACTGCAATCTAGAACTATACAATCTAGAAAGTAAGCACTCTACCACATGAAGGTCCTGGCATGGCACCTAGTTCCCATGTGGTGTGTTAGGCTAATACCATGACAGAAGGTGTGGTGTTAGCCATCCATGTCCAGTAACATAAAAAAAAACATATAAAAGATTACATCCAGAAGCTCAACTCTATACAAAGTCCCGTTTCGTGCACGTGTACAGGCACATTTTGCTTGTATGGGCTCTAAGCTGGTTTCGCTGTGCCAAACTGGCGCAAATGGTCCTTCAAAATCATCTTTTTAAAAGTAACCGAACCAGCAGTGCTCCGCCAATATTTAAGTGACAACGTCGACACCCGATGGAGGGAAGGTATTTATCTTAAAAATCGCCTGAGTTGTGCTACTGCTGTGACCGGTCGCAGCATAGACCTAGCATGCGCGCGATTTCTATGGGTCGCAGAGACTCTACTGTGACTCTACAATCTGGAAAATATGACCTCAAAATTTGGAAACTAAGAATCCTTCAAATCCTAAATATAAGGACCCTATAATATAAGAAATAAGGACTTTACTATGTGCAAAGTAAGGAAGATGAATTACTGTTTTGCATGGGTTCTTAACCATAAAGTGACCCGAACGAATGAGGCACTAAATAAGTGGTGATAGAATAGAGGTAACGTGTTGAGATATTAAATTCCATGGAGATTAGTGCATTGCATTTAAACATAAAACAACCTGGGGAAAGATAATTTCTTCAGCCATAAAATAATGATAAGTGAAAATTATTTGAGTTCGATGTTTCATGTGGAAGATAGTTCGGACACATGACGTGCGCATGCATTGGACGTACATTCGTTTGGGATACAGAATGCATAGAGAATGTCCACTGTAATATCTCTCTGCCACAGAGGTTATACATGACGTGAATCGGTAAGTAACATATAAATAAGAATTTAAAAACTTAGTAACTCCGATAAATTAATATTATCAATACGTTTTCAAATACTTATTTGCAATGTAGTTTCGCCTTTCCTAGTTACAATGTTGTAGTATGTTTAAGTTTACGAAAGTCACAACAGAATTTACTGAAAGATGATTGAACCACCACACAGAGATTAAGAAGCACCACGCCTTCTACCATGATAAATTATATCATCGGGTGATCCATACAAGTGTGTGATAAACTGTATTGTTTTTAATTCTGTGCCCGCATGATAACACATAACTGATCTTGGATGGCAAAGACCAACGTCACAATATGAGCATTACCGAATGATTTAGGTGCCATGCCTTTCCTTTAGGTCCACGTCTATATTTAACTGGGTAGAAAGAACCGACTTCGCTCCGACGAATTCAAGCAATGCGATGGTACCATCCCGGGCTGGCTCGGCTCTTCCACCTAAAATGTTCCGTGGTTTCCGAACCATTCGACGAAATGCACTCATCCAACAAGTCACCGCGTCCCCGAGCTACGAGCCGCTCAATAAAGAGCCGGTTCTTTAAAAACATTTTACGTTTTAAAAAATATCATAAGATTAAGCCCTTTCTTTAATATTACAAAAAAACATTAATATCTTTCCAAACCCATACGTAATTACAATTATACCTCGACTTTTCTTTATCAAATGTTAAATTAATATTTCATATATTACATCTATACTATAATAAATCTATAAGGTATGTTCATGGAGTAAGTTGCTTTGGTTTATAAAATACTGCGTTTGTAGACTCTGTGTATTTTCATTCATTTCATTTTAATTTATTTATTCAACTTCTGGTAGTCAAACTACACTAAGTCATGTCACAATTTGATTGATCCGCGGATTCGATCAACCAGTGAAGAAGAACCCGCAAAGAAACTTCACTGATCTGTAAATTATGTTTTATTTTGTCTTTTTTATTCGTCCACATAAATGATACAACACAATTATGATTTCATATCTAAATGCTACTGCCAAACTTACATTGGTAGAACGGTCTAAAGCAAAGAACTAAGAACTACGAGGAAACAATAACCCACAATGTGAAAAGTCTTAAATAATAAATAAATTACTTAACTTAATAACCTAATAATTATATATATTGAGTATTTATTTCGGGTGTAAATAATAAGAAATCACATCTGTATGTATGTATGTTCCGCCATAACTCTTAAACTGATCATCGGAATTGGATAAAACTTATTACACGTACATTTAATTGCATGGAACACAGGATAGGCTAAATATAATTCGGTTCCGCTTACGCTAAGATGTAGCTGTCATACAAACCGAAGTGCCCCTTTGTGGGTGAAGTGGTTCTTACAAACCACGCAACGGATTTTTGGATATGGTTTTCATTCATCAACGGAAGAAGCGATCAACGAGGAAGGTTTGTGTATGTAATTTGTAAATATTTTATACAAACTTCAGGAGAAAAATTAAAACTAAGACTTGAAAGTTCCATGATATCAAGAGATAACTTCGAACCACTCACCCGATTTATATGCGTATTCAGATTCCGGATGGGTTACCGTTTTCGATGTTGAAGGTGGCTGTGGTTCGTATTCCTCTTAAAACTTTAGGTCCCCTTTCTTACTTACTAGGTGGTAGGGTTAATCACGCCTTTGCTGGTTTTGTATCCATTTGTAAGTAGCAGTGCTAGTGCAGTAAAGGTCCGGCGAAACATGATTTTAAAATACGTCCCGAAATGTTTACGAAGCTCTGAATGGGAATGTGTGGATATTTTATTAAATTTGTTAGATGGATATATTGTCCTTTTGGTGGGTTTTTAATACAGTAAATAATTCAAACCGACATCTGTCCAACAAGACATTGACCCGAGCGGAGCCGGGTACCGCAGCTAGTATATAATATAAAGAGGACGCCATTTTATCTTGATCGAAATGTCTAGTTCTTGCAACCATAAAACGGGCCGGAATTGTTTAATCAATATAGATATGGTCATTGATATTAAAAATATATTATTATTATTAAAAATGTAATTGTATTGTGTACGATATCGTATGATTGTTATGGATACTGTTCACGCCAATATGGCATGGGTGAGCCAGGTAGTTTGCACTTCACAAGCATTCAATCCAATCCGAAGTTTTTCCTATGCCACTTTGGTAGTCCATATCTGCATCGCCACCATCTGCCTCGCCAATATCTGCATCGCCAACATATGCGCCAGCGACGGAGCTGCGGCCGGACCGCAGATCCGTCGCTAACGACCGGAGATGCATATGCGTCGCCAAAAACTGGAGTCGCAGATGCGTCGCCAAAATGGGTATGGAAATATGTAAATTAGGTTGGGTTGAGTAAGATTGGGTTATGTTTTATAGGTTAGGTTAGGTTGACTAATTAACTAACCTAGATAACATAACCTAACCTTACTTAACCAATTTAATTATATATCACCATACCCACTTTGACGACGCATCTGCGCCTCCAGTTTTTGGCGACGCATATGCGTCTCCGGTCCTTGGCGACAGATCCGCGGCCGGACCGCAGATGCGTCGCCGGCGATGGAGATATTGGCGATGCATATGTTGGCGACGCACATATTGGCGATGAAGATTGGCGACGGAGATATTGGCGATGTAGATGCAGGGCACCTGCCACTCCCGCTCTGCTACTAGCTGTCACGCATGGTGCACGCATGCGCCGCGTCCGCGCATTCTTTCATCGTGGAGCTCTCGCAGGGCTCCACGCCCGCAGCCCGCCGCGCGCCTGACCACGCTGTGTCGCCTCGTCTGGGCGAAGTGCTGTGCCGCCGAACGCTGTCCCGGGCCCCGACGCCTAGGAGCTGGTGCTGCTGGAGGTAGGTGGCTGTTCCTAATCCTCTAGTGGCCCGCTGTGATGTCCCGAGGCTACCGGGCATTGCATCTCCTTCGCTCGTGAAGTGCGACCTGCCTAAGCCATGGAGGAATTTCCTCACCTCCATGGCCTAAGCGCGTGCAGATACTAACCATCATAATCACTACATAGTATACAAACGAAGTCGCTTTCTCTTTTCCTATATCCCTATGTATGCTTAAATCTTTAAAACTAGGCAACGGATTTTGAATGTGGTTTTTTTTAATAGATAGAGTGATTGAAGAGGAAGGTTTATATGTATAATAACATCCATTAATTAGTGGAGAAATACCGTTATTTTTGAGGTTTCTAATGTGATGTACATTGCAAACGCAGGTTGAACCCTACGAGATTTATCAAAATAATAGAATATACTAAGTATTGTACACATTGAAAAGGTCTACAGAAAACTCCGCGATGGTATATGTCTATCTCTAATGGATATCCCACAATAGAAAATTTTTTTCATTTATTTTTTACGACAAATAATGGCTAATTTTAGAAGCGATTTTAGCCAATACAGCATTAATCCTTATCCAATTAAATACCTTAAATATACATATTGTTGATTTGATATAGATCAATATATCCCTTTAGAGCATATGATTGAATATTGAATTGATATTGAATGAAATGAATATTTTCGAAGATATTACAGATTTAAAAATTGCGGGATGTAGCGTTTGCGGCGGTACCGGCCGGCCGGGGCGGCGGGATATGTCTCTTCTTATGGATATAATCTTCATGGTATAGGTACTTACTGTTACTTATTCTGTGGTATAGGGAAAGGGGAATTGTTTTACTCCAAATTTAACACGTGCGGGCCACGGGCAGTAATTAATAAATCAAAACTACTGGATCGATTTTAATGATTTTTTAAATTAATAAATGAGTAAATGTACTTCTCTGATCTGTGAAATTTTGGAATGAGTTGGTCGTCGCATCGACGCTGCTCCTTCAATCTCGGCGTATAATACCTGTTACTTATTCTGTGATAATACGTTTTCAATTCTTTTGTCCGTACGCGACGATAGATACAAGGCGAGAGTACTAGTTACTTAGCTATTATTGAACAGCTCGATACGGATTGAAGCATCTTGAATAAAATAAAATTATAGCCCGAAGAAACAATGTCATAAGTGTAGCGTCCGCCGCGCCGCCTTATGACGTAACGATACCAGGGGCGAGATTATCTTTTTGCATTGAGTGCGAGACAAGGACGCAACGGCATCGCTCCCAGCAAGGTGCGAGCGAGATGCTGCACCGGATCTCGGCACTGGTGCACAAACAGCGCCGTTT
This sequence comes from Incurvaria masculella, assembly GCA_946894095.1. Classification (NCBI taxonomy): domain Eukaryota; kingdom Metazoa; phylum Arthropoda; class Insecta; order Lepidoptera; family Incurvariidae; genus Incurvaria; species Incurvaria masculella. The sequence continues at coordinate 20,464,412 of OX335652.1, read as the reverse complement.
GAGTTAAATTCGTTAGACACAAGACAAGGACGCAACAGCAGCGCTCCCAGCAAGGTGCAAGCGAGATGCTGCACCGGATCTCGCCACTGGGGCCTTAGCGACGCCGATTGGGAATGTCGAAACACGCGGCAATCCTCCGCCGCGCCGCCCGCGGGACACGGGGAGAAGCGGGCAGCACCTTGAGACGCACGGTCGCGCCACGTGCTCCGACGAGTGCGGGTCCCGAGGCCGAGGAGTCAGGCGACATGAACAAAATGTGAAAACTTTCGCTCCCAAAAGTTGGTTGAGCTGTCCGCGTACCACCCTTCGCGAATATCGGTGCGCCCGCCGTGCCGCCGTGTTCCGTATCCGTGTGAGCAGCCGGGCGTGATCTACTTCGAGGCCACACCCACGCCTTCCGATGTCTTCAGCCCGTGGACCAGCAGCCACAGCTTCCGCCGTGCCCTGTCACAGTGGCCGGTCCGACATCTTCAACACGTAGACCCACCACCACAGCGTCGCCGTACGCCTGCTGGATCCCCGCACGGTACCTATACTCTAACGCCAGCCCCCCCCGTAGAAATCTACGATGATACCGCAAAGAGCATCTATCAGGACCACCCATTGAAGCAGAACACCGCCCATTCGACTACGCACGACCTCGGACCCACCCCGAGCTCCCGGCATGGAACCCCGGCCATTTGGATATTAGGTTAGGCTAAGGCCGTGTTAGAACACCGCCTTGATTGTTAATTATTTATAGTCTTCTTTGTGCTTCTAAATATAGGCTATTTTAGGTAGATGGTTAGATCGCCACAGCCCAATTTTCTTAATTTGTAGGTGTCTTAAATAGGACAATGCCAGGGTGTATTTTTGATTGTCTGTTTGTGTTTTGAGCCTCAAATGGTCTATAATTTATTACATCTTTTTTTGTACCTACTGTAGTCTGTTAATTCGCTATTCATCGATTCCCTACAAATTCACCCATTCCCAACCTGTGAACAGCCTCCCCCACACGCTGCAGAGCTGCCACCAAGTACATTCATGAGATCCCTCCTCTACACATCACACTTTATACACCGGCGTAACCACCTGGATATCTTGTAGCCTAATTAAATTACAACGAACCACCGGAAGATCCCTGGGCCCTTGAAACCCTATATATGTCTGTCGGTCTGTCCGTGGCAACCACTCCTACTTACTCATTTCTTCTAATGCATCACACCCTTTAAATAAACAAGGCTACAATTGGCACCCGAACAGGTTTATTTTAATTCCCTATTTGTATATATTAATTATATTTATTTTATTATGGTACGCCTCACTTGTTTTATACACTACAAATTAACTCTCCATTTCAGCCCTGACGGTAAGCAAATAGCGAATTAACAAAACTGAATATTAAATGTGGCAATAACGAGTTGTGTCCACCAACGTAATAGGTATATAGGTACTTACGCACGTTATTTCATTTTAGAATATCGAGTCTTGCAATAGCGCACGAAGGCGGTAACTCTCGCTCTTATAGGTGTGCACTGTTTCCTTAGGTTTTTAGGTCATCATATATTGGAAGCCGAGAGCAGAGCATATTCTTTGTCTTTCTCTCATTTCTTATAAATATAGCTTATAGCACGTTGCGCGTGGACAAATCGCGAGCACGTGAGCACGCGACCGGCCAGTCCCGCGATCCGGAACTTCTTGGGTTAGTATGAAACAACGAAATATAAAAAACTGAAATGTGCTGTTTCATTTAAGTGTATAATTTTATGTGTTCTTGATGCTTATGTATTGTGTGTGTAAATAACGTGTGTGAAATTTTTTTTTTCTTCTCGCTTTATTCTCTTGCGTTGAACACGTAGGTTATATTTGGAAGTCAGGTTAACTACGTGCTTATTGTTAATCACTCGTTAAAACAAACCTTAATCTGTAGTTATCAGGCTTTCGTCTCGTTCGATCTAGTCGCGTGTCGCGTTAACAGAAATTTACGTAATTTTTTTTTAACTCATTTTAAGTAAGTTATTATAGGTACTACAAAATGGAAAGCCAGGACCATTCCGTGTGCATTGACATGCCAGAGGACCAATTAATGATGTATGACAATCAATCCATAAACTCACAGTCGGAGGTTAATGTTGTAACACGTAGTGGTGGTGATTATGGACCCAGTTTTTTTTCCTTGGATAACGATTCCAACCAGTCATCTTCAAGTACCGTGGTAAAACCAGAAGGTCTCCACGAAAATTGTGTGTTCAACAAACATTACTACAACTTATCGTCCTGGAATCTAAAATATAGTGGTGAAACAGATGTACGTGAATTCATTGCCCGTGTCGAAGAGCTTACTTATGCGCGGAAATCTAACTATGACATCGTACTGAGATGTTTCATTGATTTGTTGTCGGGCACTGCTTTGAAATGGTTCCGTACCGTGAGGGATGGAGTTACGAATTGGGACCAGCTTAAGAAAGCCTTGTTAGAGGAGTACGATAATATCGACTACGTTTTCGACACGGAATCCCGTATTCGCTCGTTAAAACAAAAACCTAACCAGAAGTTGTCAGATTTTGTAACAGATGTGAATGATTTGGCAAATAAAATCAAGGGTCAAATTTCCGATATCATGCTTTTCGAAATAATAAAACGAAATATGTTACCTAAGTACAATCAATGTCTGATTTACGGTACGATTAAAAATACTTGCGACCTTCTGGCGTATGGTAAGAAAATTGAACGTTTTAATAATGAGGCCCCCTTCAGTAATATCAAATCAGAGGTGTCCAAAGTTAACAGTTATATTCCTAAAGCCGAGACAGTGTCGACTTCAAACGCAAACGCTTGTCTCAAATGTAAAAATACGGGCCATTCTTTTAAAAACTGCCCGAATATTTTAATACCTATCTGCTTTGACTGCGGCAAGCTAAATGTCACGTCCAAAAATTGTCCCACATGTGCCGCGAAAGGTAACCAAAATTCGAGGTCTACGCCTCAGCCCCACTCTCGGTTCACATCTCGTGCTGAAGCGTCACACCAACGCAGCGGACAACAATACCCGCCGTGGTATAACAATAATGCAGGCCAATTTAGTGTTAGGCAACAGAATCCTCCAACTTATATTAACAACGCCAACAATAACAATTTTAATGGCGGTCAATATCCTCGTTTTAGGCCAGGCTATTCAGGCCAATACAATAACTCTTACCGCCCTAGGGGTCAGCAATACCGACCTTATTTTCCGAACGCGAGTCACCCCCCGGCGACTCACTTTCACTCATCGAACTACGCCGATAGCGCGCGCGAGCTGCCGCATAACAATATTCGAGCGATCGAGGCCCCCCCATCTCCCCCTCAATCTTCCGCTTCTCATACAAAAAACGGGTAAACGCACCGGCGACTTATACCTCCTCGGAAGAATGGCATGACTGGTTAAAATTTGTTCATGACTTTCCGAAAGTTAGCCCGGTGCTATCAAACCAACATGGCGATAGGAGGCCTTACGTTCATTTCAAGTTAAATAATAAGGATTTTACAGCTCTATTAGATAGTGGAGCCGAGATAAATGTGTTTGGTAATAATTCACATCTTGAAATACTGAATATGGGATATACTTTAGACAAGTCCAAAATTTGTTCCGCCTCTACGGCAGACGGGACTAAACAATTTAGTCCAGGCTCAATCCATTGCAATATCGTGGTCGACGGCATTGAAATTCCACTTACTTTTGAAGTTATTCCAGAAATTAAATCTGATTGCATTTTAGGCACAGAATTTTGGGAAAAGTCCGGTCTATCAAAAAAAATTTCCGGCTGTATAAATAAAAAAATCACTTTCTCCATTCCGTCAGAATTTCAGATTTCTTCATTAAACATTGATGGGGCCATTAAAAAAATTAAAGATATTATTTCCAGCTTAGATATCATTAAAAGTAAAATTTCTAGCTTTAACAGCCCCCGTTCGAGCAAACATTATAAGTTGTTGGATGAATCACTTACTAAGTTATTGTTAGCTTTGGACGACATTCCGTCTAATAATAACCCGGACATTAAGTCGGCCCGCAAAATAGCCGTCGCTTCTGTGCAAGAGTCAATAGATGTCTTAGAACGCAAAGCGTATCGGCCGAATTCTCCCCCGCCCACCCTCCCTACGTACGTGCCGCTCGCGTCGGTCGGTGAAACCAAGCCTTCTTCCGGAGCGCTCAATGCCACACATTGCGCTCAGAGCGCACAGCCCCCGCATTCTGTTTCTAACGCGCAACAGCTGCATTCTATTTCTAACTCGAGTAATTGTAAACTTTCTCCAGATGAACAATTAATATTAAATAAAACGATAGAAAAGTTTGAGTCCATATCTTTTGAAAAATGTGGCCTAGGTCGAACGCATCTTCTTGAATATGAAATTGATACGGAAGGTCCTCCAATCAAACAAAGGTTCTATCGCATGTCACCCTACAAACAAAAGTTAGTGGACCAATTAATAGATGAAATGATAGACTTGGATGTTCTGGAACCATCATCGTCACCCTGGGCCAGTCCTGTGTTAGTAGTACCCAAGAAGGACAACTCCTTCCGCCTTTGCATGGACTCTCGTAAACTAAACGCTGTTACAAAAAAATGTAGTTATCCTCTCCCTCGCATAGATAACATTCTTGATAATTTAAAGGACGCAAAATATATTTCTTCCATTGACTTATCTAAGGCATTTCTTCAGCTCCCTCTGGCAGAATCGGCTAAGGAAAAGACAGCGATTATCTCACAGGGCCGAGGCTTATTACAATTTAAGGTGGTCCCTTTTGGGCTATCTAACGCACCCCAGAATTTACAGCGCCTGGTCGATGCGTTACTACCAGGTGCAGAATTCGATGACCATGTGTTTGGTTATCTAGACGACCTAATTATAATTTCCAACAATTTTGCAGACCATATTTCTTACCTTGACAAAGTTTACGAACGTTTACATTTCGCTAACCTAACAGTTAACCTAAAGAAGTGTGAATTTCTAAAATCTGAGCTGAAATATCTTGGTTACGTTATAAACGAGTTCGGCTTAAAGACTGACCCAGCCAAAGTGGAGGCAGTGAAAAATTTTCCAACACCCAAATGTGTCAAAGATGTACGCAGTTTCTTAGGACTAGCTTCCTACTACCGCCGTTTCATCAAAAATTTCTCTACTATTGCGGCGCCCCTGTCCAATCTCACAAGTTCCATCTCTGAAAAATATTCAAAATTTAATTGGACACCTGAGGCAGAGGCAGCCTTCGTAAAATTAAAATCCGCCCTCACTTCAGCCCCAGTTTTATGTGTTCCCAATTTTGAAGCCCCCTTTTTCCTCCACTGTGATGCAAGTTTAGTGGGAATTGGTTCAGCAGTTGTACAAAAGGACGCAAATTTTCAGGAACACCCCGTAGCTTACTATTCGAGAACGCTAACAAAACAAGAGCAAGGTTTTTCTACCACCGAAAGGGAATTACTTAGTATTGTGGAAGCTACCACACATTTTAGACATTACCTAGAAGGAACTCATTTCACGATTGTGACTGACCATGAAAGCTTGAAATGGTTATATAAACTCGAGAACCCCACGGGCAGGCTCGCCCGTTGGTCTACTAGGCTCTCGCAATTCTCCTTTGATATCGTCCACAAGAAAGGCAAACTCCATGTTGTCCCAGACGCGTTGTCACGTATTAAGATCGAAAGTGTAAACTCATCCAACCCAAACGTTCCTATAACTGATGAGTGGTTTTTGAAAATAAAAAATAGTATACAAAAATCACCCGCTAGTTACCCGAACTTTAGGTTGGAAGACGATAAGCTCTTTCGTTTTTGCAAACCTAAATTCAATCTTTTAAATTCATTTTCATGGAAAGAAGTTATTCCCGCTGACCATATTAAACAGCTAGTAACTGCTACTCACGAGAGCCCTCTATCGGCACACCTTGGCCCATTTAAATGTTTTAAAAAGTTACAACTGAATTATTACTGGCCCAACATGTTTCCTTCAATCAAATCAATCTTAAGTTCGTGTGAAGTTTGTTTGGCATTTAAAGCTAATAATCAGCTACCCCATGGTAAAATGTTATTTCAGAAGAAGGTCTACGCTCCAATGCAAACATTAAGTTGCGATCTCATTGGTCCTCTGCCGAGGTCTTATTCAGGACACGCATACTTGCTTACTGTAGTTGACATTTTCTCCAAATTTGTATGGTTATGCCCACTTAGAAAAGCCAATAGTAAGTCAATAAGTAAATTCATTGAAAATGAGATTTTCCTAGTCTATGGCGTGCCATATTGTATGATAAGTGATAATGGCGTGCAGTTCGTCTCTAACGAGTTTCAGGCACTTTTAAAAAGGTATAATATCCCTAAATTTTTCAAAAATTGTGTCTATTTCCCACAAAACAATCCAGTGGAAAGACACAATCGTACCATTGAATTAGCCATTGCTTCTTATGTTGAGACAGACCATAGAAACTGGACTAAAAATTTACCTAAGATTCAGGCAGCTTTAAATAGCCATGTCAGCTTAGCCCATGGGTTTTCACCCAATTTTGTAATGACAGGTAGAGAACTCATCTTCGATGGTCGATTCCATAAATTTGCAGATTTCACTAAATTAGAGGAGTTAATTATCGATGGTCGCGACGAATGGACCACTAGCTTAAAATCATTGGCAAGCGTTTTTCATCAAATCCAAGCGAACCTGACTCAAGCATATCAAGCTAATGCCAAACGCTACAACCTTCGTCGTTCAGTGATACATTTCAATGTAGGTGACATAGTCTGGCGTCGATCCCATGTTCAATCGGACGCCGCTAAATTCTTTTCAAATAAATTAGCCCCTCGTTTTATTAAATCTGTGGTCCTTGAGAAAAAATCTGAAAATACATACATTTTGGGCAACATGGATGGTTCCAAGGCAGGCCTAATACATGTGAGTGATATTATTAAATACTAAAAAAAAAAAAAATTAATTAAAACTTTTGTTGAACTGGTTTGCATTTCTTTGATATATTTGGTCATAAATTTAAACAATAACTTTAAGTAACAATAAGTTACAAAATTTTTAAATGGTTAAATTCTCTATTAAATTGTATCTTGTGTCACACGCCCTAAAAAGGAGCCAGGTGTCAAGGGATACATGGATGACGGTAATTCTTGGAGAAGTTTTTTTAGTAAAACAAGCTATACTCCAATAGTTAGGTTAGGGTCAGTCGTGCGCGGTTGTTTTTTTGGAATATTTTTCGAACGCACGTTAATATCTAAAGCCTTATTGAAAAAATATCCCGTGAACGGTATTGGCAAGGGAATTCACGTTAATAAATAAAAAGCCCTATCCTTGCTCACGGACGGTTACGTGGGAATCCGTGTTATAAATCTAAGCCTTATCCCGCATCTAGGTGTTCGGTCACAAATCATGCCGACACACTACCTAGGTTAGATTCGTTTTGGTATGTTTATTTAAGTTTTAGTATATGTCTTGTTCTTGGAAAATTTTGTCTTTGGAAAAAAAAAATATATTTTGTCTTTTAAAAAAAAATGTGCTTGTGTCACAATGTACTATTGGGTACACGTGTGTCCTGGGCGATATGGAACGCGGTCGAGTTAACGTTCTTTGTTATAAATTAAAGCCTTATCGACTCACCGGTGCGCGGTTTTTTATGGTATTTTTGAAACGCACGTTAAACGCCCAAGCCTTATTCAAAATATCCCGCAGGACGGTTGGTTGAGAATCCTGCGTAGCAAAAAATAAAGCCTTATCTCTCAAACTTATGTGTACGGTCACTCTTGTGTCGTCACAGCTGGAGGCGGTTGTAGAACCTCCATATAAATATAAGCCTTATCTACACTCCACATTGTTCGAATCCGTTAAAATCAGTTCGACAAATTCTTAGTTAGGTTAGGGTCTTTCACAGACGTCCGCGAAGCAAACCAGCCTCGCGTTCGTCGGGTTTTTTTTTTTCTTCTCTCTCTTTCTTTTACCTCCACCTCACTTAACCTCACCCCTCACCCTATTCCCTAGCAAGCTTGCGCCCTCCCACCTAACACCAACCACCTTACCCAACCCAGTATGATAGATAATTTAAAAGAAAGGATACGACAGGATAAGTGAATGATGATGTAAGCAAGTGGTTCCTACCCTTTTCCCCATATCTGTCCTCTGTCACTAGTAAGTGGTCTCAACCGAGTCACTTACGTAGACAAGGCATACAGCGCATTCACCGCGCTTTATTTTATGTTAGTTCTTTTGGTTATTCTCTATTTTTTTTCTCTTTTCTTTTTTTCTTTTAACAGCTATAGTGTACTGTAACGGGCAACACGTCGCGTCAGACACGTTCAGCTGAAAACACATAATGGTGTATTTCGTGATAGATGCCGCCTCCCATGAGGGGGGCAAAATTCTATAGAATCTCTAGGTGCAGGCCATACCCCATTTAACGCTTCTCGACAGGCGGTGCACTAGGCACCTACCTAGGGCCAAGATGAGACACGAGACAGTTCGCGTGTCTTGATCTGAAGGGGTTTTACGAGTTCTCACTCTGAGGCTCACCAATTACAACCAGTTTTTTATGTTAAGTCGGCATAATAAGACTGGTTGGGTTGCATTATTTAGTTTTAAGTTCCAAACAACCATACCCTCCCAACACATGTTCTCTGTACATACCTGTATATAAAAATACTTATAAGTCGTATTTAGATAAAATTTACTCTAGGTAAGAACAAGGATAGGACATTTATAAAGCGTCCCTTATAAAAAGGCACTTATTATTTTGGATTTTGAGCGTCTACGGGTTAAATGTTAATGACGTTTCCCATAGGATTCTATTCGGTTAATGTAAACCATTTTGAAGACTGCTGAGTCTTATTTGCCAAATCATTTCATGTGTCTCAAAACGCGTTCGTGAGTGTTGGTAAAACTTTCGTATTAATTGTACAATTGTAAATATTGCTAATTTTAGTTTAAACTTAAAATTAATTTATAGGCGCACAATAGCGACCAATAAGAGTAGGAACTCTAAATAAATATGGCATAGTGAGCCACTGAACATATAAACTCTCGGAAAGACAAAATTAAACACGGATTTTGAGAAAATTCAAATTGTATTAAGATATAAACATGCTAATTATATAAATACAATTAAAATACTTAAGCGTAGGTACTTAGTTAGTTAGTTAGTTAGTTAGTTAGTTCGCGTTCAGAGTGACACATCTTAAGTAGGATGTCGCTAGACACATTATAGTATTTAGAAAGTATACGGAATGTTAGAAATATAATGTCCGGAACACACAGTGGTTCCTACTATCGCTTTAATAATGCTGGTGGACACAACTTCGCTTAATAATGTTTTCTCATACTTGTCTTAATTTTTATTATTGAAAATACACTCAAGGACAAAACTTCCTTTATTGATGTTTTTTTTTTTCTTAAATTATTTGTCTTAATTCTTATTATCGAAAGTACACTCATAGATACAACTTCTTTAGTGATGTTTATTTTTATACGTATCTCAATTTTCCTTATTATTGAAAGTACACTCAAGGACACAACTTGTTCTCTTTATGCCTTGCTTTTCTTGTTTTTATTTAAAAAAAAGACATTCATGAATATAATTTTGGCTAGTAATGTTTCTTCTCATACTCGTCTTATACTTTTTATTAATAATGAAAGTCAACTTAAAGGATATAAGTCATTGGGCTGTGGCTTCCATAGGATTGTAAATATGTGTTAGCTTGTACATGTGTGTAAATATTTTACTGATTGATAAAAATGTTACTTATATGTTAATGTCATAACACTGTGTTCGATATTAATTCTATTTCTGTTGTCATTTAGATGTTTTAGCATTCCATTGGGCTTGGCTTATAGTATTGTAAACCTGTTGAATGTCTAGAAATTTAAAACAGTTTTGCCAATCGATATCACATTGATGTAAAGATTATCATTAGTAACATTTTGGTTAGCTTCAGTATTAATTATTACTTTTGCACTGTCAATTATAGTTCAGCAATTAATGTTATAGTCACTGTGACATTCTGGTCACTTTGTTAAATGTCTAGGGTACTTAAATTCTTTTTTTTTTTTGCTTGTTTTTTTTTGTTTTTTAAGTAACCGGGTATTGTAGCGTCCGCCGCGCCGCCTTATGACGTAACGATACCAGGGGCGAGATTATCTTTTTGCATTGAGTGCGAGACAAGGACGCAACGGCATCGCTCCCAGCAAGGTGCGAGCGAGATGCTGCACCGGATCTCGGCACTGGTGCACAAACAGCGCCGTTTGAGTTAAATTCGTTAGACACAAGACAAGGACGCAACAGCAGCGCTCCCAGCAAGGTGCAAGCGAGATGCTGCACCGGATCTCGCCACTGGGGCCTTAGCGACGCCGATTGGGAATGTCGAAACACGCGGCAATCCTCCGCCGCGCCGCCCGCGGGACACGGGGAGAAGCGGGCAGCACCTTGAGACGCACGGTCGCGCCACGTGCTCCGACGAGTGCGGGTCCCGAGGCCGAGGAGTCAGGCGACATGAACAAAATGTGAAAACTTTCGCTCCCAAAAGTTGGTTGAGCTGTCCGCGTACCACCCTTCGCGAATATCGGTGCGCCCGCCGTGCCGCCGTGTTCCGTATCCGTGTGAGCAGCCGGGCGTGATCTACTTCGAGGCCACACCCACGCCTTCCGATGTCTTCAGCCCGTGGACCAGCAGCCACAGCTTCCGCCGTGCCCTGTCACAGTGGCCGGTCCGACATCTTCAACACGTAGACCCACCACCACAGCGTCGCCGTACGCCTGCTGGATCCCCGCACGGTACCTATACTCTAACGCCAGCCCCCCCCGTAGAAATCTACGATGATACCGCAAAGAGCATCTATCAGGACCACCCATTGAAGCAGAACACCGCCCATTCGACTACGCACGACCTCGGACCCACCCCGAGCTCCCGGCATGGAACCCCGGCCATTTGGATATTAGGTTAGGCTAAGGCCGTGTTAGAACACCGCCTTGATTGTTAATTATTTATAGTCTTCTTTGTGCTTCTAAATATAGGCTATTTTAGGTAGATGGTTAGATCGCCACAGCCCAATTTTCTTAATTTGTAGGTGTCTTAAATAGGACAATGCCAGGGTGTATTTTTGATTGTCTGTTTGTGTTTTGAGCCTCAAATGGTCTATAATTTATTACATCTTTTTTTGTACCTACTGTAGTCTGTTAATTCGCTATTCATCGATTCCCTACAAATTCACCCATTCCCAACCTGTGAACAGCCTCCCCCACACGCTGCAGAGCTGCCACCAAGTACATTCATGAGATCCCTCCTCTACACATCACACTTTATACACCGGCGTAACCACCTGGATATCTTGTAGCCTAATTAAATTACAACGAACCACCGGAAGATCCCTGGGCCCTTGAAACCCTATATATGTCTGTCGGTCTGTCCGTGGCAACCACTCCTACTTACTCATTTCTTCTAATGCATCACACCCTTTAAATAAACAAGGCTACATAAGGCATCTCGATCTAATCACGGTTATACAATGACTAATGGCACGCATTTTAACCGATGTGTCGGAATCGATGGATACTATTCTAAGTCGAAAGTTCGTATTAAATAACGCCCTCAGTTTTATAGCAAAAGTTTCGAAAGATTCGAGTAATCCTGTAGTCTCTACAATGAAATATTGTTTTCGATTAAGTCCAGTAAATATAAAAAAAATAAAATCGTATCGAGTTAAAGAAATGTATGGATAGTCTTCTTTTTACTGGGCTCTTTCTTCAATTAATTTGTCCTTGCTGGACGGTTGATTATACATGCATACATATCACATTCCTTGATTACATATCATTTACATATGGTATTGTGTTTCTATGAAGTAATTCTATGAAAGCATACCATGGTAACTGTCAAAGAACGTGTTATTCGGCCAAGTGGCCTGAAATTTACCAGTTAGCGTGGTACTAACCCCAACCAAATATCAAATTGAATCACTCACTTGCCTGTTCACCCAGCGAGCTAATTTACCATGGAAAACCTCCAGGAAGCATGAGAACCATTCCTGAAACACAAGTGTACGATGTTAGGAAGTGGTATGCATTAGGCATTTGCAGTTTTTCATTAGATTACGTAGATTTTTACCAACAATCATTATCTTGTTTTGTGTTTATCGCAGACGCAATACTATAAGTTATTGAGAAACTATTTTTATGTTTTTTGCGTGTTTTCATGGCTAGTAAAAACTTTTAAGTTGTATTCTCAATTCGATAACACAATGTAAAAACACGATCTGTTCAGATTCACCGATCGATACACTCACATTACCACCACACAACAGCCGCGCACCGTTTTGTTTCAATATAGAACAATCGTGGCCATCTGTCTCCGCCCACGTGAGCCTCCGCTCCACCGCGCCCCGCACGGCGCCGCCGCCCTAGAAGGGATGTCGCCTCGTCCGCATGAGGTGGCCGGGAGGTGGCGGCGTGCGTTGCAATGTCGAATTGTACCTATCTGAAGCTGAGCTACGGGTCCGGCTGTTAGGACCAGAGTACCGCGGGAGTTGGGTTAGCCCATCGTAAGCTTCAGCCTTGGGTTGGATGGACTCGCGGGATATGTGGTTAGCTGCAGGAGCTGGCAATGTTGTCTTTCCGACAAAGCATGTTCGGGTGTCGAGCAGAGCGGAGTTCACTACGGAAAACATGTCTCGGAACATGATTCTGCGTTAAAGGACAGAATCTAGCGAAGCACTTTGCATGCGACGGTGTCTGTATTCCGAAGCGGTGATTGGCGGATACAGATTATATTGAACAGCACTCACCGAAATAGTCACAAGTCACTGAGTGGCAGGTTTGTGGTGGCAGGTGTCATCTCGGGGTACGAGTGGGGGAAAGGCATCTTTCCAATATTTGGGGTGAAGTTTAGACTCCATCCTCTCAATGTTCTGTGGAATAAATACATGAATTGTAATAGAACGTGAAAATATTCAATTCATTTATTGTCAAATGTTCAATGTTTATTCTAGTATGGCTTGGAAACTTAACTTATATTCCTTCCATTGAATTTGAATCAAGGACAAGGTATAGCGCAACTAAAAAGCTTTATTTGCTCTACGGCGTAAGGCGTATTGAATCGTGCGTAATATAGTACGATGGAAAATCGATACATAACCCAACAGATATTGTTTCTCCGAATGAACTGTACTATTCTTCGTATGGCTTACAATTTAACTGACTCTATAGTTATGTTCCCGAGCCCTAAACACGGGTTAAAGGGCCACTGTTACACCCAAACATCCAAATTCACGAACTCTAGCACCGTTAATCGACTCAAACTATACAGCGCTAATCGAACCGAAGGAGTCAGCTCGTTTACTTTAGAATTACAAAATAGCACCGACAGAGTCGAAAACGAAACTCACCTCCGCTATCTGCCGGCTGACTTCATCGCCGTTGACTGTTGACTGCCGCGACCCTAATGAATGTTTGTCTGTTTGTACGTCTGCTTGTGCGCCGACGGATGTAAGACGCCTCACGGCTATAAAGCGGCCAAATATTGGAGTAGGGATATCGCCACAAAGCTAATTTTGAGGTGATGAACAAATATGCATTCCGGTGTTGAAATATCGCTGGGACTGTTGCATCGCGGTGGATATATCCCCGTGCACTATCAGTTTAAATGAGAGAGACCAACATAATATGTAGGGGTTAATAAATTATCCTCATGGGAAGTAGATGCTATGCCAGAAATTTAGTATGCATGGCTACAATTAACTGAAAAACACTGACATTTTTTATCGCCGCTCCGACCGTCTTTCATTCGATGCGGTGCAACCAGACCGAGCCCTAGGAATGGGCATAGGTCGCTTTCTACAGTTTAACGTGGAATCCGAGCCACGGCCAGTGCCAGCCGTCGAAAACCGTTGATATTTTCAGCATGTAGCAATACTTAAATGTTGCACGTGTTAAGTATCTAGTTTTATATTGATTAGGACGTATTTCATGAATTTATATGGGATGTAATGTTTCAATATGTTACAATTACAATTATTATTGAGACTTCTGGTAGTCAGACCAAGAGTCAAACTAAACTACGTTTTGCCAGAAAGAGATTGAACCTCTTCCTCGAGTGAAGAGAGCCCGCAAAGAAACTTCACTGGTCTATAGATTTTGTTTCACCAACATTCATGATACTACTTTTATGAAAAAAAATTGAAGAAGAGTTTGTGGAGAGATGAAAAGGTGGGTCAGGTCTTGAGACCCACGGCTGCGCAGCTGCTCTCCTCTAGGCGTGATTTGAATGTTGTATATGTGTTATCTCGCTGGGAAACTTCGTTAGTGCGATATAGACTTCAGGTTGGTAGCGCCATCTAGCGCCCGCCATGTTAACTAGCTTCTATTGCATCTGTTGGTCGCATTTGTGGCATGCGAAACTAGCAGCTCTCAGTAGAGGGCGCTAGGTCGCTACATCACTTTCCCCCAGTCGAATGGCAAGTTGCCATGAAGACGATATTGCTGCTCGTTTCGGTGCTGATCGTCAGTGTCCAGTGTAACGCGGTGAGTCGGTCGTGGTGCTGGATGACGGAGCGCCGGAGGTGCCCAGTGCGACGCGGTGAGTCGGTCGTGATGCTGGGTGACGGCTGCCGGAGGTGCCCAGTGTGACGCGGTGAGTCGGTCGTGATGCTGGGTGACGGCTGCCGGAGGTGATGATGTTACCGGCGTCCTAGTTGGCGTATCGATACACCTACTTAGGACGATGGTGCTGATTTTCTTCTGCTGGGTTGGAGTGATGCTGGATGACGACATGCTTGAGTTACTACCGGTGAGACCCGCTGGTGGGAGGCCGGTAGCAACTGTCGTGACTGCTGAAGTATACCTTGTTGTGACTAGAGGAGGCGTGGTTGTTGTTCCTGAATCACGTCGGGATGCTGGATCACGTCGGGGTCACCACTGTGGAGAGATGAAAAGGTGGGTCAGGTCTTGAGACCCACGGCTGCGCAGCTGCTCTCCTCTAGGCGTGATTTGAATGTTGTATATGTGTTATCTCGCTGGGAAACTTCGTTAGTGCGATATAGACTTCAGGTTGGTAGCGCCATCTAGCGCCCGCCATGTTAACTAGCTTCTATTGCATCTGTTGGTCGCATTTGTGGCATGCGAAACTAGCAGCTCTCAGTAGAGGGCGCTAGGTCGCTACAAGTTTAATACAACGAAGAAAAAACAATAAACATTCATCAAATGTTTTACCCACCAAACTGACTTATTCAGCAGCCATACATGATGAAGTGCGCACGATTAGATTTTGGGATTCCTGGTGGCGCCCACACAAGCGCCAATATGTTAACCAAGTCAGTTGATAGCAATCACGTTGCTGAGTATAGCCCAATTAGGCGGTGTTGGTTTCGGTTGATTCAGAAGCGGCTACAACGTTGACAGACTTGGCACTACACTCAACTAACTTTGCCCGCGATGTGGCGCCGCCATCCCTATGTCGCACTGGAGGTGCAATGTATTCGTGCCTATGCGCTTGTTATTAGGGTTCCGGACCCAAAGGGTGCCAACGGGACCCTATTACTGAGCCTCCGCTGTCCGTCCGCCAGTTCGTTCATCTGTCCGTCCGCCCGTTTGTTAGCCAGCGGACTGTATCTCATGAGCAGTAATAGGTATAGACGGTAGACATTTTCGATTGCAGTTATTACAACAAATAGTAGAAAAAAATGCCCTCATGCAAGAAACCTGATTATTATTATGACATGGTACGGAACCCTTTATGCGCGAGTTCGTTTTTGTGCCTTTTATCAGTGATTTTATGTATTTTATTGTATTGTATTCTTTATTCGTCATCCATAGCACTCGCCATTGGCCAGTTCAGCAAAACAAAACTGAGCAAAGAAGAACTGGCAAGAAACTCCGCTGTTTTTTTTTTTCAACATCCACTGAGTCAAAATTTACAAAACTGATTGTCAATTTTTTTACAAAAACATAGGTAAAACACCTATGGAACTAGGCATGCATGGCTAAAACCACAACTACTGCCATGATGTACCAGAATACACCGCATTTCCTGTGTATTTAGGTGCCATGCCAGGCCTTCCATCTTTCTTACACTGTTGCGTTGTTCCTCGTGACTTTTCACGAAAAACGAAAGCGCGCAACAGTAACACATTTTTAGGCTGCAGTTACGCCCACGGCTACGTGGCGGCGGCGGCGAGTCGAATGCTTCGACAAACCTGTTAATCACCGTTAAAATACATTAATAATTCGGTTCATAATTATCAGCATAATTTATGACACAATAAACAAAAAAAAAAGTTATTTTAAATCTTTAAACATGAAGATAAAAATGTCAAATCCAAATTATGATAGTGAAGCATTAAACAAATTAAATTTACCAAAAAAACCGACCAAGTGCGAGTTGGACTCGCACACGAAGGGTTCCGTACCATCGTTCAATATTTAACACAAAAAAATCAGGGTTTTTTTGTTTATATTTTTTAATGTTTCCTTATAAGAACCGTTTGTCTTATAGCGGCAAAATAAATATACACTCTGTGGAAATTTCAGCTGCCTACCTAATAAAGTTCATGAGACAGCCCTGTGACAGACGGACGGACAGACGGACGGCCTGACGGACAGCGGAGGCTTAGTAATAGGGTGCCGTTGGCGCCCTTTGGGTGCGGAACCCTAAAAAACGTACCGTAAAAACGATAAGTTGGGCGTCGTGAGACAGAGGTGAATGCTGTAATAATTCAAAACGAACCGATTCTGGTACGACGATCTCATTGCCCGGGGCGAGTGCGTCCGTCCTCTCCGCACCAGTACCAGGACCGACGCGTTAGCCCACGTCCATCTTCGCGTGAACACATTTCTCTTGTCTCCTGCGGCACCCACGGAAGAGTTATCGACTCATTATGCCAGCTATTCCAATTTAAAAAGCGCGATGCTAATCAATGGAAGAAGACATCTGCTCTTCTTTTCTGTTTTTTTGGTTTTTTAAATGTCCAAACGCAGCACTCGTAAACCTATCACCCTTACTAGCTGTTTCCACCCGTATTGTGATGGTATGTATGTATATACACATGTACATGAAAATGTAGCAAACATACGTAGGTAACTGTGGAACAGGCCGCTGGACGATAGCGGAGAAGACATTTCTAGCAAGACCAATTGAATCAACTCGTGAGTGTTTAAATAAACTGTTACATTGCAACAAATGCAGCGAAACGAGAAACAGCATGTAATCGCCGCGACCGAGACGCGCGTCCGCCCATCCAACACGGCACGTGTCTGCGTGACCTCCGACTTGCCGCTGCGCTGTGCGCGGGCCGCCGCAGTGTCGACGGCGCGGCGGCTCACGCGGACCCGGTATGCAAATGTAACACGGATGGCAAGCGTACCGTGGCCGTGGCTAGCTGGCCCCGTAATTAGACATGCCACAACAGCAGCCGCCGTGGTGCGTGCGTGCCCCGGAGGTGGAGACCAGGCGAGTAGCACGCAGAGTTAGCACGTCGCCAGCACGTTAGAACGTCATCATAGATATCTTTAGAATTTGTAAAAAATATCTCGTTTTAAAAGTATCCTAACGAGGGCCACAATACTGACAAGTTTCCTAAAAATGCCGTCTGACAAATATCCTGAACAAATATCGCAGATAACTTGTAAGTTAAAGGATTGTACATCTTTACGGTGACATCTAAAACAAATTTCCATTTTATATCACACCCAGTCGCGTGCGTAGTCGACATTACCTACTATGGACTCATTGCCTCTTGCGTTTGCCTCTTTAGGCAAACACTCGGCGATGCGGTTGACAGGTATGTGACATGGTACGGAAAACATCATGTGCGCGTGCGTTTTTATGCCTTTTATCTATGCTTTCATGGAACTGGGCATGCATAGCTACTGTTATGAAGTTAACCGAATACACCGCATTTCCTGTGTATTTAGGTGCCATGCCAGGGCTTTCCATCTTCCTTACACTGTTTTACGTTCCTTTTTTATGTTTTTGAATACGAATATAAAGGCTGAGAAATATTTTGACAATTGTTAAACCTGTGCTGTGCATTTTTGAAATGTGATGTTCAGAAGTAGAATCTATAAGGAACCATAGTAACCAGAAAGGTTTTTTTTTTATAAACACGATATGCTTCTGTATCCTACGTCTTCCGTGGCAGGTACCGGCGACCTCCCGCCGGAGCCGCCGCAGCCGACAGATACCATCGGCTACGCATGCTCTATAATTATAAAACGGTTTGGGAGTTGTAGCGGTGTCCGGACAATCCAAATGCGATGGTTCCTATCATATTATCGTGTCGCCCCAAACATTGTGGGCCTAGCCTGTGGCAAATACAATATTTTGGAGATGGTTTTCAATTTCTATGGCTATAAAAAAATATAAAAATAATCAATTCAATTAAATCACATATTATGAAAATGTATGTTCAAACATCGCAACATGACCATATAGTTGCATGGGAATCCGGCGGCGGCGCGTCTTATGCCAAACAGTCGAAACGTCGCCACCGTGCGCGAATGTGCTCCAAAAAAGCGTTCGTCAAGTCAGTTGCCACCCACACAAACCCCCCAATACGTTTGCGACTAAGTTTGCATGTGGCATGTACGTTTAAATTGGATTGGTAGTTTTTGAAAATTGGAGACAGCGAGTCTCATAGTAGGCGCACTTGATACCATATCTCCTTTCTTTTTATCTATGGTGTAGGTAGACTGACTTTTGTATGGTACTTTCTCAAAATTCTTAACTTATTTTGGCAATTTATTGAACAGTGCCATAGATTGAGAGTTAAAGCTACTTTTCGTAACTCGAACCCCACCAAAGGTCTACAACGAAATAAATTAAGCTAATTACAGCCGAGCCGCCAACAGTGTGTGGTCCGCGAGTTTTTTTTTTATCAGATCTGTTGTATGTAAATCTGTGCTCTTCCGTGCGCCCAGTGGCGGCGGCGCGAGCGGCGAGCGGCGCGGCGAGCGGCGAGCAGCGGGCCCACCAACGCCGATGTGAATCCAAGCTATTTGTTAAATTAGATAATCTTGTGTAATGTAGTGCGCTTGAGATTGCCCCCCAAACTGTTGGAAGCGACGTGAACAATGAGACGGCGGCGGCGGAAACAAACGAGCCGCTCTCAGTTACCAACTTGGCTTTGTTTTTAGGGTTCCGTACCCAAAGGGTGCCAAAGTGGTGCCAACGGAACCCTCTTACTAATCCTCCGCTGTCCGCCCGTCCGTTGTCACAGAGCTGTATCTCATAAACCGTAATAGGTAGGCAGCTGAATTTTTCACAGAGTGTGTATTTGTTTTGCCGCTATAACAACAAATAGGTAAAATAAAAAAATATTAAAACTGAAGGGGGCCTCACACAAAAGCGTGATTTTCTTGTTTCAAATCTTGTGCGATGGTATGGAACCCTTCGTGTGCGAGTCCGACTCGCACCTGTCCTGGCACCTAGCTCCCATGTGGTGTGTTAGGCGAACCTCGTGATGGTCAGTTTGACATCAGCTATCCATGTCCACTTACATAAAAAAGTTTTACGTGTAATCCGAACCACGAACGACGAATTAGTCGCCTCTTACGACATGCACGGGAAAAAATGCAGTAGAACCATTCAAGACGGTACGTGTGGCATTGGACCCAATGCTCAGATCCATGGAAATAAAGAATAAATTCACAAAAAAAATCGGTGAAGAAGTAATCCCACCGAATAAGTAATATAATAGTGTAATACATACTTTTTTTTTTAAGTGACTGAACGGCTAATACCACACCTTCTGTCATGGTATTAGCCCAACACACCACATGGGAACTAGGTGCCATGCCAGGACCTTCCTTATATTGCACGGCTACATTTAACTGGATGGAAAACACGGACAATTTTCGTTCATCCAATGCGATGGTACCAACCCGGGCGGGATTTACCCTACCATCTAGTAAGTAAGGAAGGGGACCTACAGTTTAACGTGGAATCCGAACCACGGCCAGCCTCTCTCAACGGTCGAATGGTCACCCATCCAAGACCAGACCGGACCCAGCGTTGCTTAACTTCGGAGAGCGATCGCCGAAGTGTCGCGCCACTGGGCTATTGAGGCTGACATACTAGTATTGTATTGTTTATTCATCATCCACAGACAGTACACTGCACTCGGATTTGTCATATTTTAACATTGGCCAGTTCAGCAAGACAAAACACAGCGAAGAAGAACTAGAAAGAAACTCCGCTGTTTTTTTTTCAACGTCCACTTAGTCTAAATTCACAAAAGTATTTATCAATTGTTTTAACAAAAACACTAAATTAACATTAATTGACGAACGTAGCGTTCATGCGGTATGCAACAGTTCATGACAAATATAATTTTATTTGCAAAGGCTATCTCCATCAACATTGCCAATTGGAGTAGGCCAGTCCCTACAAACAGCACCCACCCGTTCACGAGTATCACGCCGGGCACAGACAGCACCTCTCTCGACCATATTTTATGGAAAGAGATAACCCGAACCAAGCGTCACCGTAAGCAACGGCCTTAAAGCGATGCACTGCTCCAGTGGCAACAAAACACTGTGAAACGCTTGCACGTTTCGTTTTAATACTATTCGTTTTGTCATAAACTGCTACAGTGAGCTGATATGATAATGATGAAATCGAACATTTTAAAACCAAAGGCCAAAACTACAAAAAAAACCTACTTTTTCGGCATCAATATGTGACCCAAAACAACTCCCTTTCGGGAATGTCGCCTACTTGGGTTAACACCGTGTATAGTTAAATTCCCTATAAATTCTACCACCGACAGAAAATTAAGAGTTTAATGGTTTGAGAGCAGCCTTATCAATAAAGTAAGAATAGTAGATAGGTAGGTGCATATATTGGGTCAACCGACACAGGTAACCGACAGGTAACTTTACAATTAACGAGTTCTTTATTCTTATAATAGGCCAAATTAAGTGTGAAGCTTTTTTAGCGTATAAACTAATAGGATAACATTTTTGTTTGCGTTGTTCGCGTCTTGAGGGCGAGGACAAAAAGTGGTGGGTCGAAGTCTAATTATAGAGCTGGACCCGATGCCAGCCGTGGGTGGTACCCACAGGGTACAGTCAGCAAATGTATTGAGAATTTAACTTGTCTATCTATTTAAATAAAAATGAATGACTGTGTTGCCAACGGCAAAACTCGAGAACGGCTGGACCAATGCGGTAATATTTTTATCAAAATAAGATGGCGCTGTTGTCTGGATCCAGATATTTTGTTTGAATGCTCCGCTCGGTCCAAAATTAAATCGGCCGACCGCAGCCGAGGACATCAGCGAGCACAGATACCTATCTACTATTTAGAATCGAATGTCGTCAATTTGGGTTAAATTTTCCGGTTGTTTATAGAATTTGCTGCAAATGGGGGAGGGGGGGGGGGGGGGGGAACGGCAGAACATCCAAAATGCAGATCGTATAATATCATATTTTAACAAAATTTTGAAACCATTTACAACGTATAATCGGCAGATCGTATAATTTTATACGTAGTGCATGAAGAAGTTTAAAAAATAAAATTACTTATTTCTCCATGCATAACGTATAATAGTTATGACGTTCTGCCGTTCCCCCTAAAATTATACGTTGTGAATATTATAAGATATGCACGGTGTTGATTTTTGGAAAAACATACTTTTATACGTTGTGAATATTATACGTAGTGAATACGACTCCCAAATGGCACCACATTCCTACTTCCACCATGTCTAATGGTTGTAAAATCCTTCGTCTGTCTATCTGTTTGCTCATAACTAGTAAACCACTCGTCCGATTTCGATGCGGTCATCTCCCTTATTGACCTGACAGGTGAACGTTGGGGTTGAATATGACAGAATTCGGGAAAACCGATTTTATACCTCGTGCCGCCAGAAGAGCGGTTGGAGGGTGCGGAGGGGTTCCCAAAGAGCCTTGCCGCCGACGCCGACGTCTCCGCCGCGCCCCGACGCGACGCAGCCACAGAATAAGTAATAGAGCTACGCATGCGACTCGGCGGGTAACCTTCGGTCTAAGATATAGCCAGAGAGCTGCACTTCTCAACATATAAACATTAAATAATAATTTTAATTATTACTCCTTAATGTTTATGTTTAAAAAGATTAAAACTAAGCAAAAACTAAATTAAAAAATTAAGGACCCCACTTCGGGTAAAGGCCTCCCTTCTGCATTCTTCTTTCTCTTTCGCTATTTTTGTCCAGCTTTCATTTCTCTGTATTTTTTTCCACTAAAGGCTAAAAATGTTATTCTGCGACTTAGAAGCCATTAACATTTTTACTCGATGGTTGTGTAGTCCCTATCCATATGGATTTATCAGATTTTGGGAAATATTTGTATCACTTCAAAAAGTAAAAATCTTTACGCAGGATACAATGGACAAAATAAAAAAAAAAGATTTTAAAGAATTATTCACTATTTTTAGCTGATTTTATGTTGATATTTCTTCAGCGTATACTTAATAATATTATTTAGAACACTAGTTAGATAAAATTTTTACAATTTTCTAGAGTCTCTCTGAAATTATTTATTTAAGACTTTCGAGCTCCCGGACTATGATCGTTCTTTGTCGGCGCGTTTAGAGCACAGCTTGTAATTTGATAAATACAGCCGCCCTCGGACGTACGAGAAGTGTGCTGGAGGCCAATTCTGGGAATTCCAAGCCAGTGATCCGAGTTGATAAATCAGGACTGTTCGCAGGATAGAAATTAAATTTGACATTTCTTTGTTTTTTCTTAGGTTAACCGTGGCATGTACTGTATGTCAGGACCATCGTCGGGCACCTCGCCCGACGATGCCCATGGGCTTTCGAACCTCCACGGGAGCTGCGAAAATTATACTGGCCGGGCAGGGGCTTCTTCACACCATGTTTGAAGAACCCCAAGTTGTCCCTTGGCATAAAATTGATTCCATTGTTTACGAACGCTGTAGATAAAAGATCTAGAGGATCGGTTGGTTCTTATTTTCGTAATGTCAACAGTGAATGTGTGTATCGACAGTTAGTGAATGGGTGTTCTGGTAATCGTTCGCAGCGCCACGCGGAATGAGTGACAAAAAATGGCAAACATTTCCGCGTGTTTTCGAATTCAGCGCTAACAAAAAAATATTCTTTTCCATAAGCGATCCGTAAATTACCAAAATAGGTCGGATTTTTTTTAATGATTCAGTGAGGATTCAGGAGTGTGTATTTCACATGGAATTAGCGCAAGAATTGCCCTCCTGGGCGGAGGGGAGTCGGGCGCGGCGCGGCACGTCTGTCCGGCGGATATCATCAAGTGCTAACAATAATAGGAGGGACAGGTAGAGCGAATCTATAATGAGCGGAAAAGTAAAGTGAGCTCTCAAATCGTTTCTATTTGAGCAAAAATAAACGTTACAAAAACATTTCTAATTAATTATCAAGTTTGCTTTTCTGTGAATTGTATTTGTCCGTCTAATGAAAGAAAAATGATCTTCGCTATGTGTATACAATGTAAAAAAAATGTAGCTCAGGTTTAAGCGGCTCGTAGCTGAGGCCACAGAGTTGCGAGAGTTCATAGATTCCGTTGTTTTCACACTCCGAGTTGGAAACGCGCATTTCGTCACGAATGTATGCTGTTCAGTGTTTTTCACCCAGTCAAATTGATGGATTTCAAACATATGCATGGATTTTATTGGAATACAGATTTTCGTCAACCCTGGTTCACAGTGGCATCTTAATGTTTACCATACCGACTGATTACTTGTATAGTGCTCGTAACTAGCTTCAAAAATCGAGCTTTCTGCCGAGTACGCTGACGTTGACGGGGCGGCTACAAATAGGGTTGCCCGAGAAAATACAAAATGGCACGATAAACAGAGAACAGAAATTTTACATATAACAATTTGAAAATTTAATTTTAAAAATAAATTGTAAGATTTTAATTTGTAATATTTATTTCTCCTGTCCCGACAGGATACCAAAATCCCATTTTTTAAAAATATTTCCTAGATATTTAAGTTTCCCATCTGGCAACCCTACTTACACCGCCCCCGCCCCCACAACGCCGCTGTCTCTGTTTAGGCCGTTTCGCGTGCG
Source organism: Incurvaria masculella (assembly GCA_946894095.1). Classification (NCBI taxonomy): domain Eukaryota; kingdom Metazoa; phylum Arthropoda; class Insecta; order Lepidoptera; family Incurvariidae; genus Incurvaria; species Incurvaria masculella. The sequence goes on along the minus strand of OX335652.1, from coordinate 20,440,375 downwards.
ATTTTCACTGCAAAAGGCTTCGTTGCTGAAATATTGTGCAAGTGCAGTAGTTAACTTGAAACCTAACGCCCACTTGACATGCCGCGCCAGGGAAGTAGTTGTCGATATCTTCATAGTACTTAACTTAAGGTGGCCCAACCCGGCGGTACTAACTCATTCTCGGGCACGGTAAAAAAAAACCGTGTTGTTGCGCTCTGGGACCTTCTCTGTTTCAAAGAAAAGACAGGCTCCGTGATGAGGAAGATGCAACATGTCCACAAAAAAGACAATGTGCATACTGTATGATTTGGTAAGATTTACGAAAAGTTTTTTTACAAAACGACTTAGAGCTAAAAGTAAACCACGACCGCTGTAGTAAAAAATCTAACAAAAACCAAATAGATTATAAGTCTTGATTTAATACGCTATGTCTGATGACTAATTTATTGTATAAAACGCGCGAAAAATTCGAACTTTCGGACCTTATAACTTAGAAACCAAACACAATTTTACAATGCCAATGGTCATCAGACATCTAGTTCGATCAAATAAAGCTATTTAGAGCAAAATGTGGGATCTCTGACACGAAATATGGGCGTGATCTTCTTTTCCCGTTTGTATGGGGAGCGGGATGGCCCACCTTAAACAATAATAATGACAGAAATGACTAGTATTGCTTGCAACATTTTGTAGGTAGATGGAAACGTAGGTGACTCGGCTTTCAATAGACTCGTGCTAACGGTCCATCAATGCACATCCATTCCGCTATAATGGATGGCTAGAGGTTGGACAATGTAACAACACTTTGGGCTTTTGCATTTACGCTAGCCGTTTTAAAAATATTTTCTATGAAGGACAATAGATAAGGCAAAAGCACACACGACCGATAGAGTTCGTTCAAATGTTGAATACTCTTGACGCGCGGTTATAGCAAGTTTCTCGCATCGCATGAAAGAAGAGACGCAGCAAGTATTTAAGGCGCTAGCCAACTACTCGCGCCATACAAATGTACCTTTCAACAAATGTCATAATGTGTAGTGAAACGCTTTAGTAAGTCCAAATATAACACCAGACTAATAATGTATTGTTAATATTTTTGGATTCCATAATTTATTTCAAATAATAATCATAATAAATTTGATTTTTTTCACATTACAAATTTGAAAGTAATATGATGCATAAATAAAGTAATGTATAAATAAAAACAGCATATTTGCATAAACAAATAATTTCATTTGCTTTAAGATTTCTACATTTAGCCAAAAAGGTTCGGAAATGGATACCTTTTCAACAATTTATTTTATATGGAAAAACGAAACATACATAAACAAAAATAGGTTGATCGCTAGACAAGGAATCACATATTGTAATAATGCAACGTGAAATCTTGAGACTTAGCTAGTTTACTTGGGGTGCCTCGTCAAACTTTGCGATTTGGCTAGTACCAGGGCCTTAAATGAATCTCACCGCGAAGGTAGCCGTGCGTGTGTGTCGAAATTTCCGCCCGTTAGGTGGAATATTGATCGTCGTCTCTAAGTGATTCTGTGTGACATGTCGCCTTTGTTTCGTTGCCGTACCGCGCCGGCTGCGCGCGCGCCTCCGCTCCGCCGTGAATAGGAACATCTTCATTAGTTCGGACATGCGCGCGCACCGCAGGCCTATTCTTGGAATACCATAATCAGTAATCAGGAATCCTGAGTCTAGAAAACCGCTTATACATGAGTTTTCTTAGCGATTTTCTTGACGAAAAGAGAATATTTTTTCAATTTGATCAAGTTTTTCCCTCGAAAAAATCGCTTTAAACAACGCTATAAAAGCGGTTTTCTATAGTCAGGATTCCTGATTCCTGATTACGGAATTCCAGGAATAGGCCTGCAGAGCTTGCTCGACGACTATCGCTCGACTGTTGCGCAAAGCTGTGGCGATGGTGCGCGGGTCATTATTATCGAAATTTCACCAGAAAGCTTCTGCTAACGGTGGTCTAAGCACAGAATAAGTAATAGTGCCTATGCCAGAATATCTTGGAGATGGTTTTCTGCCAGAATTTACCATTATGAAATGGACTGAACTGGACTGAACTGAACTCTCACTGAACTGGATGTAAACAACGGACAATTTTTAATTGCCACTTTGACTATCTTTTCGGGCTTAAGCCCTACCACCTAGTAGGGGAAGGTTTACATGGATTCCAAGCCATGGAGCATTCGAGACGGAATGCACTTATCGTACTCAGAATAGAAAAAAAGTAGTGCACGAACGGGGCGAGGATTTGATCCCAGACCTCTGGTATCCCAGGCAAGTCTCCGCGCCGCTAAGCTACGAGCCGATTAATCTTTGAGATGGAATAGGTAATTATTCAAGAGACTATATTGGGATTTCTCGGTAGGTACTCATGGATAACCAGACAGGTAATGCCACAGCAATGCGAAGGCATACCATAGAAGTCAGGAAATATATTTATTATTTAAAATCCCTTAAATATTTTCAAGAAGCCAATATGACATGCCTTTTTAGGGTTCCGTACCCAAAGGGTGTCAACGGAATCCTATTACTAAGCCTCTAAACTAAAAAATAATAAAATTTAAACGGGGCCCCATACAAAAAACGTAATGTTTGTGTTAAATCTTGTACTATGGTACGGAAACCTTCGTGTGCGAGTCCGACTCGAACTTGGCCGGTTTTTAGGGTTCCGTACCCAAAGGGTGAAAACGGAACCCTATTACTAAGCCTCCGCTGTCCGTCCGTCCGTCCGTCCGTCTGTCCGTCTGTCACAGGGCTGTATCTCAGTAACCGTAACAGATAGACAGCTGAAATTTTCACAGAGTGTTTATTTATTTTGCCGCTATAACAACAAATAGGTAAGATTAAGAAATAATTAAAATTAAATGGGGTCCCCATACAAAAAACGTGATTTTTTTGTATACATTTTTTTACGAGTGTACGGAACCCTTCGTGTGCGAGTCCGACTCGCACTTGGCCGGTTTTTATGCCCGTGCAGATCCCCCACTCGACCTACACGTTCTAGTACTATTATTTTGAAAGCATTTATCCCTACGCCACCTCTGACGAAATTAATAAGAAAATATAAATTAATTTCATATCATTATTATTAGAGCTAGAGTGTAGTCTAGACTCGGGGCGAGCGCGCAAGTGAGCACAATAATTCATAAAGCGTTGACATTCAAGAGAAATGATATTTTAGAAATGATCGTGCCTCGTACTCCATTCGTTCTGATGAATGTTCCTTGCCGTTTTTGCTGCCCGAACGGAGAACACACGCGGAGTCGAGGGCTATTTTCTGTTCGAGGATTAATTGATGTGCTCGATGTGAAATTATCTATGAATTTCAGTAAGGGTGTGCTCTCACAAGTTTCTGCCTCAGCCATCAGTGGAAGAGGAATAGTAATAATAATAATGTATTTGTATCAGGTACCTTGCCCCATAAAATTACTAAATTACATATAATATATACTGATACTAAGTCGCACATTATTAAAATCCTTATAATATAATCGTCCGGAAATATTTGATATTATTTTATTCTTCTGTTGGCTGAACGGAGAAAGACTGTTGCCTTTTGTTTGCCGAGTACACCGAAGAAATTAGTCAAACGGTTCTCCGCGAACATGCCAGACGCACTACACCGCCACGGTAGGCTCTTAATATCACAGTAATAAGAATTTCTTCTTAGTTATCGGTGGTACAAACATCGATAAAAAACAACTCTTAGCATGGCTGTGACGTAATTCACATAAAATATCATTCGGACGAGTCATCAAACGTATTACCAAAGATAACGATGCCTTTGCCGATGACCTATTTCGCAAGTACTTTTATTTTATATTACTGGACACGTATTGCTATCATAACATTATACCTATGCCGCGTTTCCGAAGGAATTCGGTGCCATGCTAGAACTGCCATACATTACAATGCTGCACTATGGAATATAATGGATGGAACACACGATACATTTTTATTGGCCGCTTCGATCATCTTTTCAACCAATGCGATGGTGCCATCTCGGTCAGAATAAACTCTACCACCTAGCAGGGGAAGTAGACCTTATTATTTACACGTTCCGAACTATGGAACAGTTCGCATTAGTGACGAAATGCACTTATCCAACTCATAAAGAAAACAAATAAAGCATGAACAGAATGCGGATTAAATCTTTGGCATTGAAAGCAAGCCCCCGAGTTCCTAAGTATAAATTGTAAATGTATCAATGTAAGGTGAAATATTTAGCAGGCAGAGGGGTCGCAGACAGAGTTTATATGTCATAAAGCCCGGCCCGGTGATATCTAGGATGCGCAGGTCTTTTAAGGATTCAAATCGGTTCGTGCCTTTCGTTTCCCACGCGCAGGGCGCGACAAAGGCTCGTTAGATTTACTGCGTGCAGGCTAATTTTACGAGCGGCAACTCGCCCGCACGGAGCGCGACGTTAACTCCGCCGTTACAGTTAATCACGGCGTTAGATAAACGTCTTTACGCCTAAATGTTGATCCTGCGGGAGGCGCTGCCTTCGGGGTAACTCATCGCGCCTGCGACTGGCCACAATAAAGCGTAATATACGACCGGCGCGCTGGCTAACGGCTGCCTCTGCGACATCGTTATGGATGCCGCCGTGATATTTCTAAGGTTTTCACGGAACTATGACGCATTAGGTACGTAGCTGACTTTTTCTACCGAGAATATATTCAAGTGTTTTTCGAGTGGCTCGTAGCCTAGTAGCGCGGGGACTTGCCTAGCGTTCCAGAGATTTGGGTTCAAATCCTAGCCCCGTTTATGCACCTCTTTTTTTGTCTTTCTGAGTTGGATAAGTGCATTTCGTCACGAATGCGAGCTGCTCCATGGTTCGGACTGTAAAACTGTAGGTCCCCTTCCCCTACTAGGCCCCCGCCCGGGATGGTAACATCGCATTAAATGAAAAGAAGATCGAAGCAGCTATGAAAAATTGTCCGTGTTTTCAATCCAGTTCAATGTAGCCGTGCTCATAAAGGGAAGATGCTGGCATGGCACCTAATTCCTTCGGGAATGTGGTGTATTCGTCTAACATCATAACGGTGCTTGTTTGCTCTGACCATCCATGTCAGGTTGCATAAAAAAAAACTTGTAAATTAGTACACTCACTGCACTCCGATTTATTTCCAGATCAAATAAACACAATGATGAAGAACTGGCAACACACCGGCCCAGCCATCATCCACACCTTATTTTTATGTAACTGCACATAGATTTCTAATAACAACTGTTATGTTATGATAATAGCTTGACACAACGCATCGGATGTAGGTGCAGTATCAGGACCTTCCTTATATTGCTCGGCTCCATTAATCTGGATGGAAAACACGGACAATTTTCATTGCCGCTTCGACCCTTCCACCTAATAAGTAAGTAAGGGGACTTACAGTTTTACGTGGAAACATTACGTGGAAATCGGTCACCATGTATAACCCAACCGCGCTTAGCCCCGGTTGCACGAAGAGACGGCTGAGTTAATCAATGTTCAAACACGTCACTTTTAGTGTTCCGCATAGAGTTCCTTCCATACTGTCCACACAAAGTGACGTGTTTGATCATACTTGGACGTTGATTTTGATTTTTTGTCCTTTCGTACACTCGGCCCTTAGAGTCGATTCACCCAGCTTGTCGAACCGCGAGGTGTCGCGTCACCTGGCTACGGAGGCTGACTCAAATATGCAAAGATCCATAGAATTTATTTGTGATTTCAAGTTCCGTGCACTTCTAGCACATCGTCAAAGTGTTTGTACATAAGTAAAGATAGGATTCCAAAAATGATTGAAATTAAAAGGCAAATTTAGGCATTCAATATGCAACATTAGAAAAATTAAAATAAAATTAAAAATTCAGAATTCAAATTAAAATATAAAAATTATTTCAGCAGCATTTGTTATTCATTAAAATTTGGTATGTAACATCAGAAAACATAAAATCAAAGTCAGACGTATTATTAAATTAATTAAACTAATTATACAAGGACGACAATTAAATTAGTAATCCTAACCTATAAAAAGTAGTTAAAATCATAAAAAGTTTTTGTGAGTAGCCATTTATGTAAGTTTTGTTTGAAACGTTGGTCGCTTTCTTCTCTTTGCAGTTCAGTGGGTAATTTATTATATAATATGTTAGCGACTTGGAATTTAAGGCTTCTTTGAAAACGCATGGTGCTGTGGCTTGGCAATTGGAGGAGGTATTTGTGTCTCGTGCGGTAAGTATGATCGCGTGTGTTGTACTCAGACATATTACCTCTCGCAAACAGCGCTACTCTCTTTACGTACGCATCTTACATCATTAGCATGCTCAAATATTTAAATATAGATGTGCAATGTGCATCCCAAGCTGAACCGCTTACAATTCTTACTGCTCTTTTTTGTAAGAGAACAGAACTCCAGCCCGAAAGTCATTGATGCGTAAAAATAACCATAACATGAATTTTTCATGGTGCTTACGTCACAAGACTGGAATACAATCCTGAGGCAGTAGCAAGTTCGGCTAAGTTTGTCGCATAGTGTGTCAATATGGTCGGTGTACCTAAGATTACGGTCTAGTGTCAAACCTAAAAATGTGGTGACATTTCGAACTTTATTTTATCATCGAGGTGTAGTATGATCCTGTCTTCAAAGCAAATTTTGTTTAAAATCGAGAATTGCACGTAACCAGTTTTCGTTTTATTCTTTTGTAAATCATTAATTGGTAAATCATTAATAATTTTAAGAGAAGGGTTGATAGAATTGACCACAGAAGAATTAGGAGGTTGACCCCTGCGGCAACCCATATTTTATAGCGAAGTGTGTGCATCTCTAATATTTTGTTATTACTCATACATTTTGTACTAACTACGCCTCTGTCGTGTAGATATGATCTCAACCGGTCCAAGGCAATGCCTCGTATGCCATAGAATTTTATTAATTTTTTCTAGTAGCAGCTTGTGATCCACAACATCGAACGCCTTGGACAGATCTACGAACATGCCTGCGGGTTATTCCTGTCTGTCAAGACCTTCTAGGATATTTGTCGTGAGCTGATAGGTGCACTATGTTGCCCATATTTTCTCTGTCGTTTGTAGATACATTGTGTTTACATTATACCCGAGTGGGATGACGACATGAAGTGCGTCGGCGGAAAGCAGTGGTTCCGTACCGTTGAGGGCCGGGAGGACTGGAGAAAAATTGGAGAGGCGCACGTCCAGCAGTGGACGCAGGCACGCTGGCTGACTAACTGACTGACTTATAGATACATTAGCAAATAATCAGTGTTTAACTTAGTTTCGTCCGTGTCGTCGAGAAAATCGTCAGCATTAACGACCCGCAACCGGGATGGCTCCTGACAGTTCACTTCTGACAAGAGGTCTTCAAAAGTCCTATCAGAGGTCCTCGAGGTTAAGTTGCAAATTATGACCTGTCCTGAAAGAAAAAATAATATCCGCTGTTAAAAATAAAAATAATCTTGAAAATAGGTAGAAGCTCGGGTATAAGGGAATATCGTATCCTCATATTTTATGTTCATTTACATGCTGCCCACTCCGGGCAATGCGCAGGGAAGAATATTCGTATTCGGTACTTCTCCTGCCTACTTCCCTGCCCGGTGTGATGGTAAGTAGTTCCTGATGATGGCTGTTTTTTGTGCGACAGTCAATGAAACGACAGCGCGAGCAGCAACGAATATTCACGTGCTGCACTTTTACTCACATGTCTCTAGGAAATTGTCACTAATAATAATCAATCAAATAGAATACAATAGAAACCTACTTAGAAATTCCGACAGTACTACAAAAGTAAAGTGCCTTGCTAAGCGTAGTTTCACGAGGCGAGATGTAATTGGCTTTCCTGAACACCTTTGGTCCTTGGCACAGCCACCCATACCAGTTTTTCATTAAAAACATTTAGATTGGAGCGAATACAAGGAAAAAATATTGTTCGAGTTGTTTGGTTGGATTCGTTTTAGTTGAATCGAGGTTACGATACAATTACGTATGTTAACGACGATTGCTATTCAGTATTGTCATAAAGACAACATCATGACCATAACATTAGATAACTAATACAATTAATTATCTAGTATTTCTGAGTATTTACAAATCGTTACAAATAAAACATTTTGTAGCGATGGATCATAACCTCCACAATTTGTTTTTAATTCAATTTCGGTTTGTGATTTGCAATAAGCTTCTTTTTCTCACCACTTTTTAATACGATATCGGCAGACGGCCATCAACAACTTGAAATTGCATAAACGAAATGTTTTCTTCATTCCACACTATCGAGTGTGGAACGTGAAGTATCTATGAGGGCAATATGTAAACGCTGACGATGCCACGGTAGAGCAGGGAATTGGGCAGGACGAGGAGCAGTCACAGTGACAGTGTGTAAATGGGGCATTCGATTGTGAATTACTCTTCGATGCTTGCGAAGCGACGCATTCCTCAAGCACGCGCGTCTGCGTAGGTTTTCTGCTCGGAGTGTCACGTGATTCATTGTTCGACATTCGCTTGATGTAGGAGGAGGGAGGGGGCGGGAGCGGGGGGGGGGGAAGGCGAAAGTAAATCAAAATGTCCTGCTGCGGAAGTATTACGGCTGAGGTCGGCACTTCTCCTAATGTCGTCCGGTAATCTATCAAGCACACGTTTCTATAGACTCTCCAGTGAATAAGGTTCCAAAGTAGCTATTTGAGTTGATATCTGTGATTTCATTTGATTGATACGATCCAAGGTTGATAAGGTATGCACGTATATATTAATAAATTATTATTATTGTGTCATATGCCTCCTCAAAATCCCAACCAAACATATTTCAATATTGGTTAATTGTTCGATATTTCTATGGTGATTTTATTGCTACCATGCGCGCGCATGCTAGGTCTATGATTGCTACACACAATTATATTTCCCACCTACATACATACATAATCACGCCGATACTATAGAGCTTATACATGGTACGATCAAAGCATACTTATTTTGCATACAATATTTTTATGCATGCTCTACGATTACGGGTACTACGCAGTTGCGTATACATCCTTCTTGATCCTCTCGTGTCCGATGTCTTATTCCAGTTGACTCTGAGCACTTACCGCCTTTTCGGAATTTGTCCTGTATAGGTATTTTAATATTATTCCATCCAGATATTACTTTCATTTCATATCAATTATGTAAACTTTTTTGGTAGCCAAACTACACTAAGTTATGTCAAAAACGGATTGATCAACCAGTAAGGAAGAATCCGCAAAGAAATGTTGCTGGTGTTTTCGTCCACAGTGAAGAAATACATAGGTATATAAATTCTACTGCCAAAGAAACAGCAACCCTCGGTGCAAATGGATGAGAAAATTAAATTGCTTAAGTTGCTTATACAATAATATGAGATATAAAATTGCGTTCATACGCTTTATCCTACCTTTCCATCTTTATTACCTTTACCTTACCACCCTCAAGCCTGGCCGGTGTAGGCCTTTTTCCTTGGCCTTTATATGAATTGGTTTACTTCCGTATTGATAAAGCTTACAATCTAATTAGATGTACCAATACATTTTCCGTATGCTATACTCAATAACAGATAGGCGGTGGCGGAAGACCAGCGACTGGTGGGATTATACCGATCCAGGTTTTTGCTGAGCCATAGCCTTTTTACAAATTTCATATTATCATATTTTTTTTGTTTACACCATGCCTTGTAACTGAAAAATGTCTAATCTTGTAAATACATTGATTTTATTCTAATCTATTCTACTTTTTAGGGTTCCGTACCCAAAGGGTGAAAACGGAACCCTATTACTAAGCCTCCGCTGTCCGTCCGTCCGTCCGTCCGTCCGTCCGTCCGTCCGTCTGTCCGTCTGTCACAGGGCTGTATCTCATGAACCGTAATAGGCAGGCAGCTGAAATTTTCACATAATATGTATTTATTTTGCCGCTGTAACAACAAATAGGTAACATTAAAAAATAATACAAAATAAAGGGGGGCCCCATACAAAAAACGTGATTTTTTCGTGTTAAATCTTGAACGGTGGTACGGAACCCTTCGTGTGGGAGTCCGACTCGCACTTGGCCGGTTTTTTTTTGTTTGCGTAAAATACGTGAAGAAAAATTAAGGCTGTCGTGAAAGCACTGGAAATCGAAGATTAGATTTTTTTTTACAAATGCAATCATTGTCCATTGGCCAAAGCACAATTTTGCACGGCGACTTCCATTAAAATAGCGAAATAGTCTTCCGAGCCCTACCGTAATTTGTCTGATTTTAATATTTTTTTTAAATCACTCGAGAAAGCTTCATTTTATGTCCATGTTTGATTTTTTTGTAAATATCTGTATTTAAAAAAAAAATATATCCCAAAATGAACGTAAAAAAAGACAACTTTTTGCCAATGTTTTCCAATCTAAAAGGTAAATAAAAAAATTAAAACATTTAGACATAGATTTCAAAAAATATTTTAGAATCCAAAATTTCAAAAATCTAGTAAAATCATAAGTGTATGGAATCAGTTATCGCCCGTAGTATGAGGAATTGATAGGGTAACGACTCTCTTAACGATTGAAAGCCCTTTCTCTTCCAAGATAAATATTTTAGCGTTTGTGTCCATGCCCGAGCGGCGGAGGCTCACGTCAATACTCGGCCCCGTCGAGCCTCCGCGGAGTCGCCCTTCACGATTTACGACACCGACACTCACCCTCAGACGCAACTTCTCCCGAACTTGTCGGCGCGGAAACTTAAGTGAATTTTAATATAAAGTTATTCGTTTTTCCCCGAGAGCATCATAACGGAGCGCAGAGCGAGCGTGATTAATGTGCTCGATATTAAACTCTTAAGGTGGCCCAACCCGGCGGCCCTAACTCATTCGCGGGCACGGTACAAAACCGTGCTGTTGCGCTCTGGGACCTTCTCTGTTTCAAAGAATAAGACAGGCTCCGTGATGAGGAAGATGCAACATGTCTACAAAAAAGACAATGTGCATAGTGTATGATTTGGTAAGATTTACGAAAATTTAAATTTCAAAACGACTTATAGCTAAAAGTAAACCACGACCGCTGTAGTAAAAAATCGAACAAAAACCAAATAGATTATAAATCTTGATTAAATAAGCTATGTCTGATGACTAATCTTTTTAAGATTTTTTTTTTTTTTATGTGACTGGACATGGATGGCTAATACCACAAGTTCTGTCATGGTATTAGCCCAACACACCACATGGGAACTAGGTGCCATGCCAGGACCTTCCTTATATTGCACGGCTACATTGAACTGGATGGAAAACACGGACAATTTTCATTGCCGCTTCGACCATCGTTCATCCAATGCGATGGTACCAACCCGGGCGGGATAAACCCTACCACCTAGTAAGTAAGGAAGGGGACCTACAGCTTAACGTGGAATCCGAACCACGGCCAGCCTCTCTCTCTTCTCTTCCTCAACCTCTTCTTACTTTATCATTGCGTAATCTGCCTCCAAAGTTATTGTATAAAACGCGCGAAAAATGCGAACTTTCGGACCTTATAACTTAGAAACCAAACACAATTTTACAATGTTAATAGTCATCAGACATCTAGTTCGATCAAATAAAGCTATTTTGAGCAAAATTTTGGATCTCTGACAAGAAGTATGGGCGTGATCTTCTTTCCACTTTTGTATGGGGAGATGAGCGGGATGGGCCACCTTAAGTCGCGCGACTCCGGGCCCACATTCCGCTGGTTCGGCGATGGAGTTTTACTGCAACATGTGTGAATCGCAAACGCGCATTTCTGAAGAGCTCGTAGCCTAGTGGCGCAGGGACTTGCCTACCATACCAGAGGTCTAGGTTCAAATCCACGCCCCGTTCGTGCACCACTATCGTTCTCTTTATGGGTTGGATAAGTGCACTTTAGTCACGAATACAAGCTGTTCTATGGTTCGGAATCCATTTAAAACCATCAATAACGCAATGTATTATTATTATTATTTTTTTTTTTATGTGACTGGACATGGATGGCTCATACCACAAGTTATGTCATGGTATTAGCCCAACACACCACATGGGAACTAGGTGCCATGCCAGGACCTTCCTTATATTGCACGGCTACATTGAACTGGATGGAAAACACGGACAATTTTCATTGCCGCTTCGACCATCGTTCATCCAATGCGATGGTACCAACCCGGGCGGGATAAACCCTACCACCTAGTAAGTAAGGAAGGGGACCTACAGCTTAACGTGGAATCCGAACCACGGCCAGCCTCTCTCAACGGTCGAATGGTCACCCATCCAAGACCAGACCGGACCCAGCGTTGCTTAACTGGAGAGCGATCGCCGAAGTGTCGCGCCACTGGGCCACTGAGGCTGAAAAAAAAAAGTTAATTAATAAAATGACATCGTTTCTGCTAGCCGTACACAGGTGTACAATGTTCTGCAGCACCCAGACATGATTACTGCGTATTATTTAATCTGGCAGAAGTCCGTAAAGTATCCACCTTCGAGCCGCCAGCGCGTTCCGAGAAGTCGAGACGCGACGGTAAGCAGATAGCTCACACTCTCAACAAAGGCACATTTAGGCGTGAAAAATCCTGAATGGCCAGGTGACGCGATCGAAAGATCGGCACCCAGCTGTAGCCCTGTCACCATCCGCCATTTATTATATTTAACTGGCCGAACCCATCGAGGTGCGCTGTAAGAAAGCTCACATCCAAGAGAAGTCAATCGATTCGCTTCGCTCAGGCAGCTGGAGTTCTCTCGTGCGGCACACTGCGCCGTTTGTGTATGGGCTGATTATTGATGTGTCCGCTGGTCTCGTAGCTCCAACGAGAAAAAAACTCGTTATTTCATTTTGAGGTTATTTTTTCGTTGCATAGTTCAGTTCATTCATAATTAAATTTCATGAATGTTGCAAAAATTTACATTATTTTACAAAATATGCGCACTTCAGTTTAAAAATTGGTTCTATCTTGTAGAAACTTCGCCATATGACTTCCTCTTAAATCTATCCTAACCTAGATATTTTCGTAAAATAAACAGTGATATAGAAGAATTCATATTGAAATGAAAGCTAAAAGTCAATATATCTAATAAGTCAATCGGAATAATATACTATAGTATTGTGCGCCAATTCGATATTAGAGTAGTCGACTTAAATCTATCTGTGAAAACCTACATACGAAAACAAATCCGAATTTTAACAGACATTGGGTGAAACTTTATCTGATTGATGATATGGATTTGCGTTTATTTTTTCTGTTACTTATGTTAGTTTCTGTAAGTGCTTTCTCATTTATCAACCCACTCAAGGATTTGCTGGTATGTTCCAGAATTCAATACATTGGGGTATTTTAAAACACGGGGACAGTATACTGACACCGGACACTATTGTCTGACTCGAAGTCGGCATGACACCTCTCTTTGCTAGGCAGAATGTGATCATCTCTGGGTTAGTATTATAGTTATGGTTATTATAGATCTCTCTTCTTTCTGATACTTTTGAGGTTACCGCGGTCGTTAGACATGTTTTAAAAATGTTACGGCTTTTCACGCGGCAGGTAGAGATATTCTCCGACGTTTCGAGCTAATCATTCAGCCCGTTGTCAAGGAGGCATCCGCCGCGCTCGTGCGCAGCAGACGACTGACAACGGGCTGAATGATTATCTCGAAACGTCGGAGAATATCTCTACCTGCCGCGTGAAAAGCCGTAACATTTTTCAAACATCTCTCTTCTTTCTTCTTCAGGCGAAAAATAAGGACTCTTTCTGCTCGAAAGTCACGAATGCAGGCTGTGCCATGGTTAGGAATCAATGTGAAACTGTAGGTCCCTACGAAGTGGTAGGGTTAAGCCCGCCCGGTTTGGTACCGTCGCATTGGACGAAAATATGATCGTAGCGGAAATGAGAAAATGTCTGTGTTCCGTGCTCATAAAGGGAAGGTCCTCGCATGTCATCGAATTCTTTCGATATCGTGTTGGGCTAATATAGTCACTGTGGGTGTTATATAAGCTATCCATGTTACATAAAAAACCGACTAAGTGCGAGTCGGACTCGCACAAGCAGTGTTTGTGTACAAGATTTAACACACAACTTTTTTGTGTTGCCATTAATTTTTATTATTTTTTAATTTTACTTATTTGTTTTTATAGCAGCAAAATAAAAAATACATACTCTGTGAAATTTCAGCTGCCTATCCATTACGGTTCATGGGATAGAACCCCGTGACAGACGGAAGGACGAATGGAGAGCGGAGGCACCCTTTGGGTACGGAACCCTAAAAAATTACAGCACGTAAACTCTATCCCACATCATGCGGGCCGATACACGGCGACAGAACCGCACAATACCAACCGGCCCCCGATGTAAAACAATTCGCCACGCATTTCGCAGCCGATTCCGAATCCATTTTCGTCGTTTCCCCTCCGCTCCGCTCCGGCAGATTGTTCCGGGGTGCCGGGCCGAGACGGAGCCTCCCCGAGCCTCCCTCTGCCGGCGGGACCTCTGCAGGAAGGACCTTTTGATCTGTAAACGGCCGTGTTTACGTTCCCTTTCCGCCAGTAATTCGATGATGGCCGAGGGCGCGCGGACTGTTTGCGCGTTGCTGTACCATTCAAACAGAGCTTTTGTTGCCTCTTCACTATCAAACTTTTAGCTGATCGTAAAACGGCGGCGCCGGGTGTGGCCTCCGAATGAGGTTGAAGGGTTGTTTGTTACGTGATTTCAAACGTTACGTACTCAACTCTAAAATTACAGAACTTCCATTTATTTACAACAACGAAAACTTTCGTCGCATAATTCTAGTGCAGGTATAATCAGTCACTTGCCAAAACAATTGAGCTATCACTTCGATGCTCATTTGATGGTGAAACCTGGTTTTTTTTATGGAATCCAACATAATTACCGTTATGACATTAGCCTATTAAACCACATTTCTGAAGGAATCAGGTGCCATGCAGGACTGCGCTGAACTGGAGGAAATCTCGCATATTCAATCTCGCATCTCCGGATTGGTAGGGATAGTAGTAGGGGAAGGGGGGAATTACAGTTTTACATGGGTTCCGAACCATCGAACTGCTCGCATACGTATACGAATTTGCACGAATGAAACTCAGAAATGGAAAGAAAGTGGTGCAAGGCCGGGCGAGGATTTGAACGTATAGCCTCTCGCATGAGAGGCAAGTCCTCTGGCCCCTTCACCACGAGATGGTAAACTGACAAACCTGTCGAAACAGAGAAGTGTGTTATTGTGCGAGAGGGTGTGTGTGAGTGTCGGTGTGTGCAGGCTACGGGGGGTCAGGCAGGCGTCACACAAAACCTCCACGGCGCGACTAATCGCCTCTCGCATGCCGACCCTAGAAAAAAAGCCATCAATAGAGAATACTCCAAAGAAATTCAACCAAGAATCCTCGAAGGAGTCGCCGACACGGCAATGTTTAGCGTCAAAAGGCGCAAATCGAACGACACAGGTGGGCTTCGCTCGCTCATAATGAACTAATTTATTGTATTTAATGCCGAGTTTACAATTGTAAAAGGTTCGCAGCCGGACGTCGTATTATTCATCGTCAGAACACAATTAATTGTAATACTTCAAGACCCGTTGTGTTGCAGGCATTTGTTTTGCGACACACATACAATTGTAAACAATCGCTGGACATAATGTTTTGACACGACAAATTTGGAAATTCTGTAGAAGAACCGGGAGAACAACTAGAACCTTTTAAGAATTTGAATTTGAATATATATTTTTTAGGGTTCCGTACCCAAAGGGTGCCAAACGGAACCCTATTACTAGCCTCCGCGGTCCGTCCATTCGGTGGTGAATCTCATGAACCGTAATGGCTAGGCAACTGAAATTTCATAGAGTGTATATTTATTTTGGCGCTATAGCAACAAATGTATGTTTTTGTGTTAAATCTTTTACTATGGTACGGAACCCTTCATGTACGAGTCCGACTCGCACTTGGCCGGTTTTTACGTAACTTCGAAGTTCCGTAAACGCCAATTTAGGTGAAATCTGGGACTAGGGGTTCTGTACAGTTCTTACTTGTCGTTGGAACTCTAGACTATTAGCAGCGAGCGAATTCGTTAGCGAGCTGACTGGCCGGCGCTACCGTCAGTGTATGCACCATTACTGAAACGTGGCTACGTTGCCGCCTATACGGGTGAGGTTCTGTCGCCTCTCCCGCTCTTCTTACTCGATGCGTTGCACCAGTCCCCGATCTCGATGTCGGACGCGGCGGATGTCCAGTTTACGAGACCTCTGAAGTTTACAGCGGCAGCAGCGCTGAATTGCGCCAATGATGCAATTTCGTGAGTGCCAATAAAAGCCACCATTTTTATATGAGTGTCGGCGGCGGCGGTGGCAGCGGAGGCGGTCGACACAGTTGAATTGATATTTGATTAAAATTTTATCGGTGCATCTTTATTGAGTCGTAATGTATAATTGCACCGCTCCAGACGCTAATGGTATTCAGCGAGTCAGATTACAACCTTTTCATTTACATATAACCAATTCGATGAGCTTACACGTAGATTTTGAGTTATGGAGCAACCTGGCGGGGTTAGAATGGAGCTTGTAAATACGAAGTTTTGTTCATTATTAATTACGTCGTAAATGGAGTGAGCAGATTAGGTATAGTAAACGTTAACGTAGCTTTCCTTTTAATTAACGAAAGTTACATGCTTAGCTTGATGTCCAACAGAAAGTCAGAGAGTGGCTAGTGCACAATCTAGCAGTCGGGAAGGAAATTGGAAATTTTCAGATACATGGTGGTATGGGGTCAAGGTGAATGGCATAAAGTTTAAAGTTCGAGAGTAACTTTGTAAAGCATTTTTAGGGTTCCGTACCCAAAGGGTGAAAACGGAAACCTATTACTAAGCCTCCGCAGTCCGTCCGCCCGTCCGTCCGTCTGTCTGTCACAGGGCTGTATCTCATGAACCGTAATAGGTAGGCAGCTGAAAATTTCACAGAGTGTGTATTTATTTTATATTTTATAAATAGGTAAAATAAAAAAATAATAAATATTAAAGGAGTGCCCCATAAAAAAACGTGATTTTTTTGGTGTTAATGGTACGGAACACTTCGGGTGCCAGTCCGACTCGCACTTGGCCGGTTTCTTATTTGTTGAACTGGATATGGATGGCTAATACCACACCGACCTGCATGATATTACCCTAACACAGCGCATACCTTCCCTTTACGAGTCATCTCATGCAATATCACCAACGCTACCATCTAGTAGGGCAGGGATTCCGAACCATGGAACAAGCTCGCATTCGTAACGAAATGTACTGATCCAATTCGTAAAGAGAAAGAAAGTGGTGCATGAACAGGGACGGCTGAAGCCATGTTTATTGTTTATTCATCATCCATAGACAGTACACTACACTCGGATTTGTCATATTTTATCATTTTATCATTAGCCAGTTCGGCAATCAACAATCAAGAAGAAGAACTGGCAAGAAACTCCGCTGGATTTTTTTTCAACGTCCATTTAGTCTAAGTTTACAAAAGTATAAAGTATAAACAATTAATATCATATGCAACAGTTCATGACAAATATCAGTTTATTTGTAAAGACTATGCCCGCCATCTAACATGTTGCCAATTGGAGCAAGCCAGTCCCCACACACAGCACTCGTTCACGAGCATCACGGCGGGCTCAGCCATCGCCTCTGTCAACCATATTTTAGGGAAAAAGGAGACCCGAACCTAGCGTCGCCGCAAGCAAAGACCTTAAAGCGAGGCACTACTCCAGTGGCAACATGAAAAAGTTGTGAAAACTTTGTACGATTTAGTTTTAATACTATTATTTCCGTCATGAACTACGTTCACGAGCATACCGACACACAGTGACCTCTAAACAAAGAGTCAAAATAAATAGGATTTGTATTTCACACAGGCGTGTGGTCTTGCATGGAAGGCAAGGCCACACGCCCCTGAGCCGCTCGTGAATGTTACTACTACTTTGATCCACCACCATCGCCTGTCAGGTTACTCATGCTTGGTCAGAGCCGGTAGTCTAAGTTGTCACCTAAATTGGCGTTACGGCAAACCGATCGACTGGCGTTTTCAAATGTATGGAGAAATTGATGAGCGCGCGCAGCGGGCGTTAAGCGAACTAACATTTGCGAGTCCGAGCTTGATTTGACAGCTTACTCAACGTTGCCGTAAATACGTCGACGTTGCCGTTTACGTCCACTCCGCGTTTTCATACAAATCGGAAGTCCGCGTTTGACTTTGACAGCTTGAAGAAGTAAAACCACAGAATATCTAGTAAAAACTTGTATGGAGTTTGAAGAAAACGCCAGTCGATCGGTTTGCCGTAAACGCCAATTTCGGTGAGAACTCAGACTGCCCACTCTGACGTCAGATAACGATTGGTTCCAGCGGATTCAGCGCGGCCGCTCGCCTGTCAGCGTCCCCGGTGGAGCGAACGTGCCAAATGCGCACATATTCTCTCAGGTTATCTAAACCTGACCGTTGACACATTTATTTCTGTTAGGTGCATTTTTAACTCGCTTTTTGACCGACTTCAAAAAAAGGAGGAGGTTCTCAATTCGTCGAAATCTTTTTTTTTATGTATGTTCACTGATTACTCGAAGCCGGGACCGATTTGGAAAATTATTTTTTTGTTTCAAAGGGTATACTACCCAGGTGGTCTCAAATTTCAAAATCGGTTCAGTAGTTTGGTAAACAACACAACGAACAACGATTTTTCGGAACCACTGAACCCAGAAACGAGTGTTTTATTTACAGGAGATTTATTTTAGGGTAGAGAATGCTCATTAAGAGAGGTTATTTAAATTTTACGGTTGAGGGGGATAAAGGAGGGAATTGTACACATTTTAAATAAATTCCTGGAACCGCTGAACCCAGATATGTCATGGTAGGTTTTTTCAAGATGGGAATGCTTACGAAGTAAATATTTCTGGAAACCCTACTATTAGGGGGGGGGTAAATATGATAATGTATTTTGTATTTTGACTCTTTGTTTACAGGTCACTGCAGTAGTTCATGACGGAAATAATCGTATTAAAACTAAATCGTACAGAGCTTTCACAACTTTTCATGTTGCCACTGGAGTAGTGCATCTCTTTAAGGTCCCTACTTGCGGCGACGCTGGGTTCGGGTCTCCTCTTTCCCTAAAATATGGTTGATAGAGGCGATGGCTGTGCCTGGCGTGATGCTCGTGAACGGGTGCTGTTTGTGGGGACTGGCTTGCTCCAATTGGCAACATTCTAAATGGCGGGCATGGTCTTTACTAATAAACTGATATTTGTCATGAACTGTTGCATATGACATGAATTGCTGATTCTCGTCAATTCATATTAATTTAGCGTGTTTATCTGTGAGTCTAAATACTTTTGTAAATTTAGACTAAGTGGACGTTGAAAAAAAAAAACCAGCGGAGTTTCTTTCCAGTTCTTCTTCGCTGGGATTTCCCCGAACTGGCTAATGATAATATATGACAAATCCGAGTGCAGTGTACTGTCTATGGATGATGAATAAACAATAAACAATAAACAATAAACAACAATAAAAAAGGCCAAATTAAAACATTTAGGCGAAAACAACTCATGTTGAGATCACCGAAACCAATTATCCTAGAGGTTTAAAATTGTCGTTTGCCTCTTTGTTTGTGCGGTAGGAACACGGAGATCGTCTCCGGGGTTAGGAAAGCAACCGATTTTAATTTCCCGATGAGCAGGTACTTGAAGCACATAGCACAGGACTAGATGGCAATGCAATAAACAAATAGAAGATTTTTTTATTTACCATGGACTCATTTTATCGAAACCAGCAGCGTGGGGTGAAAGAGAGTAGAGAGTAGGACCCCACGTTTTTCGTTTTTGAGAAACTGGTCGGTTTCAAAGCGTGGGGCATTTTTTGTTTTTGTTAGGTTATGTTTGATTAGGAAAAATAAAAATATGTTAGAGTTTTTTTGAGTGAAAATCACCAAGTGGTTGCTTGAATTCAGGTAAGTATTTTCATACTGTTACATTACCTATTGATAATTTCGGATAAAACAATCTGTGACCTAAACTAATATATAGTTTACAACAGCACTTTGGAAAGGTTACATTACGTCGAATTTCTCATAAAACTAAATCAGGGGCAATTCTGGACCACCCAAAGGTCCGTCGAACTGACAGGTCGAACTGCGCACTCAGCGGAGCGCCATTCGAATGATTCAATCGGCTGCCCGTCCATCCGTCTGTTGGTTTGTCCGTCCATCCGTATACCTGTACGTCTGGCTGTGCGTTGATACCTGTCAATGGATATACTGTGACATATTGTAAACTAGCTGAGGTACCCGGCTCCGCTCGGGTCAATGTCGTTTTGGACCGATATCGGGCTGAATTATTTTCGGGCCTTTTTTATAAATGATTTTCCCATACCAACTTTCTTCCCCTATTTCACCTACATTCATTTCACTCATTTATAATGATACTATGGATTAATATTCCGATCAGTAAGACCAGGTAACTTAGTTAACTTTTTTTTGACGCAACTGCGATAACTATAATGAAATGTTCTAAATTTAATGTTTTATTAAGTTATATATAGGGTTTCTTCTCATTTTTGTTATTGTTGTTTCCGTTTCTTTTTTCTTTTACATTGAATTTGTTTCCGTAACACGGAATATGTTTGGTTTATATTGTCGCAAAATATAAAATAAAAAATAACTACTGAAATAATGTTAAACATCTTAAATTTTTATATATTTTTTTATTTTTGTTTGCTATGGCGATTGTACTGTTGTGTTATATTTTTTTATTTTACCTATTTGTTGTTATAGCGGCAAATTAAATACACAATCTGTGAATATTTAAGCCGCCTAACTATTACGGTTTATGAGATACAGACCTGTGACAGACGGAAGGACGGACAGCGGAGGCTTAGGGCATCCTTTGGGTATGGAACCCTTAAACATATTTAGGATCAAATCGACGAAGTTTTTTTAGGTTTGCCGATAAATTTTGCCATGGGCAGTATTCGCACCCGGCACTTATGCTGACGCCGCCGCCGCCGCTTCGCGCAGCACACGCGGCCGCTCCACTTGTGTTTACAGTCCGCTTTAATTACATGGAATATAGTTTTATTAACGCACAGCTTCGGCGTGACCACTGCGGGGTACATACGATACGCCGACGTAGCACAGCCATGGAGGTGTTATTTCTTCACCTCCACGAGCACAGCTGGATGGACGATTGAATCATTTGAACGGTACGATTCGCCAAATTTATCTACCAAAAAAAAAAAACCGGTTAAGTGCGAGTCGGACTCGCACATGAAGGATTCCGTACCATCGTACAAGACTTAACACAAACAATCACGTTTTTTGTATGGGGCTTTAATTTTTATTATTTGATTTTTTTTCTTATTTGTTATAGCGGCAAAATATAGACACCCTCTGAGAACCTGCTACCTGCCCTCAGCTGTCTACCTGTCCATCCGTCCGTCCGTCCGGCCGTCCATCCGTCATATGGACGTATCTCATGAACCGTAATAGACAACTGAAATTTTCAGAGTGTGAAAATAAACATAAAAAAATAATGAATACAAGAAACGTGATTTATTTGTGTCATATCTGGAATAATGATACAGAACCCTTTGTGTGCAAGTCCGACTCGTACTTGGCCTGTTTTCTTTGTATAAGTATTTTATAAGCACAACAAAGATAGAAGTAGAGAGCGGGAATTGGATATCTATTGTGATGATATAAATTATACCAATTTTAAAATAAATACATTTTAATTTGAATAAGCATTTTCATTGAAATTGTATTTATTTCTTAGAAAATAATTCCACCAACTCGATATGTCGACACTTCGTCCGATTTATTGACGGACAACCACCGCAGTCCTATATATTCTGTGCCGCATTGCTACTGCAGATATCATTACGCATTCAATTTCGAAAGGGAAGTGCGAGTTAGGTGCGTGTGATGCGAGATATTCGCTCGTAAATGATTCTTGCTCGCGGCGCGCCACTTTGATTCATGTCTCTATTTTCATTTTGTGTTTAATAGCCCAATAAAAAATAATTCGGCGGCGTAAAGTTTGTGGCTCTCGGTTAATCGTAAACACACTCATTCTTACAATACAGTACTTCTCACCACGGGTGCTCTCAAAAGATGTTTATTCATCGAACATTATGTACGAAGAATCAACAGTGCAACAAGAACATATGATTTTTTTTTGGGATCTGTAGTTAAATGGGAAAAACAGCGTACATACTTATAAATTATGATCACAGTTTGGTGGTGAACTACAGGCCATTATCGATGGTATATCAAATCAGATCGCCAAAACATACAATGACGAAAAAAATGCTGAACAACATTCAATCGAAATATTTACAGTCGTATTCAGTAAGAGCATGTCAAAACTTAGTAAGAGAAACCATTCAAAAACCAGTTTAGACCGGCGGATTAAAGTAAGTCCACCCACTCTGAATACAGCTGCTAGTTACTAACAGTCGTATTCAGAGAGAACTTGTCAAAACTTAGTACGAGATTGACACCGGACTAACCATACAAAAACCGATTTAATACGGAGGACCACTCTGAATACGGCTGTAATGCTCACACTTGGCCACTTAGGTCTTATATTTGACAGGACATTACGTTTCGAAAAATATACATAGCCAGAATTCCATGTATCCGCTCAAACACATCAGATGGAAACAGGTGCCATGCCAGAAACGCCTTGGTTCAATGGAAGCTACATTGAACTGGACGGAAACACGGTTTGTGTCTTTAACCCCGTTAGCTATTGTTTTGATACCCGTTGAAAAATGTATAAATGAATAAACATGGGAACTCCACTGCTTACTTCCGTCAAAGCCTCCGCTAATACATGCTCTATCAATAGCAAAATGATATAGCAATGCTCTCTCCAATAGTTCTAAGTGGCTTAAAACAAGAGTTGGTACTACGTCTCTTTCTGAGTTGGATGAGTGCATTTCGTTACGAATGCGTACGCGAAATGTAAAATTGTAAGCCCCCTTCCTACTAGGTGGTTGGGTTGAGCCCGTTCGGGTTGGTACCATCGCGTTGGATGAAAGTATGGTGGAAGCGGCAATGAAAAATTGTCCTTTTTTTCATCCAGTTCTGTATAGCCGTGTTCATAAAGGAACGGTCCTGGCATGGCACATAATTCCTTCGGGATGTAGTTTATTGGGCTAATATCATAACATCCATGTCAGGTTACCCTGACATGGATGTTAATACCACACAACTACCGTTATGATATTAGTCTAATACACCACATTCCCGTAGGAATTAGGTGCCATGCCAGGACCTTCCCTTTATGAGCACGGCTACATTGAACTACTGTCAGTAATACTGTCCTCATAAATACTAAAAACATAAGATTTCTATGAATCCGATATTAACATAAATATTTTCTTAGCTGAATGTAAATTATTTTCCTTCAGCTGTCGGCGTTACGATATTGGACTGGCAAACATTTTGTCTCGAACGAGAAATGAATTATTTTCGACGAAAAGGATCGGAATTTGAATACTTCGCGGAATCGAATTGATTGCCGACCTTCCGAAACTATTTTATTCAAGCGAGCGAGATACCTGGCTCAGTGCTAGGCCTTTGATGACGTCACCGCATTATGTATTCATGGCCGGGAGGAGAGAGGATTTTAATGATTTTTTTTATGACAGGAAGTGAATTGGCGCCGGCTCGAATTTGGCAGTCTTTGGATTACGGAAGGCCAGGTTTTTTTGTTACATGTACTTAAGATACGGCGGGCGCCGCTTATGGCCACTGGGACTTAAGCATTTTTTTTGTCGGACATGTCGTCTTCTATTTAGGGCTGATTTTTCAATGGTCAGATAAACAGCCAGATAACTATTCGACGGATTTGTTTACGCTTCTGCTTATCCATCCGATATAGTAAGTCCTTATGTTTATTAGTAAAATTATAGTCGGATAATTGTGATAGAAGGTATAATTCTCTGGCAAGGACTATCCGTCTTTTGACAAACGTGAATTTGTTCTATCTGTCCAATAAGTACTTCTGAGGATTGATCGGCACTAAAACTGATAACATTTTGAGTAATTCGAGTATTTATCTTATCTTTGCTATAGCGTGTAGGACTCGTGGGATGGATTATTCATAACGGGGGCCATGCCACGTTTATGCCTTACGTTCGGACCTAATTTAAAATTGTTGGTATTCTCTTCCCGATTTACTAAGGATTAGATGGGCTGGGGATAGGCGTCACTTTTGAGGAGACAGTACAGTAGTAGTACAAGATGACGCTACATCTCGTTTGAATCTGCAGTGAGGCTTATATGTATAATTTGACACTACATGTGAATAAACCCTGTGTTGCACTGACGAATATAACGTTAAGCGTAAAGCGGGGCATATGGCGTAGTACGCCCATGAGCTTTCGAACTTTTAAGGCGGGCCTTCCTGGTCAAATCACCATACAAACGGAGAAAGAAGATCACGCCCATATTTCTTGTCAGAGATCCAAAATTTTGCTCAAAATAGCTTTATTTGATCAAACTAGATGTCTGATGACCGTTGGCATGGTAAAATTGTGTTTAGATTCTAAGTTATAAGGTCCGAAAATTTTCGCGCGTTTTATACAATAACTTTGGAGTTAGATTACTCAACGATAAAATTTATATATCTCAAAAAGATTGGTCATCAGACATAGCTTGTTTCATGAAAATTTATAATCAATTTAGTTTTTGTTAGATTTTTTACTACAGCGGTCGTGGTTTACTTTTAGCTATAAGTCGTGTTTTAATTAAAATTTTCGTAAATCTTACCAAATCAAACACTATCCGCACTGTCTGATTTGTGGAAATGTTGCTTCCTCCTCATCACGGAGCCTGTCTTTGTCTTGAAACAGAGAAGGTCCCAGAGCGCAATAGCACGGTTTTGTACCGTGCCCGCGAACGAGTTAGTCCCGCCGGGAAGGGACATCTTAAGGGGGCTGCGAAAACCATGCCGGCCGGCCAGGTGCTTCTTCACACCATGTTTGAAGGATCCCTGGTTAAACTTTGGGGAAAATATCTCGGCAGGGAGTGCATTCCATAGTTTACTGACCTGCAGATAAAGGATATAAATCTATAGTAATGTAATAAAACGGATGCGTTTGTTTGTTTATACGCGCTAATCTCTGGACCTCAGGTTTTGAAATAACATTTTCAGGCTATCAAATGCCTCTTGAGAAAGGTTATAGGCTATTTGACATCACGCCCATTTTTAATTTTATTATTTTTTAATTTTACCTATTTGTTGTCATTGAGGCAAAGTAAATACACACTCTGTGAAAATTTTAGCTGCCTACCTATAACAGTTCATGAGATACAGCCCTGTGACGGACGGACGGACGGACGGATAGCGGAGGCTTAGTATGGTTCCGTTGCACGAGGCCTATTTCCGAACTTTTTTGACTAAATGTAGAAATCTAAAAGCCAATGCAATTATTTGTTAATGCAAATATGCTGTTTTTGCTTATATCTAGAAATCATATCACTTACAGATTTCTAATGTGAAAAAAAAATTTAACAAAAAAAATAACCGACTTCAAAGAAAAAGCACTAAAAAGTAAAAAATAATTTTCATTTTTGTAGTTACGATTTCTGTTACTTTTTGAGTCGGCGTCAGCCGGGCACGCGCTGCGCCAATCAAGAGAACCTAACCTAACCTAACCTAACCTAACCTAACCTTGGCTGACACCGACTCAAAAAAGAACAGAAATCGTAACTACAAAAAAATAAAATATTTTTAAATAAAAAAAGGACCGCCTTCAAAAAAACACACCGGAACTAAAAAGCAAAAAATAATTGGTTGCTTTGAATTTTTGTACGATAAGCTATTTTGATACCTAACTAATTATATACAATTTCTTAATTTTAATCATCTTTTGAAGTCGGTGCCTTGGGTAGAGTTCGCTATGCACGCTGACCGAACAGACACTATTTCAGCCGAACGCCCCGAAGTCTACGAGAGCGTAAGCGACCTGGGTCAGCAATGATTGGTCCTAGAGCATTTTAAGCGACCGCTCGTCTAACTAGAGATAACCTAAGCGTTGGTTTACGAGCAAGCGGCTTAAACCGGTAGGCGTAGACGATGACTGATATTGATACAGCGCAGCGTACTGAAATTGGGTTTTAACGATTAATAGTACTTTCGGCTTTATAAAGGCGCGCGCTGGTTACTACGCGCTGGGCACGTTAATTCGCTGCTCTATGGATTGGTGCTTCCTTCGACGCCGTTGTCTGAACGAGACGATTCCTGCCGAAGTTGGTTAGAGCGCGGGCAAGCCGATGCGATGACGTACCTAGGTATTCTCGTTTTGATGCGATGTGCGATGAGCGATGTAGGTATTTAGTAAAGGACAAGCTACACGTACCTAAATATTGACCATATAAGTGGTCGTTGTTTTTATATTGGTTTATTTGTTTATTTTGTAGGGTTTTCTTATAAATATTTAGTTTTTACTGTGTTAAGTATTCAGTGTAAGTCTACGGCATATTAAAATTACAAAGTACTTGCCTGAATACCTACTTACATACGTTTTTCCGACCTGTTTATTTATTTCTTTTTTGGTTTTCTGTTCTGCTTAAGTAGGTAAATATAAGTTTGAAAAATGTTACGGCTTTTCACACGGCGGGAGAAGACATTCTCCGACGTTTCGAGCTGATCGTTCAGCCCGTTGTCAAGGCGGCATCCGCTATGTTCGTACGTAGCAGACGACTCCTCCCGCCGCGTGAAAAGTCGTAACATTTTTCAAACATGTTTAACGACCACGGTAATCTTAAAAGTATCATAGGTAAATATAAATATCTACCTAAGCATTTTTTTTTGTTACTCATAGGTGATATTAATGTTACAGCCCTTACAGAACGTCTACCCAAGGCACCGACTTCAAAAGATGATTAAAATTAAGAAATTGTATATAATTAGTTAGGTATCAAAATAGCTTATCGTACAAAAATTCAAAGCAACCAATTATTTTTTGCTTTTTAGTTCCGGTGTGTTTTTTTGAAGGCGGTCCTTTTTTTATTTAAAAATATTTTATTTTTTGCTTTTTAGTGGTGTACTTACGGTGGGCGGGCCTTCCCGCTTAATGCCCCATACAAAGTGGAAAAGAAGATCATGCGCGCATTTCTTGTCACAATCCAAAATTACACTCAAAAGAGCTTTATTTGATCAAACTAGATGTTTGGAGACCATTGGCATTGTAAAAAGATGGCACCGTACTATCGTACAAGATTTAAAACCACAAAATCACTTTATTTGTAGGGTTTGTACTCCCTTATTTTCTTATTATTTATTTATTTTACATATTTGTTGTTATAGCGGCAAAATAAATACACACTTTGTGAAAATTTCAGCTGCCTCTGTACCTATTTCTGTTCATGAGATAGAGTCCTGTGACAGACGGACAGACGGACGGACGGACGGATGGACGGACGGACGGAAGGACAGCGGATGCTTAGTAATAGGGTTCCGTTGGCACCCTTTGGGTACGGAACCATAACAACGCAAAACAACGAATATCCGGAACCGCTGAACTTCTGAATTTGTCATCCTAAAAGAAAGCTACTGTGAATATGTAATATTTCTGGGTACAGCGGTTCCGGAGAGTCTGTTTCTTGCGTAAGTGTTGCATGAAAATGTGCACATATCGGCCTCGTTCATCCCCTTAATAGTTGAATTGTAAAATTCATTGTGAGCTAGCCTTTTCATCGTAAAAAGAAGTCACTAAACATTTTAAGCTTCTAGGATTATTGGTTTTGGAGATCTTAACATGAGTAGTTTTTATCTAAATGTGTTAAATTTGGCCTTTTTTACCCCCCTAATAGTGGGGTTTCCAAAAATATTTACTTCTTAAGCATTCATCTGAAGAAAACCTACCATGGTACCTACATTTCCGGTTTCAGCAGTTCCGTACATTTAAAATTTGTACAATTTGCCCTCCTTTATTCCCCTTAACAGTGAAATTTAAAGAACCGCTCTTACCGCGCAATGTCACCCTAAAAGAAAGCTACTGTAAAGAAAAAAACACATTTCTGGGTACATTGGTTCCGAAAATTCGTTGTTTATTGTACATAAGTACCAAACTACTGAACCGATTTTGATAAAAAAAAAATGGGACCAACTAGAAAGTATACCCATTCGAACAAAAAAAGATTTTTTCAAATCGGTTCAGGGGTCTTCGAGTAATCGGTGAACATACATAAAAAAAAAAAAAAAAAAAAAAAGATTCCGACGAATTGAGAACCTCCTCCTTTTTTTTGAAGTCGGTTAAAAATGAAAATATTTTTTTTACTTTTTAGTGCTTTTTCTTTGAAGTCGGTTATTTTTTTGTTAATTTTTTTTTATTTGTTTATTTTTAGTGAATCTGAAGTATACTTACTAATTTGTACACGTCCTTTCCAATAAAAAAAAGAATCACCGAAGTCGGTTGGCGTTATATTGAGTTATTCGTCCATTTGTCGCGCACATCTTAATACAAATTTAAGACTTTTATGATTTTCTCATGGATATCATTGTCAGAACTTAACCAAATTAAAATGGGACCACTTGGGAAGCACTAGCTTTCATTTAAAAAAATAATCATCAAAATCGGTTCACCCAGGCAAAAGTTATGAGGTAACAAACATAAAAAAAAAAAACAAAAAAAAACATACAGACGAATTGATAACCTCCTCCTTTTTTTGAAGTCGGTTAAAAATAGACTTTTTTTTATATATTTATTAACAAATTTTAGGTGTACGTTATTTAATACAAAAATACAAAAAATAAGCCTTCAAAAATATGAACCTAAAACTGGAAACCTTACGGAGGTCCCACCTGGGACATTTCCTGTAAGTCCTCCGAGCTACAGAGACAGAAATCGCCGAACGATTCTCGTGTTCGAGAGTAGAACCGCTTTCTGCATCTGGAATCGGAGCCCAATATCGATACCTAATTTCTCTAAATGTTTTGCTAAATTCTTTGGGACAACGCCGTTCGTAGGCATAACAATTGGCATAATGGTGGTTTTCCGTGCACGCCACATGGTGGAAACCTGGTGGGCCAGGTCGAAATATTTCATTAGTTTCTTATTTTCGGCCCTGTCGAGGTTTTCGTCATGTGGTATTGTTATATCTACGAGGAAGATCTCATTGGACTTGGGATCGACCAATAATTATTATTTAAATAAATGATGGAATCAAAACATATTAACAATCCATTATCAGTCTGGAGTTCTATTTGGACTTGCTGAGGTGTTTCACTACATATTATTACATTTGTTTAAAGGCGCGAGTAGTTGGGTGATTGCCCAAAATGAAATTGACCCGAGTGGAGCCGGGAATCTCAGCTAGTATTTAATGGCGAATGTATTTCCTCTCTCGGCGTGGAGGTGCCCAGAGCTGGGCGCCGGCGGCGCGGGGACGGCGGCGAACGTGTTAATCGCTCATTAGCGATTTGGGTCACGCCCACGTCACGTGACCGCGATTACTTAACACGGTAAACGTATCGGGGGTGCTATTCCGCAGCGACTGTAACGTCGCAGCCTTTGTTACTCCCGAAAAATAATTCATTAGCGAGTGATTGCGGTCGGCCAGGTGAAGACTATGCACACGATTACAACGTAATTGCACCCTATTCTACACGCATTAGCGTACGGGGAGCTCCTGGTTGGTTAACATTGAAATTTACCAGTTAGCATGGTAGGAAATGCAACTAAATATTAGATTTAATCAATCACTTGCCTGTTCAACCGGAGAGGTAATTTATCATGGAAAGCCCCCTCGGGTGATTTCATCCACACGATCTTTAGCTAAAAACCACGAGTGAGTTTTAATTGCGTAAGGCCCTCACATAAGAGGTGCCCGACGACGCCCATGGGCTTTAGAACTCCCACGAGGCCCGCAAATCATGCCAGATGCTTCTTCACACACGTTTGAATGTGCCTATATTGCACTTTGGGGGAAATACCTGTGCAAGAAGTTTTCATAATTTACTGACCCTACGGATAAAGGCCTATGGATAAAGGATAAAGACTGATCTAAACATCGGATCTAAAGAAACAAGTGACGATCTTCACTTTATTCCTGACTCCTGGAAAGACGGAAACATCTACAAAACTCACTGAAAACATTAAAATTTAGGTAACAGCATGAATACGGTCCTCGACTGGGAAAATGGACGGAATATTTGGTTAACGCAGATAGCTTTAAAACCTGTTTATTTGCCAATTAAAAAAGTGCGAGTCGGACCCGCACACGAAGGGTTCCGCACCATCGTGCAAGGTTTAACACAAAAATAAACTCATTTTTTCCATGGGGTCCCCTTTAACTTTTATATTTTTTTTATTTTAGCGGTAAAATTTAAAAAAAAAACAGTTCATGAGATAAAGCTTCGTGACAGACGGGCGGACGGACGAACGGACAGCGGATGCATAGTAATAGGGTTCCGTTGGCACCCTATGGCTACGGAACCCTTAAAAAATTAAACGCAGGAAAGTGATAAGCTAAGCTGGTGCTCTCTCTCTAATCCTTGTGCTTCCGTACTTGTGATTCCTCCAGACGACTTTCACAGAAATATTTGCCAGACGCAGCGAATGAAATGTTTCCAGAAATCGTCAAACGTGTACCTGTATTGTCTCGAAGCTGAGAACAAGACAATACCATACAATACAAGGGAACTTATCGCAAGTGCTTCCGGCTTGACCATGTGACTTGGATTGTGGGTGTTTTAAGATGTTTTTGGCTGATGGGTTCTCCGTAGTGACGACTTTGAGTTATCCGAGGCGTGAGAAAGTGATAATCAGATAGGTTAGTCTTCTAGAAACCTGAGTGGCCGAACCGAGGAAATTTCCTCACCTCCATGATGGCAATGTATTCTCATACTTGTAGCACAGTAACCCTCCCGTTTATGTATGGAACACTTTAATTTTTAGGGTTCCGTACCCAAAGGGTGAAAACGGAACCCTATTACTAAGCCTCCGCTGTCCGTCCGTCCATCCGTCCGTCCGTCCGTCCGTCCGTCTGTCACAGGGCTGTATCTCATGAACCGTAATAGGTAGGTAGCTGAAATTTTCACAGATTGTGTATTTATTTCGCCGCTATAACAACAAATAGGTAAAATAAAAAAAAATAAACAAAAATTAAAAGAGGCCCCATACAAAAAACGTGATTTTTTGGTATTAATGGTACGGAACCCTTCGTGTGCGAGTCCGATTCGCACTTGGCCGGTTTTTATTATTTATTCATCATCCATAGACAGTACATTGCACTCGGAATTGTCATATTTTATCATTAGCCAGTTCAGCGATTCCAGCGAAGAAGAACTGGCAAGAAACTCCGCTGGTTTTGTTTAACGTCCACTTATTCTAAGTTTACAAAAGTATTTGCCGCTGCTTACAATCACAGGTAAAAACACAAAATTAATAAGAATGGACAATAATCCACAATTCATGTCGTATGCAACAGTTCATGACAAATATCAGTTTATTTGTTTGCCAATTGGAGCAAGCCAGTCCCCACGAACAGCATCACGCCAGTGACAGCCATTGCATGTATTTCAGTCATGGATACGGGAAACTATAGATATCAATTTTGGAAAATCAAATCCGGTCTAATGTATTATGCCTGCTCCAAATGGGTGACAAATGAAATAGGTGTGTTAGTTTTTTTTACTTTACCATGACAATGAAATATGTGATTATGTAAATATTATTCAAGTAATGTCAACAAAGCAATAATGTCAACAAAGCAAATTAAACAGCTTGATGCGAGCGACATCTGTTAGAGACTTTCGTAATCGCGGATGGTTTGGCGCAATTGGAAGTCAAAACACAATTGAATGAGAAAAAATCTTAATTCAATCTTCCTGCAATGAAACAATCCTTCCTTCTAATACAATCTAATGCAAATAAATACAAACTAATCAAGTATCCTTCCAATAGTACTGATTTTAGAATCAATGGTAATAGGTATTATAGGTCTTTATTTTTATTTTATCCTCGTTGTGGATATAATATGTATTAGTGTACTGTTTCATATATATTAGTATATTCAATTATATGTACATATATATATTATGGTATATGTATGTTTATGGAGTAATTTTTTTTCCTTTTCAAATTCTGGTGTGTCACCTACCTACAGATATTTCTATTGCCTTTCCTCATCACCCCAAGGGTTGACTGGAAGAAATCACTCTTAGTGATAAGTCCGCCTTTGTGCAGTATTGTTGTTTTGCTGTATGTTTTCTCTGTAATTGTATTTTTGTTTATGCACAATAAAGAATTTATTAATTGATTCAACAATTACACCACAAATCTACATATTTATTTGAAATTCCAACAATTTTGGAATTTTTGGGAATAGTCCGCAAGAATTTAGACAATTTTCCTTTAGACGATGTTAAAGCGGATATCATTAGATAGCATGATCCCTGGCTTACTTATGTACAAGGGTGACAATTAGTATTTTACGTAGGAATGGAATCGCATAAAACATATCATGCAGCTGCCACCACGACAAATGACAGTGTCAAGCTGTCGAACATAATTAAAATGACATTAGTCGAGGAGGGTCGCAGCAGCGGCGATGTTGAAAGCGCAAATCAGGCCAAGGACGGAAAATAACAAGGAAATGTTTTCCCCATTTGTTTCTTTATTTGCTAAGGCTTGATATGTCACTAAGTATTACCTCTTTCTATTGGAACTTTTCTGGAAAATCTTACAAAATATATGGATGAAGGATCCATATAAGATTTGTGGAGGATCTTGCTTCGTTATGCAGATTGTAAAAGAGCATCTCGGTCTTCGTAGTCTTTTAGTAAAATCCTCTAAACAAGTGTCATTTTTGGCTCCCAAGAACCGATCATTCGGTCCTAAAGGTATGCTCCATCCATAATTTTTGGAAAATTTACCAGAAAAGTTATTATAGAAAAAAGTAAAATTTGGCGACATATGAAGCGTAAAGAACCATAGGTGAAAAACATTTCTTATTTCTTTTTGTCCATGGGCTGATCGTTTTAGAGCAAAATTTAAAAAGTCGATTGGCCTTAATTCCAATGGCACCGGCCGCCGGCGTTATGTCTTTACCAGTTCCCATCGTTTCGTAGATAATGTTAATTTTGGGGGAATATACCTGAGATAATTACGATCGGACGGAGTATCTCTCGGAATACCCGTTATTAGGGCAGCGTTAAGTAAAAGGCGGCCGGCGTGTCGTTAGTATCGGCCTCCGTCGCCACGTTCGCTCTATACGGACCCTTTTAGCGTTAATGACAATATGATCGCGTCATGTACACTCATACACTTTGAGCAAATCGTGGCGTTATTGATTGAGTAAATATTGTATGCCTCATTTTTAGGGTTTCGCACCGAAAGGGTGCCAACGGAACCCTATTATTAAGCCTCCGCTGCCCGTCCGTCCGTCCGTCTGTCACAGGGCTGTATCTCATGAACGTGGAATCGCTGAGAAGATCGCTGAATTTTTCACACAGTGTGTATTAAATATATATTATAAGCTATGTACTATATGTATCTGTATGTATTAGTATTAGAATGTAAGTATATTTATTCTTGTTAAGTATATATATATATATCTTTATTGATAAAAAATCTTACTTCTTTTATCCTTTTTTGTCTGCCGCCTTGCACCATTCCTACATCCCAAGGGTAGGTAGGAAGAGAATGCCTTTTGGCATTAGGCCCGCCTTTTGTAAACTGTTTATAATGGTGTACAATAAAGAATTTTATTATTTATTATTATTATTATTATTTATTTTGCCGCTATAATAACAAATAGCTAAAATTATTGAATAATTGTAATTAATAGGGGCCCCATGAAATAAACGTGATTTTTATTGTTAAATTTTGAACTATGGTACGGAACCATTCGTGTGCGAGTCCGACTCGCACTTGGCCGGTTTTTACGTAACTTCGAAGTTCCGTAAACGCCAATTGTCTATTGTTCTTTCATCATCCATAAACAGTACACTGCACTCCGATTTGTCATATTTTATCATTAGCCAGTTCGGAAATCCCAGCGAAGAAGAACTGGCAAAAAACTCCGCTGGTTTTTTTTTTCAACTTCAAGTCTAAGATTAAAATAATATTTGGAATCACAGGTAAAAACACTAAATTAATATGAATTGACGAGAATCAACAATTCATGTCACATGCAACATTCATGACAAATATCAGTTTATTTGTAAAGACCATGCCCGCCATCTAACATGTTGCCAATTGGAGCAAGCCAGTCCCCACAAACAGCACCCGTTCACGAGCATCACGCCGGGCTCAGCCATCGCCTCTCTCAACCATATTTTAGGGCGTCACCGCAAGCAGTAGCATGTATGTACAATCAAGCTGTGTTAGTAGGAGGCATTGATTACGGGAGGATGCACTGCAGGATAATTCCAAATGAAGGGTAGGTGTAAAGCGGGTAGCGAAATTTGGTAGACGCATAACCAGTTCGCTGGTTCCAGTAGAGCCTTGGAGTATATGCATAAAGTAAGAAAAGGAAAAGAAGTGTAAGGATATTGTTCTGTTATCGTTATTGTTTTTTTAAATGTGTTTTATTCTTAAATAATAATAAATAATAAAATAATAATAATAAAAAAATGCAGTGTTCTTTCTTTCATTCATGCGTCACGGTCGATTCCAAAAACATATCACTTTTGTTGAACTATATGGTTTAACACAGATTCTGACATCGACGTACCAAAGCAAGTAACAAGTTAGTTTTAGATTGTATCGATGGATTCTGATAATAAAAATGGCGATTGACGAATTACGTTAACTAATTATTCGACGATTGCAACAAGAATCGACCGTCGAGTTAAGCAACAATGGAAACCTAATACCATCTCTATTTACATGTTGCGTCCGTTATTGAATTACTACTCGACAAAAAGCTGAGGGTTTCCACCGTGGAGATTACATCACGTCCGTCGAATGGGAGAGCGAGCAGCGAGCACGGAACATGCGTCGTCACGCCAAAACGTCAAAATATTTAAAAGCACCGGACGATCCGGCCGGACCAAAAAACTAAAACGAAGAATGTTTGAAATTAAGTCAATTTATTTCGGCGTCAACGCGAGGGCCCGGCGCGGTGGAGGCGCCGCGCACCGGGACAGCGACTCCGTGGAGACGCCGCCGACGGTAGTCCATATGTCCATCGTCAATATCTGCATCGCCACCATCTGCCTCACCAATATCTGCATCGTCAACATATGCATCACCAATATTTCCTTCACCAAAAATTTAAGACCCAGATGCAAGTGCGTATGGTGATATGTAAATTAAGTTGGGTTAAGTAAGGTTAGGTTATGTTATTTAAGTTAGGTTAGGTTAGGTTAGGTTAGGTTGGTTTGATTAGATTAGGTTAGGTTTGGTTAGGTTAGGTTAAATGTGCCGACCCGCCATACACCTTCGCACCCCCACGTATAGTGGCGACGGACCTGCGAAGGGTCCGCAGCTGCATCTCCAGCGACGGAGCTGCGGCCGGACCGCAGATGCGTCGCCGGCGACTTAGATATTAGCGATGTATGTGTTGGCGATGCACATATTGGCGATGAAGCTTGGCGACGGAGATATTGGCGATGAAGATGCAGGGCACCGCCGCCGACCGCAACGGGGCTTTCGACGAAATGAAGTTTTGTGCACAGAATATAATACAGGTACATCGCACCAGAAGGGCCACTCTAGTGGCAGCTGCGAGGACGTTAGCGGAAATGTCAGTTAAGGTGCAGCCATCTTGGAATAATGGCCGATCCACTCAGTAAAGACGAGATTTTATATTTTTTTTCTCTGCAGGATAGTTATGGGAAACGCAAGGGATATATCGCCATATTCATCCAGAGGGTCACTGCGCGGTGGTGTATGTAGTTTAAATACTGTTAAATTGAATAAAAGTAATTATTAAAAGCAAGCATCTTACGAGAAATAGTGCTATTGATTCTAAAATGGCGTTCGACAAGTCATTTCCCGCCCACACAAACCCTAAATACGTCTACGGATATGTTTGCATGTGGCAGGATTGGTAGTTTTTGAAAATTGGAGACAGCTGGTCCCATGCTAGACGCGCTCGATGCCATATCTCCTCCCTTTTTTTATGTATGGTTCTGACACAAATTGCCTGAAATATGACTCAAACTACAGACTTTGGTTATTTATTAATTCTAAAGGGACTCAAACAGTTTCCGTGTTCCGATGCCAGGTCAATTACTCTAGCCGCGCGGTTGCGCCGACGGCGGCGGCGGCGGCTGGCGGTTGCGGTTGCGAGGCGGAGACGGCGCGGTTGCGAGATGTCTCTACAGCCAAGGCTATTCATTATAAAAATGAAGAGTTTGAAGATTGCGTCGTCCTTACAAATTACAGTAATTTTAGTACATTAATTTCAGAAAAAAACGAGAACATTCCCCGCTCGTGGCCCTCTCCTCGCATACATATTGCTTCTACTTACTGACAGTATTATATCAGTTAATAATCTGACGTTTGTAATCACTGTGCAGAACACGCACAAACATTTCTACCAACCTTTATAACGAAACGAGATTGTGTTGGAATATTTGCCGCTAAGTAAATATACTTTTTCGTACTAAGCAGGTACGTCGCTTATTCCAATTGGTACCTTTTTTAGGGTTCCTTACCCAAAGGGTGCCAACGGGACCTATTGCTAAGCCCCCGCCGTCCGTCCGTCCGCCCCTCTGTCACAGCGCTGTAGCTGAAATTTTCACAGAGTGTGTATTTATTTTGCCGCAGCACCTAAATCGAGTCAGCAATCAAACCTTTCATCGGCAGTGCGTATACCAATTCCACCATCCCTATCTCACAACTCAGAAGTATCTAGTCCAATGCCATAAAAAGTAGCCAAGTGCGAGTCGGAATCGCAAACGAACGATTCCGTACCATCGTACAAGATTCACCACAAAAAATCACCCTTAAATTTTTATATTTTTTTAACTTTTACCCGTTTTTTGTTATAGCGGCAAAA
Source organism: Incurvaria masculella (assembly GCA_946894095.1). Lineage (NCBI taxonomy): Eukaryota > Metazoa > Arthropoda > Insecta > Lepidoptera > Incurvariidae > Incurvaria > Incurvaria masculella. Next base: position 20,403,438 of record OX335652.1, on the reverse strand, counting down.
TAAACACATACTCTGTGAATATTTCTGTTGCCTCTGTGACCGACGGACGGGCAGCGGAGGTTTAGTAATAGGGCTCCATTGGCACCCTTTGGGTGAACCCTTAAAACATAGATTCGCTGGGAACACGCTAATAAGACATTTGGGATAGTATATGTTAATATTTACAGGTTACATATATTTTGACTACATTTTTTCCGTTTGGTTAGGGTCACAATAACGTACCACTTAGGTGGGGCTTCCCGCTCAACTCCCCATACAAACGAGGAAAGAAGAGCACGCCCATATTTCTTGTCAGAGATCCAAAATTTTACTCAAAATAGCTTTATTTTATCGAACTAGATGTCTGATGACCGTTGGCATTGTAAGATTGTGTTAGGTTTCTAAGTTATAAAGTCCGAATGTTCGAATTTTTCGCGCGTTTTATACAATAACTCTGGAGGTGGATTCCTCAACGATAAAATTTATACATCTTAAAAAGATTAGTCATCAGACATAGCGTGTTTCATGAAAATTTATAATCAATTTAGTTTTTGTTACATTTTTGACTTCAGCGGTCGTGGTTTACATTTAGCTAAAAGTCGTTAAAAATTTTTCGTAATTCTTACCAAATGAAATACTTTGCGCATTGTCTGCTTTCTGGACATGTTGCATCCTCCTCATCACGGAGCCTGTCTTTTTCTTTGAAACAGAGAAGGTCCCAGAGCGCAATAGCAAGGTTTTGTACCGTGCCTGCGATTGAGTTAGTCCCGCCGGGACCTTCACCTTATAGAACGTTTTTTCCCGTTGGTAAAAAAAACCAGGAGGTAAACATACAACAATCAATGACCCCCCCACCGCTCCCTCAACTCAGGCTAGAGCCAAATTGAACGGTTCCCCCGCTTTTTATTACCAACAAAAAAGTTACATTAAAGGGAAATAAAGTGATTTAAAATTTGATTTTAAATGTCTGCGTCCATTAGCATTAGTCGGACTTATCCGCGAGACCTGCTCGCCGACGAGAGACCGTCGAGACGTGTCACTTTACGTCTATTTTTTAACCGACTTCGAAAAAAAGGAGGAGGTTCTCAATTCGTCGTAATCTTTTTTTTTCTTTTTTTTATGTATGTTCTTCTGTCTCCCACCCTAGTCGTTAACGCACGACCGAAGAGAGGTTCCATTTTGTGGTTGCATACCCTCAAAATGTCTGAAAAGTTACTTCCGTATGGACACTTGCGTTTGAAAACCTTTTTGCGAATAGCGAATATATTTTTTAGAAACCTCCAATATTTTGGATTTTTTTAACCGACTTCAAAAAATACGAGGAGGTTCTTAATTCGTCGGAATATTTTTAGGGTTCCGTACCCAAAGGGTGAAAACGGAACGAAATCGTTTTGAACATTATATACTCGTAAATAGTTCTTTCGCTTTCAAAGGGGCGAAAGTAGTTAAAATTTAAAAGTCATGACGAGGGTCGTTTCTACATACGTCGGTGCAGCGACCGGGTGAGTGCCGAGCCGGGAGCCGACGCCGCCGCGCCGCTGATGCGCCGGAAGCGGCTGATGCATCAGGACATGTTAACGGCGCCACTAAGTGAATATTATTAAATAAATTCACTTCTGTCATCGCCCATTAAAGTGATATTCCATTAAAACGTCCCTCACTTTCATTTGCATGATGAATGCTTTTCTGATTATATTAATTAAAAAACAGCAGCACCCAACTATGAAACCTCAATAATTTTATTCACAAAATAGGGAGTTTACTTCGGTCGTGTAGAGGGACAACATTATGAGTTGAGCAGGTCTATTCAGAGTGGTCCGACTAACTTTAATCCGCCGGACTAAACCGGTTTTTGTATGGTTAGTCCGGTGCTAATCTCGTACTAAGTTTTGACAGGTGCTCTCTGAATACGACTGTTAGTTTCCAACGATAGCAGTAAAAATGGTTTGCTCGTACCCTGTGGATACTACGATGAAGGCTATGGGATTGATTTCCTCGGTGTGTTACGCATTTCCATCTGTCTTATTTTGGCTATGAGGATGCATCGAATTCTTGAACTCAAGTGATGGGTCCCGATGTGGTACTATGTGTCATGTCATCTCCAGACCTAGATACATAAATCTAAACACAAACATGTCAATGGATTCTAGCTCAGGGACGCTGGGAATTGCCTTCAATGGCAGGAGTCATGGGTCCGATTTCTGAGTCGTTGAGGTGAATTACATCACGAATGCGAACTGTTTCATGGTTCGGAATCCAGTATAATACTGCGGTTTCTCTTCCCCTGTACTGGGTTCGGGTCTCCTCTTCCCCTAAAATATGGTTGAGAGAGGCGATGGCTGTGCCCGGCGTGATGCTCGTTAACGTGTTTGTGGGGAATGCCTTGCTCCAATTGGCAACATGTATGATCGCGGGCATGGTATTTACAAATAAACTGATATTTGTCATAAACTGTTGCATACGACATGAATAGTTGATTCATGTGTGAAAGATAGACGTCCACTTACGTTGAAAAAAAAAATCCAGAGGAGTTTCTTGTCAGTTCTACTTCGCTGGAATTTCTGAACTGGCTAATGATAAAACATGACAAATCCGAGTGCAGTGTAGGTACTGTCTATGTGTGATAAATAAACAATAAACTAAAATTCTCCCCGTTTTCCATCCAGGGCGTGTATTCTTGGCATTCAGTTATTGCGGATTCAGTAGAGTTAACAGTAATGTCAAAGTAAATTCTTCTTCTGTTAACTCTACTGAATCCGCAATGACTGAATGCCAAGAATACACGTCCAGAACAATGTGGCCGTACTCATGAAGCGTCATACCATGGCACATTTTCGTTGAAATCACCAAGAAACTGCATGCATTGACGTTATTATAACAGGCCCTTCTGTTGTCTACAATCGCAACGGATTCCGTAGAAATTGCAATTGGCAATGACATTTTGTCAAGTGTTCAAAATATAATTTCGCTGTCGAACAATAAATTGTAATCGATTGGAATTACGTTAAAAATGGCACTGAATGTCTAGACGATTGATTTGGTTTTAGCTATCCGTGTCCAGTCAAAAAAACCCTTTTGGATTTAAGATAATGGATGCCCCCCACTTGTGCAAGTTGTACATACTGTGACGTGCAAAAACACTTGATCCCAAGAGAGGCCCGTGGAATTGTCACTCGCCTAAGCCCGGGACAATGGGCTCGCGGGCAAACATTCAAAAAGGACACAGTGCGTTTCCCCGAAGAGCGTCCGATCCTTTTTTCGAACGTTTTGTGCTCCGAATGCTTACAATCGCGACGAATTGTAAAACAAAGGTTCCGTCACCCGCCCATTCTCCAGGAGACGTGTTTTGTTTAGCATAATGGCGTCTCCCGGCGGCGGCGTTGGTGTGCCACGCGCCTATCGATAGTCCATCTGAGATTTTCGGAAGAGATTCCGACGGCGGAATATTGTCACTCGCAAGTGTCAAAATACCATCGGAGATGCCTTTGGTATATTTTATCTTAAATTTCTGTCTACTGAATATAAAATTTCCTGGAAAACATATCTGCTTATAGCGAAATGTTTGAATTTGTTGATGAAACTATAGTAACATTTAGAAAATCATTGTGGATCTTCACGATGCATTACTTGATACGCATAGAGTTTTTCACCAATATTTTAATGAAATTGAATAATGATATTAATGAACAAAATGATTTTATTCCAGTTAACACATTTGCTCTAATGATGTTTGAAATGAATATCGAGAAATTCGTTGACTGACGTAAATGTAGGGATAGCTCAGTTGGTTGGAGCAGTCGATTTGTAATCCAAAGGTCGTAGGTTCGAATCCTGCTGCCGACTAATGTCACGACCAATACATTTTCAGATTATTTTCAAAATCCGAATACAATGCTTCAAAATGTAGATGTCGCTGAAACTGAAATAAAAAAAAAAGAAATAAACCTTGTATACCCCACGTACCGCTTGCAAAAGTTAGATCTTGAGGATAACCATGTCATAACACCAAGAATGATAGAAAAATACCTAATAAAACGGATAGAGTAGATTATAGTAGCCTTGTTACAAATAAACCCAGATCATCTTCAGAATAGTTATGTATGCAATGTTTTGTCATTTTCTCTCCCATTCGAAACGCTATGTCAATAAAAAGTGGCAAAACATTATATAACTATTCAGAGGATGATCTGGGTTTATTAGCAACAGGGCAAGATAGTTTGGAAATACATATAGAGCGAATGGCTGACGCAACAAATTCACAGAGCAGATGTGAGCGAATTGTATTGTCCAGACCGCGTAGCAAACTTTTCTTCACCCAATAATGGCTAGGCAATCTTAAGAAGTCCACTTTTAGGGTTCCATACCCAAAATGTGCCAACGGAACTCTATTACTAAGCCTCCGCTGTCAGTCCGCCTGTCCGCGGGCTATTTCCTGAACGGTAATAGCGGAAAATTTCACAGAGTGATTACATAACATTTATAAAAAAAAAAAATTAAAGGGGCGTACAAGCGCACACAAGCATATGTAACCGTAGAGTCTGCCATATTCGGAAAAGGCGATTAGAATTTATCATTTTGTTAACATAGTTAAGTAGAAGAGCTTAATTTGTATTAGACCTAAGTGACAGCTAAGACCTAACAGGGCTGACATGGTCACTTCGTGTACCCAAGCCCTTTAAAAAAAAGATTAAAAAAAAACGTAGAGCATGTATGAAGAGATGTGTATGCCCGAAAAAAAAGTATTATGTATCTTTCTGTATGAAGCTCTACAATCTCTGAGAAGGTGGCATGGCATGGTGGTAGGTGTGATAAACCTAAATTGAAAAGTAATCTAGAGTAAAAAAACCGGCCACAGATTTAAAAAAAAATACGTTTTTTGTATGTACCCTTTTTTATTTAAAAAATTTACGTATTTGTACATACCCGAGGCTATAACAACTCAACCGCTCGGCCAGGTGCTTCTTCACACCATGTTTGGAGGACCCCTGGTTGTGCTTCGGGGGAAGTACTCCTGATAGAGGATCTGCAGGCAGGGTAGGGCGAAGTGCGCGGGGAGGAACGTGGCTGCCCGTGCGCATCGATCGGTAACACTTTTCTTTTTGTAAAATTGGATTTGTTTAATTTCTCCCCGGTGCGATGCGCGCGGGGCTGTGCATCGGACCGACGAGAACTTGCTGACAAGTGACAAGTTTCGCGCGTTTATCTATCATTATTTACTTGACTTACAATGTTGGGTATTTACAACAACTATTGAAAGTTATTCGGGTGAAGTTCTTTATCAGATTTTAATATGACCACTCAAGGAAGCCAAAATATTCTACATAATCATGAATAACACATCTTTTAAATGTTTGACTATCTCAGGCCGCCTACTACGAAGCGCAATCGAGAAGGCGACATCGCCTGCCAAATATATTGTGTATGCGCTTGACAGTTGGTATCGGGAGCGCTTTCTGAACGAGGCTTCCTAATGTGTGTTTCGGAGGCAGTTGCAATAAGCTTCAAATACAAAATGGCTGCCATTGTCAATCTTTTTTGTATTTGACGATTTCGAAAAAGTATTTTGCGCACAAGTCGCATTCACAATACTGCGGGTATATGGAATGGATGTCCTATGTGATTCAACATGCATAACTAGATACCGGAATTTGAATTTCGTTGTAAACCTTTGTATTTAATCAAATTACTAATATTCTATCTATTTCATAAAAAAACAAGGTTTATTCAAGTTTATTTCCTATTTTATTCGGTGATGACGTCGAAACGAAACCTTGTGTACGAATATATCCAAATGATCGAAGGCGCTGCAAATATTGTGTGAAACAGGCCGTTCTCGGCGCGGTCCGCTCCGGATCACTTTTATTAGCCGAAACAGAAGTGAATCGTCAGCTCCCAAGTTTTATGGCGCAGCCGCTGCCACAGTGCAAGGTTACCTACAGTGGGGAATTTTGTATCTGCCGCTTGTTTTAGACTGCACTAGTTTTTAGATGGTTATTAGTCGTTTAGTAAGAGAAAATAAATGAATATTTTCTTTTTGATGAATTGTTTTATGTAGTAAAGTCTTTATAGTTTTATTATTATTATTAGTAATGATTAGGACTAGTGTGTCAGTTGGTCGATTAATCGGTATATTCGTTTCGAATGTCAATAAAACTAGGAAAATAAGTGGATATAGATAAATTAAAAGGTCACACAGTTAATATTTCCTAGCTTGATATCGGCCTATTTACTTCAAAATAAACTCCAAATATTTATGATAAGTTTTGAAGTGAAACTTCTTAACTGATGGGTTAGCTATTAAACTAATACACTAATGGTGAAAGCGTTTATGACGGCCTATACGGCATACTATGTGCTAGTTGTAATGCCCTGATAGGTGAAGGCAGGGGAGAGGTAGATTCAGTGGTGTTACGGATTTCTCGTAACGCTGCTTGTGCTTGCTGTTGTGCTTTGAGATCATACCCGCATCCGTACTATTCTCCTGGGCAATAATACAAAATTAATATGTAATTAATTTCCATCTTCATATGATGATCAGAGATGCATATGAAGGGCATGCAAGAATATTTTATTTAGTTAATGGTATGTTTCATGTTTTAATCTCGGGTGGATAAAGAATCGTTTTCGGTCGACCTCATGTTACATCGTCGCTTCGTTCCTGTCCCCGGGCACTGTGCCGCCGCTCCGCGCCACCGTACACTGGCGGCCCGTCTTATTGGAACCATCACTCTATTCCGCTCCAGTGCTCTCGGGAGGGCCGTGATCTTTTACTGCTGGATTAAGGCGTCACTGCAGAGTAAGTAGGCGATTCTGCGCGTTATGTCCTATGTCAACTTTTATGAGACGAGTGCCCGAAGCGAGGGCACTGGGTTATGGCTGAATTCTCTAAGATCAAGACAAGTAACAACCAAAATAAGGCTGGACAAATACTTTTGACGGGACCACATCATTTGAATACTGGTATATCTAGTTCCCAGAAGATTGTTAGAAGCGCAGGGGTGCAGATTGTGATGCGCTGAGAGGAGGCGTCACTGGTAGGTAATCTTCTGCCTATGCGACTGACAGTTTTTCGCAGGAGATATACATTCCAAATATCTTAGTGTTACGGTATCTTAAATAGAGTTTCCTTCACCAGATTTTATCGGCAATCCAATTCTTGCTTAGTATGGCTAGGCTATATTAAGTTAAATAAATTCTAAGGGACCATTTGAAATCATCGTAAGCCCATCACCACTTATTTTATCTCCATATTTTCACAGGGCCTTCAATTTTTTTGTCAGTCTCAATAGCCCAGTGGCGCGACACTTCGGCAATCGCTCTCCGAAGTTAAGCAAATCTGGGTTCGGTCTGGTCTTGGATGGGTGACCATTCGACCGTTGAAAGAGGCTGGCCGTGGTTCGGATTCCACGTCCATACTTACTAGGTGGTAGGGTTTATCCCGCCCGGGTTGGTACCATCGCATTGGATGAACGATGGTCGAAGCGGCAATGAAAATTGTCCGTGTGTTCCATCCAGTTCAGTGTAGCCGTGCAATATAAGGAAGGTCCTGGCATGGCACCTAGTTCCCATGTGGTGTGTTGGGCTAATACCGGGCTAATAATAAGGTGTGGTATTAGCCATCCATGTCCAGTCACATAAAAAAAAAACGAAAAATCATTGTGGCGACTCGAATATAATCGGGAAATGTATACGTTGTCGTAGAGAAGGAGCTCAGTCATCTCTGCCTACCTCTCCGGGAAAGCAGCGCAATAGTACGCATGAACGTATTTCATAATAATTGTCGGTAGTTTCGAATGATAGTGATGTTCGATAGCGTTTTTATCGATCCTCGATCTATCTACCTTTGTCTATGGAGGCGTGAAGTGTTTTTCTGACATCGGCGCTCGAGCATCCACCGACTCCAAACAAAGTCACGCTGTGAGCCCGAATCGATTGGCTGCGGCCTGCGGACGCGGTACTGTTACTTGATTATAGGCTAATACTCCATCAGCACTTCACGGTTTACTTGTTTATAGGAGTGAGAAATATGGATGATGCTCGCTATGCAGATTTACACGGTGATTTATTGAACAAGCGTGAATGATTACAAAATACGACTGTGATTTTGTCGCATTTACTTCGTACACAGCTTCACGAGATCACTAGATCACGCTTCAAAGACTTTTATAAAGGTAACGAATTTCACTGGCTGGAAATTATACAAAATTAAGCTGTTTTCCCGTCACCAGGCAAGATACGAAAGAACCTTTTTCAATGTAGGTAGTGAATGGAGCATAAGTAAAAAGTATCTGACTTTAATACAAAATAGTCCAGTAACTAATCTACAAAAAAAAAATTTTCTATGTACCATTTAGATCGAAGTGGACAGTTCATTATTTTGGACGGAAAAAAATATAAAATAATAAAGTTTATTTGACGGTGTGTTGGGCTGATATCACTAGAGTAGGTGTGATATTACCAATCAATGTCCAGTTCTATACTTTTGTCTGTACAACGCGACATATGCCGTCTCCCAGGTGACGCAAAATGAGCTTAAGGTCGGCCCGTAAGCACCTGAAAATTTCGCCTCCCATACAAACGTAGTTTACTAATGATTTGAAAACCACTGTTCCAACTTACTTGATATTTGGTATCTAATATTAGGCTACAAATATCTGTGTCTGCATGCCTTTGTTTTTTCGGTAAATGTATTCTGGGTCAAACCACAGAGAAAACAAAATTCGTATCAATATTTTCTTTTTGCATTCATTTCATTCGGTTTGGATTTTTCAAAAAAATAAAAGCATGCAGACACAGATATTTGTTACCTGATATTATATATTAAATATCAATTCAATTGGAAAAGCGGCTTCCAAATGATTAGTAAACTACGTTTGTATGGGGAGCATAGCTTACGGGCCGTTCTTAAGGATGTTCCGACCCATACAATGTTTTTTTTACACAGAACGCAAAAAGTATTGCCCTTTAAGGCACGAATTCGTCAAAAATATTAAATATAGCCATAGTAGTTGCAGCGAAAACATATTCACAATTTCAGGTTTAATGGTTTCGTTGTAATTGCCGATTAGAAGTTTTGCCGTTAGATGGCGCTGTTAAATAAAAATCGTATTTAAATAAATTGTAATAAAACCAATAATCCTGAAATTGTGAAATTGTTTTCGCTGCAAGTAATATGACTATATTAAACTTTTATTATGAATTCGTGGCTTAAAGTGCAATACTTTTTGCGTTATGTGTGCAAACAACTTTATATGGGTCGGAACAGCCTTAAGAAATATTTCTGGGGATGCCAAAATGCTCTGCAGACCGCCGAGGCCCTTCTTTATTTTACGTTTCTAGGTACTTTATTAAGTATTTCGTCAAACTGGTGGTAATACGATCTCCTAGGCCCCCCTGGCATGACACTTCCACTCACATTTTTGTTTCGTCATTCTTTTGTCAATCATTCGCGCTACACGACCAAGACACCTAAACTTTCTCCTTCTTGATGCTCGTCGCTATGTCTTCTTTCAGTTGACACTGCTCTCTAACCCAGCTCTTGCGGAAATTGTCCGTCGAACTCACTTCGTAGTCGATGCGTTTCTCATTGAATGCACTTCCACACCATTAATCGACGCTCGTTCCTCTTCTTCCATTACTCAATAGGCACCATAATACCATCCTATCGGTAGGCGACTTGGCCTGGTTTTTCATCACGGATAGTTACGCAGTTTTTTGCAGAATTATATAAAGAGAATGTGTTATGTTTCGCTCGTAAAAAACGATGCCACTTTAAAAGTAACTATGGGTATACAACAAAAATACATAGAAATTTAACAAGACGTAAAGAGATTGAGTCAATGATAGACATACAAAATAAACGTACTTTCAATGGCAGAAGATGCACTCGAATCGAAGCATCGAAGCTCAAACGACTGAAAACCCCCCTCCCCGCCTCCCCCAACCCTGACCCAGCGCCGTGACGACCTACGATCTCTTAATGTATTTTTAATGGCTCCATCTAGCGGCGAATATGCCCTACTAATGCTGCGGAAGCATCGAGCAACCCGCATTTTATCGACAACGTAGCAACACTGTAGGAAATTGCGAACGAAAAAAGGGTTTATTTCCATAATAGTAAAGCATACTTTGGAGAAATATTGTCAATAAATAGAGGATCAATGACGGGAAATAATAAACAATGAATGGAGCAAAACTTCTAATTCCGTCTCCGCTAATGTATGCTCTATTTGACAGGTTTTACGGTCGAATTTGCGTGATGCTACTGCTAATTGCGGATCAGTCGGAAAATAACATCCCTCGTGTTTCATGAGTTGCAGATAATTCAGCGACTTCCTTCCGTATTAACTTGTCATCTGTTTTTCCTGATGAATGACGTACTTGGAAGCTTCGATGCTCGCCGCAAGCACCGCCAAAAGGCGCTAGTGAACGATTTTTTGCTAGGGATATATATAACAATATTATTAATATTTGTCTGTCCGGTGTGTTTCATGTTATTCGGCTCATTTGGCGTTACATAACAATGCATGTTTGATTCATTTTCACAATGTGCTCTAATAGATAACTCTACTGGCTATATTTAAAACCTATAACGGTTAATATCGGACGCTCATATTCTGTGTTCAAACTAATAATTATTTAATTTTAGAACACAAAGCACCAGCGACCTAAAGTTTTATCTTGAATTATAGCTAGACCATCAATCTACGTATTTACTTTTTGATCATCGAAAATCGACGTGGTTATTTTTAAATAGAATAAAATGTAGTTTTACTATTTTAATATTAAAAATGTGTAAATATACACTATAACTCGCTCTAAAAAAGGAATTAATAATAATAAAATAATTGTTTAATTAGGTCAACTAATTAAACTAATTTCCCCTAACTTTAAAGAAGGAGGAGCAGCTATATTAGAGGTTAATAAAATAAATCATCATAAGCGCATTCTAGGTATAATGTTTATTAAAAACTTATTAATATAATTTGTCAGCTTCGGTGGCCCAGTGGCGCGACACTTCGGCGATCGCTCTCCGAAGTTAAGCAACGCTGGGTCCGGTCTGGTCTTGGATGGGTGACCATTCGACCGTTGAGAGAGGCTGGCCGTGGTTCGGATTCCACGTTAAGCTGTAGGTCCCCTTCCTTACTTACTAGGTGGTAGGGTTTATCCCGCCCGGGTTGGTACCATCGCATTGGATGAACGATGGTCGAAGCGGCAATGAAAATTGTCCGTGTTTTCCATCCAGTTCAATGTAGCCGTGCAATATAAGGAAGGTCCTGGCATGGCACCTAGTTTCTATGTGGTGTGTTGGGCTAATACCATGACAGAACTTGTGGTATTAGCCATCCATGTCCAGTCACATAAAAAAAAAAAAAACTTCGGCTAATAACATGTTCATAATTCAATATCAAACTGAACGCAATCGGCTCCTATCACGCCGCTAAGGTGGGCCTTCCCGCTCAACTCCCCATACAAACGTGGATAGAAGATCATGCGCATATATCTGGTCAGAGATCCAAAATAATAATCAAAATAATTAAAACATATTTGATTTAACTAGATGTCTGATTGGCATTGTAAAATTTTGTTAGGTTTCTAAGTTATAAGGTCCGAAAGTTCGGTTTTTTCGCGCTTTTTATTCAATAACTTTGGAGGTGGATTAATCAACGATAAAATAAAAACATCTTAAAAAGATTAGTCATCAGAAAGATTTGTTTCATAAAGATTTATAATCAATTTAGTTTTTGTTAGATTCAGCGGTCGTAGTTTACTTTTAGCTATAAGTCGTTTTGTAATTAAAAGTTTCGTTAATTTCACTAAATCAAACGCTATGCGCATTGTCTGCTTTGTGGACATTTGTCATCTCACTCATCACGGAGCCTGTCTTTTTCTTTGAAACAGAGAAGGTCCCATAGCGCGATACCAAGAAAATTTCGCCTCCCAAACAAACGTAGTTCACTAATAATTTTAAAACCACTATTTTAACATACTTGATATTTGGTATCTAATATAAGGCTACAAATATCTGTGTCTGCATGCCTTTGTTTTTTCGGTAAATCTGGGTAAAACCACAGAGAAAACAAAATTCGTATGAAGATTTTCTTTTTGCTTTCATTTCATTCGGTTTGGATTTTTCAAAAAAACAAGAGCATGCAGACACAGATATTTGTTACCTGATATTATATATTAAATATCAATTCATTTGGAATAGCGGTTTCCAAATGATTAGTAAATTACGTTTGTATGGGGAGCATAGCTTACGGGACGTTCTTAAGGTGCCCGACGGCGCCCATGGCATTTCGAACTTTCGGTGGGCTGCTAATACCACACCGGCCGGCGTGAATGGGATGCAGGTGCCGAGGCAGTGAATGTCCTGCGTCTGTGCCGAGGTGGAAGTCTTTGGCGGGAGAGGGAGCGGAAGGGGAATGCAAATCCTCGGATGTTCAATTTATCCGGGCCGCCGCCCCTGAAAGAGATTCCCAGCGGCCAGGGCGGGCGGAGGGCGCGGCAGTGAAAAGCCAGACTTACTAATTGCTTCGACTGAATTCCATCAGTGTTTTGGCAAACAGAAGGCTGAATTATTCATAGAGTACGCGTGCTTACACGGGGATCTCTAGGAAATGGTATGGCTGTGTTACGCCTTCCGCTAAACTCATTATGCGGTGTGTGCCGCTCTATGTATTGAAAACAACATACAAATTAGGTCTGACGACTAACCTTTTTAAGATATTATTGTTTTATCATTGAGTAATCCACCTTCAAATTAATTGTATAAAAGACGTGAAAATTCGATATACCGATAAAAATCGATACCAAACACTATTTTGAAGTGTTATCGACATCAATGGTTATCGGACATCTAGTTCAATCAAATAAAGCTGTTTTGAATATAATTTTGGATCTCTGAAAATAAATTTGTGCATGATCTTCATTCCACGTTTGTATGGGGAGTTGAGCCCACCTTGAAACTGAACATTTTAATGCTTACTTGTTTTTACCTGCAATCCTTAAAAAAAATTGTTAAAAAAGCAATCTTCATACATAGTTTATTAGTTGGTATATTCATGTAAGCCCTTTGCCGTCGCCTGCTGCCACCTCCAGCGCACGCCATTCGTGCGGAATTAAGAACCTATTGACAATCATTGTTAGAGATTGAGAGACACGAGAAATAATGCTCATTTGTTGATGCCACCAAAAATGTATTTGAGCAATAATATTTTTTAAATAGCCAAGAAAATAATTACTAATTAAAACAATTAGTTTTTTTTTGCGTTTTCATATTACGTAGTGGAGACGACAAGTGAAACAAAATAAATTAAGAAACAAAAGATGTTTGATTTCGTACGAAGGCAGTACATATTTGTTAAGTGAGTATTTGTGTATAATTATTTAAGGCAATTATGGATTGCCTGAAATAATTATTTCAGAAGTATATATATCTAGCTAAAAAATTGCCGATACCCGCATGCGGGTCGGGTGTGAACGCATTAAATTAATTAAAATTAAGCGAGCTATAATTTAATTTCATTCTTAAAATCCTCGCAGCGTTTCAAATAATAAATTGAAACGGCATCTGTTACCGAAGAATTAATTTCAGTAAGAATTAATAACGTCGCAATCACAATAATTAATTTTCAAATTGTTTTTCTTATTGTGCTTGCGGAATATATATTAGCGCTTATTCAGCCATCGTGACGATAGCAATCAAAGGTAATTATAGAAATCGTTTCATTGATAAACTTCCAGCCAACGCGGTTACCCAACCAATACATTGAATAATCACTTTTTCTGTATTTCGTATGTAATCTTTTGGTCTTAGCTTTTACAGTAATCTAACACAACTACGGCAACATCACACTATTAAAAATATGCTCCAAAACCTAAATAAAGACTAAATTATTAAATACCTCACAAATTAGTTTTATTTTATGTAACTGGATGGCTGACCTTCAGATATAAGCCTAACAAACCACATGGAAACTAGGTGCCATGCCAGCACCTTCCTTAGAAAGAAAGAAAGAAATTCGTTTATTTGTCTCTTTTTTTGCATTAAACTTAAGTACATAGTAACGATGAAAAGTAAATAACAGTAGACAAAATAGACCCATCGCAGCATATGCTATAGATAATGTGTCTATAGCGCTGATATAATGGTGGGCCCGGGTGGTGATGTGAGTAACCCGGGAAAGGACACATAGCAATGAACAAATAAAATAATACGAAAAAAAAAAATTGACAGGTGTTCGACATTTAACACTTCATAATATAACTGCAAGAAAAATAGTACTAATTGAAAAACAGAACTTATAGTTACAAAAAAAAAAACACCAAAAACACCAGAAACGTAAAAATAAAAGTAAAAGTAACGCTACATATATAATATATAAAGAAAAACACGTCTCAAATAAGACTTCTGAGCCTTTAATCTGATCATGGCAGCCTGAATTTTCTTTGTCACATGAGTTTTAAACTTGGGCTCGCTGTCCATGTACAACCCGAGATATCTGGCACATTCTACAAAAGGGACAGGACAATTATTTATAGTAAAAACAGGATTACTTAGTTTCGTTTTCTGTACTGCATGTCTGCTTCCCAAGATCACGACATTGGACTTTGCTGCATTCAAACAAAGACCATGATCCACTGACTACTGCCACACACTTTGTAGGTCTTGATTTATTAGGTTTGCCGCTTCCGACAGATTATTTATGGGGAAAGATAGATATAACTGAGTGTCATCGGCGTATAACTGGCACTTCATGGTTTCTAAACATTTTTCAAGATCACCTGTATATATTGTGAAAAGCAGTGGTGTTAGTACTGTTCCCTGCGGAGTTACTCGACTGAGAGTAACTTTCTGGGAAAAAATTGGTGTGCCATCTATGTCGCGGCATTTTGTAATTTGGGAAAGTTGCGACAGAAACCGTTTTAGTAGTTTACAGGCGCCTTCCGATAGTCCGTAGTGAGCTAGCATAGCTACCAACAAATCAGTGTGAACACAATCAAAAGCGCGTGAAAATTCAAGCAGAACTAGAGCTGAAACTTGTCCAATGTCGAATGCGGATAGTAGATCGTCCGTAACCTGTAACAGTGCTGTGCTAGTTGAATGGCCTTTTCTAAAACCAGCTTGAACTTCAGTAATCACATCGTTCACGTGGAAGTATGCACATAATTGATCATGTAAACTTTTTTCGTATATTTTGGACATTATGGGCAGTATGCTAATAGGCTTTAAGTCTTTAACTGAAGTAATGTTATCTTATTTCGGTATTGGAGTAACAATTGCAGTCTTCCATTGTTCTGGGTACGTGTTGGTTGATATACATGTATTTATTATGTGGGTGATAACACCTAATACGTCCACCATTATATAGTCCAGCATCTGTCGTGTAACTCCATCAATACCTGTAGCAGTAGTTCCTTATATTGCTCGGCTACATTGAAATGGACGGAAAAACACAATTTTCATTGCCGCTTCGACCATCGTTCATTGAATGCGATGATACCAACTCGAGCGGGATTAACCCTACGACGTACCAAGTAAGGAAAAGACCTACAGTTTTACGTGGAATCTGAACCACGGCCAGCCTCAATGGTTGAAAATTGTCACCCATCCCGAACTTAACCGCGCTCAGAGGTGCTTACCCAGCCTATCGAATCCCAAGACGTCGCGCCACTGGGCTACCGGGGCTGACAAAGTTATATTAGCGTTGTATTAGCAGTGTTCAACAAGGTCAAATGAAAAAAAATATATATTAAAAATGTCAACAAGTAAAGAATATGTAATATCAAAAATAACAAATAGCATAAATATTCAGCAACTACCATTTGCACCTTAACTTCATTCATTGTGGAGGTGACATCATTTAGTGATGTTGAATGAGAGATACAAATGCGCCGACCTATAAAGATCGTTTTAATTGCAATATCGTATAAAACGGAAAGTAGACCACGTCTTTGACACCAACATTAATGAGACCAGCTTCTCTCTGTAGGACCGCCTCGGACACGTTGTTAATGGCTGCAGGCCATGCAATTCGACTAAACATTTTATTGAAATCATAGAATAGAAAAGGTAGGAGAAGTGTCATGTGGCCGTTACCCGCCAAGCGTCCCGAAGTCCGCTAAATGGTAAAAACCGGCCAAGTGCGAGTCGGACTCGCACACGAAGGGTTCCGTACCATCGTACAAAAAAGAATACAAAATAAGTTTTTCAAAAATTATAATAATTTTTTTATATGACCTTGTTGTTATGGCGGCAAAATAAATACACACTCTGTGAAAATTTCAGCTGTCTATCTGTTACGGTTACTAAGATACAGCCCTGTGACAGACGGACGGACGGACGGACGGACAGCGGAGGCTTAGTAATAGGGTTCCGTTGGCACCCTTTGGGTACGGAACCCTAAAAATGTTCATATAATCGTATAGAAAGCCGGTCGCGCGTCGTGTGCCTCACATTGCCGCCGCGCGTATCAGAGCCTCCATTGCGAGTTACAAACCACTTACAGAAATGCTGAGCTCTTCGTTTCCACAGGTATACACCATTCAATCTTCTTCTTCAGCCTTTTGTTGTCCACTGCTGGACGTAGGCCTCCCCCGCTCCCATTCGCCAAGTTGTGCGGTCTCCTGTTTTTCTTCGCCAGTTGTCACCTGCTGTCTGGCGTATATCGTCTGACCAACGTGCTGGCCGACGCTCTTCTTTCCACATCTTCCCTCCCTCATCCCCTTCTGTGTAGGGTCTCCACATCAAGACTTCAGTGCTCCATCTGTGGTCATCTCTGCGACATACGTGACCTGCTCATTGCCACTTGAGTTTAGCAACCCTATGTATAACGTCAGAGACCTTGGTGCTTTGGCGTATCAGCGAATTTGGAATTCAGTCGCGCAGTGAGATACCGAGCATGGATCTTTCCATTGCCCTTTGGGCTACTTTCAGCTTGTGGGCAGTACCAACTGGGAGCGTCCATTTCTCGCAGACGTAGGTCAAAACCGGCAGCACGCATTGGTCAAACAGTCTGGGCGTGTATTCTTGGCATTCAGTCATTGCGGATTCAGTAGAGTTAACAGTAATGTCAAAGTAAATTCTTCTTCTGTTAACTCTACTGAATCCGCAATGACTGAATGCCAAGAATACACGTCCAGGTCTTAAGAGACTGGGGCATCTTAGACCATTGAATAGAGCAGGCATTTGAGGTATACACTAAATCGCCCGTCCATGGATTTATATATTTATGTAGAAATATGGAGTAATATAAATGTGTTAAAAATATATATCTACACAGATATAACACCCTGGACGAGCGATTTAGTGTATCCCTCAAATGCTTGCTCTGTTCAATGGTGCAAACATGTGGAAACGAAGAGTTCAGTTCAATTTCGATAAGTGATTTGTAACTCGTAATAGGGCCTCAGTTCCGACAAACACAAACCTTCCTGTCTCACGCAAGTTTAGTTGCAAACTTTAATCGTTTGCCACTATATTTAAATGTGGAATGTATGTTTAAGGTGGCCCAACCCGGCGGGTGCCCGCGAATGAGTTACATTCGCGGGCACGGTACAAAACCGTGCTGTTGCGCTCTGGGACCTTCTCTGTTCCAAAGAAAAAGCCCGGCTTCGTGATGAGGACGATCCAACATGTCCACAAAAAAGACAATGTGCATAGTGTATGATTTTGTAAGATTTACGAAAAATTTTATTACATAACGACTTATAGCTTAAAGTAAACCACGACCGCTATAGTCAAAAATATAACAAAACCCAAATGGATTATAAATCTTGATTAAATAAGCTATGTCTGATGACTAATCTTTTTAAGATGTTCTTATTTGATCATTGCGTAATCCACCTCCAAAGTTATTGTATGAAACGCGCGAAAAAATCCTTATAACTTAGAAACCAAACACAATTTTACAATGCCAACGGTCATCAGATATTTATATATATTATTTATTTTGACCAAAATTTGGGATCTCTGACAAGAAATATGGGCGTCTTCTTTCCCCGTTTGTATGGGGAGTTGAGCGAGAAAGTTCGCGACAGCCAAACACTACATAATAGGCGGCAAATTTTCTTCCTTTTTACCCGACTCCGCGACGCAAAGGAGACATTTTGTGAGCAGGTTCGATAATTATACAGATTTTTTTATTCAATGGCTAAAATGTCAAATCGATTTAGAAAAATGTTCAAAAATGTCACGTCTGTCCGGTTGTTCTCTACAGGCCGCATTCGTGAAATTTCGTAAGCCGGTTCGATAATCATATATTTTTTTAGAGAGCCAGTTTTTTAAAAATGTAAAAAAAAAATTGTTCAAAAGGACATACTCGCGAGGTCTACAGCTCAGAGAGACACCAATAATAATTATCGTCGATTTGACGACACCTGTAGGTGTGGTAATTTTTGGAGACTGCGGACCTTTTAGGTATAAGGTTCCTTGTTTAAATTACACATACTTTATCTGCTTTCCATAGTATTATATCTGCGTAACTGTACGCAAGTAGTGTTCTGCTTTAGTGGAGTGGAATGGAGGAACCTTTAAATTCTATAAGTGTGGATATTATTTTATTTACTACGTGTATAACTCCGTTGTGGAACCAAAATAAATAAATAAATATATATAAATCTCCAAGCGGCGCGCTAGATGGCACAACTCTTTCGATCTGAGAACTTTTAACAAATTTTGGTTTTAAGGGCCTGGTACCAGCCAAATCGCAAAGTTAGACGAGGCACCCCAAGTTAACTAACTAAGTCTGACGATTATAAGTGTCATCCTTACAATATATGATTCCTTGTCTAGGAATCGAATTATTTTCGTTAATGTATATTTCATTTTTCTATACAAAATACATTGCGGAAACGGTGTCCATTTCTTTTTTGACTAAATGTAGAAATCTAAAAGCAAATGGAATTTTTTGTTTATGCATATATGCTGTTTTTGCTTATATCTAGAAATCGAATTACTTTCAGATTTCTAATGAGAAAAATCAACTTTTTTATTTTTATTATTATTTAAATAAATGATGGAATAAAAAAATATTAACAATCCATTATCAGTCAGGAGTTCTATTTGGATTTGCTGAAGCGTTTCACTACATATTATTACATTTGTTAAAAAGTGCATTTGTATGGCGCGAGTAGTTGGCTAGTCCTAGCGCCTTAAGAACGGGCCGTAAGCAAGTGAAAATCCCGCATCGAATCTGCCTGCCAAGAGCGGTATCTATTGCTATTTCATTATGTGTGAGACAGGGCGTGAATACGAGAGCGAGAGCGCGTCATCTACCACGCGCCGGGTACCTATTACCTTCTACTATCGGGCCGCGCGCCTCCGCTTCGCAGTGAAATTATGAATACCTATTATCTTTGCCCGCATGATGCCACCGCACCTGCACTGCCTATGTATACATATGTAGGTAGGTGGCTGGATGTATTTCATGTTTTGTGCAATGGTTGGGTAATTTTGAGGCGCGAGTGCTCTACGCTCCGTGTTGTCAGTGCCCGGGCCAGTACCTACAAAATGTTCTCGCAGGAATTGCGCACGTAGATCAATGGGTTGCTAATAATGTACCTACATCTAACTTATCATTGTCAAAATATTTTATATGGTTAGGTTCTATACAACAGAACTAAGTCTCCAATTTTATTGGTAATCGTCTATCGGGATATAGTATAGTATATATAATATATATAGGTTGGGGAAAAAGTTTCTTCGCATTTTTTAAGAAAATTCAAAACATTTTTTAATATGGTTTATTTACATTTAACTAAAGTATGTAGGTACCATTTTGTTCGATAACTTTTTGCCATCTTGTAGGTAGGGACATGATCCCATTGCTATAGAAATATTGGGACTTCTGATCAATATACCGCGACAAGTGGTTTTGGCAGTCCTCTCGAGATGTTAACCTGACACTGCCTAAAGAATTCTGAAGAGACCTAAACAGGTGGAAATCTGAAGGTGCAAGGTCAGGACTATACGGCGGATTCATTAACACCTCCCAGCCAAACTCTCTTAGTTTTTGCTGAGTGGCTAAAGATGTGTGAGGTCTAGCGTTATCATGATGAAAAACCACACCCCTTCTGTTGATTAATTCCGGCTGCTTTCTCTCAACTTCTTGCTTTAATCTCATCAGTTGTTCGCAGTAGAGTTCAGAATCGATGGTCCTGCCTGGTGGTAACAGCTCATAATGAATAATGCCCTTCCAATCCCACCACACACACAGCATCACCTTGTTGCGAGTTAACCCGGGTTTCGCCACAGTCTGTGAAGCTTGACCGGCCTTTGACCACGACCTTTTTCGCACGTTCTTGTCGTACGTGATCCACTTTTCATCACCAGTTATCAGCTTCTTCAAAAATGGTTCGGTTTCATTACGTCGTAATAAAGAATCACAAATGAGTACACGGTTCATTAGGTTTCTTTCAGTGAGCTCGTGAGGTACCCAAATATCGAGCTTTTTTGTGTACCCAGTTTTTTTCAAATGCGCCAAAACTGTTTTGTGGTCAATTCCTAGTTCTTCAGCTACGTCGTAACTACTGATATGCCGATCTTGCTCCACTTTTTAAAAAATGGCATCCATTTTATCCGTAATAAAACCAGAGCGACGTGCATCTTTGACATCAAAATTTCCGGATTGAAAACGCTTAAACCAAATTTGTGCTACTCTCACAGACACTGCACTAGGTCCATAAACATCGCAAATTTTTTTCGCGGCTTGCGTTGCATTTTTACCTTTTTTGTAGTAAAATTTTAAAATGTATCGAATTTCTTCATTAGATTCACTCATTTTGACAGTACGAAAAACAAATGAGAATCACACATTTTCCTAATTTGAATTTGGAATTATGTTCTTTAAAATTTAAACTTTCAATGATACCAAAACCAGCCAGATACAAATAGTATAGCCAAAGAGATTTTATTACAAGTTCATACATACTATAATGCGAAAAGACTTTTTCCCCGACCTATTATATATATATATGGTGAGCAGGTGTAGACTTGACAACAGGCTGATCGTTCAGCCCGTTGTCAAGGAGAAAGCCGCCACGTTCCGTCGGAGAATGTCTCTTCCCGCTGCGGCAAAAGCCGTAAGTTTTCAAACATGTTCAAAGACCGCGGTAATCTCAAAAGTATCAAAAACCATAATTATTTTGGAAATTAGCTTTATTTGGAAATTATCATTTTAACTAATATCCGAATTATTTGGCCTAGAGTTGTTATCTGACCTGATTTTTTTATTTTTTTTTAATTTTTCTTAGGCACAAATAATACCAAAACCAAAAAAGTGGATGCTATATGGGGCCAGTTTGTGCATAAGGCAATCAATATAAAAAAAACATATGGGTTATATATTTGTCAGCCTCGGTAGCCCAGTGGCGCGATGCCTTGCGGTTCGATAAGCTGGGTGAAGTAACTCTGAGAGCTGTGGGTTTCTAGAGGGGTGACCGTTTTCCACCTTTGAGGCTGGACGTGGTTCAGATTATACGTTTTTTGGGTTCCGTAACCAAAGGGTGCCAACGGAAGTCTATTACTAAGCCTCCGCTGTCCGTCCGTCCGTCCGTCCGTCTGTTACAGGGCTGTATCTCATGAACCATAATAGGTAGGTAGCTGAAATTCTCACAGAGTGTGTTTTGCCGCTATAACAACAGACAGGTTAAATTTAAAATATAAAACACCGTATTATATAAAATATAAAATTTTAGTGCGAATCGGACTCGCACACAAAGGGTTCCGTACCAACGTACAAAATTTAACAAAAAAAAACACGATCATTGTATGGGGGGGTCCCCATACAATGATCGTGGGGAATTATTATTATTTTAAAATTTTACTTGTTTGTTGTTATAGCGGTAAAATAAATACACACTCTGTGAAAATTTCAGCTGCACCTATTACGGTTCATGAGATACAGCCCTGTGACAGATGGACGGACGGACGTACGGAACCCTAAAAATGAAAGAGGGGGCCCCATACAAAAACGTTATTGTTTTCTGTTAAATCGTGTACGATGGTACGGAACCCTTCGTGTGCGAGTCCGACTCGCGGGTTTTTTTTATTTAATTGGACATGGATGGCTAATACCAAACTGAACGTCAATTAGCCTAACACACCACATGGGAACTAGGTGCCATGCCAGGACCTTCCTTATGTTGCTCGTCTTAATTGAACTGACCGGAAAACTTGGACCATTTTCATTGCAGCTTCAACCGTCGTTCATTCAATGCGATCGTACCAACCCGGCCGGGATTAACCCTCCCATCTAATAATTAAGGAAAGGCACCTACTCTTTTACGTGGAATCCGAACCACGCCCAGCCTCAACGGTTGCAACTGGCCAGCCAGCCAGAACCCAACTGCGCTCAGAGGTGCTTACCCAGCAAAGCGTCGCACCACCGGGCTACCGAGGCTGACAAACTAGGTTCCCTTCCTTACTTACTAGGCGGTAGGGATAATCTTGCCTGCGGGTTGGTACCATCGTATTGAATGATCGATGGTCTATGCGACAATTAAAGTTATCCGTATTTTAAATCCATTTTAATGTAGCCGAGCAATACAAGGAAGGTTTTTTTATGCGACCTGACATGGATAGCTACTAACTACCGTTATGATATTAGCCCAATACACCAAATTCCCGAAGAAATTAGGTGCCATGCTAGGACCTTCCCTTTATGAGCACGGCTACAATAAACTGAATGGAAAACACTGGCATTTTATTATTCCCGCTTTAAACATCTTTTTATCGAATGCGATGGTACCAATCTGGACGTGCTGAGCCTACCACCTAGTAGGGCAAGGTGTCCTACAGCATTACTGAACTATAGAACATTTAGATCTAAGTATGTATTTCATAATTATGGACGAAAAATATGTTATGTAAACCCGTGAAGTTTCTTTGCGGGTTCTTCTTTACTGGGTTGATCGAATCCGCGGATCTTTGTGACGTAACTTAGTGTAGAAAGAAATACTTTACGAATATACTGCAAGGCTGGACCCGAACCAGCAAAACATACCATTCGCGGGTATTGCGTCTACCAATTTCGCCACCGGCTGTATACGTACTCATAATTTGGAATTCTCCTACAGTCCCTCCTCCCGTAATGAATGCCTCCTACTAACACAGTATTTAAGATTATACCTACATACATTTATTTAACGCTTCATCTGCGTTGCGGACATTGCGGGCTCTTTCTCTAATTAATGTGTCCTTGCTTCACGGTCGATTATACATACATACATACATATCACATTCCTTGGAATAACCGACGTACCTGCTTAGCACGAAAAAGTATATTTACGTAACTTAGTGTAGTTTGACTACCAAAAAGTTTAAATAAATGAAATGAAATGAAATGAAAGAACAGCTCGCATTCGCTCTGCAACTCAGAAAGGAAAATAAATTTGTGCATGAACCGGGTGGTAATGGAACTCATGACCTTTGCCATGAGAAGCAAGTCCCTGCGCCCCTGACCTAAAAAAGTGGTGCATAAACGAGATGAGGATTGCACTTACGGTCTTTGCCATGAGAAGCAAGGCCCCGCGCCCCTAAACTAAAAAAAAAAGTGGTGGTTGAACGGAGTGTGGATTAAACTCATGGTCTGCCATGAGAAGCAAGGCCCCGCGCCCCTGAGCTAAAAAAACCGGCCAAGTGCGAGTCGGACTCGCGCACGAAGGGTTCCGTACCTTCGTACATCATTTAACACCGATTAATTACGTTTTTTGTATGGGGGCCCCTTCATTTTTTTTTATTTTTGTATTTTTACCTATTTGTTGTTATAGCGGCAAAATAAATACACACTCTGTGAAAATTTCAGCCATCCACCTATTACGGTTCATGAGATACAGCCCTTTGACAGACGGACGGACGGACGGACAGAAGAGGCTTAGTAATAAGGTTCCGTTTTCACCCTTTGGGTACGGAACCCTAAAAAGTAGTACATGAACGGAGTGCGGATTGAACTCATGGTCTTTGCCATGAGAAGCAAGGCCCCACGCCCCTGAGCTAAAAAAAAGTGATGCATGATCGGAGTGTGGATTGAGCTCACGACCTTTGCCATTAGAAGCAAGGCCCTGCGCCCCTGAGCTAAAAAAAGTAGTACATGAACGGAGTGTGGATTGAACTCATTAGCCCAGCAGCTAGAGCAATAAAGGGTTCGATAATTATAAAGTCGCAGATTTTTTTACAGGCGATGTAGTTTCCTTATGGAAGGTTGGGTGCAAAAGATTAGAAAATTCGGATTGGTGCGTTTGAAATTATTTAGGTATTTTCAATAATTCGATCTAAAAGATTGAATAAAATATTTAAGTTAAATTTTATGATTGTACATTGCTTAAAACTTTATTTCCATGTCGTAAGAAAAAGTTTAGAAAAATTGCTTTTTGGGAACATAGCAAAACAAAAAAATGGCTCATTATAATTACAATAAAATATTTAAGTCTCTAAATTATTATTTTCCATACTAGGAATGAACAAATAGTCGCCTGTAAAAAAATCAGCGACTTCAGAATTATCATAATTTATCATGCCAATTTGATCCGCTTCGACAGGTCTACATGGTCTTGGTCATGAGAAGCAAGCCCCACGCCCCTGAGCTAAAAAAGTGATGCATGAACGGAGTGTGGATTGAACTCACGACATTTGCCATGAGAAGCAAGGCCCTGCGCCCTCGAGCTAAAAAAGTGGTGCATGAACAGGGTGAAGATTAAACTCATCATCTTTGCTATCAGAAGCAAGGCCCTGCGCCCCTGAGCTTAAAAAAGTGGTGCATGAACGGAGTGTGGATTGAACTCATGGTCTTTGCCATGCGAATCAAGGCCCCGCGCCCCTGAGCTAAAAAAGTTGAACATGAACGAGGTGAGGATTGAACCCATGACCTTTGCCATGAGAAGCAAGTCCCTGCGCCCCTGAGCTAAAAAAGCGGTGCATAAACGAGATGATGAATGAACTAATGGTCTTTGCCATGCGAATCAAGGCCCCGCGCCCCTGAGCTAAAAAAGTTGAACATGAACGAGGTGAGGATTGAACCCATGACCTTTGCCATGAGAAGCAAGTCCCTGCGCCCCTGAGCTAAAAAAGCGGTGCATAAACGAGATGATGAATGAACTAATGGTCTTTGCCATGAGAAGCAAGGCCCCGCGCCCCTGAGCTAAAAAAAGTGGTCCATGAACGGAGTGTGGATTGAACTCATGGCCTTTGCCATGAGAAGCAAGTCCCTGCGCCCCTGAGCTAATAAGCGGTGCATAAACGAGATGAGGATTGAACTCATGGTCTTTGCCATGAGAAGCAAGGCCTTGCGCCCCTGAGCTACATGACTACACGACATTTGGTATAATCGATCGCATCGCCACACGGAATGAGTGACACGAAATGAAACATTTTCAAGTGTTTCCGAATCAGCGCTAACAAATTAAAAATATGCTCCGTAAATGCGCCAAAATAGGTCGGAAGCTGCTGTGAAAATTCAGGAGTGTGTATTCCGTATGTCAACTAATTAGCGCAAGAATCGGAAGGCTTACACTCTGACTAGGTACTTCGCGTGAGGCAAAAGTGCATCAAATGCAGGCTATACGAATAGAGGTACCTACATATAGGCTGTCTTGTAAGTACGATGTTTTAGGTAACCTCTCTTGGAACCCCTCCTCTCCCGCCCGAGTCAAAACTAGGTACCTACCTACCTAGTCAAGTACTTCTAGTCAAAACGATCACTCAATGTAAAAATTTTCCAATTTTGTATTTGCCAATATAAAATATTCCATACAGTACGACGCAAAACCAAAACGCAAAGTAAATCGATTTCGTTATTCAGCCCAAATGATTAGATTCCCTAAATACACAGTAGGTCGTACTTCGGACCGCTAAATCAGAAACGCAACTCGTATGCTAATCACCTCAGCTGACACCAGCCGAAAAAAACGACCTACACGCTTCCCGTTCGCACCTGCACTGATGACTAAAAAGCAAGCAGTAGTAGTGTAGGTAATGTAGGTAACGTGCTTCCCTGCCGCCCGGCCCTTCCGCTCCAAGCCCCACACACCCGCGTGCGAAGCGATCGACGCCGAAAGCGGCCTAGATTTTAGTCGATTTTCGGTCAATTTTCGTAGTCGACAAATGCTGTAAAAACTATAATACCTAATTCAAATTTTCTTGTTTATTTTTAAATATGACTATATTACGGATGTTTGCATGCTATTTATATCTCACACGAACGTGTATAATGAAGCTAATAACCCTTCTGAATATTGGTCGATTTACCCCCAAAAACGGCAAATTTTGTTCTTGCTGTCATTTGTAAGAGGGTTGATTTTTTTAAAAAACAATAGCATGCAGACACAGATATTGATCCATAGATACAGGGGAAAAAAACACAGGTAAATCGCAACAGCGGTTTTCAAATGATTAGTCAACTACGGATGTATGGGCAAAGTCGCCTCCGGGGGCACCTTAATAGTCTTGCATCGAGCTCGGTGGTTGCGGCGGCGGCGGGGGTGACAGCGGGGTAGGGGCAGGCATTCATTCGCTCCTTATCAATAAATCTGAGGCGATTTGTCCGAGCTGCGTCCACATTCCGGCGCCCGCCCGACCGCGGGGAGTTATTTCGAATGGCCCAACTTTGCGGTCGAAATGGGCCAGCGACGAAATCCCGATCGGTTATCTAGCCGCGACATGTGCTCGGCCACCTGGAAATGACGTCAATGGAATTGGAGACCCCCTACGCTTTATTACAGGATGTAGGAGCAATGGAGAAAGATTTGGGAGGAATGTTTTAGCCGCAAAAGCGATTGGTTGCAAGTACTGATACATAATATAAATTATCTACATATACATTTAGATGTGTGTATTTCATAATTGTGGACGGAAAAAAAATGTTATGTAAACCCGTGAAGTTTTTTTGCGGGTTCTTCTTTACTGGGTTGATCGATTTCGCGGATCTTTGTGACGTAAGTTAGTGTAGTTTGACTACCGAAAAGTTTAAATAAATGAAATGAAATGAATATAAAATTGTTTATCATTTCAACTACTTCTGACGTCGGGAATGGAAACAGAATACATTTTATTCAAGTATGCTTAAGTAATAACACAATTATATACATTATTAACTTTAAATTAAAAAACAATACCAAAAAAAGTATAAAAACTAAACATTTGACAATAATTATGTTAATACGATGGTATATCGCAGCCTACAACTAAATTCTGTGTAGTGGTCGCATTTGGCATAGCACATAATGACGGGTTGAAAGAAAATATAATCGCGAGTGTTTGGGATATGGTTGTTTTTAAATCGTGAAGCAAATGGACAGGTGCCTTGTTTATTTAATACTTCTTTCTTTTCTTCCTTACTCGATGACTTAGGTGGCCCATCCCGCTCATCTCCCCATACAAAAGGGGAAAGAAGATCACGCCTATAGTTCTTGTCAGAGATCCAAAATTTTGCTCAAAATAGCTGTATTTGATCGAACTAGATGTCTGATGACCATTGGCATTGTAAAATTGAGTTTGGTTTCTAAGTTATAAGGTCCGAAAGTTCGAATTTTTCGCGCATTTTATACAATAACTTTGAAGGTGGATTACGCAATGATAAAGTAAGAACATCTTATAAAGATTAGTCATCAGACATAGCTTATTTAATCAAGATTTATTATCTATTTGGTTTTTGCTAGATTTTTGACTACAGCGGTCGTGGTTTACTTTTAGCTATAAGTCATTTTGAAATTAAAATTTTCGTAAATCTTACCAAATCATACACTATGCACATTGTCTTTTTTGTAGACATGTTGCATCTTCCTCATCACGGAGCCTGTCTTATTTTTTGAAACAGAGAAGGTCCCAGAGCGCAACAGCACGGTTTTGTACCGTGCCCGCGAATGTGTTAGGCCCGCCGGGTTGGGCCACCTTAAACACCTTTTATGGGACGGAGACCTACAGTTTTACCTAAATTCCGAACCGTGGAACCGACTCGGAAAGACAAAGAAAATGGTGCATGAACGGAGCGGGATTTGAACCCACGATGCTTTCAAGGCACCGCACCACTTTCCTCGTTCAATACTCCTTATTAAAAAGGCAGTAACTACATATGAGGCCCATATGTAGTGACCGCATTTTTGAAGAGAATTTAAATTTAAAGAAAACGCCTTTTTTAAAGAGCAGATTAGTAATGGGTGGATGGATTTCATAACGGCGGGTCGCCACAGAGCGTCGTCTCTACCGGAACTGCCGCATCAGATCGCAATCTCTCAAAACGACACATTCTTGCTCCTTTATTTATCGCTCGCGTCCTGACCAAATTAACTCGATTGGAATAGCGCTCGGCGTGGAATTAATCACGCGCGCTCGCCGCCGATTGTTGCCGGCGGCGCAGAATGTCGTCGCCGCGCTCCGGAGCCGACATCTAGCGCTCTCTCACACGTCCCTTATTACCGGAGACATCATTTCTAGGGTTCCGGACCCAAACGGTGCCAACGGAACCCTATTACTAAGCCTCCGCAGTCCGTCCGCCCGTCACAGAGCTGTATCTCATGAACCTTAATAGTTAGGCAGCAGAAATGTTTACAGAGTGTAAGTTTATTTTGCCGCTATAACAACAAATAGGAAAAATGAAAAAATCATAGAAAATAAATGGGGTTCCCATACTAAAAACGTGATCTTTTGGTGTTAAATCTTGTACTACGTACGGAACCCTTCGTGTTGTACGAGGCAGACTTGCACTTTTTTGTACGTAACATATTTGAAATACTGACGATTCCTACGCCGCCAGCGGGAGCACAAACGCAGCGAGACGGCTGTAGCGATGCCATAAATGTATTTTGTTTCGTTTATCGGGCGAGACGAAACGAGACATATATATATTTATCACATGGATATAGCCGTATCGTTCGTTTGTGCTCCCGCTGCAGGCCCTCACGTAAGAGGTGCTTGACAGCGCCCGTAGGCTTTCAAAACTGCAAAAAACCCCAGGTTGTACTTTGGGAGAAATACCTCGGTAGGGGAGTCCATTCCTTTGCATAAAGGGTCTAGAGGATTGGTTAAATCTTATTTTTGGAATATCGACGGTAATTGGGTGCATTCTCAGCCAGTTACGCGATGAGCGATGGTAGAAAGGGGACGGAGCGTTATGCAACTTCGACGAGTATTCTTCATGGACAAGCTCTTCCTGTAAAATAAATGTGTTAAGTGGAACTTCTAAAACATGTAAGGGAAGGAATTTCAAACATTGAAGACGTCATCCTAGGTAACCCAGTGGCGCGACGCCTTGCCATTCAATCGAAGTGAAGGCACTCGTTTCTGGATGGTTGACCGTTTACTGCCATTGGGGCTGCTAATATTTCGGATTCCACGTCGATCTATACGTCCCCTTTCTTATTAGGTGGTAGAGTTGATTCCGCCAGGGTTAGTTTAGTTTGCATTACTACTGCCATTGTGTCACCGATACAGTCTTTGCTATTTTTCATTTGTTTATATTATGTTTTATAGAAAATTGCAATCGAAAGGAATAAGAAATCGAAAGAATTATTTTGTTACAATTTTTGAAACAATATGTTTCAAGAATATTTAAAATATATTGGATACGTATTCAGATGAAATGTAAAAAAATCAGTTTATTTGTGTTAAATTTTTATTCTTTTATTGCTTTCAATGCTTTATGCAAGTATCATAAAGTGTATTATGGTTGCTTGTCAGAACATTCCAAAAAACGTTTATAACACAATTCTAATAATAATAGCAATCAAATTTATGAACAATTTCATACACCGACAGTAACATAAATCCCAGAAATCACGTTGGTAAATACTTTTTTGAATTACCAAAAGCTCCACCGAAAGTTCCGGCCGGCGTGAACAGTGTGATAGCGCTCCGAGCTTTTAGATAATGGACGTAAGAAAGCCGTCCGGAGGCGGCGGCGGCGGCGGCGCGCGCTGCGAGCGGTGTACCGACCTGAAGCTGTACTAATGTGCCACTCTGACCCTCGCCGTGAGAATCGCCAACCCCGAATGATACCGAAAGCGCCCAACATTCATACGAAGCGCAGATCAAAAAACGGCCAAGTTCGAATCGGACTCGCACACGAAGGGTACCTTGCCATCGTACAAGATTTAACCCAAAAAATTCACGTTTTTTGTAGGGTTAAAAATAATGAAAATTAAAGGGATCCCCCTTAAATATTTATTAATTTTTAATATTAATGTTGCTATAGCGGCAAAATAAATACATACTCTGAGAAAACTTCAGCTGCCTAGCTATTAAGGTTTATGAGATACAGCCCTGTGACCGACGGACGGACGGACGGACAGCAGAGGCTTAGTAATAGGCTTCCGTTTGGTACCCTATGGGTACGGCACCCTTCGTGTGCGAGTCCGACTCGAACTTGGCCGGTATTCATTCAATGCGTGGCCGGCCACCAACCCTGACTTAGTGAGTAAGGATCGGGACCGGTATTACTCGGATTTTACAATACTACCGCGCCCAGTATTGCTTAACAGCCATGATCTGGCACCTAGTTTGTTGGCAACGATTAAAATCGCACTATTAATGACCAAAAATAACTTATTGGAATCGAAAGCACACAGATTTTGGAATTAATCGTAACATACATAAGCTTCTAATCAATCCATACTATCCATATACATACTAATATAATAAATGCGAAAGTATCTCTGTGTCTGATCTCGAGATAGTCTGGATCTTGGAGAAGGACCTTTTGTGGTGAAAATTAAATTCTGAAAGTTCGTATGAAGGACTCACATTATCCAGGAAAAAAATCGGCCCGACATCAGTCCAAAACAACGGAGCCGGGTATAAAAGAACACTTTAAAGTTCATGGTATCTTTTGAATGTACACCATCAACCTGTAGGCCTATTCTTTGAATTCCGCGCTCAGGAATCAGGAATGTTTCAGTCAATAAATCCGCCTTTATAGTGGAGCTCTCGACGGAAAGATTCTGGCAGGTATTTGGATGATTCAAGGTTTTCCGTTAAAGCGATTGTCAACGCGATTTTCTTGATTGAAAGATACCTGATTTCTGAGCACGGAATTTTAAGAATATACCTACTGGACATGGTATGTTCTTCACAAGGTTGCCTGGGCACGACATTTCCACCCATCCACTTATTGTAATTGAAATTCGTGCAATTCCTTTTGAAAACAACCTTAGGAATGCTTTTATGCTGCCCATCATAGGACGAAAACCGCTCCTAGCAACTAGTCAAGCAACGAGTCTAGTCTAGACGACAGCTTATTCATTTATTTATTGTTGCACTCAGAAAAATCGAGCCATTTGTTCTTTTTGGTAGTATACCTTTGCGATGTACCTAAAAATATACACATTATAAGTAAACAAAGATGATTTTAAAATACATTGCCAATAGACGTCAAAATTCATTGAGTGAACGAAGTCGTAATAAAAAGGTCCCACACCTGTGAAAAGTTTATTACGTTTTATAAGAAACCTTACAGCTAATCTTTTAATATTTCTAAGCCAATGACAAAGTTTTATTGTTCATAAATTTCTGAAATGTCTGACAAATGAAATGTAACTTGCTACATTCCACGACCGTGTGTATGAAAGGGTGTTTGGGTGTGTGTGTGTGAGAGGGTGAGAGAGGGTGTGTAATGTACTAATGTGTAATAAGGGTGTATGTATGTAATATATGTATGTATGTCTTGAGTGTGTGCACAACTAGCCAGTGTAACAACCATCGAAGCGTGTCGGCCGAGCTTGACAAACTTTCCAATTCGATCTTGCATTTATAGATTTAATTTTTATTTATTTTTAATTTTGACGTGTATTTTAAAATGAAGAGTGCCTACAGTGTTTTGTTTTTCTGGTGATAGGCGCGCAGCATGGCGCGGCGAAGAGCAGGCAGCGGCGGAGACGCAGCTACATATCGTACTCTCGCCTCTAATGTATAACATTAGAGGCCCGGGGCGGAGCAGCGGGACGTTGAGAGCGCTCGTTATTGTAATAAGTAGGGGAATATTCAGCGAGTGCCTTCTTGGCTTCTGTCGAGGTGCTCTGCGCCGCCATCTCGCTGCCGCCGATACCAAAGTTCATTCTTTTGGTACCCTGAATGATAAAAATAAACGTAGTCATTCCTTTCGAGACACTTGCCTTCATAATAACGAATCGATTGAGATCTTCTTCGACAAAATCGAATGAATAGTTTATGCGCTACGGTGAAACATACGTAAATACAAACATACATACATAGAATGCATAAATAATAAGCCCTTCCTATTGGTTTCACCGTAGTCGAGTTAAAAGAGATGTTGCTAAATAATTTCAAATTAATATTTGTAGCACTGACTGGCCGGTTGTCAATTGTTCTGCAAAGTTACACTTGAAACAAATACATTCATAAATGCTTAAACGAATTACCCTATTAATTCCTCATACTACAGGCGATAACTGTTTCCATGCTGTTTTTTTATTTTTTTATTCTAAAATATGTTACTGAAATTTATTGTTTGTATGTTTTACTTTTTAGAAATTCCCTTTGGATTGGTAAATATTGGCTAATAAACGTTGGAAGAAAGTTGTAGGTTTTTCGTTCATGTGTGTTTTTTTTACGGGAAAATACAAATATTTACAAAAACATCAAAACATACGGACAAAGATTTAAGCTTTCTCAAGTTATTAGGGTTCCGTACCCAAAGGGTGAAAACGGAACCCTATTACTAAGCCTCCGCTGTCCGTCCGTCCGTCCGTCCGTCCGTCTGTCACAGGGCTGTATCTCATGAACCGTAATAGGTAGAGAGCTGAAATTTTCACAGAGTGTGTATTTATTTTGCCGCTACAACAAAAAATATGTAAAATTAAAAAAATATAATAATTAAAAAAGGGCCCCATACAAAAAACGTGATATTTTTGAGTTAAATCTTGTACGATGGTACGGAACCCTTCGTGTGCGAGTCCGACACGCACTTGGCCGGTTTTTAAAAATCTGACAACGTTTAGAGGTAGGAAGACGATTTCGTGATTTTAATGGCAGTCGCCGTGCAAAATTGTACCTTGACCAATGGACAAAGAAAGCATTTCTTAAAATTTTCAAATTTCTTGTGACTTCACGATAGCCGTAATAGGCTGCGCGAGTGTTGATGCGGTCGCTAGTCAGCGTCGGTGGAAACGGGAAGCAGGCGGGCAGCGGACGGCGAAGCAGCTCTCGCGTCGCCGCGTCGATCTGTTTGTCCACGCGCCCAGCACAATGTGGGAGCGCTTGTAAAGAAAACACAGGGATTTATTATGTCTACTCACTAATGAAAGCTGCATGTGCGGTGCGTGGGCGCACACGATGTTTACTCAATAAATATGGCTTCGGGAGAAATAATAGTTGCACGGCTCTCTCTGCCGTGAGTGTGTCCTTAGGTCCTCGCGTACCGGGCCGTGAGTTGGCAAATCGAAAAGGATTCACACGTGAAAGGCTGTGTTTTTTGTTTAGTTGTGTCGAAGCTCGTTCATATTGACAGTCGAATTGATCCATCGTTTGACAACCTCTTTGATAATTCCAATCACAGGACTAGAAATGCAACATTTTCTATGGTTATGCATAAACAATTGTTAGAAATTACTATTCTTCTCTTTTAGATTAGCCCTGTTATTTTTTATGTAACTGGAAATGGATGGAGGACATCGCATTTTCGAAGCAATTAGATGCCATGCCAGGACCTGCTTCCCTTTATGAACACGGCTTCATTGATCTGCAGGCCTATTCCTGGACTTCCGTAATCAGTAATCAGGAATCTTGAGTATCTAAAACCGTCTTTATAGCAGTTTTCAAAGCGATTTTCTTGACTAAAATATTCTGGAGCATAGTTTTTTTCATTAATCAATGTTTTACGTCGAAAAACTCGCTTTGAAAACGGCTATAAAAGCGGTTTTCTGAACTCAGGATTCCTGATTTCTGATTACTGAATGCCAGGAACAGACCTGCTGGTTGAAAAACACGGTTAATTTTCTATTGTCGTTTCTATCATGCTTTATCCATCGCGATGGTATCCATCAATGGGAAGGTGATCTACAGTTTTACGTGGATTCCGAACCGTGGAACAACTCGAATTAGAAACGAAATGCACTCTGGATGAGTGATGACTCAATAAGAGAAAGAAAGTGGTTGCATGTACGGGGCCGTGTTTTGAACTCGTGACCATGAAAAGCAAATCCATACGCCTCTGAGCTACGAGTCGCTCAAGAAATACAAAAGCGATCCTAATCATTTCTGAAAGCCGAAGAGGAGGCACCAACTATTTTAATAGCTATGTGACCGAAAAAATAACACATGTCACCTAGACGTAATTGGAGATATCAATAAAAAGCGTGACAAGTTAATTTCCGAGCGTTACTTTTCCCGCGCCCACCGCGGGGTCGGCGGGGGCCCGCGGGGGCCGACCCCCACCAATATACTTATTTTCGTCCTCGAACGTGAGAGTGTAACGTGCGTCGTTCGTTATTGCCTCCACTGATATTAGTCGCAGCTTGTGAAAGGTCATCTCTGCCGACCCCTAGGGGAATACGGCGATGAAACATTTACTGGGTGCTACGGACTCCGATGACACCACTGTCACCGTTCTAGAATTAGATTTGATGGGAGCTGCCGTGGAGAAGTAAGTTCTCATTCGTGGTGATACAACATAGAATTCTTTAAGCTACAATTGAACGCTTGAGCAATAAATTTAGTTTTATTTTATTGTGGCGTCGAAAAATATGGCAATTTGTGGTGGATGTACAATTTGTTAAATAATTTTCAAAATACATAATGTTGTGTTAAAGAACAAAAACGCGTGTGGACTTAAAAACAATGTTATTTGGACGGTCGTATTCAGAGTGAACCTGTCAAATCTTAGTACGAGATTAACACTGGACTAACCATACAAAAACCGGTTTATTCCGGCGAATTTAAGTTAGTCCGCCCACTCTGAATACGGCTGTAGGTGTTTTGCGTAGTTTCTTGCATATTGAAGTTAATTAACCTCATTGCTAAAATATAATTATTTTATTTCTAGATCCGTTTCAAAGCAGCGTACACGCATCTCCGCGGGGCACAGGAAATCGTACGAAAAAAATCTAGAGAAAACATGCCCAAAATCACTCATAAAAGCTTTCCCGAAATTCCATTAGCGAACAAGACCGTTGATGTGCGACACAAAGGCTCAGCCCGCGTGACGTCGCGTGAAATAAAAGACGCTCGGACAGAGAATTTACGATGTTTATTTTGCTCAATGCTCGCACAAAGAAGCGCGATTTGCTACGGGACAAAGCCTCGAACAGTTCGCGGACAATTAGAGTTGACAAGCGTCACGGGACGACGAAAAGGATTAGCTGTTGACACTGGGCCGGTGTTGTTCTAGCTGTCTGCAAAACGTCGACAGTACCTCCCAGGCACTCCCGGGATCGAAATTTAATTTGCCGATACGGCTTTGAAGGTTGTTATCTGAGTAAATATTGTCGGAGAAGTTTCCGAGTTACCTCGCGCGTTGTTGGTTTAGTCGAGGGTGTTCCGATATTGTGTCGCTTTTGGATGCATGCGGCTGCGGTGCATTTAGCTTGCGTACAAAAAACATGTCGACTTCAAAGGATATTTTAGAGCTATTTAATTTCCTCCTATAGTAGGGTATTAGGAAAAAGTATTGACTGTGGGGAAAGGAGGGAACGTAGGGGACACTGCTTTTGTACTGCAGTATAGCTTATAAAGCTGGTTCTGGATGCAGATCAGTAATGAATCCAGGATTTGTCGGTCTTTCGATACGGTACTGTTGAAGCGGAATGATAAACTCCAAATGGGTGTAGGGTCTCTCTCGTTGTTCTATCACCAATACCATGGGAATGCTTGTCGGGGCTGCACGACGCTGTCCCTCCGTCCCCTTTCTACCTTCAATCAACGTGGTTCAGGCAGGGAATGCACCCGTTCACTGTCGGGATTCCCCAAATAAGAACCGACGGATCCTCTTGATCGTTTATCTATAGGGTAGGTAAACTATGGAATGCCGAGGTATTTCCGGCGAACAACAACCTGGGGGATCCTTCAAATGTGATGTGAAAAAACCGGCGAAGTGCGAGTCGGACTCGCACACGAAGGGTTCCGTACCATCTTACAAGATTTAACACAAAAAAAGTAACGTTTCTCGTATGGGACCCCCCTTTATTTTTTATTATTTTACCTATTTGGTGTTATAGCGGCAAAATAAATGCACACTCTGTGAAAATTTCAGCTGCCTACCTATTACGGTTGATGAGATACAGCCCTGTGACAGACGGCCGGACGGACGGACAGCGGAGGCTTAGTAATAGGATTCCGTTTTCACCCTTTGGGTACGGAACCCTAAAAAGCACCTGTTCGGCCGGCATGGTGTTAGCAGCCCCTCTGAAAGCTCGAAAATCAACGGGCGAAAGCCAATCGGGCACCTTACACATATATTTTAATGTAATGTGTTAATGAGAGACGAGAGTATGCGCATATTTCCAGCACGTCATCGCCGTATGGTAGGTACCGCTGAGTACGAAACATCTCGAAGATGTTTCCCTCCACGGAGCCCTCGAGGAGACCCGGCCGGATATTCCGGGAGGTCACGACATTTTTGGTCACGATAAGGTAAATGGCTGAATCTGGGTTCACATGTTAGAGACCAACCATCTGATGCAAAATATGTCGGTCTGCCTGCGCCAAGTGGTTGCGATATCTAGATTGGCTAGATAAAATAGATGTTAGTATATACCTACTGATGAATGTACTGACTGTCTAGAAACATTGATACCTATTAATTATGGAACAATAACCAGTCGATTATATACTTATAAATACCTAAAGTTATATCTGTAACCTAAATCGCATATGACTACGAAATGCAACCAAAGATTTGTTCAGTTTTGGTATTGCTAAGCAAGTATGTATGTACTGATACTTTCATATTTTTTTTTGTCACCATAACTATTTTTTCAGACGCCTTATCTACGTTACGCAACCACTTGGCGCAGGCAGACTGACACATTTAGCTTCAGAGGGTTGGTCTTTATCCTGTGAACTGTGAGTTATTTACGTTATCGTGACCATTTTTGTCGCGACCTCCTAGTCTAGGAGAGTCTCCCGGCTACTGCGGCGGTACTTCGGAGCACATTTCGTATAATCGGCGCGACGAAGCACCTAACTGTTGTCTCGTCGTGTTTGTCTTGGCTGGTGACAAACAGCGGTGGGCACACTCCGAGTGCAAGTCACCAGCCCGTGCGCTGCGCGACCAGCGCGCACGAGGTACAGTCCCTTAAGGCTCATTAACCGTCAAATCGAAATCTGAGGTTCCGTTTTTTCTATGTAACTGAAGCCTAAGTCCGCTAATAGATAACTCCACTTTCAGACGTTAGCGTTATGAGAGCGTGACGCAGTTGTAGTGGTTTGGTACAATTTTATGTGATTCCTGGGTTAACCCATAACGTTAACGCTTGAATGTGGAATTATCTATTAGCGGACTTAGCCTGGTTTTCACCAAGTGCTTAATAAACAACACTTAAAGGGCCTTTATTTCTAAAGTCCTGATTATCATCTAATATTGCTGGCAAAATTGATTGCAAGCTGCTAAGAAAGGTACTTAATATGTGGCTATTAAGCTAATCAGCAGTAAGTTAAAAAGGCCATTAAGCTTCGGGAAATTGATGGCTAATACCACACCCACCATAACATTAGCCCAACTCAACGAATTTCCGGAGGAATTTGGTGCCATGCCAGGACCTTTCTTTTATAAGCACGGTTACATTGAACTGGATGAAAAACACGGACAAGTTTTCCATTGCTGTTTCGACCATGTATCATCGATTGCGATGGTACCAACCAGGACGGGCTTAACCCCGGGAAAGGGCATACAGTTTTCATGGATTCCGATCCATGAAATAAATACCACTACATACATTACACATTTAATATCTACGGATGATGTAGTCTGTGATGTTTATTTTTATTATTACATGTATTTAATGTTCTCGAGGAAAGGAATTAGTTCTGTTAATCCTACTAATATTATATGTGAAAGTTTTTATGTTTAGATGTTTGTTACTTAATCACGCAAGAACAGCTGAATGGATTTGGATGAAATTTGGCGCATAGATAGTTTTTTATAGGATCCTTGATTTTTTTTCCAAGGATCCTTTTTGTTCCCGAAAAATTTTAGTTTCAGAACGAAATCAGCCGGGTACCACAGCTAGTGATACATAAAGTGTGTCCGCAGGCAACAGAAACATGCTCTCCATACGTGCATAGTTTTCTATGACTTTCTGTGTGCGTTCTTTTTTCCGAAATAATTAAACAATATAATAACACCGTTTCAATTTACTTAGTAATGTTTATCTAATCGTTAATTATTTTGAAAATTGTGTCCTGTGTCAAAACATGAGGAAATGTTCAATTTTACAAAGATATTTTTCTTGTTAGAGGACTTAATTTAGATTTTTAAAAAAACCTGCTTATACAAATATGTATTACCTGATATTAAACACCAAATATTGGGATAATCGCAACATTGGTATTAAAATTATTATTGGATTGGAAACATACATTGCTTACGGGCAATTGTAAAATTATATTATGCACCTTAACCTGTTCGGTAATATTTATGTGTTTTGGTAGCACTTTTGCGTAGGGTCTTGGAGAGGTTTAAAACGGTCGAAAATGTGCTGCGTCGCTTTTAGGGCTACTCAATAGGTTTTTTCACAAACATCTTCACATTCCTGCATTTTTAACGCTTGTACAAGTTGAATTTCCCTAAACACGAATACATTAATATTATTAGACATTAAGGCACAGTTTTTAGTTTAAGGTAGATTTGAACACATTTGTTCTTATTTTGACTTATCATTGACATATCAACAACCAAATTTAGTTTAGAATTGTTAAAATTACGAAAGGGGTCCATTCATTTTAGATTACTAACGAAATATTTATTCGAAATAACGTTTCACTGAAATATGTATCCGTCTACACTCCTTATAAAACATTTTTTTTTATGTTAAGCGCGACGTGTGGTGCCAAACGTATAACTTTTCCCAAAGTACAACCTGGGGTCCTCCAAACATGGTGTGAAGAAGTACCTGGTCGGCCCTCATGTTTTTCGCAGGCCCTGTAAGATTTCCAAAGCTCATTAAGCTCTTTAAGGGCCTGGCGTACGCCATATGTCGCGCTGTACATAAAAAAATGCTTGAATTCATCAATATATTTTGTCGATGTTTGAATACCACGGTCAAATATTTTAGCAAATAATAGTGCTAGGGATGTGCAGTTATAAACTTAGGTACGCCGAGAGGTACGCAATGCACACGGTACTTTGCTCACACCCGACAATTTGAAGGCAGTGAAAGTATACCGTCTTTCTTTCACATTAATCACAACCAACTGGCGGCTGTGAGCTCCGGACAAAACGCAAATTTAAGGTGGGCCTTCCCGCTCAACTCCCCAGACAAACGTGGAAAGAAGTGCGCATATTTCTTGTCAGAGATCCAAAATTACACTCAAAATAGCTTTATTTGATCGAACTAGGTGTCTGATGACCATTGGCATTGTAAAATAGTGTTTGGTTTCTAAGTTATAAGGTCCGAATTTTTCGCGCGTTTATAGAATAACTTTGGACGTGAATTAAAAATTAGAAAAACATCTTAAAATCGTTGGTCATCAGGTTTGTTTCATGAAAACTTATAATCAAGTTGGTTTTATTTAGACTTTTGACTACAGCTGTCGTGATTTACTTTTAGGTATAAGTCGTTTTGTAATTAATATTCTTGTAAATCTTACCAAATCAAATACTATGCGCATCGTCTGCTTTGTGGATATGTTGCATCCTTCTCATAACGGAGCCTGTTTTTGTCTTTGAAACAGAGAAGGTCCCAGAGCGCAATAGCACGATTTTGTGCCGTTGGTGCCCGCGAATGAGTTGGTCCCGCCGGGAAGGGCCACCTTAACTGCGAGGTTTGAGGCCTTAATCGCGCTCAGAAATAAATTTAATCTGATATACGAGAGAATGTGTGTTAATTACATTTTATGCGCACATCTGGATTAAGTCGTCAAGCCGCTGAGAACTAATGACGAGCCAACGAACAATCGCGCGCGCCATCTAATAAGACTTAATTTAATTACAAAATATATGAATTTTGTGATAATAATATGTAAAGTTATTAATTATTGGGTTTATTATGCAAATGAGACATTTACATTACCGAAAGCTAGATGTCTCATTAAGAAATTATATTTTGGGTTAAGAAAAAAAATATTTTCTTGATATGTTTTATTTTTACATTAAAGGATTGGTCGTGGACAATTATGAAAACGTATTTTAACAAAATTAGGGCTTCAAGATTCTGAAACCTATAAAAATATGTCATGTGGATAAATTCGTAAGAAAAATATGATGATAATAATGGATGTATTACTTATTATTAAAATTTTGGTCAAATTATATGCCTGGTGTGAGTATTCACTACTTTATTGAGTTAAAAAACCGGAAAAGTGGTAGTCTGCCTCGCGCACCAAGGGTTCCGTGCAACTTTGTATGTAGATAGCTCCTGCATTATGGTTTTTTATGTGATATAACTACAAATTAACGATTTCCAGATTTTCTCCTTTATTTGTGATGTAAGAGCTAGTTTCTTGCCAATTTTCATGGCCCTATAAAACAAAACCTATAGGGTACTCCTATAGGTTTTCTTTTAAATTGCCGTATTTTTTTATCACGTTGGCTTAGAAGCTTGATCAATTTATAACGGACCCTAAATCTAAGAATGTTCAAGAATCTCCACGCGTTTCTGGACAAAAGAACACACAGACAGACAGATGGACAGCGAAATGATCCTATTCTATGATAGGTTTTGAGAAATCCTTTTTAGGGTTCCGTACCCAAAGGGTAAAAACGGAACCCTATTACTAAGCCTCCGCTGTCCCTCCGTCCGTCCGTCCGTCCGTCCGTCCGCCCGTCCGTCCGTCCGTCCGTCCGTCCGTCCGTCTGTCACAGGGCTGTATCTCATCAACCGTAACAGGTAGGAAGCTGAAATTTTCACAGATTATGTATTTATTTTAGCCGCTATAACAACAAACAGGTAACATTATAAAATAATAAAAATTAAAGGGGGTGTTCTTTTTTTGTAAATCCTGTACGATCGTACGGAACCCTTGGTGTGCGAGTCCGACTCGCACTTAGCCGGTTTTTTTCGTTTTGAGAAACGGAACCGTCATCAAAACAATTTAGTAGTTTTTAATTTTAAAAAAAATCTTGTTAAAACCAATGATAGAATTTTGAATAAAAGTATAAAATATAATAATAATAATAATATTCTTTATTGCTTACATACACAATGGTACATGCAAGGGCGGACTTATTGCCTAAAGTCAATATCTTCCAATCAACCCGATAATGGTACAAAAATATACAGGTAGCAACAAAAATAAAAGTAACCTCAGATTTGATATTGAGCACTATTTATTGATACTTAAAAATAATTATGTAGAAGAAGGTGTCTGCAGACAAAAGTCAGCTAGAAAAATATGTAAATTAACAATTAAAACATTAACATTAGCTCTTTCCTACTGCGCAAGATACCTCGGATAATTGTACACAATAGAAACCGTTACGGGACATAAAGCACTTTCACAGTTATGCAGCATCGGACAGTGCAATTGTTTGTTTGGGTTTGTCAAAAGTCAAACACTTTCATCTCAGTCGTGAAACTAAAGGTTTTGTCCATAATTCGAGCATGAATAGAGCGAGATTCATAGATAGCTCGCTCGGATCTCCGGACATGTCTCGAGTGACGTGTCACTTTCACCGTTATCTCATGGCATTGTGGTGTTGTTACGCTAAATGGTCAAGATTTCTTTGAAATTAATAGTCGTCGATTCATTACTGCCTTGAACAAATAAAGACAGCATAGGACATGGTTGTCGCGTGGAATATGGCGTACGCCAGCCCCCAATACAACAGATTCCCGCCCATAGGCTTTAAACATTTTCATATTTCAAGAACCCCAGGTTGTTAGGCTTAATCCCGCGGTTGGCATTGAATGACAGATGATCGAAGCTGCAATGAAAATTGTCCGTGTTTTTCATCGTCTACTGAATAAAGCCATCCAGTATAAGGAAGGTCCTGGCATGTCAACTAGTTTTCATGTGGTGTGTTAGGCTCATTTCTGACGGTCAGTTTGGTATTTATTTATTTATTTATTTCTTCTTAAAACATATTCTCTAAAGTACATACCACGGTACATACAATGCAAAGAAAAGTATATATAACATA
Organism: Incurvaria masculella; assembly: GCA_946894095.1. Lineage (NCBI taxonomy): Eukaryota > Metazoa > Arthropoda > Insecta > Lepidoptera > Incurvariidae > Incurvaria > Incurvaria masculella. The sequence continues at coordinate 20,361,217 of OX335652.1, read as the reverse complement.
CTTATATCTAAAAGTCACCTATATTCAACAAGTTAACTCGTATGTATTACAGTAAGTAAGACTGCTGCCTACAGAAGAATACATTCTGAGTAGTAGGCAGCTGATTTCGTCATTTGACTACTTAAAACTGTGTTGCTCTTCGTCTGTGGGTTTATTTATACATAGCTATTATTAACATATTAACCATCCATGTCCAGTTACATAAATAAAAACCGGCCAAGTGCGAGTCGGACTCGCACACAAAAGGTTCCGTACCATCGTACACAATTTGAAACAAAAACAATCACGTTTGTTGTATGGGCCTTTATTTTGATTATTTTTTGTTATGTTTTTGGTTATAGCGGCAAAATAAATCGGTTCATAAGATACAGCCCTGTGACAGACGGACGGACGGACGGACAGCGGAGGCTTAGTAATAGGGTTCCGTTGGCACCCTTTGTCTCGCAAGCGAACTAACTACAGTTCGACTTTTTCCACTAACTCGTGGCTCCGCTGCCGCCACACGAAAGAGTTAAGATCGCCACTCCCGTCCTAACGTGGTCGCTGGGCCGGAGTTTGGGGTCGTGCCGTGGCCTGTTGACTCGGCGGCGGCTGCGTGCGAAGCTGACAATTGAAAACGTAATTTCCTTGGAACTATCGGAGAGTGAACGGATAGTCATTTGTGCCATTTGCGAGCCGACACACTGGCGCAGCAGCGTCGTCCTGGATCGCTCGTTTTCTTTCGATCTTATAAAATACTAGCTGCGGTACCCGGCTCCGCTCGGGTTAGTGTCGGCTAAATTATTTCATGGATAAAAAGTAGCCCACATTACTGGTCCAAAATAGGGTCAAACTGGTCCAGGACAATGTATCCATCTACCAAATTTAATCAAGATCGTTTGAGCCGAAATAGCATGATTTAATAAGAAACATCCAACAATTTCCATTGAGAGCTTCGTTGACATTTGGTGGCTATTTAAAAAAAAGCTCCCCCCCTCCTCCAGCCACCGCCCTCCCGTCGAGCCGTGCAGAGCGTTGCAGTTTGTGTGACAGCCACATCTTAGCGTAAGCGGAATTCCATTATATTTAGCCTATCCTGATTCCCGGGTAGTTAAATATACGTGTACTAAGTTTAATCTAATTCGGATAATCGCTTTAAGAGTTATGGAGGAACATACATACATACACACAGAACAGATTCCTAAAAAATCGTAAATTTAGTTTTAGTATCATACATAATGTCTACAAACAAAGTATCTTAGAAAACAAAGCAACTTACTCCATGAACACCCCTTACAGATTTATTATTAGTATAGATAAGAAGCTAGTAGGAGGACATTTTCTATTTAGTTTAGTAACATTTTATGTATTTATTTACGGAGAAAAATCTGAAATAAAAAACTTAACAATTATAACAATAGCCTATATTCTAAATATTTCTCCCTAAAACATGTAATAGATTATATAGTTTAGATGACATTACTGCAGGGATAGTTTTAGTAAGTATCAAGTTCCCGGGTTTTTTTTTGGGGATTATTTTGTTTTTTATTTGAAAGTTTATTAGTAATGAAGTATGTAATTCATTTCTTAATAATAAGTCTGGCATATTGAAACTTGCTTGTTATTGATGCAAATTCTATGTAAAAACAATTCTAAATTTAATAAAAGTTTCTAGCTTTAAAAAACAGGAGCTATTTATAAGTGCATGTCGGACGCTTTGGTTCATATAAAAAAATAAATGAGTGCTGGTTGGCGTTTCCAATGATCAGCTTTCCGAGCACGAGTTAAGGTTCAAAATTGTAGAACGGGAATTAAATCACCAGAATTATAGGTAATCGTCTACAATAAAAACTACAAAATAATAATTCGTTTGCAATTATTTATATCTCCGAAATTGCAGGCTGTATTCTACGTCTACAAAAATCATTTACACAAATATTACTACGTAGGGACAGGTTCTTCCATACAATATCAATGGAGCAACAAAACTGGTGCTGTATGCTGGCCTCCTATGTTTTAAGAATTCCACTATACGAGCTGTGATGACGGAAATGCACCGGAAAACTTGGGAAAGACAGGTTAAGGAATTAGGAAATACACAACTGTTTATGATAATATTTCTGGATTTTCTGTAGTTTCTATTTCTAAAAAATCGATTTACCAGCTTTACCTACGAATTCTTATATAATTGTTTAAAAATAGGTAGAAGAAATTGGTTTTTTCTCGACATAGACGGCTCATACCATACGCATTCCCTAAGGAACGAGAAGTTTTATAAGCACAGCTACATTGGACTGGATGCAAAACACTGATAATTTTTCATTGCAACTTGTACCATCTTTTTATCCAATGCCATAGGACTAACCCGGGGGCTTAACCATACCATCTACAGTTTTACATGGATAACGAACAATGGAACAGCAATTTGTAAAGAAATACACTTATCCAAATCATGAACGGGATGGGGACTTAACCCAGACCTCTTGGATGGAAGGCAAGTCCACCCGCCCCTGAGCCACTATGCATATGCAGAGTTACGTCCAAAGTATTGTTTTCAGTTAGATTTTTATCAACCTGATTGCAGTGACTGTGTGATATTTTAGGAAAACAGGTGATATCATAATAAAATTACACTAAATACACACAATAAAACAATACAAACTGTACCTCTTAGATATTTAATTTAATTTATTAAAACTTTTAGTATTCAAACTACACTAAGATAGGTCACAAACTGATAAATCTAATCAACAAAGAAGAACCCGTAAATAAAGTGCACTTCACTATAATTACATACGAATAATTAAGGTAATTATCCTGTTTATAACAAGACAAGTAAATACATTTCTACTCGCAACTTTCCGCTCCCAACTGATGTAGCCTTAACATTTGTGTTCCATCCAGACTTAGATGAAAAAGAATCATTCTTTATTTTTCATCTATAGTAGGGTAAGCGATGATTTCACCGCGTGACGTCACAGCCGCCGCCGCTTCGCTAAATTGAAAAATGCAAAGCCGAAGAAAATGCAGGAATATTGAAAGTGCCGCCTGAAAAAATACGAAGGCTTCATGTTCTGTGGCACGCAGCAGGTGCTTCCGCTCTGAAGATAAATGGATCGGGCGTCCTGGCGGCACGGCACACTCACCAGAGTAGCTTCTACATATTTTTAGGGTTCCGGACCCAAAGATTGCAAATTACTAAGCTTTCGCTGTCCGTCCGTGCGTCCGTCCATCCGTAAGAGGGCTGTATCTCATGAACCGTAATAGGTAGGCAGCTGAAATATTCAAAGAGTGTGGATTTATTTTGCCGCTATACAAACAAATGGGTAAAATAACGAGTCGGACTCGCACACGAAAGGTTCCGGACAATCGCACAAGATTTGCACCAACAACAACCCCAATAAATAACGTTTTATGTATGGGTTCAGTATTTTTTTTATTTTACCTATTTGTTGTTAAAGCGGAACAGTAAATACACACTCTGTGAACATTTCAGTTGCCTTACTATTACAGTTCATGGGATACAGCTACAGGACGGACAGTCAGCGGAGGCTTAGTAATAATAATAATAATAATAATAAAATGATTTATTTTCACACACAACAGTACAATAATTGGTATACAGTATCAGACACAATTAAAAACAGTAGTAGGAACCAATTAAAGAAATATCGAAAGGTGCGATGTGTGAAAAATGACTGTGGCTCAGCTGGATGTCAGCACCGCCACCTACAGAAGCGTCAGTGGAAGTGTGTACACATTTTTAAATCGCCAATTTTAAAGATTTTATTTAAAATCCAAACATTTGTTAGTGATGATGCGTGTTTGAGCGAAACGTGAACTACGCGCAATTTAAAGAAAACATTAAATATGTAGAAGTAGGTACTGAAAGATAAAAATAATAATATATATACGAAAAGGAGAAATATGATTCCGTTGGCACCCTTTGGGTACGGAACCCTAAACAATTAAAATTAAAGAAAAGTTTCTTTTTGTATAGGCCTTAACCAAAAAACCTGTTAAACCTTGTACGATGGCACGGAACCCTTCGTGTGCGAGTCTGACTCGCATCTGGCCGGTTTTTTTCTGGAACTGGACATGAATGGAAAATACGACACCTACTGTCCACTGTTATAAGCTTAATACGCTACAGGAAAACTAGCTGTCATTTCCATGCATACTAACATAACCCTCAGGCCAGTTACGCTTAACGAAAGCACGAAAAGTAAAAAAAAACATATTGTTTTCGAATCTTTATTGACTATATCGACTAGAGAACTTTAAAATCTTCGTTAAAGTACACCAAAGTCATTGTTCCTACAATTATATTTCCATTATAAATGTTTTAAGAGTTATCCGTTGTTATAACTGAAGAGGGTATAGTTATAACAATGGAAATTTAATAATTTGCCCATTTCATAACATAGCTTTCAGAAATTGATTTGAACCTAAAACAATAATCATAATTTCTCCGCTTCAACTCGAGCGTCAAGGGCTAGTTTCCAACTTTGAAGCTAATTAGTTCAGTTCAGCAAGCGAATACGCCTGGCGTCTAGACGAGCCGTGAGCCGGCCACATCCGTGGACGGTCGAAGGCCCAACGGTGACATGATATTTGGCAAAAGATTTTCAGATGTTATGATATCGACAATAAAAACATACGGATCAAATTCGTTGAAAAAAGCGACCAAATATGGGTGGCTAATACCACACAACTACCGTTATGCTGTTAGCCCAATACACCACATTCCCGAAGGAATTAGGAGTTGCCATGCCAGGACCTTCCCTTTATGAGAACAGCTTTAAAATCGAAGGTTCCTTACACATTTGTTACACACGTCAATAAGGAGATTTTTGTTATGTGACAGTACAAAAATAACGATGCATTAATTTCTACTTAAGGCCCTGGTACTAGCCAAATCGCAAAGTTAGACGAGGCACCCCAAGTTAACTAACTAAGTCTGACGATTATAAGTGTCATTATTACAATATATGATTCCTTGTCTAGGAATCAACCTATTTTCGTTAATGTATGTTTCCTTTTTCTATACAAAATACATTGCGGAAACGGTGTCCATTTCCGAACTTTTTTGACTAAATGTAGAAATCTAAAAGCAAATGGAACTTTTTGTTTATGCATATATGCTGTTTTTGCTTATATCTAGAAATCGAATTACTTTCAGATTTGTAATGAGAAAAATCAACTTTTTTATTTTTATTATTATTCAAATAAATGATGGAATCAAAAAATATTAACAATCCATTATCAGTCTGGAGTTCTATTTGGATTTGCTGAAGCGTTTCATTACATATTATTACATTTGTTAAAAAGTGCATTTGTATGGCGCGAGTAGTTGGCTAGTCCTAGCGCCTTAATACGTCCACGTTTTCTTATGAAAACCGCTCAGTTTCATTTAATTTCATTTATTTAAACTTTTTGGTAGTCAAACTACACAAAGTTACATCACAAAGATCCGCAAAAAAACTTCACCGGTTTACATAACATATATTTCCGTCCACAATTATGAAATACACACTTAGATCTAAATGCTACTGCAAACAATTTTTTGGTAGAACAGATTAAGGCAAAGAACAAAGAACAATTGAAACAGCAACCCTCAGTTTAAATTACTTACAACTAACAAAGTTACTAATGCAATAATAGTAATTAATGTAATTAATCGATTGTGATCGCATAAGGGTTCCTTTTTTCTTTTGAGCTACGGCACCCTAAAAACATAAATCGATATAATTTATACGAAGCAAAAGACAAAATTACAACACAACGAGTTCCCACGGAGTGGACGCCTCTGCCTCGTAAGTAGGTCCTTCAGTTCATTATTTAGTTTCAGCCCCCTGCAATGGTCGCCATGACATGAAATATTGTAAGCGAAGAACGAAATCGATTAATTATATCACCCGTTTAACTGCTCTATTTGTGGACGCGGTACGATGGGAATTGGAGATATTTTTGGTAATTACATACAAGCAGCGACTTTTACGTATTACAATTTTAGGCCTGGTTATTCGTCTGAAACAGGATTAGAGCCTGAGACCTTCGAATTGGATGTCCGTCCCTCTAAGCAATGGAAAAAAATAAAAGATTACTGAGTACAAATTGTGTTTCACTTTTGTAGCAAATGTAGCGCTTTCTGAAACGACAAAAGAATGCTAGAAATAATTTTGCCTCATTATAACCTGTATTTATTTATACCTTAACACAATGAGTGATAAGGACCGAGTTTACATTGGCAAGACATTATTTATCCAAAGAAATCTTTAAAATTCCATTTCTACTTAAATGTTTTGTTTATTTATTCAAATATTAAAATCGATGGTGAACTCTACCCTTATCCATATCTTATTTAAATCGTTAAAGAAATCTGATGCCATCGATTAAAAATGTATTCAAATACTCTTGGTAAAGGAAGGCATTAATGATAAATTATGCAAAGAAATTTTATATTTTTCCTACTATGTTTTCTCTCTACGTCGCTAGACATGGTCTTATGTCGTTTTCAAAGTCAATCAATAAACAACTTAAACAAAAACATTAAGGCTGAGATAAATAGTCGTCACCGAAACTAATGCTAACGCAAAGTTATACTTTGTGACGTCTCTTTGACACGTTTTGTATGGACGAAATCTCAAAGTAATGCCAATTGACGTCACAAAGTACTACTTTTCGTTAGTCTTAGTTTCTGTTACGACAATTTATCTCAACCTAAGAGAGGTGTCACGGGACACCTGGTAAAAACGAAATTCCTTTCGCTATATTATATACTAGTTGCTGTACCCGGCTCCGCTCGGGTCAATGTCATTTTGGACTGATGTCGGTCTGAATTATTTCCTGGATAAAAAGTAGCCCAAAAGGCTAGTCCAGGACAATGGATCCATCTACCAAATTTGATCAAAATTATTTTAGCCGATATGGCATGATTTGAGGCGATTTTTCCTAATCATTTATAAAGCATGTGCCCCGAGACCTTTCCTGCACTGGCACTGCTACATAGATATCGATACAAAACCAACACAGGCCAGATTAACCCTACCACCAAGTAAGTAAAGTTTAACGTGGAATACGAAACCACAGCCACCTTCAACATAAACAAGTGCGAGTCGGACTCACACACGAAGGGTTCCGTACCAACGTACAAGATTTAACACAAAAAAACACGTTCTTTGTATGGGGGGTATCCCCTTTAAATATTATTATTTTTTAATTTTACCTATTTGTTGTTATAGCGGCAAAATAAATACACACTGTGTGAAAATTTCAGCTGTCTACCTATTACGGTTCATGAGATACAGCCCTGTGACAGACGGACGGACGGACGGACGGACGGACGGACGGCCGGACGGACAGCGGAGGCTTAGTAATAGGGTTTCGTTTTCACCCTTTGGGTACGGATCCCTAAAAATGGTAACCTATCCGGAACGTGACTGCGCCAGAGAGAGGAGAGACCTGCACCTGCGGGGGAACGGCATAACGTATAATATGCAGATCGTATAATGTCATATTTTAACAAAATTTTAAAACCATGCACAACGTATAATCGGCAGATCGTATAATCTTATACGTAGTGCATGAAGAAGTCCAAAAAATTAAATTATCTCCATGCATAACGTATAATGTTATGATCTTTATTTAACAAAAAAAGAAAACCATGCATATCATATAATCCTAAAATATTTCATACGCTAAGCGGCCTTATCGATAAAAGATTAAAGATTATACTCGCACGCGACTTTTCGACCGTCTCAATTAGCGTTGTAGCAAATTGTTACTCTTCAACAGATATCGATTCGTAGCAATTTCAGCCTTAAATGTATCGTCGTTAGGGCGCTTTATGCAGTGCTTCTTGGCATATTATACGTTCTGCATGGTTTTCTTTTTTTGTGAATTCATGTTAGGAATATTATACGTTGTGACTATTATACGTTCTGCATGATGCAAAGAGTTTATTTTATTTTTAAACTCATGCACAACGTATAACATTATACGTTGTGAATATTATACGATATGCATGGTTTTAATTTTTTGGAAAAAAATACTATTATACGTTGTCAATATTATACGTAGTGAATGACTCGCACCTGCTATGCGTTGATAAAATTCGCATATAAATCAGGTAAGTGGTTGTGCTTTTCCGTCCCAATCTGGAAAGTTGAAAGTTGGCCATAATGCAATACAATTATTGTATTACCACCGGAAAGCTGACACTAAAGCCCGTTTTCTTTTCCACGAAGAAAAAGACAAGCGAAGAAAGAGACATCTTACGTATGGGCCTCATATGTAGTTACCGTCTACTGAGGGCAGTGTAACGGTGTTATCGTTTTGCCCGTAAAGTAATATGGATTGACGGGATTGTGACAGCAAAGTTTTTTTTTTATGCGACATGACATGGATGGCTACAACTACCGTTATGATATTAGCCCAATACACCACATTCCCGAAGGAATTTGGTGCCATGCCAGGACCTTCCTTTTATGAGCATGGCTACATTGAACTGGATGGAAAACACGGACAAGTTTTCCATTGCTGTTTCGACCATCTTTTCATCCAATGCGATGGTACCAACCCTCGTACCAACCCGGGCGGGCTTAAACCCTACAACCTAGTAGGGGAAGGGGACCTACAGTTTTACATGGATTCCGAACCATGGAGCAGCTCGCATTCGTGACGAAATGCACTTATCGAACTCGGAAAGAGAAAGACAGTGGTGCATGTCGGTATTGAACCCAGGCCTCTGGTACGCTAGGCCAGTCCCCGCGCCACTAGGCTACGAGCCGCTCAGTAAGTGTCGCTCGGAAACTTTTTCCCGTCTAGCTCCCATCCGCCATTCACGCGCCAGGAACTTATTTCCTTAGTTGTGCATCGCTTTTAACCTCTATGCACAAGAAGTAGTTAGTGGCGGCTGCAATCGGATGCGTTCCATGGTTTTTGAGTGCGGTTCTGGCTCGCAGCCAGCTCAGCTCCGCGCTCCACAACCGCGGACCCTCGGCGTTTTGATCTTCACGCCATTTATCCTTCTCCTTGTATTGCCACAGAGCCAAGAAGGGAGAAACCCACCAGCAGTGGGAGGATTATTGATTGGTTACTACATAGTGAGGTGGAGTGGCGCCGAGCATAAATACATGATTAATGGAGTAGCCCTGAACTTAACCTTAGATGACCGGACCTTCCCAAGGACAAATTTCAATGTCGCCTCAAATATTTTATTTATTTATTTTGGAGAAGGCAGACAAGAAAAACCTGTGCAAGGAATTAATTGTATAAAGATCTGTCTTCAACTATCCCTCACTAGAACAAGAAAAATGTTTATATTATAAAGGAGCGTTATTTATATTAAGAAAACGTTTACCTACCTGGAGGGAGGTAATTACAATAAAACCAATGAGATGAGATCGACTAGATAATCAAAGTGATAACATATTAATATTCGACTCAAAAATTATAAGCTACAAGAGGCTATCATTACCAGAGGGGTAAATAGTGAGTGTTAAATTCTTATAACTTGCGAACCACTCACCCGATTTATAAGCGTATTTTATTAATGTCAGGCTCGGGATGGGTTACCGTTTTAGATGTCGAGGCTGACTGTGGATTGGAGTCCACTTAAAACTGTAGGTCCCCTTCGTTACTTACTAACTAGGTATGCAATGTAGCAGTGCAAGCGCAGAAAGGTTCTGACGGCACATGCTTTAATTTTTTTTTTTGTGTACGAAGCTCTAAATGGGAATGCTCAAACGATCTTGATTAGATTTGGTAGATGGATACATTGTCCTGGACTAGCCTTTTGGACCAGCGCTTTGGGCTACTTTTTATCCATGAAATAAGTCAGCCCGACATTAACCCGAGCCGAGCCAGGTACCGGGTTATTAATCAATGTAATAAAAATAAACTTGTCTCCACTTTGAATAAGTAATTTTATTGTTCATATATTGATGCTTGAATGACGTTTGTAGTATTTTAAGTGCTTTATTGAGAAAACATTTTTTTAATACGCCGGCCATAAGTTCTGTGGATTTTTTAGGGTTCGGTACCCGAAGGGTGCCAACGAAACCCTATTGCTAAGCCTCCGCTGTCCGTCCATCCGTCCGTCGGTCTGTCACAGGGCTACATCTCAGTGACCGTAATAGATAGACTGCTGAAATTTTCACAGAGTGTGTATTTATTTTGCCGTTATAACAGCAAATAGGTAATATTAAAAAAATAATTAAAATTAAAGGGCCCCCATACAAAAAACGTGATATTTTTGTGTTAAATCTTTTACGATGGTACGGAACCCTTCGTGTGCGAGTCCGACTCGCACTTGGACGTTTTTTTTACACTGTCTCGAGCGAAGCCGGGTACATCAGCTAATTTGAAATAAATAGACCTCCTGGAATAGCCCAGTCAGAAAGTTTTCCGCACGCAACCGAACTGGGCGCAACATGCACGCGGCGACCACTGCACACGCGCCGGTGAGTAATATCGGATTAAATTCCTATTTGTCAGGGATAATGGGACAGAACAAGATCCGCGCGTGTTGTTCCACATTTTTACGGCTGTCCCGGCGTGTCTGTGCAATATGCGGCCGGCTGCGGACGTCGCCAAATTGATGGCACCTAAATAAATCTGATCAAAATATATGTTCTGTGTAATCAGCGTTCGTCTCGACCTCAGAAGTGTTCCTAATTTTGAGCTTGGTAAAAAATATATAATTATCACTTTTTTATGTGCCTTTCAGAACTGAGCGGCTCGTAGCCTAGTGGCGCGGGGACTGGCCTAGCGTACCAGAGGCCCGGGTTCGAAACCAACTTGCACCACTGTCTTTCTCTTTCAGAGTTCGATAAGTGCATTTCGTCACGAATGCGAGCTGCTCCATGGTTCGGAATCCATGTAAAACTGTAGGTCCCCTTCCCCTACTAGGTGGTAGGGTTTAAGCCCGCCCGGGTTGGTACCATCGCATTGGATGAAAAGATGGTCGAAGCGGCAATGAAAAATTGTCCGTGTTTTCCATCCAGTTCAATGTAGCCGTGCCTCATAAAGGGAAGGTCCTGGCATGGCACCTAATTCCTTCGGGAATGTGGTGTATTGGGCTAATATCATAACGGTAGTTGTGTGGTATTAGCCATCCATGTCAGGTCGCATAAAAAAAAAAAACTGATTTTTCAAAAGTCTGATAAACAGCCAGATAACTTTTTTTTATGTAGCTGGACATAGATTGCTCATACCGTACTGACCATCAGAAATTAGCCTAACACACCACATGGGAACTAGGTGCCATGCCAGGACCTTCCTTATATTGCTCGGCTACATTGAACTGGATGGAAAACACGGACAATTTTCGTCGCCGTTTCGACCACTGTTCATTCAATGCGATGGTACCAACACGGGCGGGATCAACCCTACCACCTAGTAAGCAAGGAAGGGGACCTACAGTTTTATGTGGAATCCGAACCACGGCCAGCCTAAACGGTTGAAAGTGGTCACCTATCCAGAACCTAAGGGGTGGTTCCCCAGCTTATCGATTCGTAGGGCGTCTCGCACACTGAGCTACCGAGGCTCACAACTATTCGACGGATTTATTTACGCTTCTGCTTATCCATACAGTATAGTAAGTCCATATGTTTATTAGTAAAATTATAGTCAGATAATTTGTGATAGAAGATATATTTCTCCGGCAATGACTATCCGTCTTCATCGATAAGTACTATCTGAGAAACATTTACAAAATAATACATTCTGTCCCAGGGTATGTATGTAGGAGAATTCTAAGATTTATTTATTTAATGAATTGGTCCTTGTTTCACGGTCGATTCCGAAGACTATACGTCCGATTCCTATATAAGGTTAACCCCGCCCGGGTTGGTACCGTCGCATTGGATGAAAAGATGGTCGAAGCTGCAAGGAAATGGACGTGTTTTCCATCCAGCTCAATGTAGCCGTGCTCATAAAGGGAAGGTCCTGACATGGCACCAAATTCCTTCGGGAATGTGGTGTATTGGGCTAATATCATAACGGTAGTTGTGTGGTATTAGCCATCCATGTCAGGTCGCATGAAAAAAAACTTGATTGTACAGGTAATATTAAAACAGTCCTGATAAATAAAACATGTTTTTAAATTAATTATGAAATTAAATACTAACACAGAAATAAATGCCAATTGCAGGATACCACGAATTTTAAACAGAAAAAGGTTTTTTTTTTTATTTATTTGTTGGAAAACTTACAGCTTATTCACAATTCATCTACAAAAATGGACAGTGTAATTGTCAAAAGCCAAAAACATGTTTTCACAGATATAAAATTTACAATTTGAGTTGACTGCTATCTAAGCGTAGATAACCTTGCTTAAATCTAAACTTAAATTAAACATGGAAATGAGCATATGTATATAATTAAGGCTCCGTATGACGCTAAATCGCACTTAGCTTTGTCTTAATTTCTCAGAGAATATTGAACGGATCATGCTAAAATTGCGTTATATGAAACTTCACTTATATCCGCTTAATCTGAATGATTATTGTTCCAATAGCATAACATTGGCCCGATAGAAAAAAATCGCGAAAATAGGTCGATTTTTTCACATTATGCTTTATTTCTCAGAATTGGTATTAATTACAGTGCTAGTAATCTCACATATTTGCATCATGATTTTCAAATTTTTGAATGATTATTGTTGCATTTGGACACAATTTTTCATTCAAAGCATCAAAAAAATGAATTTTGGACTTACGACAAAATTTCTGAGCACCGTAAAGTATCCCTTTCCCTTTCGTTCTCTTGGCGACTATCTATCGCCATTTCGGTAGCCTCAGTCCGCTGCGATGTTTCGAAGCGGGCGCACGCCTCTCCGCACGACTCTCCGCTCGCGGAGATCGCTTTCGGGATCGCGACAGTAACAAAGTTCCGAACCAAATTCCTACGAGCATCAGCTGAACTTCATAGATGGCGCTGTAAAATTCTCAATAAAATGTTATTGAGGTCTAAAGCCGAAATAATTGACACTGGTTAGTAACGTTCGGTTAGCAAGATATAAATAAATAAAAATATCATAAATAAATAAAATATTTGTTATAATATAAAAAAGTGATGTTTCCAGGAACCGAACTTCGATTTGTGTGGTTCTCAACTTCGCAGCAAAAATACGACACTAAAACCATTGTGCCACGACTGTCGTTACGTAATCATGCTAAATTCTCCTTCTCAAGCCTAGCGGGCACTACGAGTATTGGGGCGGCCGCAAATATCCGCCTCCCCATGGAACGTGCGGACGGGTCGCAACAGGACAAGTCACATGACCTTGGCAGATAGCTCGGCGGGCGGATTTTTGTAGGTTTTGTCGGCGGCACAGAATAATTAATAACATGAACAGAAGGAAAACTCCGTGAAAAGAATAAATGACATAAATAATATGTTTTGTTTTGTTGGTTCGTTTTTAGGGTACCGTGCCCAAAGGGTGAAAACGAAACCCTATTACTAAGCCTCCGCTGTCCGTCCGTCAGTCCGTCTGTCACAGGGCCTTAGGTAGGCAGCTGAAATGTTCACGGAGTGTGTATTTATTTTACCGCTATAACAACAAATAGCTAAAATAAAATAATAATAAAAAATAAAAATATAATAAAATAAATTCTATGACGAAAAGAAACTCCAATATTAATCTCGGAGGAACGGTTCAGTTCAATTTCATGTGTTGTACATGTCATGTCATGACCAAATATGTTTTCGCTATATCTGGGGAAACATTTGTCGTAGACCCATCATGCGACCACTCAAAATAAACGCTCCGACCTGATTTACCTTCCCTGTCATGTCAAAATTTGTTTTCGTTGTATCATGGGAAACACTGGTCGTAGACCCATCATGCGACCACTCAAAATAAACGCCCCGACCTGATCTACCTTCCTGTCATGTCAAAATTTGTTTTCGTTATATCATTGGAAACACTGGTCGTAGACCCATCATGTGACCACTCAAAGTAAACGTCCCGAACTGATCTAACTTCCTGTCATGTCAAAATTTGTTGTCGTTATATCATGGGAACCACTGGTCGTAGACCCATCATGCGACCACTCAAAATAAACGCCCGGATCTGATTTACCTGTCTGTCATGTCAAAATTAGTTTTCGTTATATCATGGGAAACACTGGTCGTAGACCCATCATGCGACCACTCAAAATAAACGCCCCGACCTGATCTACCTTCCTGTCATGTCAAAATTTGTTGTCGTTATATCATGGGAACCACTGGTCGTAGACCCATCATGCGACCACTCAAAATAAACGCCCGGACCTGATTTACCTGTCTGTCATGTCAAAATTAGTTTTCGTTATATCATGGGAAACACTGGTCGTAGACCCATCATGCGACCACTCAAAATAAACGCCCCGACCTGATCTACCTTCCTGTCATGTCAAAATTAGCTTTCGTCATAGCTTGGCAAACACTGGTTGTAGACCCATGATGCGACCACTCAAAGTAAACGTCCCGAACTGATCTAACTTCCTGTCATGTCAAAATTTGTTGTCGTTATATCATGGGAACCACTGGTCGTAGAACCATCATGCGACCACTCAAAATAAACGCCCGGACCTGATTTACCTGTCTGTCATTATTCGATTGTTCCCGTTATTCGATTCATTCGAATACAAATCTACATTATTCGATTGTTGCACAGCGCTGCTCTGTGGCGCTACAGCGGAGCGGACGAGCGTCCAAATATTATAAGACACTTCGGCGCGGCGCGACCGCGCGACTGACGCGAGTGAACGAGATACAATCGACGAGCGCGCATACGCGACCTCGATGCAAATGTACGCGCCGCGCACAATCGGCGAGCAGCGCATAGGTACGCACCGCACCGAATACAATTGCACGCAGTAATAGGGTTCCGTTTTCGACATCAACAACGACGAACAACGACGACAACGTCGCCAACGTAGAACAAAAGATGTTCCTTTTAGAGTAAAGAACCAACTACAACAACGCACAGTAGTTACGACAAAATAATGCGGCACTCGCTGCCGCGGCAAATAGCGGCTAAATAGAGGTTACTGCGTACCAGGCGACCACAGGAGAGCAAATTGAACTAAAAAAACGGGCCAAGTGCGAGTCGGACTCGCACACGAAGGGTTCCGTACCATCAACACCAAAAATCACGTTTTTATGTATGGGCCCCCCTTTATTTTTTATATATTTTTTTAATTTACCTATTTGTAGTTATAGCGGCATAATAAATACACACTCTGTGAAAATTTCAGCTGCCTACCTATTACGGTTCATGAGATAGAGCCCTGTGACAGAGGGACGGACGGACGGACGGACAGACGGATGAACGGACGGACGGACGGACGGAGAGCAGAGGCTTAGTAATAGGGTTCCGTTTTCACCCTAACCTAACCTAACCTAACCTAACCTAACCTAACCTAACCTAACCTAACCTAACCTAACCTGACCCCCCGAACAATAACTGTAGATGAGACGTCTCACGCGCTACACTAACCAGCTACTGACGGTTAATGTGAAAATAGTAAATCCTTTCATGAATTAGAGAGCTGACGAAGTGGTGGCTGTTTTCTAGCAGCAATGTGAATAATATGGCGGGTGATCTCGAGCCTTGTGATTGGTTGTATGATCATTGACGACTTGCCGCGGGATCGATACAACTTTCACGAAGTTCCAGCGACGGCGTATAGGTGTCGCTCTATCAATTCAGTTTTGTCCTAAGATTTACGGCGCCGAACGTCTAGCGGGGCGGTGGGGGGGAAATCGGGAATTTGTCTAGCTTCATACGAAGCCTTAAGCGAATATTAAGTTTTAAAAGTGTGAGAGGGTGTGGGTTGGTGTCAGGGTGATTAAGAGTGTGTGAGGGTGTGTTAGGTTGTGTGCGTGTAAGTGTGGGATGTGAATGTGATTTGGGTTTGGGGTTGCATATTAAAATTATTATTATTTTATTCATTCTTTGATTAAAATTAACTCTGTTTTATACTTATTTTAAAATTTATTTTTAATTATGTTCATGATTCTCCCTATTACTATTCAGTATTTCAGCTACTCGTTTCTTGAAAGTTCTTTTTAGGGTAGTATGTAAATCAATGGATGTAAAATAAGTATTGTAAAGAACGGCAATTCGGTTTAAAGGTGTGTTGCTGGTATAGTTTCTGCGAAACTTTCTCACGTGTAAGAGGTCCACATTACGTGTATATCGAGCAGGTACATGTAGTTGCACAGCGGTTACGAGTTCAGGACAGTCCATAATGACGAGCGAGGTCTATTTTCAGATATATTTTGACATTATAGAGATTATAGTTTCCTAAGCTTAGTTTTAGTGAGCGGCGGCGTGCTCACGAAATACATTCACCATTTCAGTCCCCACCCGAGCAAACCCTCTGACACGTCTGCGACTATGTTGCCTATGCTATATACGTACGTTTAAATTGGGTTGGAGGCAGTTGGTCTCATTGAACGCGCGTTGGATGGCGCATCTCCTTCCATTTTTAATCTGACTGATCGAGTATAAACACTATTAGTTATTCTGTGGTATAAGTTTAAAACCCGATTTTAATGACACAAATATCCAAAGAAAACGTTCTGGTGTCAAGTGCATCCGTAATGCCAAAAGCCACCAAAACTGACTCAAATGTGAGAGCGTTTCGGGGGAAAAACGTAGATAGGGTTCCCAATCTCTCAAGTCATCAATAACCGCGACATCGCAGATTGCAACAACAAATCACGCGACGGACTAAGTTTACTTTGTCGCAGGCAGTTATTGATGGTGGTCAAATTCATGCTCGAATTTCTTTCTCTGCCCATGCTGCTCCGGCGGTCATCTATACGTCATCCGGAAGCGCGGGGGGCTATTCGTTATTGCGTGGACATTTTTTGCGGAGACCGAGGGAGAAATAAGTGAGTTGATAGCTACCGGGAGAGAGCCAACATTTTTGATGACCCGGCGTCGTTTAATCCAACTATTTGTTTGGAACGGGCAGTTCATTATACGCACCAGCCATCTCTATTGAGGTAAAAAAAGAGGTCTGAAGAATCACGATCTCCTGACCTATGTCACTCTCTCAGTCGTTTAAACTTGAGAATCACTTACTAGATTTTGATACAATTTAGATCTACACATAGTTTGTTTCTTCCCGTCGCACTAATTACCTGAAAAGTGAACAGCGTTAAATAAATAACTGATTTAACCATTGTCTGATATTGGCTTACCACAGTTATTTTCCTCGGTCTTGGTGCTGGGGGTCCATTCAGAGCAAGAGTGAGTTCGAGTTCGGGAGTGAGTTAACCTAAAAATAGCTGGGAAATATATTATTATTTAAATAACGGAACCGTTAATTATACTTCCAACGTATTTACGGGACAAACCAGATTTTTACCTAACTGTAATGATGTTCTAGAAGTGTGGAAACATTAACTATTTAAAAAAGTGAGTTGATATTTAGTTGCGAATTCGAACTCACTCTTACTCTGAATGGACCCCCAGTTCTTTTTCAGGGCGAGTGTGTGCGAGCGTCTGGGCGCACGTTTGTCAGACAAGAGAATAACTGTTGTAAGCCAATATCAGACAATAGTTAAATATGTTAGAGGTCGGGGAAAACCATAGATAACAGTAAGGAGATATGCCATCTAGCTCGCTTACTATGAGACCAGCTGTCTCCAATTTTAAAAAAATGCCAACCCAACTTAAACGTACATGCTACATGCAAACATAGTGGCAAACGTATTGGAAGGTTTGTGTGGGTGGCAACTGACTCGTCGAACGCTATTTTAGATCACATTTGCGCGCGGTGGTGATGTTTCGACTGTGTGGCATACGACGCGACGCCGGATTCCCATACAATGATATGGTCACTCAATCGAGCGCATGCCACTTTTCCTTCCTTACTCTTCAATGGAGAAAACTTACTGATATTCGTCTGGCAGTGGGCATCTACAAATGTTTATTTTTTAATTATACGACGATTAACGATCAGTGCTTGCCGCTTCCGCAATATTTTCTCACAGGATCTCTATCGAATCGACGTATAAAACTATACAAGAGGTAAGGCCCTAACACCGGCTCAATCCAAACGCTTAAATAAATCGTAGTTGTCTATTCGATTTAAGAATACTCTCAGCCCACGCCGTGGAGCAGTCGCCGTCAGGCCGACGACCTCCTAAATCCACTAAATCATTAATCAAATCGGTAAGCTGCTCCGCGTCGCGACGTCTCGTCTCGCTTCACTATTAACGATATCTCCCTCCCCCTCCCCACTCGCTCCTCCGTAACGTGCGCGGACGGTTGCGTAACGTGCGTAATCGGGCTTACTCCTCCGCACGGAACTTGGTACAAGACTTAGACGTTAAGTCAAGTCATGCGAAATGCGCCACGGCGTTTGTCATTGAACCGATGTTAAAGCGCTTATTCCAGCTTTTATTATTTTGAGAGAAAGCTGTTATCGTGCTATGGCGACCTAGCGCTCTCTACAAAGAGCTGCTTGTTTCACATGCATGGCGCTAGATGGCGGTACCCGCTAGAACGTCCAACATGTCAAAACACATCGCACTAACGAAGTTTCCCAACGAAGTAACACATATTCAACATTCAAATCACGACTAGAGGAGAGCAGCTGCGCAGCCGAGAGTCTCATAACCTGACCTACTTTTCCATCTCTGTACAGTGCTTAAAAAAGTACCTAATGCGAGTTGACACTAATCGAGCTCGAAATATCTAGATGGTATTATATTGGATGCATATACAGACAAAACCGATTTTTTCCAATGGCAAGGTATAAAGGTAGTTTGATGGTTCACTTGGGCCCGTTTGCAGGAAGATACGTCTAAGTTTATCAATATTTAACATATAATTTTAGTAAACCGCACGAAATTTACTCGGCCGTCCATAAAATTGACTCAACTTGCTTCCATGCTGTCTATAAACGGCCTGGTTAGTCATGCGTTGACGTTTATGGACGCTGCTCTGTGGAATTGCATCCTTTATCACTCCCAACCCAACCTAGGTAGGGAGGGAGCACTCGCCGCAGATAATAATCAAACTCGTTACTCCTCCGCTTCCTGGGAGTCTTCTAAAGTAATTTAAATAAGCTCGATAGCTGTGCAATAGTCCCCCAATCAGCCTGGTATAGTGCCTCGCTCAGCGTGGTTTCATGAGGTGAGATCAATTTGTCAGTTCCTAGCACACTTACACACCAACACTAGTTTGATATGGTTCGGAATCCATGTAAAACTGTAGGTCCCCTTCCCCTACTAGGTGGTAGGGCTTAAGCCCGCCCGGGTTGGTACCATCGCATTGGATGAAAAGATGGTCGAAGCGGCAATGAAAGATTGTCCGTGTTTTCCATCCAGTTCAATGTAGCCGTGCTCATAAAGGGAAGGTCCTGGCATGGCACCTAATTCCTTCGGGAATGTGGTGTATTGGGCTAATATCATAACGGTAGTTGTGTGGTATTAGCCATCCATGTCAGGTCGCATAAAAAAAAATGTAAAAAAATGGTACCAAATCCTTAAGGTGGCCCAACCCGCTCATCTCCCCATACAAAAGGGGAAAGAAGATCACGCCTTTATTTCTTGTCAGAGATCCAAAATTTTACTCAAAATAGCTTTATTTGATTGAACTAGATGTCTGATGACCATTGGCAATGTAAAATTGTGTTTGGTGTCCAAGTTATAACGTCCGAAAGTTCCGATTTTTCGCGCGTTTTATACAATAACTTTGGAGGTGGATTACGCAATGATAAAGTAAGAACATCTTAAAAAGATTAGTCATCAGACATAGCTTATTTAATCAAGATTTATAATCTATTTGGTTTTTTTTAAATTTTTTACTACAGCGGTCGTGGTTTACTTTTAGCTATAAGTCGTTTTGAAATTAAAATTTTCGTAAATCTTACCAAATCATACACTATGCACATTGTCTTTTTTGTGGACAGGTTGCATCTTCATCATCACGGAGCCTGTCTTATTCTTAGAAACAGAGAAGGTCCCAGAGCGCAACAGCACGGTTTTGTACCGTGCCCGCAAATGAGTTGAGGCCGCCGGGTTGGGCCACCTTAAGCAGAAATAGCTTTTGATAAAACTAATAATCAATAATAAAATGTTCATAATTCGTACATTACAAATTGGGATATTCCTGATGCAGCCAAGGACCTGATACAATAATATCAAATGGTTCTGATTCATTACTGCTCCATCATTTTTCTTTACGGCAAAAAAAGCATAATTTTCCTAATTAATATGTAAATCAGGAAAATTGTACCTTTTTAAAATTATGGATGAATATAAATAAATCAGTCCATTAGCATACGTTCTAAATAAGTTGAGAGAGAAAAACAGAATGATAATTGCAGACTTCCTCCAAACGAAAATATTAGAGCATATGATGTGCGGTCTAATGTCTTCAGCCTAGCTAGAATGACTATTTCTTCTAGCCTATTTAGCGACGTTATGAGCTCGTTATATGACTTGTGACTGGGTTACTTATAGCGAGAGTGATGGCGCCACACAAATTTATTGCCCAGTTATAAATCTTGGTAAAATACCCTTTCACTCGTGGCAACGACTAATGATTTGTTCTTTCAATAAGCGCTGTTGTAAATCAATTGCTTGTGCTCTAAGCGCTCATTATACAGCCTGTCTCGTAAGCTTTCATATTTGCTCTTTATCACTATTGTAACCTAATTAAACATATTTTTAAATTTAATTTTAATAAAACAGATAACAAATGATTATGCTGTGCGTCCAGTTCAAACATATAATTGTAATGTGGTCTTAGGCTGAGATAAATAGTCGTAACAGAAACTAAGACTATCGAGAAGTAGTACTTCGTGACGTCAATTTGCATGACTGAGATTTCGTCCGTACAAAATGTGTCAAAGTGACGTCACAAATTACTACTTTTCGTTAGTATTAGTTTCTGTTACGACTATTTATCTCAGCCCAAGTATTGCCTTATAAGTTACAAAATATATGCTTAGGCTAGGGGTCACTGTGCACATTAACCTGAGTATTATGGTCACACATGTATATGGTCGTTCGTGTTTTGGATACCACGTAAAATTGTAGATCCCCTTCCTTGCTAGGTGGTAGGGTTAAGCCCGCCTGGGTTGGTACCGTCGTATTGAATGAACGATGGTCGAAGCGGCAAAGAAAATTGTCCGAGTTTTTCATCCAGTTCAATGTAGCTGTGCAATAAAGGGTAAGTCCTGGCACGGCGCATAGTTCCCATGAGGTGTGTTGGGCTAATAACCTGAGAGTAGGTATGGTATTAGCCATCCATGACCAGGTACATAAAAAACTGGCCAAGTACGAATCGGTTTCGCACACGAAGGGTTCCGTACCATGGAACAAGATTTTATAAAAAAATCACGTTTATTGTGATAGAGCCCCTCTACATTTTTTTTTTATTTTGATTACACTCCGTGAAAATTTCAGCTGTCTACCTATTACGGTTCATGAGGTTCCGTTGGCACCCTTTGGGTACGGAACCCTAAAAAAAGGGTAAAACATTAAAATATCAAATTAATAATGTTTTATTAATATTCCAAAAATATTCTTCATCTGACTCTAATGCCTTTTCTGTAGCTGTGAGCTTATTGAATAAGATACGAGCGTTACGGAGATCGCTAGGAGGTCCGAGGCGAGCCGGCCCCAGGCTCTAAGGATAATGGTTAAAACTCAATACCCTCCATATATCTCCCGCCTGTATTTTAATTATGCTTCTTTATGATCCGTAATATGAGATCTCGGCGCAAGACAAGGATTTATTTCACGTGTAGTCGGCGCGGGGGCGGCGGGCGGGCCGGTATGACGCCATTAATTCTTGCGACGGAATGAAGGAATACGTAGTCCTCAGTTTTTATGGTTCCGTACCCAAATGGTGCCAACGGAACCCTATTACTAAGCCTCTGCTGTCCTTCCGTCCATCCGTCCGTCCGTCTGTCAAAGGGCTGTACTCGTGAACCATAATAGGTAGGCAGCTGAAATGTTTACAGTGCGTGTATTTATTTTGCCGCCATAACAAAAAAATAGGTTCATACAAAAAACATATTTATTTTGTGGTAAATATTTTTCGTTGGTACGGCTTCGTGTGCGAGTCCGACTCGCACTTGGCCGGTTTTTCACCTCACTCGGCGCACCACAGATTCTCGGTTGTATTCGACACGAGAGATGGTTTTGTTTGTGCCACAATCAGTCACCGTTTAACACGACTTATGGGAATATCATGAATGGACAAGGATGACTAATACCATACCCACAGTCACGATATTAGCCAAACACAAACACACCACATTTCCGTGGCAATTAGATGCCATGCCAAGACCCTCCCTTTTAGTACGAGAGCGGACCGTCGTCAACCCTACGTCATCGAGTAACACCATGGGACCCATTTGTGGTTGTGCGGATTAGAATAGGCTTCCTAAAAATACTAGGTTGCCTGACCCAAACCTGGAACGTTTTGTGCAGTAGGTAATATTAAATCACTTTTTTGGTAGAATTTAACGTCATCGAGTAACAACATGAGACCTAGCACAATCGGTAAAGGTCATCAAGAAAAACTAAAAAAAAGTAGGTTGGCTCGTCCTACCCTGGCACGTTCTGAGGTTGGCCGGTTTTAAAATGTCAAAAAAAAAAAAAAAAACGTCATCGAGTAACAAGATGACAATACCACCATTCGATAGTCCTATGAACATACTTCATAAAAAAATTAGGTTGGCTGCCCTCAGCCTGGCACGTTTCCTACGCGGCCATGTTGAACGTCAGATGCGCCCAGTTCTTATATTCATCAATTGTTAAATTAATATAATATAACAGTTTTGTGATATGTCTATCTATAAACAGGGATGTTTTTATTGATCAGAACTCATCTTGAATAGGTTAAAAAAAACAAAAATGAAATATTTGTGATATAGGTATTGATTGATTACGTGATATTAGGGCATTGTCGTATCTAATTATTAACTAAGTTTAACTCAAGTTAACTTTAGGTTATGATGCACATAGTTCCGCATACTTGAAGAGTAAAAACCGGAAGTTTCATATGCATATGCTTTCGGAATCTACCGTATGGATCATTCAACGTAGGGAATCGCAACTCCAGTCAGCCCATGCCTACGGCATTAGAGGCGCACGCTTTAAATTCTGCCACGGGCCTCGTTATTACAAAATTTTAATCAGATTGTATGTAAACATAACGTAATGAAGATTTTTTAATAGTCATAATAAAATAAATCGCCACAAAACTTAAACCCATAAGTGAAGTATCTCAAAGTTACTATTCTTTAATTCACATGAATTTAGGGTAAATATTCTAGAGTATATTTCCATTCTTTAAACATTTCAATGTATATGTTTTCTATAAATATATACGCAACGTTGCTGAGTCTATACAAAAGTACATGTCCACATCGTCACTCACATATTAAGGAAGTTTAGTAAGCTTTGGCGTCACTCTCTTTTCTTTATTTACGTATCTCTTTTATTATATCGTAACAAAGTTGCAATGTATCCAAACCGAAGCGGAATTTTAAATTAACAGCTCTTAAGTCGTAGGTATAGTTTAAATAATACCTGAAAAGCTCTGTAAAAATATTTATGTATTAGTTATAGAAAACATATACATTTATATGTTTAAAGGATGGAAATAACCATGAATATTTAACCTAAAGTCCTGTGAATAAAAGAATAGTAACTTTGTGGCGATTTATTTTATTACGACTATTAAAATTCTTCATTACATTAGGTTTACATTCAATCAAATTTTAATTATGTAATGAGGAGCTTCGTCGCCGAATGTAAAGCCTCTAATCTCGTAGGAATGGGCTGACAGGGGTTGAAGAAACGACCTTAAAGCGGTGCACACTCCAGTGGCAACAAGAAAACATTTTAAAACCTGTGTACGATTTAGTCCTTCTGATGAGATGATCTTACAGCAAAAAAAAACGACATAATATTAAACCTTTAAATGCTACCACCTACAAAAAAATAAGAGTACAATGGTTTGAGAACAGTCAGTCAATCCGTCAGCGTGTTTACGACCACTGCGGGACATACGCCTCTACAATCCTTCTCCAGTCCTACCGGCCCTCAGCGGTACGGACCCACTGCTTTCCCCGACGCACTTGATGCCGTCTTTCCACCTGGTGGGTGGTTTTCCCACACTCCGTTTGCCTGTCCACGGCCGCCAGTGTAGGACACGGTTACTCTAACGGTCGTCATCTCGTCGCCTGACGTGACCAGCCCACTCATAACTGGGAGGACGCACTGGTCATATGTTCGGGTCTTTAAATTTTGCGAAAGGTCAGACCTCAGAGCGAATTTAAGCTTTCCGAAGGCAGCCCAACCCAGTTGAATCCGTCGCTTAACCTCCAAAGACAGTCTTTGTATACCAAGCCGCAGGATTTGACCGAGATAACAATTTGTCCTCCCGTCATACCCTCAGTCGCCATGACCTTGATTTTATCCCGGTTCATCTTCAGACCTACCTATCTTTCTACTACTTATCTTTATAAAGGTCTTCCAGCATTGTTTGAAGCTGAACTCGGGAATTTGACAGAAGAACAATGTGATCGGCGAAGCGAAGATGACTGAGGAAAATATTAATTAACGTTGATACCCATGTTGTCCATTCAAGCGTCTTGAACACATATTCCGATGCGCTTGTGAACAGCTTGGGTGAGATCACATCCCCCTGCCTAACGCCTTTAGCAAGAGGGATGGGTTGGGTATTTTAATGAAGCCTCACAGTCATCGTCGCGGACCGATACAGATTTCGGAGTACCTCGATGTAGCGGTGGTCGATTCTACACCTCAGGAGGGAGTTTTCGACAGCCCATTTTTCAGCTGGCTGGATCACATTTTTATTTCTCGTCGAATATCCGTGTTTAAAATTATTATATGATTCCGGATAATTTCTCACATAAAAAATAGTTCTTTGTACGTACACATCATACATAGTATGCAATTTTAGGTTTTTAAACAAAGGCGTGCAAACAAGTGCGTCCCATTTAGAGTGTGTAATTATCCGAATTGCTTTCTTTTGTAGTCTAAATACTGAAACCGCTTCCAGTGAAGAACCCCAGAACTCAATGCCATAGGTCATGACAGAGTATAAATAACCGAAGTATCTTTACACTCTTCAGGGTATCCAAGTCACAGCATTTAGACAGGGTTCTGAGGCAATAACAAGCTTTTGTTAATTTATCACAAACATGTTGAATGTGTTTGTCCCATCGTAACTTTTGATCCAACGTGAAGCCTAAGAATAAAGTAGATGTTGCAAACGTTATGACTTCACCGTTATATTCGATAAACATCTCATCATTCACTTCATGTTTAATATTTTTCATCTTAAAATGTACACAGTGTGTTTTAGCACTATTTAACATTAACCCATTTGCTGCGAACCATTTACCCAACTCCTCAATTATTTTTGTTGTTTTTGTAAGGGTTGTTTCAATACTTTTATCAGTAACAATTACATTTGCGTCGTCAGCGTAAATTACTATGGTTTCGCGAGAAGTACTAGCATAGCGTCTTTTGCAATGTCATTAATAAAAATAATAAACAGCAATGGTGCCATGATTGAGCCTTGAGGTACTCCGTAATCGGTTTCAAATAATCGTGATACAGAGTTATCGATAATTCCATTTGGTCTGTTTTTATATCTTATATTTACGTTACTTTCTCACCCACATTTTCTAACCCAAGCTCTTCACAAACGCATCGGACTATGTGTTCAAGACGCTTGAATGGGAAAACATGTGTATCAACGTTAGTGAATATTTTCCTCAATCATCTTCGCTACGCCGATCACATTGTTCTTCTGTAAAATTGCCGAGTTCAGCTTTAAACCATGCTGGAAGACCTTTATAAAGCATCGATAAAGGTAGGTCTGAAGATGAACCGGGATAAAACCATGGTCATGGCGACTGAGGGTATGACGGGAGGACAAATCGTTATCGACGTAGAAGTGATCGAACAGGTTGAAGAGTGCGTATATCTCGGTCAAATCCTGCGGCTTCGTATACAAGGACTGTCTTTGGAGATTGAGCGACGGATTCAACTGGGTTGGGCTGCCTTCGGAAAGCTTAAATTCGCTCTAAGGTCTGACCTTCCGTAGAAATTTAAAGACCCGAACATATGACCAGTGCGTCCTCCCGGTTATGACATGACGTACGGGTGTGAAACGTGGACTCTGACGGTCGCCGTTGTCCAAAGGTTAAAAGTTGCCCAGCGAGCAATGGAGCGAGCCATGCTGGGAATATCGCTACGGGATATGGTACGTAAAGAGGCAATCCGCCGACGTACCAAAGTAGTCGATATTGGACACCGCGTGGCTAAGCTCAAATAGCAGTGGGCTGGTCACGTCAGCCGAAGAGACGACAACCGTTGGAGTTACCGTGTCCTACACTGGCGGCCGTGAACAGGCAAACGGAGTGTGGGAAGACCACTCGCCAGGTGGGAAGATGAGACAAGTGCGCCGGCGGAAAGCAGTGGTTCCGTACCGCTGAGGGCCGGGAGGGCTGGAGAAGGATTGGAGAGGCGTATGTCCAGCAGTGGATGCAAACACGCTGACTGACTGACCGACATTGCGAAAATTGTACCCATGTTCTCGAAGCACAGGGTCCATTCCGGTGAAGATATGGTCTTTGTCACACAACCGCTGTGCTCTGAGTCTCAATGCTCTTGCGACCGATTCCAAATGCACCCACACAAATGCACCAAAATGAGCATGATGCGAAGTAGCTTGTAGACAACGATTTGTGTGTGTCGGCTTGCGGTACACTGTGTGGCTTAGGATTCCATCCAATCGTCGAGCAACAAGTACTTCCAAGAACGCCAAAGTGCCTACCTTCTCACAATCTATTGTATATTTTAAATTTGTGTGAACCTAATTAAGATGAGAGATGAAAGCGTCGAGTGATTGGCGACCATGTGACCAGATTGAAATCACGTCATCCACGTACCGTACCCAAAACATTGACTTAAGAGGTGAAGTTTGCAATGTGCGTTGTTCCAGCGGTTCCATGAAAAGGTTTGCCACCACTGGTGTCACTGGTGATCCCATTGCTACACCTTCTCGCTGGATGTATTATTGTCCTTGCCACAGAAAGTATGTCGTAGTGAGACAATATGGCAGGAGCTTGACGCACTCAGTGTCGATGTCGTTGCTGATGACTAAGTTTCTGATGATGTCGAGGGACTCTTGGACTGGTACGTGTGTATACAGCGACTCGACGTCAAAGCTCACTAATAGATCCATGCATGCCAACTTCACTGTAGACAACAATTCCACAAAATGGGCCGAATCTTTAACGTAGGACGACGTCTTGCCAGACAGGGGTTGAAATATTGAGGCGACATTTTTAGCGAGGAGGTAGGTAGGAGCATTTATCTGGCTGACTATTGGTCTAAGGGGGTTCCCGTCTTTGTGAATTTTAGGAAGACCGTAGAAGCGCTATCACCGCATTTCCGCTACCACCTCGACCCACACCTATGACTTACGACCACGGCGAGCCTAGTTGTCAGTCGTCTGCTGCGTATGAACGTGGCGGACAACCTCCTTGACAACGGGCTGAACGATCAGCTCGATACGTCGGCGAATGTCTCCTCCCGCCGCGTGAAAAGCCATATTAATTTTCAAATAT
This sequence comes from Incurvaria masculella, assembly GCA_946894095.1. NCBI lineage: Eukaryota > Metazoa > Arthropoda > Insecta > Lepidoptera > Incurvariidae > Incurvaria > Incurvaria masculella. The sequence continues at coordinate 20,333,597 of OX335652.1, read as the reverse complement.
ATTTAACGACCACGGTAACCCCAAAAGTATCACAAGTAAGGTTATTTCTTTAGTTATAGCTGAAGATAGATCATTTGCTGTATTTAATACATCACAATTCACATTACGTATTTGGGTCCCCAGTGCATTAAACTCGTTTTACTGTCATTTAAAAGTAGGTTATTGGCTTCACACCATAATTTAAGTGAGTTCATAGCTTGTATAAAGGACTCCCGTAGTTCTGATATACGATTTTTTGAAATTGATGATTTGTCATCCGCAAATAAAATCATATCATTATCTGTTGCGATGCAGCTTGAAATATCATTTATAACAACATATAAAACCACGGTCTTAGAACTGAACCCTGCGGTATACCCATAGTGATTGATTCTACATCAGACTTAGTACCGTTTACTTCACAATTTTGTTGTCTATTTAATATATATAATTTACAAATACCTCATTTATTTTCCCTAACACCATAAGTGTTCTAGTTTTCCTGGAAGTATTTTGTGATCTACACAGTCAAAAGCTTTTGATACATCACAGAAAATGCCGTAGGTGCTCATAGATTTAACTAGAGAAGTTAAAATAGATATTAACATCAAGGCAATGGCATCTCCTGTTGACCTACACTTACGAAATCCGAATTGATTATAATTAATAACACTGTGAATGTAAGGACACAGGCCGATAATTTTCAACATCATTATGAGATCCCTTTTTAAGCAATGGTATTACCCTAGTAATTTTTAATAAGTCTGGAAATGTGCCATCTTAAATACAATTCTAAGAGGTTCTATAATACTGCCCCATATGGACTTTAACAGATTAGTAGATATGTTCCATAAACCTTGCGGTCCTTTGGACTTAAGGTCTCTGTTACTTTTTGAATCTCAGAACAGCTAACAGATTCAAAAGTGACAGACTTCTTATTGCGTGGTAAAAATATTTTGAGTTGCTCTAATGCGAGATTTACAATTTATTGGATGTATTTAGTTGTATCTTGCGCGACAGAAGAAAAATATTTGTTGAAATGAATTTTTTTGCAACTATTGCACCCAAACTATCAATATATCACAAATATTTCATTTTGTTTTTTTTTACCTATCCAAGGTGAGTTCAGATCAATAAAAACATCACCGGTTTATAGATATACATATCACAAAACTGTTATATTATATTAATTTAATAATTTATTCATATAAGAACTGGGCGCATCCGACGTTCAACATGGCCGCGTAGGAAACGTGCCAGGCTGAGGGCAGCCAACCTAATTTTTTTATGAAGTATGTTCATAGGACTATCGAATGGTGGTATTGTCATCTTGTTACTCGATGACGTATTTTATTTTATTTTTCGACATTTTAAAACCGGCCAACCTCAGAACGTGCCAGGGTAGGACGAGCCAACCTACTTTTTTTTAGCTTTTCTTGATGACCTTTACCAATTGTGCTAGGTCTCATGTTGTTACTCGATGACGTTAAATTCTACCAAAAAAGTGATTTAATATTACCTACTGCACAAAACGTTCCAGGTTTGGGTCAGGCAACCTAGTATTTTTAGGAAGCCTATTCTAATCCGCACAACCACAAATGGGTCCCATGTTGTTACTCGATGACGTAGGGTTGACTACGGTCCGCTCTCGTACTATTTACGGTTACAGAGAAATGGATGGAAAATGGACGATTTTCGACCTTTACAAACCAATGTACCAACCCAAACGGGATGGCTAGCGGCGCTGTTGAAAATTTCGTTTTCGTTTAAGGCTCCAACTGACTCCAACGCTCAGCAAACCAACGATAATGGCGACCTACGGAAGTATTGGGTTTGCGTTAGCGTTCATGCGCGTGAAAATCGAACGCGACGAAGAGAAATTTAGGTATTTGACCTATAATGTCACCTTCTAAAGTGAATTAATATATGTTTCACGCTTATTCACTATATAAATATGTGATCTTGTACCACAAAGAGAAAATTGTCTGAGGGCTGATTTTTCAATAGCATAATAAACAGCCAGATAACTATTCGACGAATTTATTTACGCTTCTGCTTATCCATCCGATATAGTAAGTCCTTATGTTTATTAGTAAAATTAAAGTCAGGTAATTGTGATAGAAGATATAAGTCTCCGGCAATGACTATCTCAATCGTTGTCTTTTGACAAACGTGAATTTGTACTATCAGTCCGATAAGTACTATCTGAGGATTGAAAAATCGGCCCTAAATCATTTATAGTTTTCAAGCTCCGCCGGCTTGAAAACCTAGTAAATATGTGTTTACAGACATATTTAAAAAAAAAATAAGCAACTCATCCACTAGATAATAGTCTAAACTTGGATATTTAGATTTGTCTACGGATGTTTATTCTTAACCGTCGCGGTCGCTGAGATAATCTAAAAATAACACGAAAATATTGGAGGTTAGCGTTATATGGAGCCTTAAATTGGTTCAAGTTTTCGATTTAAAAAAAGTTTTTTTTACTAGCCAAGTCAATAATTTAGATGCTTTTTAGGGTTCCGTACCCAAAGGGAGCCAACGGAACCCTATTACTAAACCTCCGCTGTCCGTCCGACCGTCCGTCCGTCCGTCCGTCCGTCTGTCACAGGGCTGTATCTCATGAACCGTAATAGGTAGGCAGCTGAATTTTTCACATAGTGTAATTTTGCCGCTATAACAACAAATAGATAAAATTGATAAACGATAAAAATTACAGGGAGCCCCCAAACAAAAAACCTGATTTTTGAGTGTTTAATCTTGTACGATAGAAGGGGGTTCCTGTGCAAATCCTACTCGCACTTGGCCGTTTTTTTGTAATATTTTTTTTTATTTGGTTTGTCAACAGTGACTCATTACGCAAATTACAAGAGAAACTTACAAAGATACGGGAAAAATACTGAAACTATCACTAATAAGAGACATTTTTCAACTTATTTTTACAATTCTACTTTGAATAAAAATCAGCAACGTAATGTTCACATACTGAGCATTAGATAAATAAAATTAAATAAAAAATAAAAGTAAAGAAGCCTTTTATTTCTTGCATTAATTACACTATTATCTTATTTTCTAGTAGGTATGTTTTAATGAGTTAGCTTTATTTATATATTATTTTACATTGAGTTTGTAAGTTTAAGTTGCACTTTTTATGAAACTGTATCATCTGCAGTTTGGGTGAAGGCCTCCTCCAAAGATGCCCATTTGTCTCGGTCCAGTGCAATTTGGGTCCAGTTTGAGCCGGAGGTTCTACATTACATGCATTCGATATCAGAAGAAAAATGTTTACTGCGAAATCCTATATGTCGAAATTAAGTTTTCTCCACTGGAAAAGAATGAGATCTCTGAGCTTTGTGGGCGGCGGTGCGGGGGGGAGGCGCCGCGGGGGGGCGGTGGGGAGGGCGGCGGTGCGGGGGAGGAGGGGGGGGGCGCCGCGGGGGGGGGGGCGCATTTATTATTTACTTGGCCCGCGTCTCGTCTTTCCTCCGGGCGCTCGGATGAACGGTATACATGTACAGACGGCGGTAATACTCTATTGAATGAGGCATTTCAGACCTATTAATTCGCCCGTCCATGAAATCTTCAGATATGTGTATAAATATAGATTTTATAAATGAATGACTCAGAATCCAACATTTTCTGTTCATGCATCTTAGGGCCGAAAACACAAAATATGCTGTATCACTTGCAGCAAAAATACCCCGTCAAATATCTTTTTAATGTCTAACAAAATGGATTAATAGGTACATATGTGTTCAAAGTTTTAATCTTGTACGATGGTACAAGATTACATTGGAATCCTTCGTGTGCGAGTCCGACTCGCACTTGGCCGGTGTTTCAGTTTAAGTTTGTACATGTAGGTATAGTCTAGAAGTCGGTTTTTGATTTTTTTTCTAAAAATGCAGTTTATTATAATTTTCAAATGCTTCGTTGTTTTTTATTCCATTACATTGAATTAAGAATATATGTGGTTTAACGTAAGCGAATGCGATAAGTTGTGATTAAAAACGCCGAAGGCACAATCTGTAACTATTTATTTAAATTAAAGTTAATTCTTGTTCAACGTTTTCCTAAGGGTTAATGTTCCGACTTGATTTCAAAAGCAAAGTTTCTCGCGCAGTCGCGTCGCGGCGGAGACGCCGGCTGCGCCCTCCACCGCCGCGCCGGGTCACGTCAAATTAGACGCCAGACCCGTTTAAGGTGACCCAACCCGCTCATCTCCCCATACAAAAGGGGAAAGAAGATCACGCCCATATTTCTTGTTAGAAATCCAAAATTTTTCTCAAAATAGCTTTATTTGATCGGACTAGATGTCTGATGACCATTGGCATTGTAAAATTGTGTTTGATTTCTAAGATATAAGGTCCGAAAGTTCGAATTTATCGCGCGTTTTATACAATAACTTTGGAGGTGGATTACTCAATGATAAAGTAAGAACATCGTAAAAAGATTAGTCATCAGACATAGCTTATTTAATCAAGATTTATGATCTATTTGGTTTTTGTTAGATTTTTGACTATAGCGGTCGTGGTTTACTTTTAGCTATAAGTCGTCTTGAAATTAAAATTTTCGTAAATCTTACCAAATCATACACTATGCACATTGTCTTTTTTGTGGACATGTTGCGTCGTCCTCATCACGGAGCCTGTCTTATTCTTTGAAACAGAGAAGGTCCCAGAGCGCAACAGCACGGTTTTGTACCGTGCCCGCGAATGAGTTGGGCCCGCCGGGTTGGGCCACCTTAATGAATACTCCCACCCGGCGCCGGCAGCGGCGCCCGCTCACACCCGCCCGCTGGCCGGCCGCTTCACGGACGGAATCCACGGCGGGACACGCGGCGAGGTTGGACGAAATGTCCGTTCTGTGGCACCTACCTTTTTTTTTTATGTGACTGGACATGGATGGCTAATACCACACATTCCGTCATGGTATTAGCCCAACAAACCACGTGGGAACTAGGTGCCATGCCAGGACCTTCCTTATATTGCACGGCTACATTGAACTGGATGGAAAACACGGACAATTTTTATTGCCGCTTCGACCATCGTTCATCCAATGCGATGGTACCAACCCGGGCGGGATAAACCCTACCACCTAGTAAGTAAGGAAGGGGACCTACAGTTTAACGTGGAATCCGAACCACGGCCAGCCTCTCTCAACGGTCGAATGGTCACCCATCCAAGACCAGACCGGACCCAGCAACTTCGGAGTGCGATCGCCGAAGTGTCGCGCCACTGGGCCATTGAGGCTGACAGTTTGACACAGACATTGCCGAGGAGTTAGAAGTAACCGAGGCTGAAAACCCTTTGCGAACGTGAAGACTTTTTTCTATGACGAAAGAAAAAGTTCTGATGAAATATGAGAAGTGTATCCTAAGATGCTTTGGAAAAGTGGAGCCAGTGAGTGATCCAAAACCGGCCAAGGGCGATTTGGACTCGCACAGGAAGGTTTCCGTACCATTAAATCACGTTTCTTTGGGGCCACCCTTTCATTTTTGATTTGTTGTTGAAGCGGCAACAGAAATACACATTTTGTTAAATTGTCAGCTGCCTACCTATTACGGTTCATTAGATAAAACACTCCGAGATAGACGGACGGACAGACGGACAGCGGAGGCTTAGTGATAGATTTAGGTTGGCACCCTTTGGGCATGGGACACAAAAAACTGGTCAAGCGTGAACGTGTTCACGTGCCGAGGGTCCTGGCACTGTTGGACGTGGAAGAAATGCACCTTGCCTTTGCAATTTCATACAAAATTATAAATCTAAATTTTTTAATTTAGTTCTTTCTCAAAAATTATGACGTTTTGAGCTAAAGTAATTAGTTGGTGCACAACTACAAAGTGTCTAAAGTTTCAAACAATTCGAAACAAAATCCGTGAGACTGACAGACACCAGAGCCAGACCATAAGGGTCCATATTTTGTTTTTTGCGACGGGACCCTAAAAATAATAATAATTAAAAAATGTCAGCAGCTTTAGAATCAAGTAGCATGTAATTCTTGAAAGGTCAGGTACGTAGCACGCGTGATCGCAGGGCATGTATGAATATGTGGACGTCTGCACAGGAAGCGAACGAAGAATTCTGTGATAACAATATCATATCTGCTTACCCATTCCGGGAACAGCGTGATGGTTTTTAATTATGTCAGCGGCATGATAACGGCATCTGAATGAAAAAAATAGACCTATTGAAGACATACTCTGGCTCGAAGGTAACCGACAAGAAGAACCATCAGACAGGGTAATAGAAGATGTATGTATTGAATTGCAAGCATATATAATAAAACGTGTGTTTATTTAAATATATAAATGGTGGTGGCAGAAGAGGCACGAATGTAAAATCAATGCAGTGGAAATGCGTTTCTCTGGGAAAGTATGCGAAGTTTATCTAACTGACAAATTACGAAATGACCGGGTAAGAGAGCAGTGCCAATTGAAAGATGATGTGACGAGAATCGAGAAGGCTTGTTTAGAAGGTTTGGACGAAAGAATAACGAAACAAATTTACAGAGCAGAAATGAGTGGAAGCATCGTGCCCGGGGGGCCTGGGGGAACGTACCGCGATCAATCGATGTAATACTTCGTAAAGGTCAAGCGTAGCACCCTTAATTGTAGAGCATGTATGAAAAGATATATCTGTAGATGAAGTGGAACTGACCAAAACTCCTGAACAAAAACTGCTTCTTTACAAGGCGCAGATAAGGTCTGGGTTACCGACGTTGAAAGTGGTGTTATCTAGCACTATGATTTATGAGAATCAACGTTAGTTCTTCTGAACGTAAGACAGTCCGCCGTCAGCCGACCCGCAGTGGAGATCTCTTCAGCGCAACAATAATTAAACCGGAAGTCCGCAGCAGGCCGGAGCTCCTACAACCGCCGGTGCTGCCGCCGTCGACGGCATAAATATTCATTTGATCAGTTCAGCGCAGCGGCGCGGTGCGGTGCAGCGTGGAGTTTCAGCGGAGAGCAGCCTCTTCCCGCACATTCAATGCCTGAAAATATACGTTTACTAAAGTTGTGTCCTTTCATTCATTAACAGTACCAATAGTTGGGGGCTATAGACAGCATGGTCATGCATTTAAAATGAAATGCTATCAAACCGGCCTTCAATACGACAGCCTGAAACATGGGGTTGTAAGTTTATCGTGCTGGTCATAGAAAAAAGTAGACATTTTCATTATACAGCCGTATTATGAGGAATGATGAAATGATGTTAAAATGTTTGGACAGTATTAGTAAGATTATAACGAGTTCTGCATGTAATGTGAACGGATGACTGTTAGTTGCTAAATGAGGTAGGTTCTGGCACGGCACGTAGTTCCCATGTGGTGTGTTAGGCCAATATCTGACGTTCAGTTTGGTATTAGCTATCCATGTCCAGTTATATAAAAATAACTCCAACTTGTCTTAACAAGTCTATCCTCTTTAACACCTGCCCTTAAAGTCAAAATCTTAACTTTTTTAGCAGCAGATAATTTAATCAACTCTGGGCGCGAACAGGCTCTCGATGGGTTTCCACGGGTGAGACTGGCCGTAGTTCTGAAAAACTGCAGAGTAACGTATTTATTAGGTAGGGATAATCCCTCTGGGATTGGAACCATTGCATTAACAATGGAAGAGGTAATGGAAATAGATTTTAGTCCAATTTAGACGTAAGAAAGGTCTTGGCATCATACTTAGTAGTTTCCAACTAGTGTTTGGATTAATACCCTTACAGTAGGTACACTAGCCATTCATGTAGAGTTCCATAAAGAAAGCTAAGCACTTTCGCGAACGAGACAGAGCTAAGCCCGATAAAGGCGCCTCGAGCTAGAATCAACAAAATGTACTCGGAGCCACGTAGGAGCGTCCCGGGTGAGGCTTCGCCCGCGTGAGCGGCGACCGAGATAAGCCTAATCTGCTGTCGCCGTTCGCATTTGTTCCTTCGTCCCTCGCATTAATCCAAACGGGTTGTATTAACATCGCGCGTCATAATTACGGTGCGCCTCGGGCTTGGCTGTTACTGAACAACTCCACGTTACATTAGGCGTGTATTCGATTCGTGGAAGCGGAAAAATGAAACAATCTGAATGAATGAATGATTTAAATGAATGAAAAAACCGGCCAAGTGCGAGTCGGACTTGCACACGAAGGGCCCCCTTTGAATTTTTAATATTTCTTTATTTAACCTATTTGTTGTTGTAGCGGCAAAATAAATACACACGCTGTGAAAATTTCAGCTGCCTACCTATTACGGTTCATGAGATACAGCCCTGTGACAGACGGACGGACGGACGGACGGACGCACGGACGGACGGACAGCGGAGGCTTAGTAATAGGGTTCCGTTTTTACCCTTTGGGTACGGAACCCTAAAAACTGAATGATATATTGCATAAAGAAATACAGATTTCAGGATACTAATTAAATAAATAAAGCGTAGAATGAAAAAAACACACTTGTTTTCATGAATGACTTACAGATGGATAAATAAATAAGACACATTTATCGGCCACTGCTGGCCAATATCAATATCTGTATCGAATATTAGTGTTTTTTTATGTTACTGGAAATGGATGGCTAATAACCCACCCACAGTCCCTACCACCTAGTAGGAAAGGGGACCGATAGTTTTACATGAATTCCGAATCATGGAACAGCTCGCATTAGGGACGAAATGCATTGAGGTGCATGAACGGGTCGGGGATTTGAACCTGGACATCTGGAATGCAAGACAAGTTCCTCCCCACTAAGCTACTAGCTGTACGGTAACTCCAAACTGGCCTTCCACGCATGGTATGTGACCATCACGCTGATTCGTCAAAAAGTTAGGCAAATAGGATATAGCCACGATTACTGTACACGAACTTAGTTTTCTTCTACAAATTCGTACGCCACCTTTAACTCATATTTAACTCAGCTTCTGACACCAAGTTTTGTGTGCAACAAAAAAAAAACACACAACAGAGCCACATTATTGAATGATGCCACGAAAAAGATAATCCAAGTAAATTTTTAGGTAACCTAGTCAACCTAACCCACCATGTTCGCTGTGAGACGATTGCAGCCTTCGCACTACAGTAAGTCGCATCGTGTTAGCTTTTCGTTAGGATTATATATATTTACATAAAATACTCGCGAGGTGGCACGTTTATGTGACGCAAACACGACGCCACCCTGAAAATAATATGTTACTTTAACATTGTAATTAAGGATCTCAAATCGGATAGCCTACACGAAATAAAATTATGTATTGGTGTTACTTGAACAAATGTTTGTGTAAATAAAGTCTGAGGATTTTAAACCAATTCGTCTCTTACTTTGCTAGGATTAATCTATCTATATCTATCTATTAAATATCGTTTGAATAACTGCATTCTTCTGCCATGTTCATTTACCATTTAGTGGAAACTTTAGTTACGAATATTCATGTAAAATAAAGCTGCACTGAAAAACAATGCTAATAATTTTACACACACGTGCCAAGTACGTGGTTCTTTAAAGAAAATATTATGTATGGAGTAGAGCCTTACTAATAAAAAAATCTAATTCAAACGCTTTATCTCGGAATGGTTACCAAAAAGTGATTTATTACTAACAAACCGAGAATAGTGCATGCCATTCGACCTCGGATCACTGGATTACCGGAGCCTAAAATGTGGTTTCCACATTTGATTGTCAAGACAAATATTATTATAGTCGCTTTCAAAAGTGCTCAAACGCTCTATTTAGAGTTCTTGCTTACGCTCAGAGTTTCTTTATATGGAGTTGAGGACTTTTTGAACACAAATTTGAGCCCTTCGAATAATTTGGTAATTATAACGCGGGGTGTGGCGAATGTGTCAAAATATCAACAGCTTTTTGGTTTGATGACTCCGTTTTTGTCTCTTTCCGTCGGTATTCTATAACTAGAGTAAAGGCGAAAAAATTCTTCATACATTTGAAATTATCTATTGCATGTCTTAGCATTAATAGTATTTTGACAGCCAGGAATAACTAAGGAATTGCGATGGTGTAAATGTTTATTAAAAAGGCTCATATAATATAGATGAAGAATTTTGTTTGTTTGTGTAGAGGTTCCACACAAAGTCAGTCGGGTTTAAAAAAATATTTTCCAAAAAGGTCAATGAGGAAGGTTACAGGCTACGATCCTTAGGAGCCGAGGAAAATAAAAAGTTAGAAAGAACGCTAAGCCAAAACGAATTAAAAATGCGGGCGGGCGATGCGACAAAACGAAATTGACCCAAGCAAAGCTGGGCACCTCAGCTACAGTAAATATGGCTATTCCTCTGACTTAGTTGCAATAGACAGACAAGAGAAATAATTGATAATTATTTGATAGAATAGCCTGATATCGTCGGTTACGCATTGATACGAAAATGTTGTTAGGATGTAATATCACTGGGTTTAATCCCTACATAGAAAAAAGTTGACTAAACCCCGACGTACACAATTTTAAGTGTGGTCTCTGAGTAAATGGATATGATGATTGTCAATAAAGATAGTAGTACCGAGATAGGGTACAGGTTAAAAACCCGCTCGAGTCGGATCTCAGTGGACGCATACAAAATGTATGACTTCACATTACATGGCGTAATCTCTCCGAGTTATTGCGGCCACCTACTATCCTATGGCGGCGAACAAGTCAAGATTACTCTATCCAACTCGTCTGCGAGCCGAGAGTATCACATGTTTAATTTAGGTCAGCGGCCCGCTGGGATGCCAACCGCTGTCCTTCTGGGAATATCAACTATATCATATATATAATCTGGTCGTGTGCTTGTTTGTGCATAATATAGGGTAAATTAGGTGTACCTACAGGCTTTAGAACTCAGATAAATAAAGCCAAGTTCCTAGTAAAACCTCCCACTAGTTTATTAGCTAGGTATATGGTATTATTAGCCAGTGTATGGTGGCTGCTCAATAACGCAAATCAACAATTTTGAGTTTGTTTTTAGGGTTCCGAACCCAAAGGGTGAAAACGAAACCCTATTACCAAGCCTCCGCTGTCCGTCCGTCCGTTCGTCCGTCCGTCCGTTCGGCCTTCCATCTGTCACAGGGCTATATCTTATCAACCGTAATAGGTAGGCAGCTGAAATTTTCATAGAGTGTGTATTTATTTTGCCGCTATAACAACAAATATAATACAAAAATAATAAAAATTAAAGGGGGGCCCTATACAAAAAACGTGATGTTTTGGTGTTGAATTTTGTATCATGGTACGGAACCCTTCGTGTACGAGTCCGACTCGCACTTGGCCGGTTTTTTCATTTGAACGAGCTAATTTCTGAAATTATTAGCCGGATCTGAAACTTCCGAAGTTCTAACACCGTTGAATCACGCATAAGTCTCATAAATAGCACATACTTACTTACTTACATGTTTTTTTAATTTCTAGAAGTTTTTTTCACTTTTCCCTTATGTTTCGACACCGTGAATTTAAAACCAACAAGCCGTTTTTATCTATCAGCCTTTGCATCTCGTGGAATTCAGTTTTTTTATATTTTTTTGATACAATTTTATATGTTTTCTACAAAACAACGCGTATCCCATATCACAAAAACTAAAGCTGATATAATAGATGAACATGGTTTTAAGTTTCAGGGTCAGGATAACCCATGTCTACACAAAAGTTAGTTAACCTTTCAGAAAAAACACCGGCCAAGTGCGAGTCGGACTCGCACACGAAGGGTTCCGTACCATCGCACAAGATTAAAAAAAAACACGTTATTTGTATGGGGTCCCCCTTTAATTATTATAATTTAATAATATTACCTATTTGCTGTTATAGCGGCAAAATAAATACATAATCTGTGAAAATTTTAGCTTCCTACCTGTTACGGTTCATGAGATACAGCCCTGTGACAGACGGACCGAAGGACGGACGGACGGACGGACGGACGGACAGCGGAGGCTTAGTAATAGGGTTCCGTTTTCACCCTTTGGGTACGGAACCCTAAAAAACGCTGTAAACATGTTAAGGTGTCCCTTCCCGGTGGGACTAACTCATTCTCGGGCACGGTACAAAACCGTGCTATTGCGCTCTGAGACCTTCTCTGTTTCAAAGAAAAAGACAGGCTCCGTGATAATCACATGTCTACAAAGCAGACAATGCTCACAGTGTTTGATTTGGTAAGATTTACGAAAATTTTAATTACAAAACGACTTCTAGCTAAAAGTAAACCAAGACCGCTGTAGTCAAAAATCTAACAAAAACTAAATGGATTATAAATGTTCATGAAACAATCTATGTCTGAAGACTAATCTTTTTAAGATGTATAGATTTTATCGTTGAGTAATCCACCTCCAAAGTTATTGTATAAAACACGCGAAAAATTCGAACTTTCAGACCTTATAACTTAGAAACCAAACACAATTGTACAATGCCAACGGTCACCAGACATCTAGTTCGATCAAATAAAGCTATTCTGGCAAGAAATATGGGCGTGATCCTATTTCTCCGTTTGTATGGGGAGTTGAGCGGGATGGCCCACCTTAATCAGTATAAAGATACAAAGCTAAAGCAAACGCTGGTATTTGTCTCTAAATAATCTTTACAGATTCCTGTTATCAAGCCGCCGCCGTATATTATTCCGCCCTTCCACCGCAGCCACCCACGTTACTTGACTTTACTCTATCATAATGACAATATCGAATAATGCGGTGGAGATCAAAGGAAACGAGGAGAAAGTTGAATGGATGGATGGTGGAACGAGATCTCCTCACCAATGATGTCGGGAATAGAAGAAGAAATTCAAGGATTTGAAACATGGGGAAGTGCGAAAGAAGTTTTATACAGCTCGTGGTGTACGGGCTAAAGGTAGGGTGGCCATCTCTAAAATTTGGCAGCCAGGACAAGACGTGAAAATACGCGTGAAAACCCCGGATTTTAGAGCCCAGGACCCGGACATGTCAACAGGTTTTTTAAACATTCAGTGTAATAAAAAAACAGTTGAAAATATCATTATTCACCTTTTTATTTATTTTAAGAACTTAAAATTAAATTTAGTGATCTTTTATCATCATTTTAAATGTACTTACCTAATAAAAAAGAATATTATTACAGTTTGTTACAAATTGTTTTACAATTCAGTTAGATACTGAAAGTAAAGACTTTAAAGTAACAACATTTGTACATTTTCTGAAAGCTTATAAAATGTTAAAGTTATTCCCATAATTTGCATGCCACGTGTCATACTTTTTTTTTTAGTAATCCTCTTCGATTTAAATACATTTTGTGTTTTTTTTTCATAACCTGTGATTTATGACCTTTTATTTCTTAGATTACGGACATTTTGAGGGAACATATTTTTTTAAAGTAGTCTCTCATTCGTCACCTATTAGATAATAGCTGATCAAGTACCCAGAGTGGAGTAGTTATTTTATAATTATATTTTTTTTGGGAACAAGACAGAAAATTTCCAAAAAAAATTAAAACATAAATTACTCAAAAACAATTGATTTTCGACCACCAGTTTCTTGGGACTTTGTTGCAAATTAGCTCTAGAATGACCCCTTAGAAGGAATGTATCGAATTACCAAACACCCTGTATACAAAACACAATATTAAACATGTTGTAATCAATGCTGCAATCAATATCCCGCTAGATAAATAAACCGTAATGTATTCAGAATCAATCAGGTTCATTGTCGATCAATCGCGCAGGAGATTCAACATCCGATGGAGACGTCACAACGTGAACTTGCAGGTCCACGCCCACCGAGCAACAGCAATGAATATATCGGAATGATGTTACGCCATGCCCCTACATTAGTCACTGGCGTAATCAGAAGCTAACTGCATTGAATGATCGGTAATGAGCGTGTTCCCACAGCCCCGGCCGCCTCGGAGCCATCTCGGACCCACCTGGCCCGACCTCACATTCGGGCCTTTCGTGTGCTTAGGCAGCGAGCATGGAAGGATTCGAGTAGCAACTGAAAGTCGGTCGCACACTGAGCTAAATAATCAGTGAATCTCACTGTAATTCCAATAATAACAACTGTCTTGCAACGTCGAAATTGAGCCATCTCAAGTAAGTAAGTAAACCAGTTACTCTAATTGAGTGAAAACAATTAGCCTTAAACATTTTAATTGTTTTTTTATAGTTTTGCAAATTTTTTCAATTTTGACTTACGTCTTATATTCAAGTACTTTCCATTTTGTTAACATACCGGTACCTCTTGAAACTGGACAGTTGTACGCCTAATTTTCAAGCGAGGCGTAATGTTCAATAAGTTCAGATAACCGTTTCCAAATAACCTGATCTAATGTGTTATCGTAACGTGTAATTTTCACCAAGTGGTACTATAGCGGAAAAATAAATACAACAACATTTTAGCTGCCTACCTAAAACGGTTCATGAGATACAGCCCTGCGACGGACGGTCGGACGGCAGAGGCTTACTTATAGGGTTCCGTTGGCACCCTTTCGGTACGGAAACCTAAAAAGTTCTCGAGTAGGATGGCCTTCGGATAATTTGTTGACGAAGCACTAACACATAACTCATCCAGAAGATTTGGGTAGAATGGTCAGATTTTTTTTATATCGTAGCTAGTGTCTATAGAGTTGTAGATGTAACCCAGCCTCGTGATTGAGTAAGGTGTAAGCTTGTTAAAGCAGTAGTTCCAGTTAAAATGAGCAGTCCTTGAAATTCCACTTGAACACAAAATTCCCAATATTCACCAATCTTAAACATTCCCCGATTCCTCCTCACACATTGAAATAATTCCCCGCGGATTGGGCGATTCCCACACATCGGCGACGCTGCTCACACGAGACGAGCGGGCCTCGAACCTGCAACCGCGGCCTCGAATGCTAGTGGGCGGTGCTGAATTAATAATTCCTCTGAAGAACGCCCGTCTTTATGTTGTTTTAATGGGATTTTTGAAGATTACAGCGAGGAATAAATTGAATTCCGTTCGGTAGCCGCGCAGTAATGAAGATATAAAACGCCTCGGCCTAATCCGGCGCTGAGGCTTTTGACGAGGCTCGAAAGGAGACGCAACTAGAAAATATGAAAAGGTAATTTGATTAAATTGATTAGCCGGAACAGATCAATTTAAGCCGTCTTTGAAGAAATATATTATTTTTAAATGAAATTATTCAAACTTAAATTCCATTTCTTTCTTCAAAAGCGACATTTACCTTTAAAAAACCGGCCAAGTGCGAGTCGGACTCGCACACTAAGGGTTCCGTACCATCGTAAAAAAATGTATACAAAAAAATCACGTTTTTTGTATGGGGACCCCCTTTAATTTTAATTATTTCTTAATCTTACCTATTTGTTGTTATAGCGGCAAAATAAATACACACTCTGTGTAAATTTCAGCTGTCTATCTGTTACGGTTACTGAGATACAGCCCTGTGACAGACGGACGGACGGACGGACGGACGGACAACGGAGGCTTAGTAATAGGGTTCCGTTATCACCCTTTGGGTACGGAACACTAATGATTATAAATAGATATTATGAACCAAACACCAAAAAATGGACCGCAAAATATATTTAGCGTCTTAACCCCGATTGCACGAAGCGAGGGCCGTGTTAATCAATGTTCGAACACGTCACTTTTAGTGAACCGCGTGGAGTTCCTTCCATACTGTCCATACAAAGTTACGTGTTTAATCATACGTTGACGTTGATTTAGATTTTTTGAGATTTTTACGGAAAATAGATTTTTTAGCCGTTAAAACCATATAACATAAACACAGATTCCAAGGTCCAGAAATTACCACTAAAACGATAAATTACTTATAGTTTCTATTTCCGATAAAATAAACTGTTGATTTCATACTGAAAATATTGTTGTTTATTTTGCCTGAATCCATTGTAAACTCTAAAAATAATTTATATTATATGGTGTCATCTACAGAAATCACTATCTGACAAAAGTCCGTCCAAGTCACCAGAGCCAGGCCAGGGTAATATACCGCGGAGTCCCGTGGCATATTCACGTCTCGAGTTTAAATTGTAGATCATGGAATGTTCGATAGATCAAATACCTAGCCATAGATATTATACAAATAACTGAGCCCTAAAGTATTTATTAGATATTCTTTGCCTAAATGTTATAATTCTGTGCTCGGGCTCAATTCAGCTAGAGGCGTCGGAGGTGTCGGTAAGTGCCGTAATAACGTCCGCGTGATGCGAGGCGCGGCTGCGGGGCGGCGGCGGCGGCGCGCGGACGCACCCGCGGGGTCATCGCCTAGCAGCTCACTGTCAAAACCGAACGGCTTTTGACATTGATAAACAGTAAGTCCGGCTCAGCGGGCGTTTACATGACGCATTCGTTGTATAGATACGGACGAATAAAAACCAACCGATCCTCTAAATATTTTATCTATGGGGTCGGTCGACTATGGAATCGATTCCCTGCCGAAGTATGTTCACCAAAATACAACCTGGGCTTCGCACAGCAAGAGAAACAACCATCTTTGCTAAATCCAAATCGTTTCAAAACAATATTTATCACATCGATGTAATGGTAACGGTCGAACATCGCAATATTAAAACTTAAATCTCACTGCTCGCACCTTCAATGATTTAGCGTGATAATAATAAAGGATGCAGGCTAAACGTGGGTTACCGTTTAGATATAGAATAAGTGGTTGTCAAGTTAGGAGCAGACTAACATACAAACGCCAAACGATGCATTTCATAAGAGGTAGCGTAGTTATTGCCGTTAGCATGTAAACCCCTCTTTAGCACTCTTGAACTTGACTCGCGCGTGCGAGTGCCCCCCCGCCCTCCCCGCGACCGCTGCCCCTCAGTCGATCCGTCTCGCTCACTCTCGCCCAAACAATATCATAAATAAGCGTCTAATCAACCGGACACCATGATTTATGGTGTCGCCCGGAAATTATCGCGCAGCGATGCCTCTTCTAACACGTTTTCATATTTTAGTAGCACTTTATGTAGATACAGACGGTATTCATTTTGTACATGCGGTGAATTCCACGCAGTTGGGCTATCACCTACTTGGAACAACTGTTTTTTGTTTTAGTGAACTTTAAATCGATGGCTGATACCAAACCTGTAGTAATGATATGATTGTTACACCTTTTGATGTTTTAATATCGAGCTATGCTTTCAGAATGAACAAAATTTCATTCTGAAAATCATAAAACAGTTTTGAGTATGTATCAACTATTGTTTAAATATATCACAGTTTGTTCTAGAAGGCGCGAAGCGTCTCTAAAAAGCTCCGATTATTTCGAGCACCACGGTGCTCGATATACGAACACTCCTAATTTGTAATAAAGGTGTGTGTCCAGCTACTTAGCACCCCACGATGCATGTGGCTAGTTCTGTAACCAGACCACCCACTTCGCTGAGCCGCAAACATATATATTTGGAACGCTTCACATGTGCTAAACATTTGAAAGCAACATGGACTTTAGTGATGTAGTAACGGTCGGTGAAGAAGGGTTATCTGTTTAGAAAAAAATCCTTGGATTACGGCTTGTAGTTGAGGTTAGATAAGGTATTCCTGAATCTAGATACTCTCCAACTCCGAAAGGATGTAGGGTCTCTCACTGTGTTCTGTCGTCTCTGCCGTGGAGAATGCTCGTCGGAGCTCTACCATCGCCCAACCTGGAACTGGCAGGGAATGCAGCTATCGAAATTGTCGACATTCAAAAATGAGAACCGACCGACGCTATAGATCCTTTATCTGTAAGGTCGGTAAACTATGGGATTGTCTCCTTGCCTTGTTTTCCCAAAAGTAGAAACTAAGGTCCTTCCAAAATGGTGTGAAGAAGCACCTGTGTACGCACATGGTTTACGCAGCCCCCGTGAAAGTTCGAAAGCTCATGGGCATTGGCAGGCACCTCTTAGGTGAGGTCCTGGCGTACATCATATGCCGCGTTTAAGAGCATCCTTATACCTCAACATTTTTGCGATTGAAACGATAGCCATAGCCCGAAGTCGCTTATTTCCAGCAGCTCGGAACAAATCTTTCGAAATGTGACCAACCCGCATAACGCGTGAAAACGGTTTTTTAATGGTTTGAGAAATATAAAAAAGTTAAACATAATCTCAACTATCTTCTCTTTTATTAATCTTTCACAACATACCAATATCTATTCTTTAAGTTGTAGTTTAGTTTCTACTCCCGTGCTAAAAAATCTGACCATCCATCAGTCCTCCTGGGTAAACTACTAGGTCGGTACAAAACTCAGATCAATATCTTATTCTATAGTACACACCGATACCATTTATTTGATCGGTGAAATAAAACAATACCTATCGGATGCCTGGGAGTATATAACCATACATGGCAACTTCAACCCAACATCCAATAATATTGCCTAGTTAGGACCTTTTATTTTTGCATCCTCGTTTGGCAATTTTATGCCGCAGTAAGTCATAGGCAGCTCATAATAATTTCACATATTCTGTGCAATAAAGTTTATTGTGGTGCGTGTTCGTGAGTATTGATGCATTCGGGGTACTCGTAAAATAAGAGGAATTCTCGTGGAAAGTCGACCGTCATTACAGCGTCGGTGAATCGTAGATTGACAAAGTGTAATACAGTAGAGCCTCGATAATCCGAACCCCTAAACACAGAGCGATACGAATATTTTTGATTTCAGTAAATACATGAAACAAGACAATTTTCATGAATTCATTTTGGTAAAATCTAATTAAAAATCTGGCATGAACGTAAATTTATATGTATCAAATTTTGCAAAAGCACATAAATTCGTAGCCGGAGAAGCAGCAACATGCCTTTCAATGCATCGGAAGTATGACTTATTTACTCCAGATTTCTTCGCCAATTTCTTGGGAAGGAATGGTGAGCTCTTAACTCTGCTTCTTGTGACCTTGATCAGCCTGGGGACGTCGTCGTTGGTATCGGACGGTACGATATGTGACGTTAAGTTTTAATAGAATCCGAGCCCCATCTAAAGATAGATGTGTCGTGTCACCTACTCAACTCCATAAAGTGGCATTTATCCAGTTGGCAATATATCGCTGGTTATTGGAATCCTCGCTATCTGAATGTCACACCTGAATTACGACGAGGCGGCTGCGCGGTAGGCGGTAGGCGGTAGACGGTAGGAGGCAGTAGACGGCAGACGCTGTGGTTTCAATGATAACTGCCGTGTGTTCTGCGAATGGCATATTTGTAGTCCATAAAATTATATTATTGGCCATTAGTATTCTTATTCATTTGAGCAGTACTGAAGTATGCTCACATTAAAACATTTTTTTTGTCTATATCTTTTGTTAGCATACAAGGAAAGTTCATTTTAATAGATTGATAATACTCAGCCTCAGGGTACAGGATTTTGTGAAAATATATTTCTTGTGCAATTTAATATCGTGAAACACACTTTAATTAGAGTATGTGTGCTATATGTGTAAGTTTTAATCTGACAGAAATTATGTGAGCGGTTCTTTTCGATCTCCGAGTTTTCTATAGTATTTATTTTCTTCGATGTCAGTTTTTGCATTGAAAGTGCATTTTCAAGAAAAGTGCGAAAAGTCAAATATAAATAAGAAAATTATATTAAAAGATGCGTTGCCAAAAGGACTACAATACTGGAAAACCGGGCAAGTGCGAGTTGGACTCGCACACGAAGGGTTCCGTACCATCAACACTAAAAAGATCAGGTTTTTTGTATGGGGCCCCCCTTGAATTTTTTTATTTTTTTATTTTACCTATTTGTTGCTATAGCGGCAAAATAAATAGACACTCTGTAAACATTTCAGCTGCTTACCTATTACGGTTCATAAGATACAGCCCTGTGACAGACGGACGGACGGACGGACGGACAGCGGAGGCTTAGTAATAGGGTTCCGTTTTCACCCTTTGGGTACGGAACCCTAAAAAAAGATTTGTAAAATATTTTTATATTTTTTTTAAGAAAGAAAAAAATTATTTTTTTTCCTTTCTTTTAGAACTTTATAAGAATCTTAAACTTCTCAAAAACTAAAATAGGTTTAAAAGGTTAAAAAACCTTAGGAATTTAGGGAGCTTCTGGTTTCGATAGGATTATAATTAATGATAGATGGTCACCACTTTTGGATACACCTTTTTGGTCATTTCACATATTTTGTTCAGAATTTGGTCATTTGTCATATCGAGACGAATGTTGTAGGTATCGTTTCAGCTTGTAACATAAGCTTTTTAATAAATTAATTAAAAACCAGAGGCACTGTAGGAGAATTCCAGATTATGGGTATGCAGCCGGTGCCGAAATTGGTAGACGCAATACCCGAGAATTGTATGTTTTGCTGGTTCGGGTCCAGCCTGCAGTATATTCGTAAAGTAGTTCTTTTTACTGGGCTCTTTCTTCAATTAATGTGTCCTTGCTTCACGGTCGATTATACATACATACATATCACATTCCTTAAAAAAAATATATGTCTCCATTGCATTCAACTCCTCTGATTTTGACTGAGCCTTACCCCTATTTTGTTTACCTCCAGTTACTTAAAATCCGATAAGTAACTTTCGGTTGCATGGCATTTTTACATAGCGTAACCGAAAGGTAACTTGAGGCTTGAGGTCAGATTTGAGGACTTGAGGCTTGTGAGCAACTGCTCACACCAATGGTGTAATAATGTGGCATAGTTATTAAAAATAGCTACTGTCTTTTCAAACCATAGTTTTGTCAACCTATCTTTAACAATAAAAAGTTCCCCTTTTTTTGTCAATTTCTAAATAATCCAATACATCTACTTAACTACATATATGCATCCAAAGCTGTTTCTTTCCATTGCTATTTATATATACATATGTTTATATACAGCCTACAACACATTTATATATACATTTATATATATATATAAACTATTATTTTTTACTTAAATAAATAAGGAAATGCTAAGTCTAGGCATAAAAGTATGCCTAGACTTAGCATTTCATTCCATTATCCTTTATTGTATCAACCACTGTTACTGAACGCAAATAGACTTCCTGGAAAACGGGCAGAAGCCTTGTCTAGGAGCTATAAATGGACATAAAAGCTTACAGCGCAACCACAAGTCTTATACCATTGTTTTCAGAACCCAGTGAAATGCTGTACAATTTCATTACGTAATATGTCTAAATAAATAAATAAATAAATAAACTTTGGGATTTTTGTAGCTGGTCGTGGTGAAAACGGGCGGGAATGAAATAAATGCGCGGAAGGTCATAGGACTGTGGATTTTTCATTGTCTTACTAGTAAGTGCGACACTGAAATTGAGATCCCATTGTTGAGCCCTACTAACACATAGCCGGCAAGGACAGTGGGCCCCATGCCTGTCAACAGCGAGCATGTATCCGAATCATCATTAGCTGTCATCATTGTCAACCCCACGCCCGCAGCCGGATGCAGATTTGGCCAATCTATATTCACGAGCGGCCTGTCCGTGCATCCATTCCGCCAGTTCTGTCTCAGCACTCCATTGTGGCTGTCTCCTTGCGTTGCGGCCACCAGGCGCCTAATCCACTGGCATCTGTTTCTTGTCAGTTCTCTTATATTCGTGATACTTCATTTGATACTATAAAAACATTACGAGAGTGTATGCTCACAGTAGAAAAAACCCAACTTATTAGGGTTATTATTTTACATATAGACATTGCAATAAAATTGTTTTTCCCAGCTGAAAGATTTCTGATTTCAGAGTGGTCAGTCTGAGTTCTCACCTAAATTGGCGTTTACGGCAAACCGATCGACTGGCGTTTTCTCCAAACTACATACAAGTTTTTACTAGATATTCTGTGGTTTTACTTTTTCAAGCTGTCAAAGTCAAACGCGGACTTCCGATTTGTATGAAAACGCGGAGTGGACGTAAACCGCAACGTCGACGTATTTACGGCAACGCTGAGTAAGCTGTCAAATCAAGCTCGGACTCGCAAATGTTAGTTCGCTAACGCCCGCTGCGCGCGCTCTTCAATTTCTCCATACATTTGAAAACGCCAGTCGATCGATTTGCCGTAACGCCAATTTAGGTGACAACTGAGACTACCGGCTCTGAGCGCGGCATTTCCAAGAATTGACACCACCATTGGATAGCAATGCAGAGAGGGAAGCAAATAAGCCGATGTCCTGTTTTGAGCCGTCACGTTATATTGTGCTAAAATCATGAACCACGCATATCGTCCGTTTAGTTGTCCTTAATACTGTATTAATACTTAGTTCCTAATAAGCTTAGTGCACACCTCGGCGTGGAGTGCTACCGTAATAACTCGCTGGATAAATAAGCAAGTGAGTGCTCATATCTGACGTTTAAATGATTTTTTTACCATGCTAGCTGCGAAACGACGTGTTTTTAGATAGCATGTACGAAATTTGCAATTGCTTACTTGTCTGTTCACTCGGCGATTTAATTTTCCATGGTTACACCCCAGATCTGTTACGCCGAGGCGCCGCACCGCTGCACGCAACCGAGGATTCCAATCTCATCTAAGATCTTAGCTTTGCGTCTTTCAGTGCACATTATTCAAAGTATGCGACTGGTGTGGCGACTAGTAGTCACCAGTAAGCGTGCGAGTCAGGCCCGGGTGGGTACAAGGGCACATGTGGCCGCAAGCTGGCGCCGACAAACGCTGACCAATTAGCACAATAGTTGGTGCGTGAATTATGCGCAACGATGTTGGCGGGGAGGGGGTGAGGGGCGGGGGGGAGGCGGGCGGCGGCACTTTCCTTTGTTCCGCCCTCAGAACAGAAAACAAGCTAGAGCTGCTCGTAGGTCAGGGGCGCGCAGACTTGCCCTCTATGCTAAAGGTCGTGTGTTTTCCCGATCAGTTAATGCACCACTTTATTCTAAATTTTAAAAGTGCGATTTGTCACGACCGCGAACTATTCCATGGTCCGGAACCAACGGCAATTATGTTTTTCCGTTCATTGCACTTTTAGCTTGTTTTCCGTTCTGCGGTTCGGGCCAACACGTCACGAAGACGGACTGGACATGCGAGGGGTACTGGTTACAAGAACAGTGATTTGTTAAATGTATTGTTAGCCATACTTAGGTCACTGGAAAAACGAAAAGTGATGTAGAGCAGGCTATAAACCCGACACCGATATTGTAAGACCAACGACTAAGGTTACCCAAATGTTCAACTCGGTGGCAAAGAGAGTTCAAATAAGTTATCGTTTGGTTATCAAAAATTGATATCCTGCGAGTATACTTATTTTCTCAACAAATTACATGTATTTTTACAAGATACGCATGCATTTTACAAGATTACAAAATAAATTTGACCTGTGTGCATGACAATGCAACTTCTCCCAAACGGTTGAATAGATTTTGATGATTGTTTTCTGTGTGTTTAAGTGGGTACTTGTATGGCTTAGACACAAAACAATTGAAGCCGGTAGGTGACGCTGTTGTCGTGGTATTGACGCGAGTAAAGCCGGGAATCTCCGTTAGTATATAGATGAATCAACTTTTTGTTGTATTCGGCTGTCCCTGGTCATGAGTTGATCATAACAATGAAATGTTGCCTTGCAAAATCAATTTCAAAGCTTTATTGATTTATCAGATAAACAATTAGCATAGTTTTCATACTAATTGGGCAATATTTTCACTGGTTTATTGAAAATAAATTGGTTATCCAGGGGACAAAATAACGGTCTCCATACAAATATTGTCCCTTGAGTAGTTTGGTTGTGGATTCATGTACTATCACTAAATAGTATAAAACAAAGTCGCTTTCTCTGTCCCTATATCCCTATATCCCTATGTACGCTTAAATCTTTAAAACTACGCAACGGATTTTGATGCGGTTTAGTAGATAGAGTGATTCAAGAGGAAGGTTTATATGTATAATAACATCCATTAAATATTGGAGAAATACTGTTATTTTTGAGATTTCCAAGTGATAAATAAATAAATAAGTAAATAAATAAGAAAAACAACTAATCTGGTTGTATGTAGCTGAACGCCCCCTCTTGTGTCCCGCGCCGCCGTCTCTATGCGGATCGGATGGCGCGAACCGCGCCCCTGGAGCTGCAATGGGGTGCAGGATCGGGAATCGGGAGCCGATCCTGAAACACAACATATATATCGTAAAAAGCAGTAATATTTCGGCATTCGCCGTTATCAAATCATATTTCGTAAAACAACTAATAATCTTCAAAACGCACTATTTGAAAGCCAACGAGCCAACAAAAGTAGAACCGCACTGACAAATTGTGTGAATGCAAGCTCTTCTGTCAATATTAGCATTTATTCGAAGCGAAGTGTGAGAATGTAAACACGCTTACTTGCTCGGCGCCCAACCAAACCTTCATTCCTTACAAAACGCCTTTCACCCATCCAATACACATATTATTAGTAGGTAATATAGGATGCTATTAGTTTTTAAGATGCTGTTAATTTATGCAGGATACTGTTTATTCATTCAAATGTTCCAAGGGTGTTATGACAATATCAGGCTGGCGCATATGTACATATTCATCAAATGGATGGTTGATTGTGATGCACAGTCTTAAGTCATCTAATGTTTATTTATGTGAACGTTCATCTTTTTCTCAAATATTTAGGATAGCTGTTAGATATTGTCTTTGGCAATAAATTCGTCTCTTTAACCTATGCACTCATACAGAGAAATAATAATATATGATAAATTAAAATAATGATAAAATATGACAAGTCAGAGTACTTATGGATGATGAATAAACAATAATCAATTAACATAGTCATAAGCAATACAGATAATTTTTTTAATTTTTTTATTAAGGCATATTCTAGAATTGTCTATTAAGGCGTGGGTCTCAAGACCTGACCCACCTTTTCATCTGTGATGTAGCGACCTAGCGCCCTCTACTGAGAGCTGCTAGTTTCGCATGCCACAAATGCAACCAACAGATGCAATAGAAGCTAGTTAACATGGCGGGCGCTAGATGGCTACCAGCCAGACACTATATCGCACTAACGAAGTTTCCCAGCGAGATAACACATATACAACATTCAAATCACGACTAGAGGAGAGCAGCTGCGCAGGCGTGGGTCTCAAGACCTGACCCACCTTTTCATCTCTCCACACTATTGTTAATAAATTAAGGAAAAAAATAAAACTGCTCCTAACATAATAATTAAATTGTTGTTATACAATTATATTTATAAACGATTAGTAACCCGTAGTAACATTCAGGGTATGTAAGAATACATACCCTGAATGTTACTACGGGTTTTAAAATAATTAAAAATATTTGAATACGTGCTTAGTCAATAATAAAATAAATCTTTGGTGTTGTATACGATACAAAATTGAGGAATCGTTAATTATTAATATTATTTGTGGTAGAGAATAAGTCTCTACATAGTTTTGAATAACGTAAAACCTCAAAGCAAACAAACATCGCTAAAGAAATATATACATATTTCAATAATTATGTATATTAATATTACTACTCACTAATCACTAATCACGCCAGGGACTCGGTTATCAATAGATGTATGAGTAATTATAACAATTTATTCGGTAACATTGATATATTTAATAACACAAAACCATCATATTTTAATAAAGTTGTTAAGACATTAAATAACTAAGATATACAAACACGCTAGCATACACACCCTCTCTCTCTTTCACACACACACACACACACACCCTCTCACACACCCTCACACGTAACCTCAAACACCCTTACATCCTCACCTTCTCACACACCCGTAGGTACACACCATAAAAAAAAATTGATGCAATATTTATAATTAGATTAAGTGGATATATTTTTGTATTAGTTTGTTAAAAAGTGAAACTTTATTATTGGCTGTATTGTTTGTGTAGCTTAAGTTTTTCAATATCGTTTAATTTAGCTGTTAAGTTTCCAAATAAATAAAATAAAATAAAATAATAGCACACAAATGATTATTCTATATTTTCCCGAAAAAAATTAAATCCGATGGCACAGTAAGAGACTCTATGTACATTATGTATGTGAGCCTTTTAAGTAACCTTCAGGCACCTATATATTATGTGTAGCACAAGTGAAAATCATTAAACACAGTTATCTACTCAAACATTGCATCCGAGACCCAGGATCGTGCAAATAGAAGTCATATATATGGATAGTTCATATAACTCGAGTGCAACTAGGATGCTATAGCATGGCCAAAGCAAACGTAAACAAGGTCATCGAATGTGTGAGCTTCGAACACAATAACAGTACATTCGGGGCACCATAGCGTGTGGCAACTGATTGTGACCCGAGAGTCAACAGCCATATATCACTCGAGAGCCCCAATCAGATCGGAGAAGCTACCGTGAGTGACAGCTCTCTAAAAACGTTTTTATATACACGCCATTAAGGTTCGGAGCGGAACTGAGCCGAGATAATATTGTAAAAGGTTGATTAACTTTGGCTCCCGCTCATACATCAATGTTGATGAGCTTTCACGTATTTTTAGAGGAGAATTTAGAAACCGGCCAAGTGCGAGCTCGACTCGTGCGGAGGTTCCGCTCCAAGAACTGGGCTGCCCTCTATGCTAAAAGTCGTGTGTTCACATCCCCGCCCCGTTCATGCATCACTTTCATGCTCTTTCTAAATTGTAAAAGTGCGATTTGTCACGACTGTGAAATATTCCATATTCGGAACCTTATAAAACTCAATGTAAAAGGTAGTTTTGAAAAACAAATCCCTAATTGCGGGCGGATGGTCGGCCTCATTAGTGATTTTTTTGAAAGGGTTTTTTATTCTGCGAAACCCAAGAATTACTCATTTATAACTGTTTATATTACCATTAATTCTTTAGTTTAGGAACGAACTACCCTGCCAGCCTTTCTGTTAACTGTAGTAGAAAAATTTATAGTTATGTCAATACATTTTCTTTTGTAAATTCAACTGATTATATAAGTGCTCAATTTTTCATAAATTTTAAATAGGTACCTAAAAAGCCGGTTCGGCCGTTCAAAATATGTGTTTTGTTTTGAAATCATATAGATTATAACCAATTATAACAAACATAGTTTACGTTTCAATTTACAGACGGACGGATGGACCGACGGGCGGACGGATGGACGTTGGCACGCATTGGGTACGGAACCTTAAAAAATCACGTCCGTTCGAAGTAGCTGGAAAGAGAAAATACCGCTAAAAAGTATTCTTACATTCCTAATGGAAATTGAAATAAAAATAAAGAAAGACATGCCGCGGTGACAAAGCTTCCACAAAGTAACAAGAATGGCATACATTTGTTTGGACACGCCGCCGCCATCACGTAGGAGGCATTGTTGTGGTGCGCAGGAATTAGATGTTAGGCGGAGTGGTTCGGGGAGCAAACGGCTGCTAGATCGCCGATAAGGACTTCTCTTTGTGCGACAGCTTTTAGAGTTCTGAACACGCCGTCCGGAACTCTCTCGTTGGAGTTCGTCGTCCGACCGTACGTCACAGCTCACGAATTTGCGATTAGAGCTCACTGTGTTATTAAATCGAGTACTCAAAATTAGAACTAATGCGAAAATAGAGACAGTCATCAGAGAGAGATGAAAAGATTAGCTTGATTATTTTCGGCTTGATTTAAATAGTTACGTGTTTAGTTTCTTCTTGTGAGCATAGAACATGCCAAACTGCTCGTGGTGGAAACCACACACAAATTCAAAGTATTTTTCTAATCAGGTCTATTTTTTTACTGTCACTTTCGCATGGACTCACAAATATTTATTAAATCGAAAAAGGTAGATATGTACTGATTTATTAAAATTGAAGCCAGTATGGATCTCAAACAAATGTTTTCCGCGGGTACAGTATGCTAGAAAATTACATACAAATATTTTTAAGACAGTTTATTGTTAGAGTGCTACATCGAAACATTTTAAAAGTTTTTATATTCATAGATGTTAATTAGTAATTACTTCAGAGTTCGTTGGCAACTTAAAAGTTTCATCCTATAGATAATTGTTTTTAATAATGTTGTTAGTACAGTTGTAGCGCTGAGAAATCTTCATCTACTCTGATTTCCTCAACGCCCTTATAAAAACTAATTATGTTACGAAACTGCGCGTTTTGTAAGCGTCCTTTGTGTTAAGAGAACTCACTTGGCGGGTTTTTAAAAAACGATGCAAGCTCGCTCCGGCGCGGCGGTTGAATGGGCCGCAGGAACCCGGCGGGAAGACGTGCTCCCATGCTGCATGGAGATGCAGGGGAGAGATCTTTTATCCCGATACCGTCTTGGCGAAAGTTTTATTAATCTCGTGCTTTTTAAAATGCGGTCGCGTCGAACAATAGATATGCGGTGACACCTGGACGCTTTTCATTCTTCAAGTGTTTCCTTAAGTGCTTCATACTTTGTAGTGAGATTGAAAGATAATATAAGATCTGATAAATTTTATTGGAAGAAAATAAAAAAAGACTTCAGATTTTAGCTGAAGTTAACAATTAAAGGAATCAAAGTTCAAAAACTTATGAACAATAATTAACACAAAAGTGGTATCCGGATTGATCCTTGATGATATTATAGAAAGGGAAAAATGCCTCGAGATTTGTTGACAGCAAGCATTGTGCACCCAAAATTTTAGAAAATCTGCGTTTGAAATAAAAAGGTGAAAAAATGTTATTTTCGATTTTTCAGAAATAAAAAAATGATATTCAAACAATTTTTTGATAATAATGTCGGGGTTGGAATGACAAATATCTTAATATTTGTAGTTGTCTGTGACCTCGTGATAAAGATACTTTGTTCTAAAGAGGACAATTCACACTCGGATATGTCCAGCGGATCTGTCCGGCGATATGCAATGGCGAGTGGTGTAGGTAGAAGTCCGATTTCCAATACCAAACGAATTCTAATTCTCGCAATTCAGATATGCTTGGTCTATTGGTAGAAAATTGTAAAAATCAGACACTGAATTGTTAATTTTAAGCTTCCTCCCCAACAACGCTTATTTCGACTAAAACCTCACCTGCTTTGAGTCATCGAATCCAATCAATTTGCCACTTTCATGTGCCAATATCAATTGACTTATTTTATACTACATTGTGACAACTTTTTAACGAAATAATGATTAATTACTACATACTAATATAATAATACATACAAATACTATCTTTCATCCGCCGACACTTTTATATATGGCCAAAACTTTGAAGTTGGTGTGAATGGCCAAAAGCGTTTCTTCCCGGCTGCAGCCCGCGGGCAAATCCAAGGGCATATCCGCCCGTTAATTCAGCGCTGACTGATCGGAGTACATCTTGCAACGCGAGTGCCGTGCCGTAACTTGTGGGGTTTTGACATAATAAGTCGTAAAGTCACAAAGTCTCAGCTTGAGAGCGCATAAGTGTTACCTTACCGTGTCGTAACGGGCTCGCTTGAGATAGACGGTGGCGTTGGCGGCGGAGGCTCCGTCCTGGCTCCGTGTGACTCTAGCTAGAGTCTAGACTCTAAAGATGCTATTTGTTCATAAATCCAAGAATGTGTAGACATTAACATTAAATGAAGGCAAACATAATTGAATCAGTTTAAGATGAGTTACGAAGTGAGCGAACATTCAATAAATACCTAAATGAATATGCTGTTTCGTACTAATAAAGCACGTCACTTATTTAAATATAGAAAGATACATTATTAGTCACATCCCTTATGATCGACTTGAGTATGACATAAAGGACAACACATTTTTCTCAACTTCTGCGTGACGACATGAAAAATGCGTTGCCTAACCCACCTGCCTTGTATATTCTTGACAGCCCTAATATCTTATGACTTATCAGAATTTAGTTCTTATTATTACCTATTTGTATATAATAAATAAATAAAAAGATTACCATTTATCTGTAGTCATTATTACAATAAGAAACTCTAATAGGATGAAACCTTTTTTCGAAAGACGACCTACACTGCATGTTATGAAAACCGCACTGACGAAATGTTGGCCTTTGTTGCGAAGTCCGGAATCAGAGAGTGCATATCCCTAACACTTCCATAGGCGATCCATACAATTAATTCCATCCGTCCGGTTTTAATCACAGCATAGAGTCCAGGCCTGGTCACATTATTTCTCGTGAATGTGACTGTGAATCAGAGATCGTTCGCGATGCCACCAATCCTTATTGGGTCTGAATAAGCCAGCTCGAAAATAAAAATGCAGAATCAAGTAAATACTTATACGTATCTTAAATATAATTATAATAATAATACCAAATAACATAACATGGAATTAAAATCAAACTCGCTGCTGCGCTACGTAAAATGACTTTGATGCAAATACATCTGAGCTTATATTAAATTCGCTCAAAAATAAATATTTTGAAGGCAAACATAATTGAATCAGTTTAAGATGAGTTACGAAGTGAGCGAACA
Source organism: Incurvaria masculella (assembly GCA_946894095.1). NCBI lineage: Eukaryota > Metazoa > Arthropoda > Insecta > Lepidoptera > Incurvariidae > Incurvaria > Incurvaria masculella. Next base: position 20,303,394 of record OX335652.1, on the reverse strand, counting down.
TTCAATAAATACCTAAATGAATATGCTGTTTCGTACTAATAAAGCACGTCACTTATTTAAATATAGAAAGATACATTATTAGTCACATCCCTTATGATCGACTTGAGTATGACATAAAGGACAACACATTTTTCTCAACTTCTGCGTGACGACATGAAAAATGCGTTGCCTAACCCACCTGCCTTGTATATTCTTGACAGCCCTAATATCTTATGACTTATCAGAATTTAGTTCTTATTATTACCTATTTGTATATAATAAATAAATAAAAAGATTACCATTTATCTGTAGTCATTATTACAATAAGAAACTCTAATAGGATGAAACCTTTTTTCGAAAGACGACCTACACTGCATGTTATGAAAACCGCACTGACGAAATGTTGGCCTTTGTTGCGAAGTCCGGAATCAGAGAGTGCATATCCCTAACACTTCCATAGGCGATCCATACAATTAATTCCATCCGTCCGGTTTTAATCACAGCATAGAGTCCAGGCCTGGTCACATTATTTCTCGTGAATGTGACTGTGAATCAGAGATCGTTCGCGATGCCACCAATCCTTATTGGGTCTGAATAAGCCAGCTCGAAAATAAAAATGCAGAATCAAGTAAATACTTATACGTATCTTAAATATAATTATAATAATAATACCAAATAACATAACATGGAATTAAAATCAAACTCGCTGCTGCGCTACGTAAAATGACTTTGATGCAAATACATCTGAGCTTATATTAAATTCGCTCAAAAATAAATATTTTATTTGTGCTTTTCTCAATGGTAGATGAATACTATGAAACAGTTGGAAAAACACGGTAGATGCAACCTGGAGTTCTACCCACACAAGTCTAAGGCTGAGATAAATAGTCGTAACAGAAACCAAGACTAACGCAAAGTAGTACTTTGTGACTTCAATTTACATTACTTTGAGATTGCGTCCATACAAAATGTCCCAAAGTGACGTCACAAAGTACTACTTTCCGTTAGTCTTAGTTTCTGTTACGACTATTTATCTCAGCCTAAGATACACCTAATGGCACGATATTTAAATGGATGGTTATTTGGTCGTTCGAAATTAATAATCTATACTAATAATAAATCTGTAAGGGGTGTTCATGGAGTAAGTTGCTTTGTTTTCTAAGATACTTCGTTTGTAGACATTATGTATGATACTAAAACTAAATTGTCGATTTTTATAAATCAGTTCCGTATGTATGTATGTATGTATTTATGTTCCTCCATAACTCTTAAACGGATTATCCGAATTAGATGAAAACACGTACATTTAACTACCCGGGATAATTCAGTTCCGCTTTCGCTAAGATGTGGCTGTCATACAAACTGCAATGCTCTGCACGGCTCGGCGCGCGAGCGGCGGCTGGAGGGGGGAGGGTGGCGGGCGGCGCCGCTTACTTTTACTAATTGTACCGAGGTACGGCTTGGTCTTTCCCGCAACTTTAGGACTACTTGGCATCACGCTAACTCGCCAGAGGTGTGACCAATAAAATAAAATACTTATTACATGAGAACCAATTACCCGATTTATATGCGTATTTTATCAACGTATACCATCTCTGGGAGCAGTTAGGTTCGGGATGGGTTACGGTTTTCGATGTGTTACTTACACGTTACTTACTTACTAGGTAAGCAATGTAGCGGTGCAATGGCGGAAAGGTTCTGGCGGCAAATGCTTCTTTTTTTAAACAGCCACCAAATGTCAACTATGAATGGGAATTATTGGATGTTTCTAATTAAATCATGCTATTTCAGTTCAAACGATCTTGATTATATTTGGTAGATGGATTCATTGTGTTGGACCAGTTTGACCCTATTTTGGACCAGTCATGTGGGCTACTTTTTATCCATGAAATAATTTAGCCGACACTAACCCGAGCGGAGCCGGGTATCGCAGCTAGTTGAGAATAAAGATTGTTCGGTGTGTATCGTGGTAAAGGGTACGAGGTGGGGTGCGGGGCGCGGGGGGAGGTAGCTAGGTTATCGCATCACCGCATCGCTCGTGATTCCAAAGAAAGTGAAATCTGATCATAGCGATTACTTTTATCGTATTCGTGCAGCAGCCCGCCACCAGAAGCGAACCTAATACCACAGGTATGATGCGGTCCGTTCATGTTCTGTGGGTCAATAGGAACAGAGGAAAGCAATTTTACGACACATTTAAATGTATGCATGTATCTTAAGAACCTACATTTGGAAATTGATACGCACTTTGTTTACCTACAAAAATGTCGCGCAGCTACCCTCGGTAGAAACCTATTTTCTGCATCAAACATGTACAATTTAATTATATTGATTCGTAACAGAAACAGTATGTTTGTAGAAGGCATTGATTACGGGAGGAGGGACTGTAGAAGAATTCAACATTAGGGTCATACAGCAGGTGGCGAAATCTGTAGACGCAATAACCGCAAATGGTATATTTGGCTGGTTCTCGTAAAGCCTTGAAGTATATTTATAAAGTATTGCTTTTCATTACAGGGTGTTTTTGTCCTGTAAAAATATGGTGATTGTTACACGTGCCATATGTGTGTCTGATTGCAGGTGAAGAGTACTTAGGCTAGAACAATAACCTGCCACCTGCGAGACAGCCCACGGGCCAGTTTAGGCGATAGGGATTGTCACATGTGCCTACTTATTTGTACGTCAGTCAGTCAGCGTGTTTGCGTCCACTGCTGGACGTACGCCTGTCCAATTTTTCTTCAGTCTTCCCCGCTCTCAGCGGTACGGAACCACTGCTTTCCGCCCACGCACTTGGTGTCGTCGTCCCACCTGGCGGGTGGTCTTCCTACACTCCGTTTTCCTGTCCACGGCCGCCAGTGTAGGATGCGGTTACTCCAACGGTCGTCGTCTCTTCGGCTGACGTGTTTTGTATTTGAGATCAGCCCGCAGTAAGAAAGCATCGAACATGTTCCATCACCAGATCACAGTCCACAATCGAATAACAACTCAAAGCAATCGTTGGTTTGCGGGAGTGCAACCGCCGACACTAATAGAACGAAACATAATGAACCAAGTATACGATCAGTGTTTATAGATCCGTGTCGCATTGAACCGTCGGAGTTATTGTCCGAGCGTCATCACGAGTTTTCGCTCGACGCAGTGTCAAGTCAACGTTTATCGGTCTTTATAGGCTCGCTCTGGCGACAAGTGCAAGCGGCAAAGCGGCTGAGATACCAATCCCACTCAGCCACTCCATTTGCAAAATGTTGCAACGTCGCGTCGTCGCCCTGACCTAACACAGCAATCAGGTGTGGGACGTTATGGGGACTTACACGCGAATCTTATCTGCAAGTAAAAACGTTAACAACAGGCAAATGTTGTTTACGTTTTCTTTGACACTGTTCCCAGCGTTTGATAAATTCGCCCATCGTGTTTCCAGGCACACGTAACAAGTGACAATCCAACTTTTTCTCAACTGGATAATGCTATTGCAATTGCTATTACGAAAATGTTTGTTGTTTTATGTTATCTTCTAAGAGATCTGCTTGCGTTGTCTTTAAAATATAACCCTGCAAACGATTGTCGAAGACGCAAAATCGTTGAATGTATAAAGGGAAGATTCTGGCATGGTGCTAAACTGCTTTGGAAGCACTGTGCGGTAGGATAATTGCATGACAGTAGGTTTGATTAGCATATACCTTCATAATATGTCCGCAGGTACATAAAAGAGTTGGTTTTGCCAACCAATAAATTGTGTGAATTATAGTGGGTTTCCGAACTTGCACATCAACATTGGAGAATGATATGAATGTTATTTCGGCTTTACATAATTAATTTTCCGTATGAATAAAGTGCATTGCTGATGTTGAAGTATAACATGCGGGTACAACATTCTGCACCGACTTAGAATAACTCTAAATAATAATACATAATTAAAACAGCGGCAAAATATTGAGCGAAGCTGGAGGAATCTACTGAACCTGCTTTGTTGTACGCACACCAAGTTGAGAGCTACCATCGCACCAACACCATGGCGAGACACAAATACCTCGCTCGCTAATCCAGTCGCCGTAATCTAAAATCCTCGAAAAACATAACGCGATACGCGAGATAAAATCTCGCTGTCAAAATGTAGAGAAGGTGTCAGGAGTGAGTTAATGTCGGACATTCCTTCACGCCTCTTCTGCGAAGCGGAGTGATCCGAGCCGCCACCTCGCCGGAGACCTTGGAGATCCGAGGGACCTTAACGTCTCGGGATCTCGGAATGACCTTTGATAGGACATTTGATACGGAGAGTCTTAAGAATGTTCCGACCCATACAATGTTTTTTTTTACACAGAACGCAAAAAGTATTGCACTTTAAGGCACGAATTCGTCAAAAATATTTAATATAGCCATAGTAGTTGCAGCGAAAACATATTCACGATTTCAAGTTTAATGGTTTCGTTGTAATTGCCGATTAGAAGGTTTACACCGTTAGATGGCGCTGTTAAATAAATATCGTATTTAAATAAATTGTAACACAACCAATAATCCTGAAATTGTGAAATTGTTTTCGCTGCAAGTAATATGACTATATTAAACTTATATTAATAATTCGTGGCTTAAAGTGCAATACTTTTTGCGTTATGTGTGCAAATAACTTTATATGGGTCGGAACAGCCTTAACGTCTCGGGATCTCGGAATGACCTTTGATAGGACATTTGATACGGAGAGTCTTAAGAATGTTCCTACCCATGCAATGTTTTTTTTACACAGAACGCAAAAAGTATTGCACTTTAAGGCACGAATATATTTAATATAGCCATAGTAGTTGCAGCGGAAACATATTCACGATTTCAAGTTTAATGGTTTCGTTGTAATTGCCGATTAGAAGGTTTACACCGTTAGATGGCGCTGTTAAATAAATATCGTATTTAAATAAATTGTAACACAACCAATAATCCTGAAATTGTGAAATTGTTTTCGCTGCAAGTAATATGACTATATTAAACTTATATTAATAATTCGTGGCTTAAAGTGCAATACTTTTTGCGTTATGTGTGCAAATAACTTTATATGGGTCGGAACAGCCTTAACGTCTCGGATACTCGGAATGACCTTTGATAGGACATTTGATACGGAGAGTCTTAAGGACAATGATGCAAAGGTTTTGTATAAATGGTTTTGTGGATATTGCGTTTTATGTGATATGACTAAAGATTAATGATTTTCTAAATTACATCCACTTTAGGTCTACGGGTGATTGATTGATTTTCACGAAATATGCGGTATGATTGGCGATATTATGTTGTTGCGATGAATTAGAAGCCTAATTTATTTTAGGGAATATAGAATATTATATATATAGAGTTTTAGAACCATATATACTTAATATCTCCACGTAGTACCGAGCAAAAGCAGTCTCTGCCCATCTTGCCCATTTACTTTTGAGGCATGAACATAAACTTCTTAACTAATAATTTATTGCATGAGGAAAAAATATGGAAACAAACATTTTAAACTTCAACTTATATGCATGTATGTATGTAGATACTTATCAAACATAATATACACAGATGCAAAATTATTTGTTTAAATTAAAAAAAATATTTTGCCTCATACACCCCTACTAGTTCTTGAACTATTGTGTGTGTGGTTCTACATTATGTGAATCATAGATTAGAGTAGATTTACATTTGAATATTTGATTATTATACTTGCAGTGTTTTTTTAATGCTAGAACACAAAAACAAGAAAGCTTAATCATTTCCACTTTAGAAGCTCTTCCGTAAATTCTGTGCCAACGAAAAACAGCATTTTGAAAATGTAGGGAATTTCAAAGGTTCGCTTGATAGGAATCTTGGCTGGCGCCTGTCTTTCTTCATTTATTTAGAGCTCCCTAGATAAATGTTGGTATAGCTTGCCTTTATTTATTAGTTAGAAATAAAATATTTCCCAGAGCTTCTTGCTCCATTGACCGTGTTAACTTGCGGGGTTTATTATTATTTGTGCAGCTTCTTAGTGCAGTCAATGGTAAAGTTCAGGAACCTTTAAAAATATTACAACAGTAACTAAAACTTCATTTTCCTCCATTAGGTTCACTTACTTTTGGATTCGTTTTTAGGGTTCCGTACCCAAAGGGTGCAAACGGAACCCTATTACTAAGCCTCCGCTATCTACCCGTCCGTCCGACCGTCTGTCACAGGGCTGTATCTCAGTAACCGTAACAGATAGACAGCTAACATTTTCACATAGTAAATTTTCAAAGAGGTAACATTGAAAAATAATTAAAATTAAAGGGAGCCCACCATACAAAAAACTTGATTTTTTTGTGTTAAATCTTTTACGGTGGTTCGGAACCCTTCGTGTGCGAATCCTACTCGCACTTGGCCGGTTTTTTTAAATGGTTCGAATACCACTTGTGTTATTGTGTTGTGTGTTATTCGTGTTGTTGTGTACAGTGACATGTGTGAATCGCGTAAGCACTTCAAAAGTAAGTTGAAGTGGGCACAGAATAATGAAGAACAAATCAGAATGGATATACTTGCGAGCCAATTATCCGTTAAGCGTTTTGACAAATTCTGGAGAGAAACGAAAAAACATGAATACAAACGTAACTTGCCCGTAAGTGTGGGCGGTGTGCAGGAGCCCGTGGGAATAGCTAACTTGTTCAGAACCCATTTCACTGTCGAGAGTGCCGATGTCTTGTGCGCAAATGATAATCCTAGCAATGTTGTGGCTGCCCCGGTGACCATCCGCTTCTCGGCCGAACAGGTGAAGCAAGCGGTGCTCGGTATGAAGAGCGGGAAGTCGCCGGGACACGACGGGTTAAGCGTGGAGCATCTGCTGTTCGGAGGTGATAGCCTCTATTTGGCGCTTGCCAAGTTGTTTAACCAATGCTTGCTCCATACCTACTTACCTGGGGAAATTATGCGAACTATTGTGGTTCCTGTAGTAAAGAATAAAACGGGAGACCTCTCTACCCTAAAAAATTACAGACCCATATCTCTCGCAACGGTTATGGCGAAGTTGTTTGAGAGGTTATTACAGCCGATACTGCTGGCGCATATAGACATCGACAGCTCACAGTTTGGTTTCCGTGCCGGTGCGTCTACTGAAATGGCTATTATGACGCTGAAACAAATTGTTAATCATTACAAAGACAGGAACACTTCGGTTTACGCATGTTTTCTCGATCTAAGCCGAGCATTTGATACTGTTAATTACAATGTACTATGGAACAAAATGCGTAAATCGAGTATTCCTTCGGAACTTATTGGTCTCTATAGGCACTGGTACGGAAACCAGACAAATGCAGTGAGATGGGGCTCCTCCATGTCAGAAGTTTTCCAACTAAACTGTGGAGTTAGACAAGGGGGTTTAACTTCGCCAGACCTGTTTAATTATTATGTAAACGATCTTATCGTGGAGCTCAGGGGCGCACATGTTGGATGTCACATTGCAGGTGACTGCATGAACAATTTAAGTTATGCGGATGACATGGTGCTACTGTGCCCCACGATAGGTGGTTTAAGAAAACTGCTGGGCATTTGTGAACAATATGCCAATTCTCACGGACTCAGGTATAACGCCGCCAAAACGGAGGTGCTGGTTTTCCGCCACGGTAGGGGCCCGGGGACCGTCCCCCCGGTATATCTTTATGGCTGTCCACTGAGCGTTGTTGATAAGTTCAAGTATCTGGGACATATTGTAACTGAAAAGTTGCATGATGATCTGGATATTGAACGACAGCGACGTTCACTGGCAGTCGTGGGGAATATGTTGGCGAGACGGTTTGCTCGGTGCTCACACGAAGTCAAAATTCTGTTGTTTAAGACCTACTGCCAGTCACTGTATACATGTCAGTTGTGGGCTAACTACACTCAACGAGCGTACAATGCCCTGCGAGTGCAGTACAACAATGTGTTTCGCTATCTGCTTAGACTGCCCAGGTACTGCAGCGCCTCGGGTATGTTCGCAGAGGCGAGGGTGGACAGTTTTGCTGCTGTTATCCGGAAGCGAGTGGCTGGCTTCCGGCACCGTTTATTCTCAACTGAGAACCAGACTGCAGTTATTGCTATGGAGGGTGGGGCTGGAAAAATATTCCGATTTTGGTCTCAGCTACATCTTCCATGAAGCGGTGACTGCGGTCGGGTTATTGAAATGTTATTGTTATTGAAGTGTTTTTTTGTTCTATTGCAAATTTAATATTCTATGTATATGGACTCCTTGTCTGAAATAAAGAATTATTATTATTATTATTAAAGTCAAAATACAAAAACATATTTATCTTATAGATAATAATATTATTGAAACATTTAGCATTTAGTATCACCAAAATTGTATTATGGTTTAAGAGAGATAATGAAGTATGACTAACATATGATTCTGAGAGAAATGTATGAGTGTATGAGATTAATAATAATAATTCATGAAATTATGGGAACACAGGGTTTTTTATTTCATTCCTCAGAAAAAGGGTCTGTCTTGAGAGACAAACATACAGACAGCCAAATGATACTATAAGGGTTACAGAGGAAGTTATAGATTGAATATTAAATTAAATTTCAACGAATTTGAGCGATTTGTCACACAATTAGAGCAAAATATATTGCAACGGTTCACGGCGGACAGGTTATTTATGCAAATATACTTTTACGAATCAAGTATATTGATGGCAGACGTTTCTAAAGTGATTCCCAAAACGATATATGGAAGCCATAAGTATACCTCAATTTATTATTTCTTTGGCGAACTGTCACGCATCAAAGCACCATCAGACCTACTCGTTCCCACAACACAACAAAGGGATCCAGCCCCGTCACATTGGGAGGCGACACAAAGAGAAACTTTATAAAATCATGTATAAACTTTATTAAATAATAATAACTCCGGACTGGCAGACCCCAATCATTTCACGTGACATCATAGCTTCTTTTATTGAACATTAACAATGACATTGCTCCAGATTAAGTAACGATTAATTTAGAACGTGGTTTATAATTCTCAATAAAAATTCACTTTTTTTAAATTTGATTGCCTGCCTGGCTATCTTAAGCCGGTAGTCTAAGTTGTCACCTAATTTGGCGTTACGGCAAACCGATCGACTGGCGTTTTCAAATGTATGGAGAAATTGAAGAGCGCGCGCAGCGGGCGTTAAGCGAACTAACATTTGCGAGTCCGAGCTTGATTAGACAGCTTACTCAACGTTGCCGTAAATACGTCGACGTTGCCGTTTACGTCGACTCCGCGGTTTAATACAAATCGGAAGTCCGCGTTTGACTTTGACAGCTTGAAGAAGTAAAACCACAGAATATCTAGTAAAAACTTGTATGGAGTTTAGAGAAAACGCCAGTCGATCGGTTTGCCGTAAACGCCAATTTCGGTGACAACTCAAAACGACCACTCTGGATTTGTAAACGTTTTCAAACCGTTTTGGATTCCATATAAAACTTTACTGTGAAGTTGATTCCGCCCGGGTTGGTACCTCATCAAATTAAATGAAAAATAGTTGAAGCTGCAATTAAAATCTCCGTGTTTCCCATCCAGTTCAATATGGCCGAGAAAAAGGAAGGTCCTGGCATGGTTCCCATACTCGTATTATGTTTGAGCATGTCAGTAGGTGTATTTTTTTCCAAACTAAATAAAATTTAATTTGTTTAGGTTTTATGTCATAATCCTAAGGCAATATAAAAAAGAATACACCATTTTAATTAAAAACATTTCAATATATTCTTTTCATATTAATATTTTTTTCATGTGACTAGACATTGATGGGTAGTACCACAACTACTGTTATGATATTAGCCCAACACATCTAATGGGAACTAAGTGCCATGCCAGGATCTTCCTTTTATTGCACAGCTAAATTGAACTAAATGGAAAACACGGACAATATTAATTAACGCTTTGACCATCGGAAAATCAATGCGATGGTACCAACCTGGGCGCGATTATCTCACCTAGTAAGTAAGAAAGTAAACCAACAGTTTAACGTTGAATCCGAACCACGAACGACGAATCCCATAGTCGGCTTTCTTTGCCCTTCTTGCCTACAATTGGTACCACTGCGTTTCTTTTATTATTTTTACGTGCCGTAATTATTGTTTCTATAAATATAATTAATTCTATTATTTTTATAAAATGCAAGAAAATAAGAATTACGTCAAGAAGATGTCAGAAAACACATCGGGCGCATACGATATGCGCGAGATGGGAGACGCTTTTGACTTCAACAACAGAAAATCGTGCATATGGATCTGGTAGATCTTCAGTAATCTGTGGTGATTACAATTGTGGAAGTATTTTTTTATCTGTAAAATGTATTGTTCTTTGTACCTAATATACACACTTTTTATTTTACGTTTTCTTCCTCAGTGATCTTGGTTTTCTGCCAAATATTTAACAAAATATTAGCGCTGGAAGTCATTGAACGAAAATTAATGCGATTATTTCTGTCACATCACAAACTTTCAGTCCACCGGTATTGTAAGAACATCGATGGGAAACAATGGGAGCTACATTTGTCTAATGACTGCGTAGTAGAGCCATCAATCTTACGTCACGAATTGTGTCGAGTCACGTTGCGGTCCAAGTTGAAGTCAGTATTATGCAAATTGGAGGCTTCTAACTCACCTGGCGCGCCCAGCGAGCTGCCCCGCCCAGGCTGCTTGTCTCGCTGTGCGGTCCCCCGTTCTTCGCTGCCCACCGCGCCGCCTGTCTCATTACATAGGTGGGCGGTTCGATACAATCACATGTACATTACAATATTTAGTCTACGCAAACAACTATCCAAACTGTTGATAATATGAACGAAATATATGAGATCTCATATTGTGTTTATTTTTTATTGTATTTTATTTATTTATTTATTTTATTAAAGAAATCAACAGCATAAAACTAAAAGTTGTACATACAAATTAAACTAAAAATAAAGCCAATAATATATTTCTCTATATACAACAAAAAATAGTCCAGATTGTGACTAATTTGAGAGTGGGTGCGAGCGTGATTGCGTGAATATTTCATAACATAACATTCAATTTATTTTATGTTATACAAAGTAACCATATGGAAAAAATAATGAAATTAATGTAATTGTAGGTAACTGAAGAAGTTCATGCTCGAATTCAATGTATTTTATTTTTATGTTGATGTTTTTTATTGTTATGTTTTTTTTTATGTCAGAAACGTTTTTATACTACGCAGTTGTTTGCAGGATGCTTTTTATAAAACGTTTAGAAAACATTTTAAAACTTACAGACGTTTGAACGTGAAAAGATTATAACCATCCCGAAATAATTCTGGTGCCAAAAAGCGGGTTGCGAGGTGCAACACATCGGAGTATAAAACACGCACGCATTCGTACTCCACGAGGCATAAACACTTATTGCGAATACCAAGCCACAACACTACGAAATTCCAAAAAGGACTAAATTGCAAAGGTGCCATGATTTATAATAAATTGCCTTCTGAGATACAAAACATAGAAAGTGACCAAATATTCAAAGGGAAGTTACATTCATGGCTCCTAAGCCAAACCTTTTACAATTTAAACTTTTTCCAAGACTAAGCCCCGGTTGCACGAAGAAACGGCTGAGTTAATCAATGTTCAAACACGCCACTTTAGATGAACCGCATAGAGTTCCTTCCATACTGTCCACACAAAGTGACGTGTTTGATCATACTTTGACGTTGATTTAGATTTTTTGTTCTTTCGTGCACTCGGCCGTAAGTAATGCAATTTTAATTTGACAAATGTGAATTTATAATTATTTTTTCTGATATTTAATGTATAATTTAATTTATTTTTAAATTAATTTATTTTATGTTTTGATAACTTTTGACGATGTGTACACGAGATCTAACATATAACTGAAATGTTCTTGAAATCACAGAATAAACAATTTTGATTTTGATTGATTAGCGCGACATATGGCGTACGCCAGGACATCACATAAGAGGTGATTGGGCTCATGCATGGTGCATGGTGAGGTTGCTCATGGGCTTTCGAACTTTGACGAGGACCGGTCGATGTTTGAATGACCCCAGGTTGTACTTTGGGGGAAATGCCTCGACGGGGAGTCTATTACATAGTTTACTGATCCAACTGATATAGAACTGAGAAGATCGGTTCGTTCTGATGTTGGTAATATCGGCAGTGAATGGGTGCATTCCCTGCCTGCTCCGCGTTGAGCGAAGGCATAAAGGGGACGGAGGGACAGCGTTGTTGAGCTCGGACGAACGATTTCCATGGTAGAGACCCTACATGCCTTCGGAGTTGGAAGGTCTCTAGATTAGGTCTCTAGGAATTCCTCGGGGTCGTAGACGAGACGCATAGTTACGCATTTTGCACCAAATATCCAACTGCATATTTTTTGTTTTCTTTTTTTTTTGTTAATTCGTATAACGTTAATAAAAGTGTAATATTTTCCATTAATAGCCACAATATATATTTAAAATTACGAATCGTAAAAAAGTATATGATAAAAAACCTAATATAATTTAATGCATGCACATAATTACAATGAAACCTTACTAATTAAAATTAATAAACATATGATCGAATCAAATATTTCATTATTCATTCCTTCGCCTTTATCATAAAACTCAAACCCTTCAAAATACATATGCCCACAAATAAACGAGACTAGAACATTTGATGACGCAGGGTGAATAAATATGACTGCTTACCTCGGAAGGGGTGGGCCGACGTGTCTACATTTAATTATACATCTCTCGTCATAAAAAAACACGGCTCGGTCTCCGTGCAACAACAAAACCACAATGAGAATAAAAAATAACAGCGAGATGGGTTCCTTTGATGTTCGTGTAAAAATATTCTGTCAAAACAGAAACGCGCAGGGGCGGAATTAGAACATGTTCGATGTTTCCTTGTGGGAGTATTGTTTTGAGAATATGAGGTTCATTATTGGCTAAATTTATTTTTATAGTAAAAATATTAATGTTATTAGTTATATCATTTACCGGGTTATCCGTCCAGTTAAATGTAGCCGAGCAATATAAGGAAGGTCGTGGCATGGCACCTTGTTCCCATGTGGTGGTGTGTAAGGCTAATATCTGACGGTCAGTTTGGTATTAGCAATCTGTGTACGGTTACATAAAACAATTTAAAATATGATTATCCTAATCATGTAAGTTAACGGTATACGAGTTCTTATAATACATTCACTTTTTTTCATTAAAATTTAATTAAAATAAAAAAAATCACATACTATTTAAAAGATGATACATAACTGAAAATAGGCTCAAAATATATTCAGCATAATATGTTGCAAACATTTATGAGAGCGATTTCTTTTACCTATTTACAGTACAGCACTTTTCAGGTTAGCGATATATTTCAACAAAAAATATTAACAAAAATTGTATAATTTGACTTAGCTGTGTGTTCCGAGAATCGATAAAGTTATTCAATTATACTTTTCTTCTCTCTGCCTTTAACATTTATGAATTTTTGACAGTAGACGCGCAAATTGCCCCCTGTCCAACTCGTCAGGTGAACCCGAGCGGAATAGTAACCCTGCTCAAGTGCGCAGAAATAGCGACGGCTTAAAAACTGAGAAATTAAAGAAGTAAAAAGGAGGATCTCGGAGATTTGGGACGGATACTCAGCGACGTGGTGTTATGGGACCGGTTGCGGCTCACAAAAGACCACTTCGGGAGGCGGAATTATAAAAAAAGCTTCTCACAATCGCGTACGAATCGCGTGTGTGGTGACAGTTTTGAACATAATGTGTTTCCGTTTTAATCTTAAGGTGGCCCAACCCATTCGCGGGCACGGTACAAAACCGTGCTGTTGCGCTCTGGGACCTTCTCTGTTTCAAAGAAAAAGACAGGCTCCGTGATGAGGAAGATGCAACATGTCCACAAAAAAGACAATGTGCATAGTGTATGATTTGGTAAGGTTTACGAAAATTTTAATTACAAAACGTCTTATAGCTAAAAGTAAACCACGACCGCTGTAGTCAAAAATCTAACAAAAACCTAATAGATTATCAATCTTGATTAGATAAGCTATATCTGATGTTTAATCTTTTTAAGATGTTCTTAGTTTATCATTGCGTAATCCACCTCCAAAGTTATTGTATAAAACGCGCGAAAAATTCGAACTTTCGTACCTTAGAACTTAGAAAGCAAACACATTTTTACAATGCCAACGGTCATCAGACATCTAGTTCGATCAAATAAAGCTATTTTGAGCAAAATTTGAGATCTCTGACAAGAAATATGGGCGTGATATTCTTTCCCCGTTTGTATGGGGAGTTGAGCGGGTTGGGCCACCTTAAAGCGTGGATTTGGTCATAGAAAGCCGGGATTGCTAAAACGATACGATACAATTTCTATGAATTCAAGACTGTGTACACCCGTTCTTACACCCGAAGAACCTCGCTACAAATACTCAATATTTTTAATTAAGGTTGTTATGTCAAGTAATTTATAATTTAAGACTTTGCACATTGTGGGTTGGTGTTTACTCGTAGTTTTTTGTTCTTTGCCTTAGACCGTTCGACCAAAAATGCAAGTTTTGGCAGTAGCATTTAGATATGAAATCATAATTGTATTATATCATTAATGTAGACGAAAAAAAAAGACGAACAGAAATCTTAACTTATAGATCAGTGAAGTTTCTTTGCGGGTTCTTCTTCACTGGTTGATTGAATCCACGGATCAATTAAATTGTGACATGAATTATGTAGTGTAGTTTGACTACCAGAAGTTGAATAAAGAAATGAAATAACATGAAATGTACCTCAACCCTTGTTTACTTAAAATTAACGACTTATGAAATAATTCATTATTCAAACTCATTATTCTTGTCATGTATCTAATATTGTTGTAATTGGAAAATTTTACGCGTTAAGTTAATTACGTCTTATATACCAAATTCAGTTGTAGTCTTAGCATGTTTACTTCATTTGTCGATACATATTTCAAAGACTGCGTTATTTATGATAACTGCTAACTAGAATTCTAGCATGAGATCTTTTATAATCTTTTCTATAAACGCGTGATTTTAAAATGAAATTGTCATGTCTTATTATTCAAATTGTAAGGTCTGTAGAAAATGAGATTGACGAAAAATTTGCTTTCAAATACAAAAGTCTAACGAGCATTTATTTCCATTTTTGCCTTATAAAACTGAATAGATGTTGAATTATTAGCCGTGACCGGTTGGCAAATATGTTCAAAGCGATCGTTACAAAACGAAATGACCACTAAACTTGTCAAATGATAAAGCTATTAATATGGAAATGACAATTTACTATTCACATTAATAAATTAAGCGTGTGCAGGCGATTAAGAAAAGGATGTTCTGGTCGAGTGAAAATCATAGAATGGAACCTTAAGGCGCTAGGACTAGCCAACTACTCGCGCCATATAAATGCACTTTTTAACAAATGTAATAATATGTAGTGAAACGCTTCAGCAAATCCAAAAAGAACTCCAGACTGATAATGGATTGTTAATATTTTTTGATTCCATCATTTATTTAAATAATAATAAAAATAAAAAAGTTGATTTGTCTCATTAGAAATCTGAAAGTAATTCGATTTCTAGATATAAGCAAAAACAGCATATATGCATAAACAAAAAAATCAATTTTCTTTTAGATTTCTACATTTAGTCAAAAACGTTCGAAAATGGACACCTGTTCCGCAATGTATTTTGTATAGAAAAAGGAAACATACATTAACGAAAATAGGTTGATTCCTAGACAAGGAATCATATATTGTAAGAATGACACTTATAATCGTCAGATTTAGTTAGTTAACTTGGGGTGCCTCGTCTAACTTTGCGATTTGGCTAGTACCAGGGCCTTAATAAAAAATTACGAGAAAGTCCAAATGATGGCGGTTGTTATTCTTGGGTCATCCAGGTATATATTGTCGAGGAACTCCTTACCTCCAGGGACTAAAATAATTTCGTATGAAATCAATACTCTCTGTGAAACAAAAATATTACTTTCATAATATTTTTTGCTTATGTTGCTTTTTTATGATTTGGCTAATACTATGAAACATTGTTGATGCAACGTTAAAGTTTAATAAAATGAAACATATCTCATATTCGAAGATTTGTAGATAGATCATAAATCAAAGGAAATAATTGGCTTTAACAATTTAAAATAAAAAAAAGAAGTATTTTTCATTTAGCACAATAAATATTTTAAATAAAATATATAACTTGTATATTTTAACTTGACTCTACATGAATCCATGCGAGCACATATTTATTAACATCGAATTTATTTTTTTCGCTTGAAATACTTGACAAAGCTAAATGTTGAATATAAAAAAAAACTAGAAAAGCTTCTTTTACCATTCTTAGCCCATTATTCTGAGATCATTATATACCTACTTGTTTCGTTCTGTTGGTATCAATCGAGGACAAAGGTCATATAATCAAATTGTCACGAATGGTTTAGTATGTAGATACCTATCTCAAAACAGTCTTAATATACAGGTAAATATTAAAAGGTGAAATAATACAACTCTGAGCATTGATGCTTTTTAATTTTGGCCTTCGAATATAATAAAAAGAAACTCCTAGAATGTTCAAAAAGTTTCATAACTTTTTTGTTGAGTCGTAAAGGCAGTCAGGTAAAAAAAAGGCTACATTCCACCATGAAATCTTGCTCAATCTTCGCTTGTACAACACGGTACCAGGAAAGTCACTGTTAATTAATACAACAAAATTAGATTGTTAGCTTGTACATACCATCCCGCCGCTTAACAGAATGTGTTAGCAGACGTGATAGTGCTGAAGGGATGATATTATGACACTTCCTTCCCTTCTTCGACAGACAAATGTATAAATTATCTTCGATGAACGTGACTTTTAGAAAATATTTCAAGTGCGTACTTGTACAAAAAGCCTAATTTAATCGATTGTAGCATAGATAGTGGACTCATAGATATTTTTAAAAATAACACATCGTGAACAGTGAAATTGGATTTCTTGTATCACTCTGTATGCTATTCAAATTAGGCATATCGTAAAACCAGGGAAACGAGTATTTTATCGGTATAGTTATTTAAAGTATTTTTGCTAAAATTGATAACCTGTCAGTGTGATAGGTTGGTGCACTCTTAAATTCGTACAATAATTCGCATAGTATTTTGCATGGGTATAGCAAATTTGATTGTTAAAACCGGCCAAGTGCGAGTCGGACTCGCACACGAAGGCTTCCGTACCATCGTAAAAAATTTGAATTATTTTTTAATCTTACCTATTTGTTGTTATAGCGGCAAAATAAATACACACTCTGTGAAAATTTCAGCTGTCTATCTTTTACGCTTACTGAGATACAGCCCTGTGACAGACGGATGGACGGACGGACGGACGGACAGCGGTGGCTTAGTAATAGGGTTCCGTTTTCACCCTTTGGGTACGGAACCCTAATAATGAGCAAAAATATGTTTTTCTACCGCAAAACGAAACTGACCTTTGCATACCTTCTACCTTCAGACCGTATGCGCGGTAACTTTTGGTTATTCCTTTTACTAAATCATTGAACTTGTAATTGTTTTTTTTTTCTTTTTAGTGACATGCAATACAATTAAATAATATTTTTGTGTGATAGGTTTAAGTTAGGTTTGGTGTCATGCCAGGCCATGCACATAAAAATAAAATATAATAGTTTGAAAATGACAGTTCCGTGTTCGAGGAAGCGACTAGGAGAGCTCATCTGAGACAGTTTTGTTTTATGAAATAAGTTTTTTACCAAATAAAGTTCTCGTTCCCCATTTATGAATTTTTAACTGAGCTACGCCACCCTCGAGCACGCCACGACGCCGCGACGTGACATTTAGATTCGAAACAGGCGAAGTTTCTTTGTGGTTTTTCTTTCCTTAGAAATATTTTAATTTGATTTCTCAATTGTCTGTGTGTAGGTTACTGCCATTAAACCACATCCATGGGGTGTGTTAGGACGGCATGGCTCAAAGGGAGTCGAAATCAGTCTATCATAAAAGATAACATTTTCACATTAAAAAACCAATACATAAAAAGAGTACATAGAGCTGGCGAACAGAACCTTTCAGCTGTTGAAACAGTCCTTTTGAAATTGAAAGATGAAAGATCTACAAGCTTTTTTTCCAATTTGACAAAACTGAAGGAAATGACAGACCTTATAAATACAAACAACAATACATATAACTGAATAATAATAATAATAATAATAATATTCTTTATTGCAATCCATACAAAGTAAAAAGCAAAGGCGGATTTATTGCCTAAGGCAATTTCTAACAATCAACCCTCTCATAGGGAAATTTTACAGCTTAGGGTAAGCAAAGAAAAACAACGCTTATAACTAATTAATACAGAACAATGTAAATGAAAACTTAACTAAAACTAAGTATAGCTACTTATTTTCTATATATTTAACGAAATGTAGGTATTCAATTAAAAAAAATACAGTCTATTACTAACATAAACATAAACAAATCTATATATACATAAATATATATTATATACATACATAAATAATACATAATACATAAGAGCAGTTTGTTTTTTTTTTGCAATAAAAACAATAATGGATTATTTTAAACTTAACACTAAAATAACACTATAATAAATTGTTATGAGCCACTGTGACGTAAACACACTTTCATTAAGTGTGGTTCTGCCCCCTTGACTTTACCGTCGGATACCAAAAATAGATGCGGGTGACGACAGCAATATTAATAATTCAACCATTACGGTCAAAAATTACTTTGTGAGGGATTCGACTGCAAAACGACGTCATATCCATTCATTAATCGTACAAATATTTTTATAAGTTATAACTTGAGATACAATTTTGAGAACTAAATTATGTCCTACAGTTCAGTTCTTAAAATGAAGCGGAACAATTGTATATGTATTATTTATTAGAATACAATTATATACACTTACAGTGAATTTAAAAAATATATTAGAAGAACTTATTTATAAATGTCGAGTGAGTTGTAATAAATCTATGAAATTATGAAGTCAGTCAGTCAGTCAGCGTGTTTGCGTCCACTGTCCACATACGCCTCTCCAATCCTTCTCCAGTCCTCCCGGCCCTCAGCGGTACGGAACCACTGCTTTCCGCCGACGCACTTGATGTCGTCTTCCCACCTGGCGGGTGGTCTTCCCACACTCCGTTTGCCTGTCCACGGCCGCCAGTGTAGGACACGGTTACTCCAACGGTCGTCGTCTCTTCGGCTGACGTGATCAGCCCACTGCCATTTTAGCTTAGCCACCCGGTGTCCAATATCGACTACTTTGGTACGTCGGCGGATTGCCTCGTTACGTACCATATCCCGTAGCGATATTCCCAGCATGGCTCGCTCCATTGCTCGCTGGGCAACTTTCAACCTTTGGACAACGGCGACCGTCAGAGTCCACGTTTCACACCCGTACGTCATAACCGGGAGGACGCACTGGTCATATATTCGGTTCTTTAAATGCATCACAAACGCATTGGAAGATGTGTTCAAGACGCTTGAATGGGACAACATGGGTATCAACGTAAATGGAGATTTTCTCAGTCATCTTCGCTTCGCCGATGACATTGTTCTTCTGTCAAATTCCCGAGTTCAGCTTCAGACCATGCTGGAAGACCTTTATGAAGCATCGATAAAGGTACATAGGTCTGAAGATGAACCGGGACAAAACCAAGGTCATGGCGACCGAGGTTATGACGGGAGGACCAATCGTTATCGACGGAGAAGTGATCGAACAGGTTGAAGAGTACGTATATCTCGGTCAAATCCTGCGGCTTGGTAGACAAGGACTGTCTAGGGAGGTCGAGCGACGGATTCAACTGGGTTGGGCTGCCTTCGAAAAGCTAAGTTCGCTCTGAGGTCTGACCTCCCGCAAAATTTAAAGACCCGAATATATGACCAATTATGAAGTTATGAACCAAATTATGAAGAAATTACGATTATATCAACATTTTATTTCATTCGATAAACTCAGTAAAGAAGAACCCCCAAAAAAGCTATACTATAGTTCCGTCCACAATAATGACATATACACTAAGATCTAAATGCTACTGCCAACAATTATTTGGTAGCTAGAACAATAAACAAAGAACGAGGGAAACAGCAACCCTGGTAAAGGGATTAAAAATACAAACAGACCTTGACCAGACAAAGTGGTGACCAGAATAATCTAAATACAAAGGAGATGTGCAACTTTGCTTTGTCTGGCACTTTACTTAATAGTTTCTCTTGAAAAATAGTACTAGAATTAAAAATCGGCCAAGTGCGAGTCGGGCTCGCATACGAAGGGTTCCGTAACATCTTACAAGATTTAACACAATCTCGTTTCTTGTATGGGTTCCTTTTATTTTTATATTTTTTGCCTATTGATTGTTATAACGGCAAAATAAATACACACTCTGTTAAAATTTCAGCTGGCCTACCTATTACGGTTTATGAGATACAGCCCTATGACAGATGGACGGACGAACGGACGGACGGACGGACGGACAGCGGGTGCTTAGTAATAGGGTTCCGTTTCCACCCTTTGGGTACGGATCCCTAAAAACCTAAACGTAGCTCGCTAGTACCGATTCTTATGTCGGTAGCGAACGATCCTCACGACAAATTTCACAGTCTGGTGGGTAGAGAAAACAGTTTTTCAGTGACGCTGTAGTGGGAGCGTTTTGTTAACGCGATGCCGCCGCGTCGGCGTCGCCGAGCGCCATCGAAGTGAAGTTGCGTTGCGTTCTCGAGTGTCACCGTGGCAGTCGGCTCTCTGTCGACGCAGTCACACTACACGGGTGTCACTTGAACTGTCAAAGAGTAAAGAGCGCAATTACGTTGAGTTTACATGATTTTGACTATGTCACTTGTAGTAGGTTTGACAGATGGGAGCTAGTCGCGGGAACAAGTGTTCGAGTGACACTTTTGCTGACACAGACCCGTCAACCCATATTACTTGACGGCCAAAATGATAACAACAGTTTACGATAACGATAACATTTCAAGAAAGTATGAATTGCATGACAAGGATTTAACATTAACCGTCATAGTAAGTACCATCCAGTGGTATATCAAATTCAACAATATCAAACAGCTGCAAAAATCCCCAAGTTATCTTTTGGTTACACCATATAAATATGAAATGTAACCGAAAGTTAACTATCGGGTCTCAGGTAGCAGGAGGTGGTGAGAACAGGAGTTAGTGATATAATAGAGAGCGTCCTATTATCTCTTCTATTCTCCGCGCCAAATATATTTTTTATAATATATTTACATTTTTATTGTTGAGCGCGCAGAGAATTTTTATTTCCTACAGAAAATATTTTTTTGCTTCAATCGCCATTTGATTTAGCCAGTTTCTCTTCATGAAAACAAAGAAATAATACGAGTGGATTTTTCAATTCAGGTTTTAATCACAAACCATAGAATAACAACTTAGACATACGCATACGTCTACATAACTTAAGGTGTGCGTTAAGAGTGCAGAGCAAACATCCATTTACATTCCTGATGCGCTTCCGAGATTACCTCAGCATCTTGTGTCGGTGTGAGTCCTCCCTCGGATCCTTTCTGTGCCGGCACCTTCACGGCTGCAACCCCTGCCGTATTGTCGACTTCTGAGAAGAAAGATATTAAGTTAATGCATAAAAAAAATCAAAACCGTTTATTTTGTGATTTCAAGAACATTACAGTTTTTTTTATGTGTATGGGCATGGATGGCTGTAACCAAACTGACCGTCCGATATTAGCCTAATACACCACATGGGAACTAGGTGCCATGCCAGGACCTTCCTTATATTTCTCGGCTACATTGAACTGGATGGAAAACACGGAAAATTGACATTGCCGCTTCGACCATCGTTCATTCAATGCGATAGTACCAACCTGGGCGCGATTAACCCTACCACCTGCAGTTTTACGTGGAATCCGAACCACAGCCAGCCTCAACGGTTGAAAATGGTCACCCATCCAGAATATAACCGCGTCCAGAGGTGCTTCCCCAGCTTGTCGAATCGCAAGACGTCGCACACTGAGCTGTCGAGGCTGACGAAATCGTTATATGTGTGTACACATTATCAAAGTTATTAAAATAAAAATGTATTAATAAAAAAAAATATATGCATTAAATACGTATCAGAAAAAAATAATTATTAATTCACATTTGTCAAATTAAATTCGCATTACTTAGTCCTGGAAAAAGTTTAAATCGTAGAAGGTTTTGCTTAGGAGCCATGAATGTAACTTTCCTTTGAATATTTGGTCACTTTCTATATTTTGAATATAAGAAAGAAATTTATTATAAATCATGGCAACTTTGCATTTAAGACCTTTTTGGAATTTTGTACAACCCGGGTTGGTCGTGTATGAATGAAATATGGTGGACGCGGCGAGGATGAAATGTCTGTGTTTTTTCTGCGATTTAATGAAACCATCCTGGCAGGGTGCCAAGTTTTTTAAAACGTGGTTTAATTTTCCTTCGTTTGATTAACGACCTATATGTATGTGTATGTACAGTGTCGTTAAATATACCCACAATGAACGAAGAAGAACTGACGAAAAAATTCGACGTAGTCTTTTTCGTTATATTCAGATTTCGGGATCCAGAAATGGCACCCGTCATTATATTTATTTTATTTTATTGTGAGGAACTGTTTCCAATAAGCTTATTCTTTTGGCAGACATGTTAAAGTCGTACCGAAGCGGCATTGTACTAAATAATGCTTAATCATTACAATCGTTAAAACAAAAAAGTATTTACCCTAACAGTACTTTTTTATACAATTTATTGGTGCTTAATTTACTGATCTTCTTAGACTTTACCTTCACCTATATAGTATCTTTTTTTTCCACGACATAAAGCATCGAATATGAGACCGGGCGTGCAGGGAATGAGCTTACTAACCAATGCGCTAAATCGAGAAAACGTTGATTTCTCGCGTCCTCTGTAAAAATACTCCACTGTTTTCTTACATCGAGTATTATTTGTTTTGACAGTGTTCAGATATTCGATGGCGCCATTACAAACTCATTTGTCGCTGGTTTTTAGGGTTCCGTACCCAAAAGGTGCTAACTAAGTATTACTAAGCCTCCGCTGTCCGTCCGTCCGTCCGTCTGTCACAAGGCGTCTGTTTCATGAATCTTAATAGATAGGCACCTGAAATTTTAACACAGTGTGTATTTATTTTACCGCTATAACAAAAATAGAATAGAAAATATGTGGGACGCCATACAAAGTGATTTTTCCGTTTTAAATCTTGTAAGTGGTACGAAACCCTTCGTGTGGAAAATAAACAGAGACACGTACATATAACACAATATTATATAACTACAACTTGGCCGGATGTTAAAGTAAAAAGGGTAACGTAAAATTTGATATTTTGTTTGTGTTCAATGATTACGACTTCACCGTTTTCTCATGAATTTTAAAGTAATAAGAAAAACATTTGGTTCTGCTTCAGACGAATGTCTGATTGTTTTCAAAATCTGTATACAAAGCTTCTCACGGTGTAACTGTCAATGTTTGAGTTGGAATTAGAGGAAAAAAACATTGAAAATGTTTTGTATAATTTTGTGGACTGAACAAATATGTAAACCAGTGAAGTTTCTTTGCGGGTTCTCCTTAACTGAGTGAGTTTGACAGAAAATTTGTGAAGAGTTTAAATAAATGAATAGAATTGAACATTTGAATGTTCCAAAATTTTCTTAAAATGCTTCACGAGTTGTTAATACAACAGTAGTGTCAGTGTTCTAATTGGACCCGTTATTTTGGGCCCAGAAGTAAAACAAGATAATAATAATTTTGGACTTCAATATTTTCATTGAATTTACATAAGCGGAGGCTTAGGTTTCAGGTCGGAGAACTTTACACAAACATAACATCACAACGAATTTACACACACAACAACAGTATGAAGACGCAAACATGCTCCTTGCGTTCGTCGGAAATGAGCCTTTTTATTTTTTTTAGTTTTCGTTTTCCAGTTGCGGAAAACAAACAATGAAACATTTGAAAACATTGAGAAATGTCAATTTAGGGCCGAGTGCACGAAAGGACAAAACATCAAAATCATCGTCAAAGTATGATCAAACAGGTCACTTTCTATGGACACTATGGAAGGAACTCCATGCGGTTCACTAAAAGTGACGTGTTTGAACATTGATGAACTCAGCCGTCTCTTCGTGCAATCGAGGCTTAGTCTCTTTTAACACGCTTTTATTAGCTTGTTTACAAACTTTAACTTTTAACTTCAAAACTTGGCAGGAAAAGAAACGTGTTGATAAAAATAATGTCATATGTCTGTCTTCATTTATATTTTACTTATGTTTGAGTGGTTTGAGAATATTAACGTAAATAAATAAAAAACCGGCCAAGTACGAGTCGGACTCGCACACGAAGGGTTCCGTACCATCGTACAAGATTTACCTAAGATTTTACCTATTAGTTGTTATAGCGGTACAATAAATAAATAATCTGTGAAAATTTCAGCTTCCTACCTGTTACGGTTCATGAGATACAGCCCTGTGACAGACGGACGGACGGACGGACAGCGGAGGCTTAGTAATAGGGTTCCGTTTTCACCCTATGGGTACGGAACCCTAAAAATAGGATATATTAGAGCATACATTTTTATTCATATAACAGTTTCATCTAAAACTATGTACATGATCATGAATTACAATGAATCGAACATATTTATATTAGGATTATGTTATATTTTGCCTCTAAAAAAAAGAATTAAAGATCGAGTGTATACATTCCAGTAAGATATGTTTGTAATCGATCCGTTCGTAAAATCAAAAGTCATCGTCACACAAAGGAACCCTTGATGTGCACATGCGGGTACTAAAACAGGAAAGCAGGCAACACCCGCGGAGGAACCCCGCTGCGAATCTAATTTACATCGCTCGGGATATAAAAGGGAAGGAAGGTTCTTTATTAATTAAAGGATCAATACTGTACGCGCCATGTGCTGGCATCAGACTGCTCTATTCACAACAGCTGGAGCGACTGGAGATCGACCTGTGTGATAAGATTGCGTTTAAACTTGGCTCTCTTTAGAAAATTGTAATATGTTTTACAAATAATTTACTTTTATTAAATCCAACGTCTGGCCGTCTGTCTGACCGCCTATTACTTGAGAACCACTTACTCGATTTTAATCATAATTTAAAAATAAAACATAATTGGCAAAACATATTTTATTTAAAGCCTTTTTAGGGTTCCGTAGCCTAAGGGTGCCAAGGGAACCATAGTACTAAGCTTCCGCTGTCCGTCCGTCCGTCCGTCTATCACAGGGCTGTATCTCATGAACCGTAATTGGAAGGCAACTGATATTTTCACAGAATGGTATTTATTTAGCCACTATTATAATTATAAATAGGAAAATTCAAAATTAATAAAAAAATATAGGGGGCCCCAATACAAAAAACGTGATTATTCGTGTTAAAGCTAAAGATTAGTCCGTCAAAGGTAACATCAGGGTTCCGAAATGGTAACTGTAAGTTTTAAAAAAACCAGGATTTAAAAACCACACGGTAAAAAAGGAGCGTGTTCTTTCTACTTCAAATTTGATTATACTTAATGACGTAAAGAAGTGGGTCAGCCTTCTAGGCTTAAGCCGATCACCGTGATTTCTAGTTTCCTTTCTGCGTAGACGGACTAAGTTCAGGTATTTAAAATAAGGGTTGAAACAAAAGGGCACCTAATGACAGCAAAAACGACCCTCGTCTTTGTGGATTAGAGGCTACACTTAGAGCGGCGAAGGAACGTCGAGCGGCGCGGCAGCGGGGCGGCAGCGGTGGCGCGGCGGTTACACTGGGTAGTGCGAATGTATGAAAATATTATTTACAGGATATTAACAAGTTTAGATCTACTTACATTAAATTATAACATAACTGACAATATAACCTTAACGGGAGGACAAGGACTTCGATCAAATCCTATAAAGACTCTCCAAGCTCCAGAGACAGTCCGGTCGATTCTCGAGTTCGAGGGTAGTATCGCTTTCTGAATCTAGAATCGGATCCCAATATCGATTATCAAAATTCGACGTTCTCAATGAAAACGCACAATACAAAGAGGTGCGAAGTCAAGGACATTTCAAACAAAGAGATGCAAACCCTGGATTCCAATGAGGTCGTCGACACAAGAGTTTGGAGCCCTATTACAAGTTATGCATCACTTATCATTAAAACGATAAGATCTTCAATTTTGATAGCTTAAACCATTGAATAAAGCATTTGAGTTACACACGATTTCGCCCATCCTTGGATTTTTATATTTGTGTAAATAATTTTTTTCAACACATTAAAAATCCATGAACGAGTGATTTAGTGGAACCCTCAAATGCTCTATTAAATGGTGTTAGCGAGAGAAATCGACTATGTTAGCGATTTGTCCGAAAACTGATTAGTACATCATTCGTGATAGCTCTGATTATATGTATAGCCCCTACAGTACAGGCCACATGATAATAAAATAATACATAGATTTTTTCATGTAGCAAAATAAATTGCTACACGGATGAAAAGAAAATAAATAGGACTCTCTCGCGTGACGTGTCGCTTGTAGTGTTGCCTATCCTAATCGAACCGGGACAGAGGTAGAAAAAACACGTTGTCCGCCTAACAGGGATTTAGTCCGCCAGTGAGTTTTTATTTGGGTCGTTACTGCCGGAGGCTTTGTGCAGTGACAGCGTCGGAGCCTGCGTGCCGTCCGCGTGTCGGTGGCGTCGGCTCGGTGGTGGCGGTCCGTTCAGAGAAACTCGCGTCTTGAGGAGGGATTCAGGAGATAGCTTCTCCCATAGTGAATTCCGTTCAACAATGGTGACCGGATTAGGAGGACCATATTGGCTTTAATAATGTAAATATTATAGAAAATGTATTTAGAACTGTAAACGACAAGAACATTTAAAAAACTTGAAACAAAGTAGTCGGACTTTGAATGAATTATTCGAATTCGAAAATAGTGGAATCATGCCCATAATGCTAGCAGCATTTCCGCGCTGTATAGCCTAACTTAGCCTCTGTAGGTGAAACCATCTTGCTCTGCTATGTCTTGTCGATTCTCTTATTATTTGTCCAGGACGAAAGATTATTTTTTACCCTCTATACAGATGAGACCGAGTGTTTCCAACGCTGTTGGAATTAAATCAAAATTTTGGTTCGTAATCAACCGGTATTCGACCATTTTAGAAAGAATTTCGGATTCAGCGGATTCAATTTTATATTACCTGATTACTGCGTACATATTTATTGTATTGAAAAGTACGATAACGTATTTAATTCAAAATTATTACAGTTTTAAATTGTATTTAGTTTGTTTTATTGCTGCTGTCTTTTATATTTGAAGGGATTTTTTCGAAAGAATATTTCAAATCACCAGGCCAGACGTAAATATCCACAAAAAGCATAGTTTTTATTTTATTTATTGTATTTGTTATCTAAACAGATAAACACATTCAATAAATACATGGATAAAAAGTTTAAGTAAAAGCTTGATAAGAAACAATAAATGAGTCCGTTTTTTTAATGCAACCTGACATGGATGACTAATAGCACACAACTACCGTTATGATATTAGCCCAATACACCACATTCCCGAAGGAATTTGGTGCCATGCCAGGACATTCCCTTTTTGAGCACGGCTACATTAAACTACATGGAAAATACGGACAATTTTTCATTGCCGCTTCGACCATCTTTTTATCCAATGCGATGGTAACAACCCGGGCGGGCATTAAACCCTACCACCTAATATGGATTCCGAAACATGGAGCAGCTCGCATTCGTGACGAAATGCACTTATCGAACTCGGCGAGGAATTGAACCCAGACCTCTGGTACGCTAGGCCAGTCCTCGTGCCACTAGGCTACAAGTCGCTCATAAACGGCTGGATCGAGACCCAGTGAACTATGAGGTCTCTGCTTACCCCTCCTGGAAGATGGGGCGTGATGTTTTGCAGGTGGTATTTAAGGTAGAGACCCGGATTTGATATACCTCTTAGACTTTTGAGATCTTCCACCAACATCGCACGATCGGATGTCTCCGAGCTGGGCGGCGCGGTGGCGGGGCGGCCGCGGCGGCAGCGCAGGGCGCAGCTGTGCCGTGTTGCCAAGTCAGCGGTTTTAATTACGCGTTCCCGCAGAGACGCCGCACTCCGCGTCGCAGCGGCGGCCGCAGGGACGGAGCGGGTGGCAGCCGGCGGCCGGCGCTCCACCAGCCGCTATGAACTATTACCTATCGTGGCGCCGTCTCATTTACGTGTTTTTTGGACTAACTGTTCCACAAGTGTATTAATATTTTCGGATAAGGACGGATATCCCGACACGATACACCGACAGAAATGCATTCATATTCCTATTCCACGTGTCTGGAATGACCTCCGGAATGGAGGGTTCTACGGTTTTCCGAGAACCCTAAAAAAATATCTACCCTCTACTCCGGAATATCTATAAGCATATTCCGGAATGGTTATAAGCGCACTCCGGAGTTACCCACTCCGGAATAATATGCTTATAAGCATATTCCGGAAAAACCTATTCTATAATCTGATCAGTCATTATGCTCCGGAATGGTCAGCCTGTGAGTGATGTTCTCTGAATCCGCTCGAACCATATTACACATTATATTACTCCGAACTTAGATCGCCAGCTTTTGCGAGAGAAGACTTATAATCATTCCGGAGTCGATTTTTAATGGAACGTTCCACAAGAAGCTTTCCTCTGTGGAGCCGAAAAGACCCGGAGTTTCCGGACATTCCGAAATGGCCTTGCTAACATTCTGGAGTGGGCTTAACATCATTCCGGAGTAAACAGTAGAAATTAATTTTGAGTGATGGGAATAGGATGGGAGTAGGTAACAAATTTACCTGAGGAGTGGTTAAAGGAGTCATTTAAGCAGAGGACGCAGGATCTCGGAATGTGTGGACCCGGAATGACCCATCGCCATGCCGTGTATCTCGTCGACGACTCCGGGGTATCCCAGAATTTAGGAATTTCGGAGGAATGCAGGGTCTCTTTTTGTTTTGTATCGCCTATGCCACAGGTAATGGTCAGCGGAGTTATATACTGCTACTCTCGCGGCAACCTGCAACACTCAATGTGCGAAAGGAACGCACCCATTCACTGTCCCCATACCTCCAATAAGAATGAAACCTCTATTATAGAAAGCTGTGAAACCATGTCAAGGTATTGCACTCAAAGTACAGTTTGAGAAGCCCAGCTTCAAACATGATGTGAAGAAACATCCGCGTTTTGCAGCCCTGAGAAAGTTCCTACTAACGATTAATAAATGAAAAATAAGTTAATAGTAAATTTATTTTAATCCAGCTTAGACTGTGCAGAGCTTTTAACATTTATCGTTCTACATTTAAAATCAATTATATCATAAAAAGAGTTTGGGAGTCCCTTTAATTGCACTGAAACCCGGATCTAGCGATGCTACAGAGTTGCGTGCGAAGCTATCCTTCCCTAGCGTTCAGTGATGTGCCAGACTATCGGCAGGGAAGGTGAAGTAAGGGCTGGTAACATTGCGGTATTATCGAGAGACCGATCTGGAAGCAGCCAGCCACCGCCGCCACCGACCCAGCCGCAGCTGGATTCTATCTGTGATTCGATACATTTCACATCTTGCATACAGATTAGGGGCTGTACATTGATAAGTGAGGCGGAACTCAATACGTTATGGGCATACGTGGAACGTGCTTGCAACCCCTTTAGTTCGTGTATGTTTTCACTATCATATTACAAACTAAGTTGGCAGTTTAGGTACAATAATGATGTTTCCTATATTACTTCCACAAAAGTATGACTTAACTGATCTGTATATTTTTATTTTCTTTAGAGATGAATTTTATTTATTAAATTAAGAATAAAATATGATTATTAAAAACTGTTATGGAACTTAAAGTTATTAGGGTTCCGTACCCAAAGAGTACCAACGGAACCCTATTACTAAGCCTCCGCTGTTCGTCCGTCCGTCCGTCCGTCCATCCGTCTGTCACAGGGCTGTATCTCATGAACCGTAATAGGTAGACAGCTGAAATTGTCACAGAGTGTGTATTTATTTTGCCGCTACAACAACATAAACATTGAAAACTATAAAGAAAACTACAAAACATGAAGGGGGCCCATACAAAAAACATGTTTGTTTTTATCTTCTGCGATGGTACGGAACCCTTCGTGTG
Organism: Incurvaria masculella; assembly: GCA_946894095.1. Taxonomy (NCBI): domain Eukaryota; kingdom Metazoa; phylum Arthropoda; class Insecta; order Lepidoptera; family Incurvariidae; genus Incurvaria; species Incurvaria masculella. Next base: position 20,273,279 of record OX335652.1, on the reverse strand, counting down.
CGAGTACGACTCACACTTGGTCGGTTTTTCTTTAGTCTAGCAGAGAGAGCTTGCATACCTACCAACCGTATGTTTTTCAAAAATAACAATAAATCTGTATTGTATTCTATTTGAAAAACGGTCTATTATTTTAGATGCCACGTCAAGCTTAGCAGTATCAGTACAAAAATAAAAACATCAAAATAAATCCGTGCCTACACGTTTCTTTTTCATGCTCAAAAACCGGCCAAGTGCGAGTCGGACTCGAACACGAAGGGTTCCGTACCATCTGTCACGTAGTGATTTTTTTTCAAACAAATAATAATGCGACATTTCCGTCGTGGCGCAGTTCCGTCTACGAACTGTCTTATTTCAATTATTTCTTCGTTGTTATAAATCCGTATTGGTTTTAATATTAATTTACATACTACTACATTACTATTTTCCAATATTTTATACGGAATTTCTCTCAACAAAATAGGCCGGAACTACTTTCACGACAATTTTCTGAAGTCATTTTGTACTTTTGTTCGCCAACGTAAGTGAGTGCGATTGCAATATTTGACTTGATCGAATGTCTGGGATTCTTCTCTTTTTCCAGACGCTCGCTTACGTTGTGAATCGTAATCTCTTCAATAGAGGATGGTAGACATATTATTCCTCATGCGAGTCGAAGGGGGCCACCTACTAAGTACGATTGTTAATTTATTAGAAGTGTCAAACCAGATTTATTGACGTAACACTACCACGATGAATATTTTTAACGACAATCGGGACGGTAGATCACTAGTAGAATTCCGATTGTCATATCAGTGATAATGTTGCCATATAAATAATCCTAAATTCACATCTTAGCCTTCTCGATTTTGCTTCATGGTTAAACGTTTTAAGCTCATTCTATTGCGAAATTCGTATCCAGCTCATCTTTAATTAATCATTATTATTATTAAACTTCTTTAGACAGTACAGAGATATTGGTAAATGGTTATTCTAACAACACGATTTTCCCTGGAGTGTGAATTTTCCCATAACTTGTGACTTCATTTTCTTTGCTTGCCACCGGAAATCGACTGTTTGGTTTCATTCTTTTGACCGGCGATTTAAAATCTTTCACCCATTTCTGCTCGAACCGGTGCCTCGGTGACGTCTTCGTGTCAATCCTGAAAACAAGCAAGCGGTGTGCCCGGTAAAGTAGCCATGTTTGATTTTCAATTGGTCTCTTGATGTATTTGTCTTGTATTTTTGTTTAATAATGATTGTGCATGAGCCTTGGGTACGAGTTACTACTCCAATTGCATGTTATGTTTTATTTTTATTGCCGTAAATTGTCGAACGCATGTGCTTTGGGAAATCGATGGACACAACTAGGACGAGTTCAATACCGTCACCATTCTTCCTCGCACGCCTATGGGTAGTCGTTTGACACCTTTTAATCAAATCTTCAGCTGCTACGTTGGGGGGCGAAGTTCTGCGGGACCTACTTATTGGCTGCCGACTGCGCTGCTACTTTGAGCGCCGCTATCTTCTGTGGGCGAGCGCCGCTATCTTCTGTGGGCGAGCGCCGCTATCTTCTGTGGGCGAGCGCCGCTATCTTCTGTGGACGAGCGCCGCTATCTTCTGTGGACGAGCGCCGCTATCTTCTGTGGACGAGCACCGCTATCTTCAGTGGGCGAGCACGTCGCCACTACTACACCGTTTCGTCGCTTTCTCAGTGCCCCGTGACCGCCTCTGTCTCACTGGCACCAGGCCCGGCTTGGACTCAGATACGTATATTTTACCAGGACAGTGCACCGACGCTAAAGGCCCAGTGTGTGAAAAGACACTTTCGTTCATTTTTTTTGGATCAAAATTAAATAATACATTGTATCAAAGTTGAAAAAAATACATTCTTTCATTACCTACCTTATTAAGGATTTCCAGTTACCGACTGGACGGGGAAGGATATCATCATTGGCCGGGGAAGTGTTAGGAGGCCCCACTCTTTTTTTTCACCCCGTGTCAGTTGGCATCCCTGGAAGCGGGATTAGAATACAATTTTCCACTGGTCCGCTAGAAACCAAATCGTAAGAGGCGAGCAAATTCTATGCAATCTAGGGATCATGTTGTCACAGCGAGTTTTGTCCCTAGTACCAGGGCTACCTCTTCTCTCGTTCTATTGGGCGGCTCCTTCTTCCGGGCCCGCACAATAATTAAAAGAGTGTCTGGCGTACTGCAGCTAGTGGGTCAGACCAATGTGTTTGTTGATTCGGTATGTGAGGTAAAAAGCGCGTTTTGAACGAGGATGTATGTTAGTGTATACGAGAGCAGGGTGAGCCCTAGTTTAGTTAGTGTTTTTTTTTTAAATAATCCTTTTCCTATTTGTCATTGTTATTTTCTTAATACGCCAAAGAATGCGTTACTTTAGTTACTTTCTATGTCTGTTAATCGATTATTCTTTTGAAGTAAATACTGAGCAGTATAGCTTTAATGGTTTAGAACTGTCGGGGACGACAGGTCGGACGGATTTGTCCTCTTTTCCTCGAAGAGGGGCACTGTCACGTAGTGATTTTTTTTCAAACAAATAATAATGCGACATTTCCGTCGTGGAGCAGTTCCGTCTACGAACTGTCTTATTTCAATTATTTCTTCGTTGTTATAAATCCGTATTGGTTTTAATATTAATTTACATACTACTACATTACTATTTTCCAATATTTTATACGGAATTTCTCTCAACAAAATAGGCCGGAACTACTTTCACGACAATTTTCTGAAGTCATTTTGTACTTTTGTTCGCCAACGTAAGTGAGTGCGATTGCAATATTTGACTTGATCGAATGTCTGGGATTCTTCTCTTTTTCCAGACGCTCGCTTACGTTGTGAATCGTAATCTCTTCAATAGAGGATGGTAGACATATTATTCCTCATGCGAGTCGAAGGGGGCCACCTACTAAGTACGATTGTTAATTTATTAGAAGTGTCAAACCAGATTTATTGACGTAACACTACCACGATGAATATTTTTAACGACAATCGGGACGGTAGATCACTAGTAGAATTCCGATTGTCATATCAGTGATAATGTTGCCATATAAATAATCCTAAATTCACATCTTAGCCTTCTCGATTTTGCTTCATGGTTAAACGTTTTAAGCTCATTCTATTGCGAAATTCGTATCCAGCTCATCTTTAATTAATCATTATTATTATTAAACTTCTTTAGACAGTACAGAGATATTGGTAAATGGTTATTCTAACAACACGATTTTCCCTGGAGTGTGAATTTTCCCATAACTTGTGACTTCATTTTCTTTGCTTGCCACCGGAAATCGACTGTTTGGTTTCATTCTTTTGACCGGCGATTTAAAATCTTTCACCCATTTCTGCTCGAACCGGTGCCTCGGTGACGTCTTCGTGTCAATCCTGAAAACAAGCAAGCGGTGTGCCCGGTAAAGTAGCCATGTTTGATTTTCAATTGGTCTCTTGATGTATTTGTCTTGTATTTTTGTTTAATAATGATTGTGCATGAGCCTTGGGTACGAGTTACTACTCCAATTGCATGTTATGTTTTATTTTTATTGCCGTAAATTGTCGAACGCATGTGCTTTGGGAAATCGATGGACACAACTAGGACGAGTTCAATACCGTCACCATTCTTCCTCGCACGCCTATGGGTAGTCGTTTGACACCTTTTAATCAAATCTTCAGCTGCTACGTTGGGGGGCGAAGTTCTGCGGGACCTACTTATTGGCTGCCGACTGCGCTGCTACTTTGAGCGCCGCTATCTTCTGTGGGCGAGCGCCGCTATCTTCTGTGGGCGAGCGCCGCTATCTTCTGTGGGCGAGCGCCGCTATCTTCTGTGGACGAGCGCCGCTATCTTCTGTGGACGAGCACCGCTATCTTCAGTGGGCGAGCACGTCGCCACTACTACACCGTTTCGTCGCTTTCTCAGTGCCCCGTGACCGCCTCTGTCTCACTGGCACCAGGCCCGGCTTGGACTCAGATACGTATATTTTACCAGGACAGTGCACCGACGCTAAAGGCCCAGTGTGTGAAAAGACACTTTCGTTCATTTTTTTTGGATCAAAATTAAATAATACATTGTATCAAAGTTGAAAAAAATACATTCTTTCATTACCTACCTTATTAAGGATTTCCAGTTACCGACTGGACGGGGAAGGATATCATCATTGGCCGGGGAAGTGTTAGGAGGCCCCACTCTTTTTTTTTCACCCCGTGTCACATCGTACAAGATTTAACACAAAAAATCACGTTATTTGTATGGGGACCCCCTTTATTTTTGATTATTTTTTTATTCTACCTATTTGTTGTTATAGCGGCAAAATAAATACATACTCTGTGAAAATTTCAGCTGCCTACCTATTACGGTTCATGAGATACAGCCCTGTGACAGACGGACGGACGGACGGACGGACGGACGGATAGCGGAGGCTTAGTAATAGGGTTCCGTTTACACCATTTTGGGTACGGAACCCTAAAAAAGTGTCAAAACGTTTCATTACTTTTGATCTAAGATTAACTACGTTATCAAAGTATCTCAAGTCTCACGTCCTCCCGAGTAAGTCTGGACATTCCTCAAAATGATTTATTTTTTATTAGCACTGCATAACCCTTCGTGTGTGGCGCTGGACGTGGGCTTAGCCCGATATGATCGCCGACGCCGCGCCGCGCGCCGGTCGGGCGACATTCCCTAGCGCTGTCGCATCGCGAGCTCTTTGTGTTTTTTACTTAATTTAGAATTATTAAATTCATTTGACTAGCCAAGGTGCGAGCGTGACAAATGTGTGACGAGGGACAAGCAGCGGGTACCGGCGCAGGAGATCGCGCAGCTTTTTGGAATCGTGAAGTGAACGATAATCTCTTGACAGGCGTGGATGAGCGTTTTATGCTGTTCAGTAACGTTAATGTATAGGTATGATCATAAATACTGTGTTAGTAGGAGGCATTGATTACGGGAAGAGGGACTGTGGGAGAATTCCAAATTGTGGGTATGCAGCTGGTGGCGGAATTGGTTAGACGTAATACCCGCGAATGGGGTCCAGCCTTGCAGTTCATTCGTAAAGTAGTTCTTTTTACAGGGATCTTTCTTTAATTAATGTGTCCTTATTTCACGGTTGATTATACATGTCATCCTCTATCACCAATCAATTTTGATTTGATACAATTTCGTATCAATAATGACGAGGGCTCTATACATCCGTATTTTATTTTATTTTAGTTAAACATTATTAGTTTCTCGGTATTGGTCAAAATCTCATATAGGAATCTATTATTACTTTATTGATAGGGCTGCTCTCAAACCATTATACTCTTAATTTTCTGTAGGTGGTAGCATTTAAAGGGATATGTAACTATGTGGTCAGCTGACTGTAGTAGTTTATGACAAAACTTATAGTATTAAAACCTAATGTGCAAGTGTTTCACAGTGTTGTGTTGCCACTGGAGCAGTGCATCGCTTTAAGGTCCTTGCTTACGGTGGCGCTTGGCTCGGGTTATCTCTTTCCCTAAAATATGGTTGAAAGAGGTAATGGATGTGCCCGGCGTGATGCTCGTGAACGGGTGCTGTTTGTGGGGACTGGCCTGCTCCAATTGGCAACATAATAATTTGGAGGGGATTGTCTTTGCAAATAAAATGATATTTGTCATGAACTGTTGCATACGCAAATTTTGTGTATTCATGTTAATTTAGTGTTAATTATGTTTTTGTTAAAATAATTGACAAACACTTTTGTAAACTTAGACTAAGTGGACGTTGAAAAAAAAAACAGCGGAGTTTCTTTCCAGTTCTTCTTCGCTGTGTTTTGTTTTGCTGAACTGGCCAATGCTAAAATATGACAAATCCGAGTGCAGTGTACTGTCTTTGGATGATGAATAAACAATACAAATACAATACAATACAATCTACGTCCGCTGATATTTGAGGTGCCACGTTCCGCGCGTGTCATGGGCTGTTAGTCTTTATTGTACGAGCTGCTGGTACATTGTTCCGTGTTCCGGGGCCACATCGCAGCCTCCGTGAATTTATAATGAAGCGAGGTAATATCATAAGTTGGCACGGCGGCGGCGGCGGAGGCCCGGGTGCGCTTATCGCCACATCTGAGGCCCGCTGTTTGCACAGCCTCCGCCGCCGCAGCCGCCGCGGCTGTGGGTGTGATAGAATGCGGAGCCACGAGCGGTGTGCTCTATCTACCACCGAAATCTACCTCGTTCATTTAGAAATATTCTGAGGTCAGGTAGGATAATTTATACTCATTACATGCATTTGGAGTTGTGTTCTAAAGGGTTTTGCTTCGATTAGACTGTCATTTCGAAAATCAATCAATTTGATTTATAAAACCTATTTAAATTATGAAAATTACCCAAAAACAAATACCAGGGAAACTAACTGCAATCTCTATGATAACAACCGTCTTGCGAGGCACAAGACACTTCTTTCCAAGCTGCCCTCTTATGGCCTACCACGCGAGCTGTGTGACTGGATCGCCGACTTCCCGCATGGCCGCAGCATAAAAGTCTTGGTTGACGGATGCTGCTCCAAAGCCATGTCTGTGTATGCCGGCGTACCGCAGGGCTCTGTGCTGTCCTCAACACTTTTTCTGTTGCCAATTAGTGATCTGCCCAATTTGGGCGACATTGATTGCTACGCAAAGGACAACACAGAGGTAGCTAGGTAAACCAGTCACCAGACTCAGACCCACACAGACCAGGTTGGTACCATCGTATTGAATGAACGATGTTCGTAGCGGCAATGAAAATTGGCCGTGTTTTCTATCCAGTTCAACGGAATTACATATGCAACGAAAGAAAGGTCCTGGAATGGCACCAAGTTCCCATCAGGTGTGTCGGGCTAATATCATGACAGTGGTATAAGCGATCCATGTCCATTCACATTATTTTTTTCTAATTGATGTATCCTTGCTTCAGGGTAGATTCGAAGTTTATGATGATAAGAATAATCGCTAATTTTAGTCAAAGCAAATCCATAGAATCGACCAATCCCAACATCGCGAGCATATCTGACCACAATGTACGACACCATTAAAGGTACTTCGATATTCCTGGTTCTCGAGCTAAATATTCACCTAATTGGATAGGCTGGCCCGAGTGATTTCAATCCCAGCATAAAGAACCCATAAAATAATCTCATTAAAATCATTTAACGGGCGTCGCAAAAACTGTAATTGATAAAGAGCTGCGTCGTTACGCGCGGCAATGCCGCCTTAACTGGCATAAAACAACTTAAGGGCGCATTTTGCGGATGTAAAATATTAATTGTAACGCGGAGGTAGATGTCTTAATTACGCAGGGAATGCGTCTAGATTGCCTCAATTTATAGCGCAAGATGGGTCGCGCCTCCTAGCCAGGGAGCAAGCATGGGCGGGAGTGGCGACCGACGATCATTAGTATAGCGGCAGAGTAGCCACTTACATACACTGACGGCAGTGACGGCCATTCAGTTCGGTAACAAACCGCTTTTCATAAAAAAAATATGTTCGCAGACGTATTGGAGGGCGTGGTTTGATGGGAACTGACTTGCCGAACATGCATGCGAGAAATGCTTTTGGCCAGAGAGCAAGCATGGGCGGGAGTGACGACCGACGATCATTAGTATAGCGGCAGAGTAGCCACTTACATACACTGACGGCAGTGACGGCCATTCAGTTCGGTAACAAACCGCTTTTCATAAAAAAAATATGTTCGCAGACGTATTGGAGGGCGTGGTTTGATGGGCACTGACTTGCCGAACATGCATGCGAGCAAATGCTTTTGGAACATATACGTATGCGCAGTGTGGATTACGATTTTTACACTCATGCACACTTTGACTATATAGCGGAGTCGCGATAATAACACATAGACAAGGAGGTCGCGATAAAAATGGTAACGATAACGTAAATGGCTGAAACTGGGTTCACAGGAGAAAGCGCCAAGTGGTTGCGTTACGTAGATAAGGCGCCTGAAAAAGAATTTATGGTGACAAAAAATGTATATGATAAGGTAAATGGCTGCAAATAACGAAGCGTGAAAGTATCTGTACATACTTGCTTAGCAATACCAAAACTGAACAAATCTTTCGTTGCATTTCATATTTATAGACGATTTAGTTTAAAGATATAAGTTTAGGTATGTATACGTATTTAATTAAAAAACCGCCGGGTTATTGTTGTATAATTAATAGGTATCAGGATTTCCAGGCAATCAGTATATTCCTCAGCAGGTGCATACCGACATATATTTTATACAGCCAATCTAGATAACGCAACCACTTGGCGCAGGCAGACCGACATATTTAGCATCAGAGGGTTGGTATCTAACATGTGAACCCAGATTCAGCCATTTACCTTATTGTGACCATAAATGTCGCGACCTCCCGGAATAACAGGCCACTTCTCGTGCAGTGAACATGGATATTACGCATAATTCGTAAGCGAATTAATTACCATGAAATAGGAATGAACCACTTTCGTTCGTCCTTACTCACTGCTCCTAGCACACTCGATTGAGGCCCTAGCGTGCGGAATGAGGGGCTGAGGCTCCATTAGTTGGGCCTCTGTGCCTTTTTATATCTCATCGTAAAATTAATGACGACTCCGACACGTCGAGGTATTAACTTGATATGACTGGGAAAATGTCTTACTAAGAGGGAATTTGTCCAATATTTGATATAATGTACTGGTTTTATGATTTAGTTTTCGGAATTATGTTAAGAAACCGATGCAATGGTTTTTTTTTAAATCTAAACTACGTTTATATTTTTAATTTTTAATTGTGATTTCAATAAATATTAAATATTTATGTACAGCGACAATGCCCCATAAAGAAGAGTTTAAATAGACAAAAACTTTTTTTTGTTGATTGCATGGAATACGTAAGACAGTAAAATTATTTAATTTGTCCCGTGCGTTTAGAAAGTGGCGACTAAGGGATTTGACATTCGTTGTTCGGGTTCCATGTGAAACTTTTCTTGCTTCTAATGATGGTGGATGGATGGTGTGATATCAGCCATCTTTTTTATTATTGTATGTAAAGCGTGGCATATGGCGTACGCCGGGACCTCTCAAGGTGCCCGATGACGCCCATGAGCCTTGAACTTTTAAGCGGGCGGCGAAAACCATGCCGGCCGGCCAGGCCCTTCTTCACACCATGTTTGATGGATACCAGGTTGTAGTTTGGGGGAAATATTTCGGCAGGGAGTGCATTCTATAGTTTACTGACGATATAGATAAAGGTCCTTGGTTATGATTTTTGGAATGTCGACAGAGAACGAGGACGGAGGGACAGCGTTATGCAGCTCTGACGAGCATTCTAGATGCTAAACTGTCAAACTGTTGAGAACTCCCAGCTTTTTGAGGCGAGCTTGGCTTTATCCTTGATATGGCGTCCGAAATTAAGGTTATGCGTCAACGCGTTTTCAAATGCATGGAGAAATTGAAGAGCGCGCGCAGTATGCGTTCAGCGAACTATCATTTGCGAGTCCGAGTTTGTTTTTACAGCTTACTCACCGTCGCCGTCAATACGTTAACGTTGCCGTTTACGCTGACTCCGCGTTTTCATACAATTTGGTAATCTGAGTTAGATTTTGACAGCTCGAAGAAGCAAAACTACAGAATAAGTATTAAACAGTGTATGGGGTTCGACATTTTTATGTTACTTCGAAGTTCCGTAAACGCCAATTTAGGTGAGAACTCGGCCTGAGCACTCAGAGCCAGATAAAAGGGTACAAGGGCGAGGTTTTTTGCGATGGGGTGACTCTGAAAACTCACTGCTGGGTATGTCTTGTGACCAAAATGAATACCGATTCGTAGCTGGATTCATGAGTCGATTCAGGTTTTTTGGGTTCCGTACCCAAAGGGTGCCAACGGAACCCTATTACTAAGCCTTCGCTGTCCGTCCGTCCGTCCGTCCGTCCGTCCGTCCGTCTGTCACAGGGCTGTATCTCAGTAACCGTATTAGATAGACATATGAAATTTTCACAGAGTGTTTATTTGTTTTTCCGCTATAACAACACATAGGTAAAATAAAATAATAATTAAAAATATCCCCCCATACAATAAACTTGATTTTTTTGTAATAAATATTGTACGATGGTACAGAACCCTTCGTGTGCGAGTCCGGTTTTTTTTCTCTAAAATGGCCAGTTTTTGCGCAACACGTGTTCGCGCGATATAAAGATATCGGTTTGACATTCGGTTTGACAAATATTTTCATACCATTTCGCTCGTCGAGCCATTGTGTCACGATTAGTGCGGCCTGCGGAGTAGTTGTGTCAACATCGACTCTCCCGTCGCTTTGTGCCAAGTTGCCGTTCGGCTCAAAAGATTGCGGATTTAATCCTAAGAAAATAATTGCGGAGGGAACTGTCAACTTCTCCGAGCGAACGCTTTGTTGGCGCGCCGAGCCGGATTTCGGATATAAGTATACGCAAATAATATTTGAAAGGAACGAGTTCGGCGGGAATTTGGTAAAGCCCTTTGTTCCGATAATTTTCTGTCAAATTTTATCGAGCAGACACAGTGGCCTTCTCTGTGAGGAGACACCAGAAAGTTCGCTCATATTTCGCTGTAAGAACGACTGTAAAATATGGCTCGACCGAGGGTATTTTGTCTACTAATTGGATCAATATCAACTAACAATCGAAATATTGGAAAGACTATTAAGTTAAATTATTAAAATTTCTTAAAATTATAAAATTTTACTAATTATTAAAGGAGAATGCCAATTACAAAAGCGCTAGCAGTTAGCATGTACACCAATTAATCCACTTTGCTTTCATTCCTCGCATCATATAAGTTAAATTGTGTGACTTTCAGTTTTTTCTATAATGGGGATTAGTCAGTAAACACTGCTAAAGATGAACTTTGAGGTTATTTCCCACATTGTAAGTACCATAGGTGGTGGATATTTATTTGCTAGACAACTTTAATGACTGTTGCTGTCACAATGGGCACTTAAGAATTTACTTAAACAGTATCAGGGAAAATATAGTTGGCGCTATTATTGCTATAGCGAGTACTCCAGCTATATGTGAACTCTACTGAGGGTAAGGGAACAGAATAACTCGATAGTGGTGCCTTTTGACAGGGATTTTCATACGTTTGTATGGTATTATATTATCTGAAGGTTGTCTTGGAGTGGTATGACTTATAAATAGGTACCATTTAATGATCTACTAGAGTTAAGAATTATTTAAAAGTAAGCACATGTAAAACTGTAGGCGGTCTTGCTTACCTTACCAAACCCAGCGTGCCCAGGTGTGTTATGGCATCGCATTGAATAAATCTAAGTAATAAATTCATAGTTTATATGTTTAGTTACACTCAAATGTCGGATTCGCAAATGTTCGTTAACGCGCGCGCTCTTCAATGTCTCCATACATTTGAAAACGCCAGTGGATCGGTTAACCGTAAACGCCAATTTAGGTGACAACTGGGACTGCAGGCTCTGTGCACACAGCGCGCCGCCCACTCCTCGGCTTCGCCCGTGTCAGCGTCGTATTGTATTGTATTGTATATCATTTTGTCAAATTGGTAGACAAGCTACACTCAGACAGGTCATTTTTTCTTATTTTAGGGCATACAGGCAAACATAGATTCAGCTTACAATTTCTGGCATATACCATCGTCAAATTTACTAAATAATTAAAACTAAGCTAAATTATCGTAATGGATGCCGGCAGCCGGGCGCTCGGATCTCCTTTGTAGCACACAAGGGCGGGACAAGTTTTCACGAAATGACACTTAATGCATGCCCAAGGAGTGGAACAATCGCAAACAGTGGCCCAGCATCGCGCACGGTCTCGCGCCGGGAGAAATCGTAGAGTGGCTCACGAAAAGATTAGTGGCCGGGAATGGCTCGTATCCAGAGGCGCGGGTACTAGACTTCCATGCCAGATATCATGGGTTCGAAGCTCCACTTCTCTTTCCGAGTTACATTTCGACACGAATACGAGCTGCTCCATGGTTTGAAATCCGGGTAAAATTGTAGCTGGTAAGATTCAGTTTGCCCAGGTTAGTACTATCGCATTGGATCGCTCAAAACGGCAATGAAAAATTGTCCAACCGTGTTCATAAAGAAATGTCCTTCGAGAATGCTGTGTATTGGGCTAAAACCATAACGGCAGGTGTGGTGGCACCCATCCATGCCCAGTAACATAACAAATAACACGACTATTTCACAGATCAAAGGTCGAATGAACTTAAATAAAATTAGTTTTATAAAATAGTTGAAAAGGTAAAACTGAGAACTTTTATGAATGTTTCTTACTACAATTTCAACGTCATTAGGTTTTGTAAAAGTTATAACAAAACAAGCCCATTTCAATGTCACATAACGTTTTACGTATTGAATTGTAATGTTCTTGTATTCTTCATAAAACATCTTAAGCCCAGTCGAATTTTAAATGACCTAAGATATTTAAAAACTAGAAATAATGTTTGTGTGTACAAAGAAAAACAAGATTGATTCTGGGGGCCACTCTACGCATAACCGATGGGCACTGGGTCAGAGCTTGTGAAGGGCTTCCTTTGACATGAGACGGTTATTTAAGACAGTCGTTACCCTATCAATTCCCCATACTACGGGCGATCACTGTTTCCATGCTCTTAATGTTTGACTAGGTTTTAGAAATTTTGGATTCTAAAATATAGTATAGAAAACTATGTATGTATGTTTTAATTTTTTTAATATACCTTTTAGGTTGGAAAATGCTGGATAATAAACATTGGAAAAACGTTTTTTCACGGAAACATGTAGATATTTACAGAAAAATCAAAACTTACGAACGTATAATAAAGCTTTCTCAAGTGATAAAAAAATAAGTAATTCACTGGCATTCAATTGCATGTACTTGATGGTTTCAGCAGCTAGTTGCCACAATTCGTGGTAGAATTTAAAACAGTTATACCTGCATCAGTTGAATCAGTGCAGTCGTTTTTAGGGTTCCGTACCCAAAGGGTGAAAACGGAACCCTATTACTGAGCCTCCGCTGACCGTCCGTCTGTCACAGGGCTGTATCTCATGAACCTTAATAAGTAGGCAGCTGAAATTTTCACAGAGTGTGTATTTATTTTGCCGCTATAACAATAAATAGGTAAAATAAAATAATAATAATAATTAAAGCGGGGTCCCATACTAAAAACATGATTTTTTTGTGTTAAATCTTGCACGATGGTACGGAACCCTTCGTGTGCGTGTCCGACTCGCACTTGGCCGGTTTTTGGTTCTCTGAAAGCAATCCTCCAACAAATTTGAATATCGTCACATGACCTTTATTTCGGTCCTCCAAAAGCAAGCTCCTCCCACGAGCATGAAAGTCTGAGGTTTTTTTATTGACCTCGAAAAACCTTGATTTTTTTATCGGAAATAAAGGATTCATAATTTGTTATTTAAAATATACTCCAAAAACATGTCAAAAGCTTAGCAAGGCGAAATAATACCCTTAATATGCCGGATTCATTTAAAATGTTTAATATGCTCTCAAAATTCAAATTAAATATTAGATACCATTCGATCTTTATTGTAGTCCTTAGTATATTTGTATTGTATCTTTAGTGTATGCTCGAAATAGTAATAGGCTTAGAAATTGTGACAGTTTTCTTTTATTCTGAGTACAAAACTAGAAGAAGGATATCCAATGTCAATAACATGCATTTTAATGGACATTGAAAAAAGGTTAGCACCCTTACAAGCTACCGTATTCACCGTTTGTTCTTTGTGTGACCATCAATCTTCTTGCTTCCGCGAAGACCAATTCAATGCTTTTAAGTAAGACAAAATCTTAAACAACACGTGCACCATTGTCCGAACAGTTTATTGTTCTAATGACCCAGAAACAACTCAATAGCGTTGACTTCTCGATGCATTGACAGCAAAGGGCCTGATTTATAGCTACCGGAATGTGCACGGAATTGTTAGCACACTGGGTGGTGGATTTTCTAATTTTTTTTTTGCTTTGAAGAAGTAGGCCAACTCGACCGACAATCGTCGAAGTCCTTGCAGATCATCGTGTAACTTTAGAAACAGTGTTCGTTGAAAATGTATGACAACTGTTCTTAAGAACGGCCCGTAAGCTATGCTACCCATACAAACGTAGTTTACTAATCATATGGAAACCGCTATTCCAATTAAATTGATATTTAATATCTAATATCAGGTAACGAATATCTGTGTCTGCATGCTTTTGTTTTTTTGAAAAATCCAAACCGAATGAAATAAATGCAAAAAGAAAATCTTCATACGAATTTTGTTTTCTCTGTAGTTTGACCTAGAATACATTTACCGAAAAAACGCAGACTTTAAATGCAGACACAGATATTTGTAGCCTAATATTAGATACCAAATATCAAGTAAGTTGGAACAGTGATTTTCAAAGCATTAGTAAACTACGTTTGTATGGGAGGCGAAATTTTCAGGTGCTTATGTCGTAACCTAATACATTTTCCTAGAAAAGATGACTCCAAATTCTGATAAATTCGTTTCTCTTTTGCAAATTGAGCTATATGCAAGATTTTTCGGAAGATTGACGAATGCTTACAAAGTAATTCTTGAAATGATTGACAAATACAATTCTTTATTAGATATGTAGATAAGTAGTCTAGGTTATCTCATTTAATGTCTGAAATTCTTCTCTGAATACTGTTAAAGTTTTATGAGTTTCCTTTGGTCCAGTTAGTAGTTCAATTATTGTTTGTAAAATAAGTTGTTTTTCATCAAGTTTTAAAAAGTTCTTATGCGACTTTTTGCATGCGATTCCAAACGGTTTTTAATTGATTAATATTATTGTATCCAGTGGGAGTCTTTTCCATCCAGTACTCCACAAGTTTGTTACTGTATTTGCATGCATTGGTATTATGCTCTAGCTTCATGTGTGACCACATAGATGAGCGTGCATGGATTAGTAGAGCTATCTTGTCTTCTTCTAGAGTCGATAATTCTAGAAAAATAAGTCGATTATTGCGATTATTGTAAATGTTTTTTGTACCTTCGTACGTCGCTATTTCTTGGAATAAGCGTCGTAGTTGATAAGTACGAAAAAGTATGTTTACTTACATATTGGTTGGGGAAAAAGTTTCTTCGCATTTTTTAAGAAAATTCAAAACATTTTTTAATATGGTTTATTTACATTTAACTAAAGTATGTAGGTACCATTTTGTTCGATAACTTTTTGCCATCTTGTAGGTAGGGACATGATCCCATTGCTATAGAAATATTGGGACTTCTGATCAATATACCGCGACAAGTGGTTTTGGCAGTCCTCTCGTGATGTTAACCTGACACTGCCTAAAGAATTCTGAAGATACCTAAACAGGTGGAAATCTGAAGGTGCAAGGTCAGGACTATACGGCGGATGCATTAACACCTCCCAGCCAAACTCTCTTAGTTTTTGCTGAGTGGCTAAAGATGTGTGAGGTCTAGCGTTATCATGATGAAAAACCACACCCCTTCTGTTGATTAATTCCGGCCGCTTTCTCTCAACTTCTTGCTTTAATCTCATCAGTTGTTCGCAG
Source organism: Incurvaria masculella (assembly GCA_946894095.1). Taxonomy (NCBI): domain Eukaryota; kingdom Metazoa; phylum Arthropoda; class Insecta; order Lepidoptera; family Incurvariidae; genus Incurvaria; species Incurvaria masculella. The sequence continues at coordinate 20,257,794 of OX335652.1, read as the reverse complement.
TAGAGTTCAGAATCGATGGTCCTGCCTGGTGGTAACAGCTCATAATGAATAATGCCCTTCCAATCCCACCACACACACAGCATCACCTTGTTGCGAGTTAACCCGGGTTTCGCCACAGTCTGTAAAGCTTGACCGGCCTTTGACCACGACCTTTTTCGCACGTTCTTGTCGTACGTGATCCACTTTTCATCACCAGTTATCAGCTTCTTCAAAAATGGTTCGGTTTCATTACGTCGTAATAAAGAATCACAAATGAGTACACGGTTCATTAGGTTTCTTTCAGTGAGCTCGTGAGGTACCCAAATATCGAGCTTTTTTGTGTACCCAGTTTTTTTCAAATGCGCCAAAACTGTTTTGTGGTCAATTCCTAGTTCTTCAGCTACGTCGTAACTACTGATATGCCGATCTTGCTCCACTTTTTCAAAAATGGCATCCATTTTATCCGTAATAGGGCGACCAGAGCGACGTGCATCTTTGACATCAAAATTTCCGGATTGAAAACGCTTAAACCAAATTTGTGCTACTCTCACAGACACTGCACTAGGTCCATAAACATCGCAATTTTTTTTCGCGGCTTGCGTTGCATTTTTACCTTTTTTGTAGTAAAATTTTAAAATGTATCGAATTTCTTCATTAGATTCACTCATTTTGACAGTACGAAAAACAAATGAGAATCACACATTTTCCTAATTTGAATTTGGAATTATGTTCTTTAAAATTTAAACTTTCAATGATACCAAAACCAGCCAGATACAAATAGTGTAGCCAAAGAGATTTTATTACAAGTTCATACATACTATAATGCGAAAAAACTTTTTCCCCGACCTATTATTATAGTGAATAAAGTGGCTGCGATCACGAAACCTTGCGGAACACCACACCATGAGTGTTTTATCGGATACCTCTTCACCGATTCGGACTGCGGAAGTTAAAACTAAAGAAAGGCTGAAGGAAAGTGGCAATACCACACTGTATTGTATTGTATTATATTTTATTTTGTCAAATTGGTAGACAAGCTACACTCAGACAGGTCATTTTTTCTTATTTGAAGGCACACAGGCAAACATAGATTCAGCTTACAATTTCTGGCATATACCATCGTCAAATTTACTAAATAATTAAAACTAAACTAAATATGTCAACTTAATAATTAGTCAAGGCCTTTATGATACTAGATTATCATGGTCATTTCAATTATAAATACTAATAAACAAACAATACAAAATATAAACGGTAAAAAGATTTAGTAGCAAACTGCCTACTATGGGTACAAAAAAATATCGTACATTCAAAATTAACTAAATTTAAATACAATTACTAATTCTAAATTAACTAAAAATCTTTGTCAGCTAAACTACTACTAAACTAAACTTTGCAGACGGTAGAAAACAGGTGTAGAAACAAACGCTTAGTCTCGCTAGAAATTGAGGGACGCAGTACGAATAGTAAATTCCAAAAAAAAAAAAAATGGAAGGAATCGAAATTTCGGTGACGCAGGGAAACAAAACACTGTTGAATGCATGGATAATGTACGGAGGGACTGTGCGAGACTTTTCATTCATAGGTTATAAAAGTTAAGACTGAATCGGAAGACGCAATACTCGAGAAAGTTTGCTGTATCGAGTCCAGCCTTGCACCATAAGTTTTTTAATAAATTAGTCCTTTCTTCACGGATGATTCTATTTCCAATTAAACGTGACAATAAACGTTAACGTTAAGGAAAAGTGATTACCTTTTATAACATTCGAATTAGACTGGTCTTTAAAGTTAAATAAAAAATATAACAATGGCTTCATGTTGAGTCAGCCTTACGACTATTGCCAAAGTTAATATAAATTTACTACTAATATTTTCGTCTGTGAATACTTTAGACTGTCCTGGACTGTATTTATCCAGCATATGCCTTATGCACAGCCCTCGAATAAATGCCCAATTGAAATTTCCATAAGCTACTGCACCGTGACAGCCAACAAACGGGTTGAGATGGTATCGCACTTTAATAAACCTGATAGGAAGCGGTTCGTATCCGGCGGAGTCCGCCAAAAAACACAAAAAAACACAGAAAGGAGCGAGACCAATCGAGAAGCAAGCGATAGTAAAAACAACTAAAGCAACCGTCAAAGGGGTTATTGGTTTTTTTATTGGTTTCCTGCTTGTTGTTGGAAAGGCATTTTGCTTCGAAACAGATAGCGGCGTGGAATTGGGTGATTTATACCTTTGTAATTATGTTTTTGAGAACCATTAGCTTTGAACGTCTTCATTAGGTACGTCAGCGGTATCTCTTATCTGCAAGCGTTTAGATATCGGTAGCCTTTCTTCTATTTTGTATCCCTGCAATCCAAAGATAGGAATGTCGTGGGTTCTTTATTATCCGAGATTGTAATGTGCATCTTTGTTGAAAATACACTCCATGGTTCGGAACACATGTTGGACTGTAGGTCTGTAGGTACTGTAGGACTGTAGATAGACCTGTAGGACTCTAGGTACTACTTAACCGATAGGACTTGGACATTCGGATGGTACCACTGCTCTTCTTTCCACGCCTGGCGTAAGAGGCGATTAAGGGATTCGTCGTTCGTAAGGTGGGGACCTATCCAGATGGGTTCTTTGCTTACTAGTTGACACGTTGGTATGTAGCATCGCATTGAATGAACGATTGTTCGAGCGGCAATGAAATTACCGTGTTTTCCATGTAGTTAAATGGTGTCGTGTTATATAAGGAAGGTCCAGCATGGCAGCTAGTTCGTATGAGCTGTTTTGGACTAATACCATGACAGTAAGTATGTGGTATTAGCCATCCATGTCCAGTTACATAAAACAATTTTAAAGAAAGATGAACGAAGCAAGAGCAACGAAGATGCGTCCGCGTTTTCTATCCTATTCGATGTAGCCATTGCATGGCTGCCTAGTTCCTCCATAATGTAGTGTGATGAGCTAATATCATGACAGTAAATGTAATATAAGCTTTGCCAGTTAAAAAATAAACTTTAGCACCAATGCGTGCATTTTAAAATGTGGTGTCGCGTGATTGCCGCCCTCACGCGACCTGTCAGCTGACAACTTCATATCTATCCATTGCGCTCCAAATGGCGCACAGAGGAGCTTTGCATCCATTACCGCGGCGGCGATTAGATAAGTAAATTAGAAAGAGTTTGCATTTAAGTAATGAACTGTGAATGTGTGGTCAGGTCTTTGGGGGTCGACAACGCTGAAATCAGGTCAAAAGGCTTTTTATACGTTTATTAATGTTGTTGTTTTTAGGGTTCCGTACCCAAAGGGTGAAAACGGAACCCTATTACTAAGCCTCCGCTGTCCGTCCGTCCGCCCGTCCGTCCGTCCGTCTGTCATAGGGCTGTTTTTTTTTATGTAACTGGACATGGATGGCTAATACCACACCTTCTGTCATGGTATTAGCCCAACACACCACATGGGAACTAGGTGCCATGCCAGGACCTTCCTTATATTGCACGGCTACATTGAACTGGATGGAAAACACGGACAATTTTCATTGCCGCTTCGACCATCGTTCATCCAATGCGGGGGTACCAACCCGGGCGGGATTAACCCTACCACCTAGTAAGTAAGGAAGGGGACCTACAGTTTAACGTGGAATCCGAACCACGGCCAGCCTCTCTCAACGGTCGAATGGTCACCCATCCATGTCCAGATCGGACCCAGCGTTGCTTAACTTCGGAAAGCGATCGCCGAAGTGTCGCGCCACTGGGCCGCGGAGGCTGACAAATCTAATGAACCGTAATAGATAGGCAGCTGAATTTTTCACAGAGTGTGTATTTATTTTGCCGCTATAACAACAAATAGGTAAAATAAAAATAATAAAAAAGAACCCATACAACAAAAGTATTTTTTTTTTGTGTTAAATCTTGTACGATGGTACGGAACCCTACGTGTGCGAGTCCGACTCGCTCTTGGCCGGTTTTTTATTCATCATTCATAGATAGCACACTGCACTCGGATTTGTCATATTTTATTATTATCCAGTTCAGCATTTCCAGCGAATAAGATGTGGCAGAAACTCCGCTGGATTTTTTTATCAACGTCCTCTTAGTCTTAGTTTACAAACGTATTTGCCACTGCTTGCAATCACATGCAACAGTTCATGACAAATATAAGTTTATTTGTAAAGACCATGCCCGCCATCTAGCATGTTGCCAATTGGAGCACGCCAGTCCCCACAGACAGCACCGGTTTACGAGCATCACGCCGGGTCCAGCCATCGCCTCCCTCAACCATATTTTAGGGAAAGAGGAGACCAGAACCTAGCGTCACCGCAAGCAAGGACCAGAAGAAACTGTAAAACCTTTGTACGATTTAGTTTTAATACTATTATTTCTGTCATGAACTACCTAGTACAGCGAGTCAAAATACAAAAAACATTATTATTCTTAAAGATAAAAAAACTATATTATGTCAACCCTTTAAATAAAAAAATAAATGGAGTAAAATGGTTTGATGGCAGCCTCTGTAATAATGTATACAATTACGACCATTCATGCTCGATTTTGTGATTGTGCTCTATATTTTGCATGTACTATATCGATACCGTCGACATTAGTTGTGTCACGCGTAGCTTTTTACCTCGTCAGTGCCATGTAGGCGAGATTGTAGTGCTACGAATGGAGTGTCGGCGAGGACCAGGAAGCACCGCTAGGAGCACCCAACCACCATCAGAGCGTCGATTCGTGAGCACCCCACCCATCTCTCTGGTACCAGGTTACGTAAGGTTTCCATCCGACGCATCGTCGTCGAGCGGCGCTTACATCGGCCGATGAATGAACACCCACCATTTAAACAGTCAGGGTATTCAGTTCGGTACTAAACAAGTGCGAGTCGGACTCGCACACGAAGGGTTCCGTACCATCGTACGAGATTTAACACAAAAAATCACGTTTTTTGTATAATTTTCACATATTTTAACATATTTTTTATTTTACCTATTTGTTGTTATAGCGGCAAAATACACACTGTACGAAAATTTCAGCTCCCTACCTATTACGGTTCATGAGATAGAGCCCTGTGACAGACGGACGGACGGACGGAGAGCGGAGGCTTAGTAATTGGGTTCCGTTAGCACCCTTTGGGTACGGAACCCTAAAAATGACTGTTAAGGCTCTCGTGAAGTCCCAGGAAATCTATAACTTAAAAATTTTAAGAAATGCATTTTTTGTCCAATGGCCAATGACAATTTTGCGCGGCGACTGCCAGTAAACTAGCCAAATCGTCTTCCAGGCACTAACGTTTCCCTAGCCCTAAACGTTGTCAGATTTGAATCAACTTGTCTTCTTGATCAATGTCCGTGTGTTTTGACTTTTTTGCCTAACTTTACAATCAAAATGTATAAATGAAGCAAGATGCAGATGCCTGCCTGATGGAACGTTTTAAATAAAAAGCGCAGCCTTTTTTTTTGTTAGTAAATCAGTGAAATTTGAACCCGAGTTTGTAAGTTATAACATAACTCCAAGCCTCCGGACAATATCGAAACTTATACTATTAAAAACCGGCCAAGTGCGAGTCGGACTCGCACACGAAGGGTTACAAATAATTAACAAATTAACAAATAAAAAACACGTTTTTTGTATGGGGCCCCCCTTTAATTATTATTGTTTTATAATGTTACCTATTTGTTGTTATAGCGGCAAAATAAATACATAATCTGTGAAAATTTCAGCTTCCTACCTGTTACGGTTCATGGGATACAGCCCTGTGACAGACGGACGGACGGACGGACGGACAGCGGAGGCTTATTAATAGGGTTCCGTTTTCACCCTTTGGGTACGGAACCTTAAAAAGAACCTAGAAGTTTAAACTAAAGTGATTTTGACGCTCAAATAATTACAATGGGTCAAAATGATAATTTTGACATTCCAAATGGTTGATCGCGTAAATAACAAAGATAGATTTTCTATTAGCGGTAGGCGGGGTTACCAGCGAACTCCCACACTCCCGCTTCGCCAATCACGAAAACTTCTACACACAATTTGCATTTCATAAAAAAACTCTCTATGAAAAAAATACTTGACGCTTAGTCGCGAAGTAATCAAATGTGAGCTTAATCCGTCAAGAGTAGAGCACGAATTGCCTTGTACACAGTTCGAGACAGCTGTATCGCCGTGAACGAGGTGAGTTGGGTTGATTGATGTCGCATCAATTATTTATTCATCGACGTATTCTCTTTGGATTACTACTACAATTATTGTATCGTGCCATTAGGTAATTTTCCTTTAACATTTCCACTCACATAAAGTGAGCCCACTACGTCACAATAAATATGTAGATATAGTTTTGTACATTATATATGCTTCTTCTTAAGCGGAAAAAAGTGTTTGGCAGAATTACATCCTACAAATCCGAAGAAATCGAGCGGCACAAAGAAAAACCAACAGAATTATGTAAACGAGGGCGGGAAAGGTGAACCGAGCGCTACTGTACACTCAGGTGAAAGAAGTAAAGGCGACGACGCCATTGTATAAGTAAAAAGTAATTATCTTTGTAAATTGAAAGTAGTAAATTGAGACGCCGCGGAGGCGAAAACAACGCCAGCGCCGCCGCCGCCGCCGGCGACACCCGGCGACAATAAAAGTAAATCAAGCCTAAAGGAGGGCTTACATGTCGCGCCCGTGGGAAAATAACACTGCACCTCAAGTCCCACTTGTCACCTAAATTGGAACTTCGAAGTTACGTAAAAACGTCAAACTCTATGCTAGTTTTTACTAGTTATTCTGTGGTTTTACTTCTTCAAGCTGTCAAAGTCGAACTCGGACTTTCGATTTGTATGAAAACGCGGAGTCGGCGTAAACGGCAACGTCGACGTATTTACGGCTGTCAAATCAAACTGAGGCTGAGATAGATAGTCGTAACAGAAACTAAGACTAACAGAAAGTAGTACTTTGTGACGTCACTTTGACACATTTTGTATGGACGAAATCTCAATGTTATGCATAGTGACGTCACAAAGTACTACGTTTGGTTAGTCTTAGGGCCGAGTGCACGAAAGGACAAAAAAATCAAAATCAACGTCAGAGTATGATGAAACACGTCACTTTGTGTGGACAGTATGGAAGGAACTCTATGCGGTTCACTAAAAGTGACGTGTTTGATCATTGATTAACTCGCCCGACTCTTCGTGCAACTGGGGCTTAGTTTCCGTTACGACTAAATATCTCAGCCTGAGACTCGCAAATGTTAGTGCGTTTCTTCGCGCGCTCTAAAATTTCTCCATAACTTTGAAAACGCCAGTCGATCGGTTTGCCGTTGACGCCAATATTGGTGACAACTGGGACTAGGGGTACCGGTCGTCAAGTTCAAAGTCTTTTATATCGATCGGCAGGATATCGCTTTCTGAAATCGCCTGAACCTCTGAAAAGAGTGACTGACCAAAATATACACTTCAGTGTCGAAGTAAAAATGAATTATGTTAAGATGCAGTTTCCTCCATATCTGTATTTCAATTTCGTTTTTTTTTATTACCTTAGTTGTATATTAATCATTCAGATTCATAATTTTTTTTTGTCTGACGGTTTGATTACCTTTGGCGAGGAAGTACCCACGAGAAACTTCGCCAGGTTTGTAATTGTTTTTCTTATTTTCAAACTTTCAAACTTGCAATGGTTGATTGATAACTACTCTACCGCTCCCAAAGAACAACAAATGTAAGCGGAGAACAAATTATTGATATCAAAATGTATAGGTAAGTAATCGAATCTTAATGATTCTTGTGTATAAAGCCACCATTTTTTTTTACTTAAAAATTAAAAGAAACTTTACACTATTATGTCTATATTTATGTACATACAACTTTAGTATAATACACATATATAACCCATATCAGCTACTTAAAAAATATTAATAATTTTATTCGATGTTTATGATAACCTAGCTATACTTAATATTATACCTATACCTATACTTAAATTTTTTCTTAATAATCTGTGTGTCTAGTATCTATCAGAGTTGTTAACATTTAAGGTGTTATTGTGCTGAAACCTATCTAGGTCATGAGGATAGGTAGGATTTATATATATATATATATATTTCAATAATCGATTTGCGCCCACACGTTCGTATCAACTTGCCATCCATGTTACCTTGATCGAGATGGGTATCATATTGTCGTATGCACGACTGGGTGTTCGTCTTTGTAAAGCCACGTACAGCTATTCTTTATTGCGTCTCCGGTACATTTTTTTTTGGGTTCCACCAGTTCTCATAGGTACATCAAACAATGCCTGCCGTTCATGTACACAATATACTCGTATATGAAATTGTGGGACGCATGAAATATCACCATCTGCCAAGTTCTCACAAGCCTTTATTGTAGACAGCAGTTGTTATAATTTAATTTGAAAATTGGCAGGGTACTTAAGAACTAGCCAGTCACTTCGTTTATTATTGGATGGCCTTGTCTACGTGCCTTAAAATATCTAATATAGTTGCGATAGAGTGGCATGGGAAGCATGAGTGTTACCCAAGGCCGTGGATGGCTAATATGTACCACTCTTACTGTCAACATTTAGATTATTTTTCTTTTCCATGGAAATTCTAGTTGTCTATGAAGGTGGTAATTATATATTGTTGCAAGCGTTTGTTTTACTAATGCACCCGCGTTTGGAAGAAAATCCGATATCGTGTTATGTAACCGCCATCTATTAATAGGAAATCTATCGGACATTGATCCCAAGATGTTTCAATCTTGTGTCGATGCAAACTGAGAGTCTTTTCGGTATAATCGGAAGCGTTTGCTGTCCGACGCGGGTGCGGTGCGGTAGCGTTGCGGTGGCGGTGGAGCCAGAGATAGAGTTTGAAGGAGGAGGAAAGCTCGTAAAAATTTTGCAATAATATGCCGACGGGCATCGCTTCGCACCCTTGTTTTGATTGCCATACATTCAGTGAATGCACGGTGTTTCAAATTAAGTGTACTTTTATGGTCTTGGTTGAAGAATAGTGCAATTGTGTATGTGAGGACATAATTACGAAATTTGAATACACGCCGGGTGCAGCCATCGCCTGTATATCAACCATATTTTAGAGAGTTTAATTTAGGAAAACCTAATATTGGCCTTAGCTTAAATTTATATTATTAAAAAACTATATAATATTAACCCTTTAAATGCTACCCTAATTTAGAATACCTTTAATTGCATGGAGTTCGATCACCTTATTATCCTCTTAAATTATCCAACTTTTACTTAGGATTGGTTTACCTACTTACAGACTTAGCCCCGGTTGCACGAAGAGACGGCCGAGTTAATCAATGCTCAAAAAAAAAACATACAGACGAATTGATAACCTCCTCCTTTTTTGAAGTCGGTTAAAAACGTCACTTTTAGTGATCCGCATAGAGTTTCTTCCATACTGTCCACACAAAGTGACGTGTTTGATCATACTTTGACGTTGATTTTGATTTTTTGTCCTTTCGTGCACTCGGCCCTTAGTATAGCGGCAGTGGAGCCACTTTTTATTGAAAAACTGGCGCCGTCCAGTCAGTTCGCTGGCGGATTCGCTAACTAATAATATTCTCGAGTACCAACGACCATTAAGGCTGTTCCGACCCATATAAAGTTGTTTGCACACATAACGCAAAAAGTATTGCACTTTAAGGCAAGAATAAATAATAAAAGTTTAATATAGTCATATTACTTGCAGCGAAAACAATTTCACAATTTCAGGATTATTGGTTTTGTTACAATTTATTTAAATACGATTTTTATTTAACAGCGCCATCTAACGGTGTAAAACTTCTAATCGCCTATTACAACGAAACCATTAAACCTGAAATTGTGAATATGTTTTCGCTGCAACTACTATGGCTATATTTAATATTTTTGACGAATTCGTGCCTTAAAGTGCAATACTTTTTGCGTTCTGTGTAAAAAAAACATTGTATGGGTCGGAACATCCTTAAGAAATTCACAGAGTGCTATTTAGGTAAACGAGCATTCGAAGTTGCTCGTCTCGAATTCGTTAGCGAACTGACCACCTACATTATCAACCGTATACATCCATGCATTATCATTCAAATCAATAAAAAAAACGTTTATTGCACTTTAATCGTACAAAATGGCAGCACTTAATGCCTAAGGCATTTTACGCCAGTCTACCCTTTTAACATAATGAGACAAGGGTTGGTACAATAAAAACATAGTCGTGGCAAACAAGTGTAAAAAACATATTAATAATTATAATATATAACAAAAATAAAATAAAAAATTAATCATATATGTACATATTTTTATAAAGAAGTAAGACAAAATTAATCTACACATGTACATAGATAATGTGGTAACCGGGGACGCAGAAGACGAAGAAGATATTCATGATTTGAGGAGATGGTCTTTCACTAGAGCTCTGAATGTGTGGATCGATGGAGTCGTATTCACTACGTATAATATTCAAAACGTATAATAGTATTCTTTTCCAAAAAATGAAAACCGTGCATATCGTATAATATTCACAACGTATAATGTTATACGTTGTGCATGAATAAAGTTTAAAAATAAAATCAACTCTTTGCATCATGCAGAACGTATAGTAGTCACAACGTATAATATTCCTAACATGAATTCACAAAAAAAGAAAACCATGCAAAACTTATAATATGCCAAGAAGCACTGCATAAAGCGCCCTAATAACGATACATTTAAGGCTAAAATTGCTACGAATCGATATTTGCTACCATTTCGAAAGGCCACCTTACGCTATTTGAGGCGGTCGAAAAATCACGTGCGAGTATACGCTTTAAGAGTATATACATAAGGGCGCTTATAGTATGAAAAGTTTTTGGATTATATGATATGTATGGTTTTCTTTTTTTGTTAAATAAAGATCATAATATTATACGTTGTGACTATTATACGTTATGCATGGAGAAATAAGTAATTTTATTTTTTAAACTTCTTCATGCACTACGTATAAAATTATACGATCTGCCGATTATACGTTGTGCATGGTTTTACAGTTTTGTTAAAATATGACATTATACGATCTGAATATTCTGCCGTTCCCCCGATCGATGCACATCGACGTAAACAGTGGTGACTCAAACCGTTCGTTTCGTTCTATACGAATGAATTTCGGTCGCCTCTCCCTTCCATCGTTACTCTGTGTTGTGAACGCACAAAAATATGTATTGCCGGGACACCCTGCAGGGCAATTATTATGAACGCGATAAACACGCACCCAGCAGCTGTCATGGCCAATGGTGGCCAATGGTATTGATCATATCGTCATTAGCTGGGTGTGTTCATTATATCTTTGTCTTCCCCTCGTGTCACACCACCATTGCCACCACTGCCACCACCACTACTACAGTGCTTCACGCTAAAGCACAGGGGCTTAATAAAGCGGTATTTTTAGGGTTCCGTACCCAAAGGGTGAAAACGGAACCCTATTACTAAGCATCCGCTGTCCGTCCGTCCGTCCGTCCGTCCGTCCGTCTGTCACAGGGCTGTATCTCAGTAACCGTAACAGGTAGACAGCTGAAATTTTCACAGAGTGTGTATTTATTATGCCGCTATAACAACAAATTATTAAAAAATAATTAAAATTAAAGGGGGCTCCCATACAAAAAACGTGATTTTTTTGTTTTTTTTTCTACGATGGTACGGAACCCTTCGTGTGCGAGTCCGACTCGTACTTGGCCGGTTTTTTATATGAATTATTGCCTGCCAGTGTCTGCTGTATGTGCAAGAGACCAGTTATGGAATAGTTGGGTATAAGACCATGGCAACTAAAGGTAAATCGCACTGTATATTTCAGTATAGGTTGATATTTTCAGGATACTTGAGCGAAATTATGGTATTACTGAATGACAATAGTTCAATACAAATGTGGGGATAAGATGAATTCATGTATGCGGGAAATAATGGATAACTCCAATATGTTGTAATAAGTTCACAACATATTGGACTTTAATGAAGTCCTGTGATTGGATATAAATCTTTCATAACTCTTCTTGAGGCATAAAACTAGTATGTAAATAAATAGCATCAATGAGGCTCGCGGTTTCATAGATCTGTGGAGTCATAAGCAAAGATATGGATATAAATCTTGTGAGAATTTCATAAGAAGACTCTTACTGATTCTAATTGAAAATAATTCGTATTTGCATTTCGATGTTTGAAGAGAATTTGGTCAGTTAAGAATTTAAATTCTTATTGCGACAATTTTCCATCTAATTCGTAAATCTCATCATATTTAAATGAACAAGAACAGAAGGTAAACGAAGCGAAGTATTATCTTGATTACATGATTTTAGCAATATTTAATCTACTTAGATCACGTGGTAGAATCACAAATACGCTAATACTAGTAAAACTGACGAATGTTAGTTGATGTCATGTATCCCTTAAGGTCGGCCCGTAAGCACCTGGAAATTTCGCCTCCCATACAAACGTAGTTTACTAATAATTTGAAAACCCCTGTTCCAACTTACTTGATATTTGGTATCTAATATTATGTTACAAATATCTGTATCTGCATGCCTTTGTTTTTTCGGTAAATGTATTCTGGGTCAAACCACAGAGAAAACAAAATTCGTTCGAAGATTTTATTTTTGCATTCATTTCATTCGGTTTGGATTTAAAAAAAAAAGCATGCAGACACAGATATTTGTTACCTGATATATGATATTTAATATCAATTAAATTGGAATAGCGGTTTCCAAATGATTAGTAAACTACAGGGAGCATAGCTTACGGGCCGTTCTTAAGGCGCCAACTACTCGCGCCATGCAAATGCAGCTTTGAACAAATGTAATAATATGTAGTAAAACGCATCAGCAAGTCCAAATAGAACTCCAGACTGATAATGGATTGTTAATATTGTTTGATTCCATCATTTATTTAAATAATAATAATAATAATAAAAAGTCGATTTTTAACATTAGAAATCTGAATGTAATGTGATTTCTAGATATAAGCAAAACAGCATATATGCATAAACAAATAATTCCATTTGCTTTAAGATTTCAACATTTAGTCAAAAAAGTTCGGAAATGGACACCGTTTCCGCAATGTATTTTTTATAGAAAAAGGAAACATACATTAACGAAAATAAGTTGATTCCTAGACAAGAAATTATAAATTGTAAGAATGACACTTCTAATCGTTAGACTTAGTTAACTCGGCGTGCCTCGTCTAACTTTGCGATTTCGCAAGTACCAGGGCCTTAATGTTTTGAAAACTTACGGTTTTGCGGTGTGCAATGCCGTGTGCCTGGAACCGCTCGTCAAACTGAACACTGTGCAAACTCATTAAAACAAAACAATTTTATTTGTTTTTTTATGAAACCTGGCATGGACTAAAACCACACAACTGCTGTCATGATATTAGCCTACATTTTCGACGGAATCGGGTGCTATGCCAGGACCTTTCCTTTATGAGCACTGAACTGGATGGAAAAAACGGACAATTTTTAATTGCGGCTTAAGGTGGCCCATCCCGCTCATCTCTCCATACAAAAGGGGAAAGAAGATCACGCCCATATTTCTTGTCAGAGATCCAAAATTTTGCTCAAAATAGCTTTATTTGATCGAACTAGATGTCTGATGAAAAATTGTGTTTGGTTTCTAAGTTATAAGGTCCGAAAGTTCGAATTTTTCGTGCGTTTTATACAATAACTTTGGAGGTGGATTACGCAATGATAAAGTAAGAACATCGTAAAAAGATTAGTCATCAGACATATCTTATTTAATCAAGATTTATGATTTATTTGGTTTTTGTTAGATTTTTTATTACAGCGGTCGTGGTTTACTTTTAGCTATAAGTTGTTTTGAAATTAAAATTTTCGTAAATCTTACCAAATCATACACTATGCACATTGTCTTTTTTGTGGACATGCTGCATCTTCCTCATCACGGAGCCTGTCTTATTCTTTGAAACAGAGAAGGTCCCAGAGAGCAACAGCACGGTTTTGTACCGAGACCGCGAATGAGTTAGGCCCGCCGGGTTGGGCCACCTTAACTCTACCACCTAGCAGGGGAAGGCAGCTTACAGGTTTATATGTGTTCCGAACCCCAGAGCAGCTTGCATTTGTAACGAAATGCATTTATCCAACTCTAAAAGAGAAAGAAATTGGTGCATGACCGAAGCGAGAATTTGAACCAAAAGGATTAAATGATTTGAGTCTTTAATTTATTTATTGATTTATTGGACGGATAAACAATCATGAAATACATAAATTACAATAAAATAATAAAGTAGCCTAACAAGTTTTCACAAATAAAAAGTATATTAATTTAATTGAAACGATCTTAATTAAAATTAACAAAAAGGAGTTGGAAGGGTGTGTGTGTGTGTGAGGGTGTGTATGTGTGTGTGAGAGAGATACAGAGGGTGGATTATCTGCGATTTGTAAAATTAATGTAAAAAAACAAAATAAACACTTAACACAAAATTGCTTTACATTTATTTAATCCCCGACCAAAGACCACATTACCTATTTCTTGTAATGTTGCTATTCTTGTAAACTCCAATGAAAAATATTGTATTGGTAGACAACCTATGTACACATTGACACTGTAAACTCATAATGTAATCATACGATTAATTTCGTTCAAATCAAATCCGTAGAATTTAATATACCGTCTAGTCCATCAGTCCAGATATTATATCGTGCAATGGCAGGTGTTCCAACCGCAACCGAACGCCGCCGCAACCGCAACCGCACGCTGCTGCCGCCACCGCCGCGTGCGTCGCGTGTGTGATGCGAGGGCACGTTACGCGGTGCCGAGTATTTTTATGGGTTCATGTCGTCACCTACCGCGGCAGCCCCTAACATAACCTACATCCACCGGCACGGGGAAAGGAAAGTGTGGATCATCCAATCCACACAAAAGGAGTTATCGCACATTTGGACTAATATTCGTCTGTATTGCTCTCACTTTAAGTTAGTCGTAAGTGTGTCCGGATCAGCGTAAAATCAGCGCTGTAGTTCACTCATCAAGAGGGACCTGCAGCACATAATGCTGAGCTGGATCCTTTTTTTTCTCCACAAATGTTTATGTTAAATTTTGTAATTGTCTAAATTGTGTGTTGAGAAAAAATTAACGTATTTTCTTTCTTCTTTCTTTCTTTCATGGGGTTTCTTTAATGGTTAACCCGTGCTCTATAAAACAACTAAATATAAAACGATTGCCTATATTCTACTAAGATCGGGCTTGAGATCTAGTGAATACGCCACTCATTTCTGAAATGCATAAATTACGATAAGCTTTGTTGGTACCAGTGTTAATCTATTACAATAAGAAATCTAGAAAAGGTTAAATTCATACTGATAAATCAAAGTTATAATAGTTTAATAAATGTATTTAAAGATAAGTTTATTCAGTAATTCTAGATTAGTTGTTTTTTTATGCAATCTGACATGAGTGGATATTAGCTTATTATTCTTATATATCTTGTAATATTTTTACTAAATCCATTTACATAACAATAATTGTGTGTAGCTAATTTATTTTAATTAATGATATTTTTAATTTTTTATTTATTAATTGATTATATTTGATTACATTTTTATTTCTGGATTTCTTGGTTATGGTGTTGGTTTTTCAAGAAGTACAAAAAACATAATTGTACTTAAGAAATATAAGTCAGCTACAAACAGACCACAAATCTACAACTAAGATTTCCATCTTATACATGATGGTTTTAAAACTATCCGCCCGTTGTTATGTCTTGCAAATCTACGCGGTTCTGGTGGTAGCAGCAGTTCTGGATCTTCGTGAAGGCGTCGGAAGCATGATAGCTGATCCTGCAACACAAATACGAAATGTTAAAAAGTACTACTTTTTAACATTTCGTATTTGTATTTTAGCATTTCATAAGCAGTTTCTTTAATATTTTTAGTATTTTTAACTTCACCCGAAATTAAGAAAAAATATATCCTCATATGATAGAGAATTAAAAAATATGTTGATATAATTAACAGTTATAGTCGTCTACTCCGATTTTGATACCTAATATTGTTTATTAAATAGATTTAAACTTTGCCGCGGATTCGATCAACCCAGTAACGAAGAATCCTGGAGAAACTTCACAGGGTTACATAACATATTTTTTCCGTCCACAATTATAAAATACATATTTAGATCTAAATGATTCTTCCAAACAATTCCTTGGTAAAACAGGTTAAGGCAAAGAACAAAGAACAATAGAAACAGCAACCCTCATTTTAAATTACTTACAACTAAAAAAGTTACTAATGCGATAATATAAATTAATGTAATGTATGAAATTCACCATTCATTGACATCACTGCTCTCGGATTTGTCATATTTAATCATTTGCCAGTTCAGCAATAACAGCGAAGAAGAACTGACAAGAGACTTCGCTGGACATTTTTTTCCAAGTGTGAGTCTAAGTTTACAAAAGCATTACACTTACAGACAATTTCAGGTGTGATTTTTTGGGCTTGGTTCTTAGCTGAAATGTCCGACTAGGTAGTCTGTTCTCTCCAATGACAAAGGGCGCGGCGTCGCTGCGAGGGTCGGGCGCAGTGGAGATTCTTCACGTATCGATTATTCACGGAAGCGCCCAAGCCTCTCCGAGTGACTGCGCGTATCATATGTTGCCTCCGCCTCCCAACGAACCGCACCCCCCAACCCCCACCCCCCTCGCCCCGCGTCCAACCCGCACTAATGAGACGTGTTGATATTTCACTCGCGTAAATATATATTTTCTGAAAGCTATTGACATTTAAGGCTCGCATGCATAATACCGGTAAAGTTTTCCGTAGTTCTTAGCAGGAGAAACTAATGAGGAAACTTTTCACTGCACGGAATAAGCTTGAAAACCTTTTAGTATATTTATTTTAAGGTTTGGTTTGCTTTATTAGTTCAGTTTCAATGATAATTTCGTTTCGAACAATGACAACTTTCATATAATGCTCTAAGAAAAACACCACCAGCTATAACGCGAACATGAGATTCTATTCAGTTCTGTTTCATTGTCAACCGTCAACACACGAGATCAAAAATCTGTTTCAGCGGAGGCTTAGTAATACCTGGTGGTACCCTTTGGGTACGGAACCCTAATAAAAAAATCAACACGTACAAGAACCCTATGAAAATAATGTGATATGTATGTATGTATAATCGACCGTGAAGCAAGGACAGATTAATTGAAGAAAGAGCCCAGTAAAAAGAACTACTTTACGAATATACTGCAAGGCTGAACCCGAACCAGCAAAACATACCATTCGTGGATATTGCGTCTACCAATTTCGCCACCGGCTGTATACCCATAATTTGGAATTCTCCTACAGTCTCTCTTCCTGTAATGAATGCTTCCTACTAACACAGTATTTAAGATTATACCTACATAAATTTATTTAAAGCTTCATTTGCGTTGCGGACATTGACTACATAGATTGAACATTCAAACATATTGCCGTCATCACCAAAATCGTATTTGGTATCAGACGCTAGAGCCAGTCCTAGGTTGGAATAAGCGACGTACATGCTTAGTACGAAAAGTATATTTACTTAACCCTATGCAAATCTCTTTGCTTTTAGTTTAACCGTATTCCTAAAAACAAAATTGTCTCAGTTCCAGTATAAAATAACGTTCGAGAATAAGTTGTCATGTGCGTGTTTGAATTGAGTCTTGATTTTGTATTTCAGAACAAAGTGTTATTGGGAAGGTGAATACATCAGTAGGCGGGTCTCCGCCCATGTTGTACTATGAGTATGAATAATTGAAAACATTGATTTTTTACTGTCGATTGACCTTACTGACTAATTATTTTATAGGGGAATAATGGATCTTATTTTAAATTTTTGCTGATATCAGCAAAAGTTTTTGTAAAACAAAAGGCAGGGTTGCTAATTAAGAAATAATTTGTAATGAAATATGGCTTGGAAATTCCCAAATAATCATAATTCTATCTCTTAGTTCACATAGCAAATAAAGTACTATCCTTAACGAGAAAAAAACCTCCTATGGCAAGGAATATGTAAGTTTTAAAAAAAAAATTACTGGACATTCGAATGGACAAGAAAAAATGTTGGGGGTTATACTACACATTTAGCGAGAAGTGCACAACCTCTGGTTAAATTTACGCCTCAGTCCAGAATATTAAGGATCAGATATATTTAATGGATACGTAATTTCAGTTTGTAGTAATTTCAGTAATTTCAGTTACAAGTCATTGTAAATGTCGTACAATGAGATTTTTCAATGATCAGAAAAATGTTCGGCTGACATTCGCCTAAAGCAGAACACCAACCTGTGGCATTTGGATTACATGCCCACTGATCTACTGTTGAGATATCCAGCCAACGAATTTATCTTCTATCTTCTATTAGATGGCTCTTATTTCACGCTTAGAGCAATGATTAAGAGATCAACCTAATTGCTGTCGTCACCAAAGTCGATTTTGATATACTGTATACAATCAGCCTAGATTCGTTTTTTTTATTTGAAAGTATTGCTTCAATATCTTTATATAACCTCAGATTATTGACGACTATTCCTCGACTGTATTTCTTCCACTTACGAGTAGTGGGATGTTCAACGGAGACAATTAGCGCTCGATTTGGACATTTAAGATTAAATCCTAAATGTCAATGCCTTGATCTCTTAATCATTACAATTTGTGTCTACATAGGTCGCCATACGATTGGCATGACAGTAAAGACGACGTCGGCGTCGCCGCGAAACGCCAAAATGGTAAAATCATTTGGAATTTCGAATGAAAAGTCTTTTATAAAACAAATTGCCGAAAAACGTCGTCTCCTCGGAGGCTCGGACTACGGAGATCGCGCCGATACAAGTGGGCTGATTGGTTTAGTTAGCGCGCCGCCCGCCCTGCCAGCGATCGGTCGCCGCCGCCGCGCCGCCCGCCCGCGCGCGTGACTCGAATGCTAAAAAACTGTTTTTTCAGCTATACAGAGGTGGGGGCACAATTTATGTCCGATGTGTTCCGCCTCAAAATAGCGAAATTACGATTTATTATCGAACATTTTGAAGAGGCCAATATCGATAAGTGATTGATTATTATAATTTTATTTGTTTAAATTTTTGCTAGAAACTACACTAACACCACAAAAAGATAGACCCGCGGATGCGATTAACTAAATAAATAATATATTATTTGAGATTTCCGTGGTTAACACTAATTTTAAGGTTTGTGGAAAACGGCTTACTCACAATGTGTCGATCATATTGCATGACGTTTCGAACCAAAGGTTTGGTTCTTCATCAGGCGAGCACCCGTGCCGGCGGCAGTCAACAGGGAACTGTCAGTTTGACGTGTTCCATCGTTGACGAAGATTGTAGCTGTGGGAGGGCTGCGTTCCGAATGTCAGATGATGTGCAGTACGCACTCACGGTGTCTTGAGCGGTACTGTTTTTCTTCTAGTCTCTTCGTCTAAGCGGCGCCAACACCGGATTCCATACAGATGATAACTTGAAAGAGTCAAGTTTCTGTATTTGGAGATATGTATGGACTTTCGGACTATACGAGGAATATACTGAGATTCTGTTGCCAATATTTCCACTTGGTCAGACCTAATCCAGTGATTCGCCCCAGAGTCCATATGCTCACAAACAGCTGACTTGTTAGGGTTTCTTCGCTGCTCTTATAGAGCCTCTCTTATAGACCGTCTCTTCGTCTGCCCGATGCACGCTAACCTACGCTTATCCTTTACGGAGCGTACCATGTGGGCGATTTTCCGATGCGGTTTGAAAGCACTGCCTAACGTCGAACTACCTATGGGACGGAGAAAACTATATCCAGAAGGACGGAGTGGCCATGGGATCGCCAGTAGCCCCAGCTGTTGCAAACCTATTTATGGAGAATCTAGAGGAGAAAGCACTGGCTTCTGCAACGCTCGCCCCTACAATATGGATACGATACGTCGACGACATTTGGCCATTTGGTCTCACGGCCGGCAGGCCCTACAAGAATTTCCGGACCAGATTAATGCAGTGCACCCAGCAATACATTTTACAATGGAGCTAGAGAGCGACAAACGTCTAGCGTTCTTCGACGTACTGGTCTCCCGCCGACCAGACGGTTCTCTTGGTCACACAGTATACCGTAAGCCCACGCACACTAACAGATGCGGACTCACACCACGCACCTTACCAACGTGTTTTTTTGTACCTAAGATGGGTGGTCATCGTCATGATATTAGCCCAATACACCACATTCCCGAAGGAATTATGCCAAAACCTTCCCTTAATTGATTCCCATCTAGTTCAATGCAGCCGTGCCCATAGACGGACGGTTCTGTTATAGCACCTAATTTCTCGATAATGCGGTGTGTCGAAAAATGTCAATGTCATGAAAAGTCTGAAAATGTCGAGGCTGTTATAGACTAGGAGGTCGCGACAAAGACGGTAACGATAACGTAAACGGCTGAAACCGGGCTCACAAGATAAAGAGCAACTATTTGAAGCTAAATGTGTCAGCTGCCTGCGCCAAGTGGTTGCGTTACGTATATAAGGCACCTGAAAAAGTAGTTATTGTGATAAAAACATATATATGATAAGGTAAATGGCTGCAAATAACGAAACATGAAAGTAGTAGTACATACTTGCTTAGCAATACCAAAATTGCAGAATTGTTTGGTTGCATTTCGTAATTATAGGCGATTTAGGTAACAGATATAACTTTTGTTATATTTAAATATTTCATAAAAAAACCGACTGGTTATTGTTCTATAATTAATATGTATCAATATTTCTAGACAATCTGTATATTCATCGGCACGTGTATACCAACATCTTTTTTTATAGCTAATCTAGATAACGCAATACCGACATATTCAGCATCAGAGTGTTGGTCTCTAACATGTGAACCCAGATTCAGCCATTTACCTTATCGTAACCAAAAATGTCGTGACCTCCCAGAATATTATTCTCATATTAAAATAAATTCTTTTGTTGATTCCACGCGGAAAAAAAGGTTATTTGAACTTCAGAGCGCTCCGCGCGCTGTTAGCGGAACGCGAGATGAAATAAGGAAGCCAGTGCTCACAATTTTTGATGTAAGCTGAAATGGAGAAGGCCTTTTCTGCGCTGCGCGTGCATACATTTTATCGCTCGGGAGAAATATATTAGGCCGAGAGGTTAAAGGTTACGTAGGAGGAGGTTAAGTTATGTGACGTGTATGTATGTATGTATAATCGACCGTGAAGCAAGGACACGTTAATTGAAGAAAGAGCCCAGTAAAAAAAACTACTTTACCAATTTACTGCAAGACGTTAAAAAAGTGTATGTAGGTATAATTTTAAACACTGTTAGTAGGAGGCATTCATTACGGGAGGAGGGACTGAAGGAGAATTCCAAATTATGGGTATACAGCCGGTGGTGAAATTGGTAGACGCAATACCCGCGAATGGTATGTTGTGCTGGTTCGGGTCCAGACTTGCAGTATATTCGTAAAGTAGTTATGTTTTCTGGGCTCTTTCCTAAATTAGTGTGTCCTTGCTTCACGGTCGATTATACATACATACATGTCACATTCCTTGCAATAAGCGACGTACCTGCTTAGTACGAAAACGTATATTTACTTGAGGTAAGAGTTAGCCAGGGATACCAATTTGAATAGTGAAGTATTTAAACATTGTTATTCATTAGCCTTCAATTCGCTAGGCAATGCTTAAAATTAAGAAAATGTTAAAAATATTTTTTTTTGAATTTCTGACCACGAAGATTATTCTGGCCAAAACATATTTTATGGACATAGGTAGTCTTTACAATAACCAACGATTAAAATGATTTACTTGGAAATGCTGTTACATGGTTCCACTCATGATACCTGAATCATACCCGTGCCATGACATCCCATCACACTGCATGTACGATGCAATGTGCCACCATTCACCTTTCTTGAATTGCCTTCAAAAATATTATTCAATGATGATATCAATCAGGGACGATTTAACACTACCATCCAGATTTAGACTAGATTTAGGCACATAGACGATGGCACTGTACACCAGATTTAGGTTAAGTTCGTAAGATTCATAATCATAATTTTTTTATACATATTTTTATCGTTTCTCCTTATGTTTTTTTTTGTGAGCGGTTAATAATTACTTAAATTTGAATTAAGTTTTAAACTTAATTTGTGACTGGCAAAATATGTTCGCCAGTTCATATATGCATGGAAATAGAGAATTCTCGATTACGAATTACGATTTTTGACATGAACTTACCTAAGAATGAAATAAAACAGTGCAATACAAAGTAGGTAAGAGATGTTCTAAAAATTAATATTGGTTAAGAACGATGAAAAATATTTCTGTTCTAAGGAAATATAGATTGAGTGAGTTAAGAAGATCATGTGGTTTGCTACGTGGTCCTTTAATCCGTGGACTTTAATTTACGATTAAGGTCTAAAGGACACATATATATATATATATATTTATATGGGTGTGGCTGCAAACCAGCGGCTCTCGTCTGCCGCGAGTTAAGTCGAGAACACTATCGCTGAGCCTCTTTCCTTTTCTCTCAACATAAAATAAAAAATAATTTGTTCAAGCCTTTTGCTACTATACAGTCTTTTTAATTCTGTAATTGTTAATTTTACACCTGTTTGCGCAATGTTTTGATGCTCTATATCTGCATGTTTTATTTTGTGTTTCTTGAGAGAATTTAAAATGAATTTGAAGTTGAATTTGAATATATTTATTTGATATTTAATATTTCCATAACTAAATATCACTCGTTGTCATCTCACAACATTTGTCATAGATTTTTTTAAATATCACAAACTCATTGTGATCGATTCAACACGAAAGTTCGGTCGATTTCTTTAAGTGAAGCTAGACATGTTAAGGCTTTTATGTATTCATACAGCACGCATGTAAAGCTCGACGAGGCATTTAGCGAAATTTATCGATGGTCTTAAGGTTCCGGTTTATAAAATAAAATGCTTAACGCCACAAGAGACACCGATAAAGCCACATGCAGGTATTCCAATAACGAGTCGTGTTTGACTTACACCTACAGTGTCCGCGCCGTCGCGAGTCGCGCAGCCGCAGTGCGCCACAACTTGGCGACCAGACAGTTAACCAACTTATGCATTAAGGTGTGGTATTGGATAATCTCATTGCTTTAAACTTGACAATATACTATAATGGACGACGCTGATGCTTAACTGTCAATTATTGTGTATTCTGTGGTCCTCATCCGTTACCGTCGTCGGAGCGAATAAACACATAGTGTGAGCACGTTCGTTTTTGTGGTGTAAACCGTTTAAATCCCTCGCCGAAAGTGTTCCGGTGGCTGTGCCGGCTGTCGGGCGCTGTAATCATGGACGCGTGATCGACCTACATCTTCAGCCTAGCCGAGAGCTGTATGGAAGCGAAACGTCATGTCCTTATAGCCGAACCATAGGCCGACGATTCTCCAGGTATTTTCATTTACTTTATTAATAAGAAGCCTTAAATCAAATGAGTGTTGCACAATAATCCAAAAACCAAATAAAAATTAGTGATTTTAAAAAGGACGCTTGAAAATATTTATCGTATTTGTCTATTTTCAATTATTATATTTTGCTGGCGGGGCGACGTTTTCTGTTTGTTGAGTTAAATAGTGTAATTGAATAATAAATAGATAATTTTATTGTTTCTACTTGCAATAAAAATATTAAATTGTGTTAATATTCTTACTACCTCAATTGGCTTAATATTTACCACTAAAAGAACATACAAGGACCGTAAATATTTTGTCATTATATAAGTTACCATAAGAATGAGGCATAGAAGCTTAGGCTGCCTGTCTAAAATAAATAAATAAAACAAAAATGTGTAAGAAAATACAAAGAATAAAATTATTTTTGAGTCTGATATAGAACGCACATTTATCTTTTAGATACGACTATTTTCCAAAAAAAATTTTGCGCTCAATAAGCTGAATACTAAGCAGTTATGCCGTTCCCATAACTGCTTAGTTGAAATACTGTCTCATGTTTGTACTGTGCCGCTGTTCAGGCGTGGGCGCCCGTTCCGTAATCTCCATAAATACGTTGACATCTTTATAACAGACTTAAAATCGTAAATTTCGTGATAATTACTGGAACGGCCGAGTCGCAGAGAAAAAGGCCTCACCTGGGTCGAACGCGGGCGAAGCCTAGCCTAACGTATTCGTGTTAGAGAATGTCCAAATATATTATTGTGATTGGATTCGATGTTGGATTAGTACGAAATGTTAATTGCCTAATAATTTAAACATTCCTGTAGTGTTGAACATACCGAGATGCATCTCAAATATTTATTGAATATTATTTTATCTTATGAAATCTAGCAATTTGTATGTCCCTTTAAAAACTATAACAAAGTATAAATGTTCTGTCATGTTAAAATGAAGTTTTTTTTTCTAATTGTAATTTCATACCATTGGTTACACGCCACAGATGCTAAACATCTGTGGGTAAATTTCTTGTAGTTTTCTGCAGTAAATCTAATTTTATATTTCAAATACAACTGTATACACATAACTGACTATTTATATCATTGATGTTTCATTCACACTAGGTTTCAATCAGGTCTTTCAAAAATATGGTTATAACTGAAAATGGCTACCTTTGTAAAACATTGATGCCGTCTTCGTCAAAAAAAAACATAATTTATAGACCAGTGAAGTTTCTTTGCGGGTTCTTCTTCACTGGTTGATCGAATCCGCGGATCAATCAAATTGTGACATGACTTAGTGTAGTTTTACTACCAGAATTTGAATAAATAAATGAAATGAAATGAAAGACATTTATTTTTTTCAGAGGTAGAAAACCACCAATTCATTGATAAAACCTTCTGCTAGTCAAACCACACTTAGTTAGGTCACAAACTGATAGACCCGCGGATTCGATTAACTCTGTAAAGAAGAACCCGCAGATAAACTTCTTATTTTCTTACTACTTTTATTAATAAAAGACGAACTGAAATTTATACTTTACAATTTAAATGTATTGTTTAATGTATTGTTTGAAATTGAATTGTGATTGAAATGTTCTCATACTAAACGGTGTTAACGAACTATTAAATAAATAAATTTCAATCGTTAGTTTTTTCTGAAAATTATCAGTTTCTTTTTTATTTGAAGCATGAATCGCATTAAAAATAATATCCATAGGTCGCCAATTCCCCCCGCGTGCCGCGTTGCAGCCCCCCCGCCGCGACCCGGGGGATACTATTAAAATTTTATGACTTAATTTCATTGAGGCAGAGAATTAAATCCAATTAACATTCACCGATCGTTTTAAAGAGAACATTAATGCACTGTACTATAACTTTATTTGTAAACGATAATGCATTAATGATGTTGCCTTAACAAAATGGGTGCAGATAAATTTGTAATAATGCGACACTCATTCTGTGGTTATGTATTTTTTGTTCTAATAAATTGTCAAATCGTGTTGTACTATAACCTTTGTCTTTTTGGAGAGTATAAACCATATTGGAGGAAAATGTTGAGAAAATGAATGAAAACTATGCTAAGAAAGCAGCAAATTCACATGATGTACAGTATACTTGCGAACAAAATCGTTTTGAGTAGCGCTTTTTTAATGCTTTTAAAATATATAATTTTGTTTAGAAAAAATATAAAACTTACACCCATTTTAAGAAACCCAAATATTTAAATAAATTGTTTATTAATTTAATAGAAATTTTTCATTACATCATTAAGGCGACATAGGACCCTAGAACGGCCAGAACCGTTACGCTATCGTTTCATATTTTTAGTTGCCATAACATTTTTTATTTGGGTTTATATTACAATTGACGAAAATGCAATTCTGGGAGAATTGGTCCTTGATTTGCTCAGAATCTCTCAAATTTTAATTAACAGTTATTAATATACATCCAAAATTAAAACTATTTCTAAGCGCGACACCAGATATTTGATAAGTGAATTTGATTTAATTTAAAAATAACATCCTCACCGCCTATGTTGTGGGAGTTAACGCGCTTCAAATCAATTTAAGTCTTGAATTTAAAGGACAAGGCCCAAATTGTATTACTCTTAGTTGTGAAACAGTTCAATGCCAAGTTTTTCCGATAATAATGTTTCCAGAAGTGTCTTTATCAAGACAACTAATAATAAAAAACGATCGCTTATCGGATATGATCGTTCTAGGGTCTTATGTCCTCTTAAGTAATGCTCATCCCAATTTTACTAACAAAAATTATATTCTACGGGGTGTTCGGTACGTCGACCGGTAACTTTTTTAGGTTTGTGCGGGCTTTTTATAGGTTTTGACCTGAGACCTTTTGTCAGATTGCGTTATATTAAAATACGTTTTTTTCTATATTAAAAAAAAAACAGTCTTTGGCTTTGATTCATAATTCGGTGCCAGGGGCATGACCTTGCAAAATTCGAACATTGATTGTGGCCTCCCGTTAGGCCCCGTACGTTCTTAGTGTGCCTTTGGTAATCGTCATCGTAGCCAAGTACCTCCAGTACCAGGAGCGTTGGTAGTACTTAGAAGCCCTAGTGCTTAGAAGGTAGGGCTCTTTCCGATGTATCGTAGCCGTCTTTGGCGCCTTCATCGGTCAAATGAGACTGCCTACTAAAACACATATGCTAGTCTTTTTAAAATTGTTTTGTATAATTAAATATATTGCTACTTAGTCTGCTCCCCCAGTACAGTGAGTTTGAAATTATAGCTTAAATAGCGATACTGTTTTTTTTATTTCATTAAAGGTAGGTAACCTATACTTGAACATGTCTAAAATTGTTATGCGCGGATCATATGAAATGAAATATGTCAAAAAATAAACGACTGTAGCGCGATCTGCCTACATGGACGCACAAATCCCCTTAAGGTATCGTTGTACTTGGATTACGACACGAAATCGAAAGCAAACCTAATTATCCCAAAATAAAACACAACGAGCTCGGCGAAAATGTTAACAATTTAAACTCATCACTGTCACGCGCCCTACCGAGAGTGTTAAGAATTTGGGTGCCGAGCTGAGCGCGGCGGGGATTGGATGTGTCAGTGGAGTGACGTTTAATAACCAGAGCTAATGGGGTTTTTAACGTTTCCAAATCTGTGACGCGTGACCCGAGCGTATCGCCGACAGTGGGGCTTCACGAGTTCGGGCTGCCACTAATCTGTACCCGCCGTCTTAAACGATTTGTTTTCCGTCAATCTGAGTTGTCAGTCTGAGTTCTCACCTAAATTAGCGTTTACGGAACTTCGAAGTTACGTAAAAACGTCAAAGCCCACACAAATGTTTACTACTTATTCTGTGGTTTTACTTCTTCAAGCTGTCAAATCTAACTCGGACTCACAAATGTGAGTTCGCTTAATGCCCACCGCGCGCGGTCCTCAATTTTTCCATACATTTGAAAACGCCAGTCGATCGGTTTGGCGTAAACCTGCTACCTGCGAGCTACAGACCCATTACGCTGCTGTCCCACATTGCTAAACTTTTCGAGCGCCTGCTACTGTGGAGAATCCAGCCGCACGTCCCATTACGTGACGAACAGTTTGGCTTCCGCAGTCAGCACTCCACTATTCTCCAGCTCACGCGTGTTCTGCACCACCTGGCAGTTGAGCGTAACCATGGCCGTTACACCGTGGGTGTCTTTCTCGATATCGAGAAGGCATTCGACCGTGTATGGCACGCGGGGCACCTGCATAAGCTGCTGGACACCACCTGAGTGCAATCCTGAGGACAGTAGCGTCCTTCCTCGAGGGACGTTGGTTTTATGTTTCGGTGGAGGGGCATGGCAGGCGTGCCACAGGGCAGCTGCCTTTCGCCGCTCCTCTATGCGGCCTACACTAATGATATTCCCACCCTGTTAGGGCATCTACAGCAGTGGGAACAGGACGTGACGCTCGCGCTGTTTGCGGACGACAGCGCGTATTTCGCCTCATCGCGCCGGGCGGACATAGCAGCCTCAAAAATGCAGCGGTTGCTGGACCTGCTACCAGAGTGGGTGGATCATGTCATCCGACAAGCCAAGGCGCGTGCCGCTCTCCTGAGACCGGTCATCTCATCAAGACTGCCGTTGCGAGCGAAGCTGAGGATCTACAAAACGTACGTCCGCTCGCGACTCACCTATGCTGCCTCAGCATGGTATGTGCTAAGCTCAGCCACTCAGAGGAAGAGAATCCAGGTCCAGCAAAACGTCACCCTCCGCATGATAGTGGGGGCCGGGCGCTACGTGCAGATGCCACCAGTGGAGGAATTTATTGTGAAGCTCGCGAGCCGCATGTTTGAGCGCGCTGATGCTTCACCACATCCACACCTCACCAATCTTGCTCCCCTGCACGCACGGCCGCCTGAAGGACGCCCGCTGCCCCAAAGAGCTGCTGCTGCACTCCCCGTCGTTCGGCCAGGAATGACGTGGTTGAATGCAGCGCCTGCCCGATGGCTCGAGGAAATGATGCCCAGCCCACCGCTAGCTCATAGAGGCTGACCAAGGACCGGCAATGCAGAGCATGCTGAGAAGCAGTCCTGGTAATAGGGGATACCCTCAAGCCCGTACCTGCACACAAATCGACCAGAAGACCCAGACGACGACGGCAAATGTTAGTTCGCTTCACGCCGCACGCGTTACCGCAAAAGGAAGGACCTCATCATCGTCTGCCTCATTCATTTCTTATTCATTCGAATTTGAAGGGGAGTTATGTTTGCCAAGTTTAATATATTGTTTTTCCGGTCGAATATAGTATAAATATACTTGAAAAGAGCGACGTATTTCATGGAACGAAAACGTGTATTTTACTTACTAAACTGACTATGTAAAACAATGAAGTCAAATTGAGATTTTAAATAGTTTTAATATACGTTAATCCATACATTATAAGTCAATCACAGATACTTTTAATTAATCTGTGATCAGTGGTTACGATTTTGAAACCCACTCATACTTTAGAATGAATAGACGTCTGCCACTCGTACTTACATATAATAGTGAAATCGCCCAAATTATTCCGCCCAGATTCGCCCGCCCAGGCTGCTGCTATGACCGGCTGTCTTTATGAATTC
This sequence comes from Incurvaria masculella, assembly GCA_946894095.1. Taxonomy (NCBI): domain Eukaryota; kingdom Metazoa; phylum Arthropoda; class Insecta; order Lepidoptera; family Incurvariidae; genus Incurvaria; species Incurvaria masculella. The sequence goes on along the minus strand of OX335652.1, from coordinate 20,228,825 downwards.
TGCGCCGATAGATGCGAGCTTTTGATTTTAATAAAGCTCGGACAGGTGGCGCCACGCTCGCGAGCCGCGCCGGAGAGTAATTAAAAAGAAGCCGAATTGGCGCCATTTGTCGAAACGGGAAAAATCGCTCTCGGAAAATTTGGGTCGCACATGCCTGGAACGACTGGTTGCTAATGGCTGCAGTGTGCAAAGAGTAACTTTATGTAGGTTACGGATAAAGCCCGTGGTATCTCTGTAGGTAGCTACGGAATTTGGCGCCTCTTTATTTCGTGGACAATATTTCAATGTGCATTTTTGGTAATTCCATAAATTGGGTGGTTTCTACATGGTGTCATCCACGTGTTGAGTAAAAGTGCAAAGATGCATCTATGCTTTCATCTCCAGTTAAAACATGAAAATCTTTGAAATCTAGAACCGAAATGGTTATGGACAAGTAAGAGTAGAATACTGTGCACAGTAAATTTATTATTATCCTCACGAAACGGAAGCTGGGCCCGAAGGAATTAGAAAATTACGTTGCCCATACAAAAGTAGTTTACTAAAATTTTTTATTTAAATTTACTTAATAATATTTGGTAGCGAATATCAGGGAAAAATATCTGTGTTTTTAATTTTTTGGGTTCCGTACCCAAAGGGTGCCAACGGAACCCTATTACTAAGCCTCCGCTGTTCGTCCGTCCATCGGTCCGTCCGTCCCTCCGTCCGTCACAGGGCTGTATCTCATGAACCGTGATAGTTAGGCAGCTAACATTTTCAAAGAGTGTGTATTTATTTTGCCGCTATAACAACAAATAGGTAAAATTAAAAAATAATAAAAATGAAAGGTGATTGTTTTGTGTCAAATCATGTACGATAGTACGGAACCCTTTGAGTGCGAGTCCGACTCGCACTTGGCCTGTTTTTTCGTTTTTTTACAAATTTATCCTGTGACGGACCACAGAGAAAAGAAAACTCGTGTGAGGACTCTATGTTTGATGTCATTTGACTCAGTTAAAATAAAAAAAACATGCAGCCACATATATTCATTGCCTGATATTAGATACCAAATATATAGAACATTGGCAAAGTAGTTTTAAAATGACTAATTAGTTAATTACGTTTGTATAGGGAGCATAGCGTACGTGGTCGTTCTGCGACTATAACATAAACGAAATCAAACTCAATCTACATTTTTTTAATGCACTCAGCTACTATTGAAATAGTATTTTCAAAGAAAGGTCTTAAAAAGCTTATCTTGTTATTTAATAAGACTAGCATTTTAACTTATACGTCTCTATATAAACTAATTTAAAACATTTGAGATGGTGGCGGAAATGCATTGGGAACTAGTTGTCAAGCGAGATGACAGCGGGTTGCAACTGATTGTAAGTATTTGCACCCAACTAGACCCGGACGCGATTATGGTATAACAGATTCTTATTTTGATGATATTCTTATTTGTATGAATAACATTGTATATAGTGTACAATTTTAATGTTATTTTACTTTATAAAAAAAATATTTTAATGGTATACCTATCAAGTTGGTTTTTCTAATATGGGATTAATTTATATTGTGTATCAGCGTTGCGGACAATTCGGCACTATAATCGAAAAATTCCATAAAAATGCAGGTTTGTAATTAAGGGCGCAGAGACTGCAGAAGAATTCTTATATACTAGGAGGTCGCGACAAAAATGGTAACGATAACGTAAATGGCTGAAACTGGGTTCACGGGATAAAGTACAAACCTCTGAAGCTAAATGTGTCAGTCTGCCTGTTCCAAGTGGGTGCGTTACGTAGATAAGGCGCCTGAAAAAGTAGTTATGGTGACAAAACATACATATGATAAGGTAAATGGATGCAAATGACGAAGCATGAAAGTATCAATACATACTTGCTTAGCAATACCAAAACTGAACAAATCTTTGGTTGCATTTAGTAGTTATAGGCGATTTAGGTTACAGATATAACTTTAGGTATATTTAAGTACTTAATTAAGTAACCGTCTGGTTATTGTTGTATAATTAATAGGTATCAATGTTTCCAGATAATCAGTATATTCATCAGCAGGTACATCCAGCATCTATTTTATATAGGCAATCTAGAAAACGCAACCACTTGGGACGGGCAGACCGACATATTTAGCATCAGAAGATTGGTCTCTAACATGTGAACCCAGATTCAGCCATTTACCTTATCGTGACCAAAAATGTCGTGACCTCCCGGAATATTATTTGCGGGCATATGTAAAGCAGGTGAGCGGCTCGTAGCCTAGTAGCGCGGGGACTTGCCTAGAATACCAGAGGCCTGGGTTTACATCCTCGCCCCGTTCACGCATCATTTTCTTTCTCATTCCGAGTTGGAGACTGGAGAAAAATTGGAGAGGCGTATATCCAACAGTGGATGCAAACACGTGAACCCTTAATTTATCCCGTGACTTAAAATCATACATTTTATCTATATGGGTCCATTGGACCCATACATTTACAAATTACTGTAAAATAAAACCAATACATTTTGAAAAAGAAATTTTAATGTAGTAATTATAATAACATTACGCTTTACAAGAACGAAAATAATTACAAAGTTATCAAAAACAGTAACAACTCTATTTGGGTTACAACAAAACATTACGAAACATGTACTCCTCTGCATAGCCTCTTCTTCAAGACTGAATTTAACAAACAAAAAACTAAGATATCGTACTTATCTCAAAAATCTAAAAAGAGGACGAACGTTCCAATAAAAAACTAAAACAATAACAAGAAAATCTTCTCTGGGTAAAATTCATGCAGGAGGTGAAGATTCCTAATTATTTTACTCCATAAAGCACATCTTGCAAACGTTTTTAGGGTTCCGTACCCAAAGGGTGAAAACGGAACACTATTACTAAGCCTCCGCAGTCCGTCCGTCCGTCCGTTCGTACTCCCTTCTGTCCGTCTGTCCGTCCGTCAATCCGTTCGTCCGTTCGTCACAGGACTGTATCTCATGAACCGTAATAGGTAGGCAGCTGAAATTTTCACAGAGTATGTATTTGTTTTGCCGCTATAATAATAAATATTACAATAAAATTAAAAAAATATTAAAAGTAATTAAAAAAACGTGACTTTTTGAGCCTTCGTGTGCGAGTCCGACTCGCACTTGGCCGGTTTTTGAACAATTCAAGCACACTGGCTACCTGCATTTAGAGCAAAGGGTTGATGATGAATCGTGAGAGTCACCCGAACATCCTGATTCAGTATCGTTATAACTTGGTATGTAGTCACTGTCATCTAAATCAGAAAATCGTCGTCTCGAAATGTGTTCGTTACTTCTTGTTCGGGCAGTGTGTGGTTTTCTTCAGGAACGTCCAATTTCTCAATTTCTTCAAGCCACTTATCGATTACACTTGGTACATTCGAATCATACACCCTTACTATACTAGTTCCAGGTAGGTTGGCGTCCATTGTGGACCCTGAAATTTATAAAAGTACATTTAAAACTATTACCACTAAAAACAAAATGTTACGTAATTTATCTATATGGGTCCAGTGGACCCATACGCTATATATACCTACCAAACTGAGCGTCGCACGCAGGCGCCCTCTCGTCACCGCATCGGGGACACTACAGGAGGAAGGTATCGCAGAGGGCAGCCACTACACTCCGCGCACTGCAAAAACACAAGCTAAAAATTTTTTGATGTGTGTCCATTGGACCCATAAGATAAATTAAGGGTTAACGACCCGGCGCGGCGATTTTATTTCGATTCGGTTGTAACTAGAGCAACCTGTAGCAACGTAATCGGGTTCCTAGCCTGCGACACGCTCCACGTGAACTTCGAAACGAAACTAATTTAATTCTGTTCCGGCGAAAAGTTTGTTTAAACTTTATCATTCACTTTTAATGATATCTACGTAGTTAGGAGTTCCATCGGGTCGACAAGAGCTGATAGGATTACTTTGGAGATGAAAATGTAGCGCTTTTGAACTATTCTTAAAACCTTTTCAGTGGAGTTTGTCCGTATTTCTACTAACTAGAAAAGCTGCTACGACCAGGGGTATATTTATATGTTTTGTGTTACTTCACATCGGAGATAAACATTTAAACTTTTTCTTAGACAAAGTAGTTGGGTCATATTGTTTTTGATTGACTTCAAAACCAAACCAGCAGGGCGTGTATTCTTGGCATTCACTAATTGCGGATTCAGTAGAGTTAACAGTAATGTCAAAGTAAATTCTTCTCCTGTTAACTCTACTGAATCCGCAATGACTGAATGCCAAGAACGTCCAGGTCTATTCGTGGAATTTCTATAATCAGTAATCAGGAATCCTGAGTCTAGAAAACGGCCTTCATAGCGGTTTTCAAAGCGATTTTCTTGATGAAAAGATTCCGGAGCATAGTATTTCAATTTAATCGAGGTTTTCCGTTAAAAAAAATCTCTTTGAAAACCGCTATGAAGGCCGTTTTCTAGGCTCAGGTTTTCTGATTCCTGATTCCGAAATTCTGATTCCGAAATTACGAAATTCCAGGAATAGGCCTCCAGGAATGTGTTTTTCTTTTAATAATAAACGATGTGCAACTGTATTATTTTATGAGCTATTGAGGAAAGCCACAATTTATTGCTAAGTGGCAGCTCGTGAAATTGCGTTGAAATATTTTTATGGGACTTGGTATAGAGCAGATTGGTTACACAGTTAGAGTACCATGTGGAGTAGAAGTTAAACGGTTCACCGTTGTATGGCCCATAATGGCAATACCAATTACAATAATCATGCATCCAATTGCAATAGTTGCATTTTACGTGTGTACAAACTTGCATCAATGCTTAAAAGTTGGCAAATTGCCAGTACACGTTCGCAGAATGCTACATTTTAGTGCTGATCGGGTCGCCCCTGCCATGTTTTGATGTTTGGTCAATTGTTCACATTATTCTTTAAATTCAGATGGCTATGACTATACAACTACCGTAATGATATTAGCCCAAAACACCACATTCCAAAAGGAATTAGGTGCCATGGCAGAACCTTCCCATTATGAGCACGACTTGATGGAAAATACGGACAATTTTTCATTGCCGCTTCAATCATAGTTTCATCCAATGCGGTGGTACCAATCCGGCTTAACCTAGTAGAGGAAGGGGATCTTCAGTTTTACATGGGTTCCAAACCATGGAACAGCTCGCATTTGTGGTACTAGAATCTCTAGACATCAACGCTCAAACGCATCATGCATCAAACGCTCACCGTTCGAAATGGTGATAAACCGAGCAAGTGTGAGTCGGACTCGCACACGAAGGGTTCCGTGCCATCGTATCCAGTTTTTGGTATGGGCACCCCTGTTAATATTTTTTTATTTTTTATTTTTATCATTGTTGTTATAGCGAAAAATAAATACACACTCTGTGAAAATTTCAGCAGCCTACCTATTACGGTTCATGAGATACGACCCTGTGACAGACGGTCGGACGGACGGACGGACGGACGAACGGACGGATGGACGGACGGACGGACGGATAGCGGAGGTTTAGTAATAGGGTTCCGTTTTTACCCTTTGGGTACGGAACCTTAAAAAGTAACCCATGTCATATCGCCGCTGTTGCTGTCAACACACTCAAAAGAAAAGTCACTCATTTCACATTTGCCAACTAATAAGCAGCTTAAGATGCGAAAGTAAGTTAGAGAACATAGAGTCACGGTAGGTGCGTCTAAGTATCCACACGAGGACAGGGTGACCCAGATATTGTGGCGACAACGTGTAATCAGAAGTCTTACTCGGAGGCAAAGTGCTGTCTGAACCTAGTTCGGACAACCATAGCGGCGCATCGCACACCGAGCCAATATAATTCCAAAAAATTTCAAAAGAGCCTACACTTTAACAGTGCTATAATTTACAACAAAAAAACGAAATATATCACAGATCAAAGAAATGACAAAAAAAATAAAATTAATTTTCACGAGTGGCTCCTGACGCAACAATTTTATGATCTCAAATTTTTTGAAATACTAACCTAAATATGACAATAATAACTTTATCCATAAATATCAATGAGAATTTTGAACAATGTAATTATTTTAAGATAATATTTTAATATAATGTAATAATTTAATAATACAGTAAATTTTGACGATGTAAGTAGAGAGCAGGAATTAGAAATCTATATTCTGTTGTAACTATTTGCAAAATAAATGAATTTGAATTTGAATTTGAATAATGTTTGACTATATACCTTTTTAATAAATCCTTTTTCTCTTTGATTAATGGATTTGAGTCTCTACATAAAATTAATAAATCGTACAAAGTTAAATTTAATGTATTGTACCATTATTTCATTAAGAAAATTAATTGTATGTGATAACATCATGCTGTTAAAATGTAATATTGTATGAAATATTATTTTTATGCAACAATAATTATTTATTAAACTACATACAGCGTCACAGAAACAATATAATGAGTTTAAAAAATATTTATGAGGACACGATTTGAGAAGGCAACGTAATACATTTTTTAGATATTGACAGATATATTTATTTATATATTATTTATTGAAAAAGGGAATGATCTCGCAATCGAACGATTGTTACGATGCATGTAGTAATTTGGAAATAATATTACATTCATTGAATAGTCTTCTTGCGAAATATTTTTTTGGAGTTTCTTTCCAGTGTTCTTCGCTGTGCTTTGTTTTGCTGAACTGGCCAATGTTAAAATGTGACAAATCCGAGTGCAGTGTACTGTCTATGGATGATGAATAAACAATAAAATACAATACAATTAACATAGCCAGAAAAGAAGGCTCTTATGACCAAAAAGAATTAGAGTGGAGACCACAAATATGTTGGTAAGCATATGATCGATAATGATGACAGAAGAAGAAGAAAGTGGAAAACATTACATAACAATAATATATTTCAAGTTGATCAAATCCCACAGACTTGCCATAGGTTATGATTTTAGGCTACATGTGCGGTTGGCCTAATAACCACATCTGGACGTGTGTTTATTCTATAAGTAGAATAAAATAGCGGTGGTGGAGTTTGCATTCGATTTCGTGAGCGGGTAATAGCCTCTTAATTTTGAAATTAGCCTTAATGTAACCATTTGATCTACATAGCGACACTCGTAGCGGCTCAAGCGGTGACTTTCTCCTTCCGACCATGTTACTAACTAATGAATTGAGTGGTAAATGTTACTTTTGAGAATTTGTGGTCCGCACATTGAATCATAAGTGGGTGTTTCATGTGGGGCACTACTGCCTTACTAATTCTTTTTACAGTAAGTACGGCTATAGTGCTTTCAAGAAAAAAAGTTGTGATTAGAAAACGTTTTCACTAATTTGAATTAATCAAATTAGCGAAAACTTAATCTTGAACGCTGTAATTTCGGGATATTATGGGTGTGTGTGATTAAATTAAAATACAATTGGTAATTTTTTATTAATATAATTGTATTGATATTTTTTTATTCATTTAAATAATTTATAAACGGTTTTATTTAGCCTCACACCGTATATTTGTTTGTTTGTTTCAGATCTTGCGACAACTTTTTTAACTACGTCTTAACAACATTTTAATCTTTAGTATCTTCTTTCTAATGCAATCTGCTTCTCTTTTGAATATTCAGCAGTGTGTTGGTTTGCTACAGGTTGTATTGAATAAACCTTGATCGATAGAAACAGATACAATTAGATAAAGGTGGAATCACGAATAAACCCAAAATAAAAATAATAATAATTTGGTGTTTGTGACTCGTAGACTGAAGAAGCAAAACGAAGAAAGATACATTTTTTCTTTATTTATTTCGCAAGCCCTGGTGTAATAAATTTTTTTTTAGTTGCGAAAAACAAAGATTTCATTATTAGCGTACAAACTAATAAGACCAATTTTAGTTTATGTAATTTATTTTAAGGGTAGTATTTTTATATTGTTATGTTTTTTAAAATATATATTTTTCTAAACAACTAGTACGTACTTAACTTTTGTTGAAAATAATAAGTTAGAAAAGTGATTGATGAAAAAGCCAGTAAAATAAAACGTATCCTTCATAACTTTAATGATGCATTAAAAATATCACTAGTTTTTATATACCTGACAATAAGATGTTGTCAAAACGATTTTGGACCTTTTTCGCAAAAAATATCTGTTTCACTAGGACGAATATTTAAATTTACAGGTATGAAAATTAGGAAACTGTGTTTATGTTACTATCAGAATTCTATATCCAGAAAACTACAGTGGACAACAATAAAATTATACTAGATTAAAATGGAAAATGGATTTCTTAGCTGTAGCGGCCAGTCTCGTTTTGTGACCCGCGCAGAACTGGGGGTTGCTAAGGCTCGCTCTGTGGTCAGGAGCAGCGTCGGAGCGGAGAAGAGATGCGGGAAGGACAGGTTCGGAAACAGGAACACCGGTCCTGAAAATAAAACATAAATTTAAAAAAAGTAAAAGTGAAATCAGAAGTTTATTTGCGGGTTTGTCTTCACTGATTTAATGGAATCCGCGGATCAATCAAATTGAGACATGATTTAGAGTGGCTTGACTACTATTTCGCCACGAATGCGAGCTGCTCCATGGTTTGGAACCCATGTAAAACTGTAGGTCCTCTTCCCCTACTAGGTGGTAGGGTTTAAGCCCGCCCGGGTTGATACCATCGCATTGGATGAAAAGATGATCGAAGCGGCAATAAAAAAATGACCGTATTTTCCTTCCAGTCCAATATAGCCGTACTTATAAAGGAAAGGGCCTGCCATGGCATCTAATTCCTTCGGGAATGTGGTGTAGTGGGCTAATATCATCCATGTCAGATTGCATAAAAAAAACCAGTAGTTTAATAAATAAATGAAATAAAATTATTAGAAATAATATTCGCTGGCACCAGACTCAGGCTACCGGTATACTTACTATTTGATATGGTAAATCCCGCCCGGGTTGGTACCATTGTATTGAATGAAGCATGGTCGAAGCGGAAATTGGAATTGCCCGTGTTTCCCCAGTTCAATGTTAAAATGTTATTGGTGATATTTCCAGTTTATTTTCTGTTTCAATAAAATGTATATTGTAGATACCATAAAAAATGCAGCCGTACTATATAAGGAAGGTTCTTTCGTGGCTTATAAACATGACAGCAGGTGGATTCACGTTATTTTTATTTTAGAACTACATTAAAATATTATGTTCTCAGAGCCTGTAGTACCAGTTGTCACCTAAATTGGCGTTTACGGCAAACCAATCGACTGGCGTTTTCAAATGTATGAAGAAATTGAAGAACGCGCGCAGTGGGCGTTAATCGAACCTACATTTGCGAGTCCGAGTTTGATTTGACAGCTTACTCAACGTTGCCGTAAATACGTCGACGTTGCCGTTTAAGCCGACTCCGCGTCCGAGTTTGACTTTGACAGCTCGAAGAAGTAAAATCACAGAATATCTAGTAAAAACTTGAGTTTGACGTTTTTACGGAAAACGCCAGTCGATCGGTTTGTTGTGTTTAATGGTTTTTTTTTATATATATATAAATGGCTCAATTAGATAAGGAAACGTTAAAAGAGGTTAATTTATTCAAATTTACATACATGGTTAGATTAAGCTAATATAGTGATTGCACTGCTCTCTTATTGAGAGCCACGTGCTATTGTACGCCTACCCAGGCAATTTGTAGATGGCACTCGCTTTTATTTAGCTCATTTGGGTTCTGTAACACCTCTGCAAATATGCAATAAATTATTTGATTTTGATTTTGTAAATGCCAATATAGGTGACAACTGGGACTACAGGCTCTGTTTACTCTGTTAAAAGTGCAAAATTGCTCTGTGGACAGAGGTGACCTACACTTAATGGTCTTGTTTATTGAGCGGCACCATGGTAAAGGATGAAAAGGTCCTTAATTCGGTACCACAACCCACAACGTGAGGGCTACGTTCGGTATCCTTTGATATCTTGAAAGCTTTCGCTCTTTAACCTTCAAACGCCGCTCTTGTCTTTGGAACAAAACATCTCGAATAAATCAAAGGATACAATCCCACGCCTCCCACCTCCTAGGCAATAAACTTTTGAGGCCACTTCTTATTAATGAAAGGCAATTAATAAATGATCTCGAGTTATTTATGGCTACAAACGTGACATATATTCTCATTAGTTCAGTCGCCACGTGTGCGCGTCGGCTCATTAGGCAGCTTGTAAATGGGATGACACGACCTACTAAATGCAAAGTAGTATGCTTTTTAAATTTACATCTCAATTCGTGAATACTGTTATTTATATAAAATGTGAGAGCTAAATGAATGAGGTCTTCACATTTGTGCTTTTATTCTAAACCTGCAACTTGAATTAGGAAAACGGTAACATTTCCTGTCACTTGTTATTAGCGTTCCGCACCCAAAGGGTGCCAACGGAACCCTATTACTAAGCCTCCGCTGTCCCTTCGTCCGTCCGTAACAGGGCCGTATCTCATAAACGGTAATAGGTAGGCAGCTGAAATTTTCAGAGTGTGTATTTATTTGGCCACTGTAACACAAAATGTAGTAAAATAAAAAATAAAAAAAATTAAAGGAGGGGCCCCATACAAAAATATGTTTTTGTTCTGTTAAATCTTGTGCGGAACCCTTCGTGTGCGAGTCCAACTCGCACTTGGCCGGTTTTTAAGTTTCAGTTCCTCAAAAGGAAAAAATGGTAAGAGATTTCGTTGCCCTTCTATCTGTCTGTCAAAGGTTTTTTTGTCATGAAGGCGTGGAATTATCGAGTTGAAAGTAATATCAAATGCTTAGTCTACGGTTCCTTGAAGCTGTAAAAAGCAAGCTTCAGAATCAACAAGATAAAAAATAAAGTCCTGTGCTGCATATCTTGACACTCGCAAATAAATCAAAACCTATAGCTTACTATTCGGTGACCTAAAGCCATGAAATTCGGAAAGACGCTAGGTCTCACAGAGCAAGTAAATATCCGAAGATAGTCCATTTACAAGTTTTACAAAAATTTATACACGGAATCCTCGGGGCGCAATTCAGACTCTCAATTGTCCGGTTTTCGAAACAATTCAGCCGAACTTATTTTTTTAAAATAGTTTTCTTTTGTTTTTCTTTTACGGCCATTAAACCCCTAAACGTTGTAAATAATCAAAGAAGGTAGCAATCTTTAGTGAGAAATGGCGGCTTTGTTTATCATTTAAAACTCTAAATAATAAGGCGTGTTATCTCCCTTTTTGGAGAGTAGAATTCGGTCCATTACAACATCCTAAAGAGGCATCTTACACCATCTCGTAGTGAGTAACGATCCAGCTCAAGACAACATTTTGTGCATCAAACGCCTTTAAAATTATTGGGAAGTACTGCGGTCACTACTTATGGAATTCTGTGTGATGTATATTTATCATGACAGTAAAGTAGACAGTGTATATTCGTTAGTAGAGGTGACGACTCGGTTTGTATAATAAAGTACATTTAGGCTGGAGTGCACCATGTCTGATTAGTAATATATTCATGGTTAAGGATGTTCCGACCCATACAATGTTTTTTTTACACAGAACGCAAAAAGTATTGCACTTTAAGGCACGAATTCGTCAAAAATATTAAATATAGCCCTAGTGGTTGCAGCGAAAACATATTCACAATTTCAGGTTTAATGGTTTCGTTGTAATTGCCGATTAGAAACTTTACACCGTTAGATGGCGCTGTTAAATAAAAATCGTATTTCAATAAATTGTAACAAAACCAATAATCCTGAAATTGTGAAATTGTTTTCGCTGCAATTAATATGACTATATTCAACTTTTATTATTAATTCGTGGCTTAAAGTGCAATATTTTTTGCGTTATGTGTGCAAACAACTTTATATGGGTCGGAACAGCCTTAAGTAAAAATATACCAGGCAATAACCGATCAAAATTATTTATTTGTTCCTTTCGCGGTTGAAACTTTCGCTCCGTGGTGTGAGAGCGGCAAATCCTTTATATATGAAATTGGAAAGAAAATTATTGACTTAACAGGAGAAAAAATGTCAGCAAGTTATATAACACAAAGACTGATATTACGAAACGTCACTAATGAGAAACAGGCCAAACTTAAAATCAGCGACTAGCCTTACCAATATGTCAGCCTAGTCATAGCTGTGTTTGGTCCTTTTGTTTATTTATTTTAATTATCTTACTTTAGCTACTAATTTTTAAGTTTTTTTATGATTATTTTTTTGCGACCTGACATGGATGGCTAATACCACACACCACGGTAGGTGATACAATACACCACATTCCCGAAGGAATTAGATGCATGTCAGGACCTTCCCTTTATGAGCACGGCTACATTGAACTGGATGGAAAACACGGACAAATTTTCATTGCCGCTTCGACCATCTTTTCATCCAATGCGATGGTACGAATCCGGGCTGGCTTAAACCCTACCACCTAGTAGGGGAAGGGGACCTACAGTTTTACATGGATTCCGAACCTTGGAGCAGCTCGCGTTCGTGACGAAATGCACTTATCGAACTCTGAAAGAGAAAGACAGTGGTGCAAGTTGGTATTGAACCCGGGCCTCTGGTACGCTAGGCCAGTCCCCGCGCCACTAGGCTACGATCCGCTCAAAGTTATTTGTTACTTTTATAATGTTTTGTGTTATATAAGATAATTTAATTTCATTATTTACACTTATAATTTAGTAAAGTATACAATTTACAAATTAAGTAAGTATAAGCTTTATCTAATTGTAATTGTAAGCATTATCAATAATAAACATTTTCATTTCATTTCATTTTCAAAGACTGAGCATTGCTATCCAGAGGGGCAACGCAGCAAGCGTGATGGGAACACTGCCATACTTGTCGCCGCTGGAAGAAGTATTTTATCTTGGCTCTAAACCCTTGTGTCTCCATTTTATTTCATGTTGTTAAAATGTTTATTTAATAATGTTATCAAATACATTTTAGTTAAATATTATGGTTATTATAGATCTATCTTCTTTCTTGTTCCGGCGAAAAATAAAGACGGATTTATTTTAATTTTTAAACCATCACTAACCCGAGATTGTGCACTCCACCCTTAGATATCATGTTTCATCGTTTTCACCTGCATTTTATCGTCACGCTAAATACGCCGCGCTCAGGCGCAGAGCAGGTGTTGATTTGTGAAAAATGCTCCGGAACGCAAGACATGAATATTAATACGGTGTGGAACTGATTGCTTTGACGTCGCATTGTCGCCAGAAGCACCTGTCAACGCGCTCAGAGCGCCCTAAAATCCACAGTTAAACCGCGATAAAAATATCACAAAATGGACCCTAACGCAGCGCGTTAAAGTGCTGTACTGAATGAGCGTTTAAAAGTCGAGATACAGAAGGTTGATGCGATATTAATATCAAAACAATGCCGCCAGTGGACAATAAAAGGGAAGATTGAAATTGACGCTTTCAACTGGATACGTGAGATCATTAATTTTATAGGCAACGATGGAAACAAGAATTTGGGTTGCATATGCATACATACGCGTACACTCCCTACTCCTGTATTTTCTCGCATACATACAGATCGCTACTCACAAATTTTTCACTGGTTTTCCAAGACTGCCTAATAAAATATAATGCATCTATGTCCATATTGTATGTTTTTCCGCAACATCACAACATATATGTTTTTTCGGCAGGAAGAGACAGCTGAGTAAATCAATATTCAAACACGTCACCTTTAATGTAACAATTGTAGTTGACTCAGCTGCCTCCCATACTGACCATATAGGTTACGTATTTAATCATACGTTGACGTTGATTTTGATTGTATATTTTTCGTGCACTCGGCCGTAATAGTTTTCCACAGAAACTTACAAGCATCTAACTCGTATTTAATCAGATTGATCAATTGTTAATTCTCGCTATATTCTGGCCTCATTTTTTTGTTGAAAATGTTTTCATTTAGTTTGACATTTTTTATATTTAACACAGTTTCTAAAATATTTTGAAATTGCATCAGGTGAGGGCGATTTTTTTCGTTTCGCACTCTGCCTCGTAGTGATATTCCCAACATGAAGCATGTCCATGTCCAGCATCTAGGGAACCATCGGAAGGTAAACACGTTCACGATTAACCGGTTTTTTTTGACTAAATGAAGGCGATCCCCTGCCATAATTCTTAACATATTGTTTATTGTTCATTCATCATCCATAAACGGTACACTGCACTCGGATTTGTCACATTTTAACATTGGCCAGTTCAGACAAACAAAACAAAGCGAAGAAGAACTGGAAAGAAACGTCCACTTAGTCTAAATTTACAAAACTGTTTGTAATTTTTTTTAACAATAATATAGGTAAAACACTAAATTAATTTTAATTGACAAAAAATGACAATTCATGCGGTATGCAACAGTTCATAACAAATATCATTTTATTTGCAAAGACTATCCCCACCAACTAACATGTTGCCAATTGGAGCAGGCCAGTCCTCACAAACAGCACCCGTTCACGAGCATCACGCCGGGCACAGCCGTCACCTCTCTCGACCATATTTTAGGGAAAGAGATAACCCGAACCAAGCGTCACCGTAAGCAAGGACCTTAAAGCGATGCACTGCTCCAGTGGTAACACAACACTGTGAAACACTTGCACGTTTGGTTTTAATACGATTAGTTTTGTCATAAACTACTACAGTGACGTATAGGTTCCTTTACCATTTCAAGAAAGTCATGGCTCCCCTAAAATGTGATCACGGTTCGATGACAGCTATCAATCGAAAGACCAAGATACTTATCCAAATTTTCTGGAGGGCGATCTTTCTAACTGTTTTGAGAGCGCACTTTTATTTCGGTCGACCATGCTAAAGGAACATGACTCAGGACTGAGTTGTCACTCGCCGGCTGCACTGCCGGGACACATCCACGTTTTATTGCTATAAATACTGAAACTCTCTCGGAAGTCACGTACGATTGTATTGCAGAAACCTTTTAGGGAACGCGCTCGGAGACGCTGCGAAGTCAGCTCCGAAAAAAACCGAATATCAGCGAAACATTTTGGCATTGCAAACGGTAATCAAAGAGACAGGTGAAGGGAACGTGGAGATATTGAAAATGAAGAGCAAATTGGAGTAATTATCTGGTTGGTATTAAAGAAGAGACTCGCATATTAAATACGTTAATACCGGCGGCTTCGCTCGCGTAAAATGTGGTGCAAGTGTTTAAAAAATAACGGACAAGAGCGATTGTTTCATACAATTCTGTACAGAAATAATTCGTCAATCATGATTTTCTCGTGAACAAAATACGCCTTTATGACTTTTTGCTTCATTTGTGCTGTGAGCTGCCAAATTGAATGACTCTTGGCCAAGGATCTTTTTTTATGTGACAGGATATATAACGCTAATACCACACGAACAGTTATGATGCATTCCCGTACGAATAAGGTTCCAGAGCCTTCTCTATACGAGCACAGCTACTCAGAAAATTCCACCATCTTTTTTTACCAAGAGTTAAATCTTACATAAGAGGTGCCTCACAATGCCCATAGGCTTTAGAACCCCTCTCGGGGGCTGCGGAAACCATGCTCAGGTGCTTCTTCACATCATGTTCTTCAAGCAAATTAAATTAAATTGATTGGTTATATTTACTTGTAAGGAAGCTGTGTAGGCCTATAATTAACATGTACACACTAATTTGTTATTTTTAGTAGTGAAACTATGAAACTGCTTTGTGTATAATGTTGTTGGCATACCAAATAAATAAAATATTAAAATAATAATTTACTAGAAACATACCCCATTTACAAATGACCTACTCACCCTTACAAGCTTTTGATATAAGTTCCATTGCAAGAAAGCAAAGGACGTCCAAGTTATCCTACATAATGGATATTACATACTATAATTACATTAAATAAAATATATTATTATAGTTGGCGAGCATCTTGTCAAATGCAGCCTCCCTGAGACGGTTTAAATTGGACTTTCTCGGTCGTAAGGACTATTTTCAAGTGATATTGAAGCAATAAAACTTAATGTTGGACCTTCTCCTCTCTACAATCTCATCGCAAGGCTCTGGCTCCGTTCGTAGCGTTCGTCAGTTCACCGCAACCGTTCAGCGCTTCAAGCGCTTTTTTGTTTATTTAATGTTAACGTTTACAAACACATATGTGTATTTAAATTCGCTATGGAATAAAGTAAGTTTTAGTTTTTTATAACTTGATTTATACTTTAAATATGCCAGTGCCAGTTTAGGCAGATTTTTTAATAATAATAATAATAATAAATCTTTATTTCACTGATTAAGCAAGTTCAGTACAAGTACAAGAATAATAAACAAAACAACAGGTTTCAGATAGTGTAGTAATGTAAGTATGTATCGTGTTCATTGAAGAATATTTTTGCTTAATACTTTAAGGTGGCCCATTCCGCTCATCTCCCCATATAAAAGGGGAAAGAAGATCACGCCCATATTTCTTGTCAGAGATCCAAAATTTTGCTCAAAATAGCTTTATTTGATCGAACTAGATGTCTGATGACCATTGGCATTGTAAAATTGTGTTTGGTTTCTAAGTTACAAGGTCCGAAAGTTCGCATTTTTCGCACGTTTTATACAATAACTTTGGAGGTGGATTACGCAATGATAAAGTAAGAGCATCTTAAAAAGATTAGTCATCAGACATAGCTTATTTAATCAAGATTTATAATCTATTTGGTTTTTGTTCGATTTTTCACTACAGCGATCGTGGTTTACTTTTAGCTATAAGTCGCTTTGAAATTAAAATTTTCGTAAATCTTACCAAATCATACACTATGCACATTGTCTTTTTTGTGGACATGTTGCATCTTCCTCATCACGGAGCCTGTCTTATTCTTTGAAACAGAGAAGGTCCCAGAGCGCAACAGCACGGTTTTGTACCGTGCCCGCGAATGAGTTAGGCCCGCCGGGTTGGGCCACCTTAACATGTAGTAGTTAAATTTTGTAGGATCCCTGTCTCCCAAAATAGGATTCCCTGTGCTACGGGAGAGAGGGTCTTTCGTCGGAATATGGTAGGTTATAGTTGAGAGTAGTGTAGGTGTTTTTTTCCAGATAATCTAATAAATAATATAAAGGGGAAAGTTTGTAATAATGGATGGATGGATGGATGGATGGATGGATGGATGGATGGATGGATGGATGTTTGTTACTCTTTCACGTAAAAACTACTGAATGGATTCTAATGAAACTTTACAATAATATAGCTTATACATCAGAATAACACATAGGCTACAATTTATGTGCCCATGGGCTTTAGAACTTTCACGGGGCTGCGAAAACGATGCCGGTAGCGCTACTTCACACTAGGGGGAGAGGAGCCGGGGGCGGTGGCGGGGAGCGGCGGCGGGGGGAGGGCAGACGTCGTGACTGTTTGGTGTCCGTTTGGCGAATTTTCAAGGCACTAGCGATTTGTAAAACTTAGTACATGTACATTTAACTACCCGGGAATTAGGATTGGCTAAATAGAATTCAGTTCCGCTTACGCTAAGATGGGGCTGTCATACAAACTGCAATGCTATGCACGGCTCGGCTTTGCGGCGGCAGCGCTTACTTTTACTGAAGTACGGCTTGGTATTTCCTGCAACTTTAGGACTACTTGGCATCACGCTAAATCGCCGGAGGAGCGACCAACAGAATAAAATCCTTGAGAACCAATTACTCGATTTAGATGTGCATTGTATCTACGTCTAGCCTGATTCTACTAAAAACTTATAGATTACATAATATAACGCTTCATTACCAGAAGGGTAAGTAGTGAGTCTTAAAGTCTTATAACATGCGAACCTGATTTATATGCGTATTTTATCAATGTATAGCATCTCTGGGAGCAGTCAGGTTCGAGATGGGTTACTGTTTTCGATGTTGAGGCTGGCTGTGGGTTGGAGTCCACGCAAAACTTACCTACGTTACACGTTACTTACTAGGTAAGCAATGTAGCAGTGAAAGTGCAGAAAGGTTCTCGCGGCAAATGTTTTTTTTTTAAATAGCCACCAAACGTCAACGAAGCTCTAAATGGGAATTATTGGATGTTTCTCATTAAATCATGCTATTTCGGCTCGAACGATCTTGATTAAATTTGGTACATGGATACATTGTCCTGGACCAGTTTGACCCTATTTTGGACCAGTCATGTGGGCTACTTTTTATCCATGAGATAATTTAGCCGACACTAACCCGAGCGGAGCCGGGTACCGCAGCTAGTATTAACATATATTATAAAGTGCATAAATACATTGTTCGCAATTAATGTTCAATACACTGTATTTCATTAAAAATATTAGTGTTACTTGGCTCTTGGTAGTAACCAGCTGCAAGATAAATGAATCACAGTTGAGGGTAAGTACAAAAAAATCTCTAGAAGTTATAACTTGCGTTACATAAGAGTTTTTAGGACATTGACGTCATTTTAAATTTGATTATTTTTAGGAATTATTTCAGTGTGTTTGTTGTGGTATCTATTTAATGAGCGAGAATGTAGCATTGCATAACAATAAATGTAACATAGTAGATTTTTTTTCCATATACAAATATATAAAACACAACCGAGCAATAAATATATATATGTATGTATAATTTTGTAATTTTCAGATTATATTTTTTTTTCGAGAGAAATTTGTCATTGTAGTATAAATAGTTTTGATCTATTAATATGTGTGTGTATTAGAACTCATCCGAAATCGCTTTTAAGGAGGGGCCCGTAAACATCAGAAATTATGCCACTTTTGACAGCTCTCTGAACAAGAAGTGCCTTTCAAAGTAGGGGCCCACTTTAAAGAGACTTCTGTTGTCACTAATATTACCATCAGAAAAGATTAATACAAAAATTTAACAAAAAAAAAATAACCGACTTCAAAGAAAAAGCACTAAAAAGTAACAAAATCATTGCCATTTTTGTAGTTACGATTTTTGTTATTTTTTGAGTCGGCGTCAGCCGGGCACGCGCTGCGCCAATCAAGAGAACCTTGGATACCTTGGCTGACACCGTTTTAAAAAATAACAGAAATCGTAACTACAAAAATGAAAATTATTTTTTACTTTTTAGTGCTTTTTCTTTGAAGTCGGTTATTTTTTTTGTTAAATTTGTTTTTTTATTTGTTTATTTTTAGTGAATTTGAAGTACACTTACTAATTTGTACACGTCCTTTCCAATAAAAAAAGAATCACCGAAATCGGTTGGCGTTATATTGAGTTATTCGTCCATTTGTCGCGCACATCTTAATACAAATTTAAGACTTTTATGATTTTCTTATGGATATCATTGTCAGAACTTAACCAAATTAAAATGGAACCACTTGGGAAGCACTAGCTAACATTTAAAAAAATAATCATCAAAATCGGTTCACCCAGGCAAAAGTTATGAGGTAACAAACATAAAAAAAAAAAAAACAAAAAAAAAAAACATACAGACGAATTGATAACCTCCTCCTTTTTTGAAGTCGGTTAAAAATGACTAATAATGTACGTTTCCGATGCCATGGAAGGTGCTGTTCAGCATTACTTTAAGAGTATTACTCCCTGAAAACTTTTCAAAACCTCGTTTCTTGAAATAACGTATTGGTATGGTTGCTCATGAATATTTGTGAGTCCGCATTGTATCTTGAAATCTTGCCATCGCGCAGGTTAAATGCCACGAGGGAGTTATTTTCTTTCCTTACTTCCCTCATATTCTCTTTTCTTCTTCACAAATAAGAGTACAGCTGTTCCTTATATCGGGCGCACCAGATGTATTTTAGTGTAATCGTTTTTTCAGTGAGGTACGTTTGCACGACAAAGGAATATTCCGTTGTTTTTAAATTTGCTTTCCCGCCTCCTGGTCGCGCTGCAAAGTGTGCAGTAACTATGAGGCAGGTTGCAGAAAGATGCATCCACACGTGTGATTTAAGAACGGCCCGTAAGCTATGCTCCCCATACAAACGTAGTTTACTAATAATTTGGAAACCGCTATTCCAATTAAATTGATATTTAATATCTAATATCAGGTAACAAATATCTGTGTCTGCATGCTTTTGTTTTTTTGAAAAATCCAAACCGAATGAAATGAAAGCAAAAAGAAAATCTTCATACGAATTTGGTTTTCTCTATGGTTTGACCCAGAATACATTTACCGAAAAAACAAAGGCATGCAGACACATATATTTGTAGCCTAATATAAGATACCAAATATCAAGTAAGTTGTAACATTGGTTTTCAAACGATTAGTAAACTACGTTTGTATGGGAGGCGAAATTTTCAGGTGCTTACGGGCCGACCTTAAGTCTGCATGCCTTTGTTTTTTCGGTAAATGTATTCTGGGTCAAACCATAGAGAAAACAAAATTCGTATGAAGATTTTCTTTTTGCTTTCATTTCATTCGGTTTGGATTTTTCAAAAAAACAAAAGCATGCAGACACAGATATTTGTTACCTGATATTAGATTTTGAATATCAATTTAATTGGAATAGCGGTTTTCAAATTATTAGTATGGGGAGCATAGCTTACGGGCGTCCTTCTAAAATTAAAATTAAGAGTGACATGTTTATTTATGGTTCGATATATTTTTATCGTTGATATATCTTTCTGCAAGCGGCTGTAAATTTCGTGGATCGTATTGGCACTTTTACTTTTATCAATGCATGATAGAATATAATATTATTAATAATATTTGCCCTTTCTCGTAGGTCATTACTTAGTAAGTTTGGCGATTTTTTTCATGCCAACTAGTCATATAGCTATAACTGCTTATAATCATATTAAATGATGACGAATCCGAGTGTGTAATTTACATCTAAAGGACTAAAAAAAGAAACTTAACCTGAAAGTAACGAATTTGTTGGTTGATATATTTTCTGGATTGCTCAGCATTGGACATGTGCATATATAAACTCAAAGTCACAGGTGTAACCGATGTCCCAACCAAAACAATTATAGTTATTTTATTTTAAAAATCTGATTACAATAATTAAATGTAGATGTCGCTGCATGGCTAGTAGGTTCCTTCCTTACTCAATAGGTTGTTGTAGGGTTATAGGGCGCACAATATATGGAAGGTCCTGGCCTCATCATAGTACGTGTGGTAATGTTCATCCATGTCCAGTTACATTAAAACATATAAAATAAATGAGATATTTTTTTTGTTTTGATGTATTCAAAAACAGTTTTTTTGTTTGGAAGATACTTGTGTGTTTCTGTTTAAAATTAATCTAAATGAATTTAAATATTTTACTATATTGTCTCAGAAAATATTAAATCAAACATTAAATTGATTCAAACACACAATAAAACAATCACACACACCCTCATACCCTTTCAATTCCTTTTTAGGGTTCCGTACCCAAAGGGTGAAAACGGAACCCTATTACTAAGCCTCCGCTGTCCGTCCGTCCGTCCGTCCGTCAGTCCGTCCGTCCGTCCGTCCGTCTGTCCGTCTGTCACAGGGCTGTATCTCAGTAACCGTAACAGGTAGACAGCTGAAATTCTCACAGAGTGTGTATTTATTTTGCCGCTATAACAACAAATAGGTAAGATTAAAAAATATTTTAAATTAAAGGGGGCTCCCATACAAAAAACGTGATTTTTTTTTCTACGATGGTACGGAAGCCTTCGTGTGCGAGTCCGACTCGCACTTGGCCGGTTTTTTTATTTGTGAAAACTTGTTAGGCTATTTTTTTATTTTATTGTAATTTGTGAATTTGATGTTTTGTTAGCTGTAAGTTTTCCTTCCAATAAATAAATAAATAAATTAAGTATTTTATGCTACGCTTAGGTTGTAAATTTTGCGACCTTTTCAAAAAGGTATAGGCAGAGATGATAGAGTCCCTCTACCGATTTAAATATCTCAAATAAATATGTTCTATCGCCACATAATTGAAAATAATAGGTATTTGTTATAATTTAGAGAGCTACAATAAACTTAAGATGCTAGGTACATTAGGGGAACCACGTACTTTCAGGTTATATAGTATGGTTTTATTAACGAAACTTTAAAATATTTATTTTTATGATTTCATAAACCTTGAGGCAATTTAAAATCCTACTCGAGCAAGGGCTCTCATTTTGATACGGTCGTACAATTCATAAATAAAAAAAACTGCTCAAACTTAAAGATATACGAGTATTTGGAACAGCTCCGATAAATTTATTTTATTTTTACTATATTAGCAGGCTTCTTGGCTCGCGCCAGCGTGAAATATTACCACCGGTGTAATTTATTACTTTTACGTTACCTACTTTATAATATTTTCCAAGAAAATAGCGCGATATTTTATTTTATCTACATATTTATACCGAGGTTTGAACCAATTACTGAAAATGATGACTAGATATTTTCCTTTGATGAAAAGATCAACAATGGTTCGACCACATTTCTCTGGACATCATAGTTTATTTTTAGGGTTCCGTCTCAAATGCGAAAAAGAGACCATTATATTTTGCCTATGGTGGCTGTAGATTAAACGCATTCTGGCCGAAATGTTCTTTCTAACGGTATAACGGAAAAAAATACCAATATTGATACACTTGTTTAGTTTGTGTACTTTTGAGCGGCTCGTAGCCTAGTGGCGCGGGGACTGGCCTAGCGTACCAGAGGCCCGGGTTCAATACCAACTTGCACCACTGTCTTTCTCTTTCAGAGTTCTATGTAAAACTGTAGGTCCCCTTCCCCTACTAGGTGGTAGGGTTTAAGCCCGCCCGGGTTGGAATAAATAAATAAAACTCAAGTGGCAGTGGGCTGGCCACGTCAGCCGAAGAGACGACGACCGTTGGAGTAAACGTGTCCTACGCTGGCGGCCGTGGACAGGAAAACGGAGTGTGGGAAGACCACCGGCCGGGTGGGATGACGTAATCAAGTGCGTCGGCGAAAAGCAGTGGTTCCGTACCGCTGAGGACCGGGAGGACTGGGGAAAAATTGGATAGGCGTATGTCCAGCAGTGGACGCAAACACGCTGACTGACTCACTCGTAGTGATATTCCCAATGTTACCCAAATCCATGTCCAGCAGTTACGAGACCCTCGGCAAGTTAACACGTTCACGCATGACCGCTTCTTATGTAACTGGACATAGATGGCTAATACCACACCGTTGGTACCAGAACAGTTAAAAGTGAGACGAAGTGCAGGCAGCGACCACCCCCAAACAACCAACCACAACCACCGTGATGATATTAGTCCATCACATCGTGTTCCCACGTACAAACTTTCATTGCCGCTTCGACCATATTTTGATCCGACGAGATGGTACCAACTCTAACCTAATAGAAGAGCTACAGTTTTACATGGATTCCGAGCCATGGAACAGCTCGTCTCCGCGACGAAGTGCCCTTATCCAACTCAGAGAGAGAAAGAAAGTGGTGCACGAGCGCGGCGGGGATTGAACCCACGACCTCTGGAACAGAAGACAAGTCTAAACCACTGAGTTACGAGCCACAGAAAAGTCCCAGTGGCGAGTCTCATTCAGAATAGTTTACTCTAGTGATCTCCGCCTAAGTGTTGCAACACAAACCAACCGATGCTCTATCAAGACAAAGTTAAATGACGCCAATTCAAAACAAAACCGAGTTTTTCTCACCACTTTCTGATCTTATCCGAGTGAAGCAGTGCCATCGCTCGGCCTTTGTTCGTGAATGAGATAATTTAGAGCCGAATATTGCTACAATAGAGGCATTGATCCTCCGGAGCGCTGGCACAATGAAGCGCTTCATAATTAATGATGAGAGTCGGCGGTATGTCGCTCGCTGCGACGCTGAAGTGGCAGAGCGACGTCACTGGAGTCGACATTCCTCTTTGCATTTTAATGATTATTTATTTATTTGTCCATTCCATAGGCTTTCTATATATGTAAACTACAATAAGAAGAAGGCACGGCCGCATATGGAGGACACGGTTACTCCAACGGTCGTCGTCTCTTCGGCTGATGTGACCAGCCCACTGCCATTTGAGGTGTCCCGTGGTAAAATTTCGACTACTGTGGTACGTCGGCGGATTGCCTCGTGTCGCACCATATTCCGTAGCGATATTCCCAGCATGGCTCGCTCCATTGCTCGCTGGGCAACTTTCAACCTTTGGACAACGGCGACCGTCAGATTCCACGTTTCACACCCGTACGTCATAACCAGGAGGACGCCAAATAGTCGGGTCTTTAGATTTGGCGGAAGGTCAGACTTCAGAGCGAATTTAAGCTTTCCGAAAGCAGCCCAATCCAGTTGAATCCGTCTTTCAACCTCCTTAGTCAGTTCTTGTCTACCAAGCCGCAGAATTTGACCGAGATATACGTACTCTTCAACCTATTCGATCACTTCTCCGTCGATAACGATTTGTCCTCCCGTCATACTCTCGGTCGCCATGACTTTGGTTTTGTCCCGGTTCATCTTCAGACTTACCGATGCATTATAAAGGTCTTCCAGCATGGTCTGAAGCTCTCGGGAGTTCGACGGAAGAACAATGTCATCGGCGAAGCAAAGATGACTGAGGAAATCTCCATTAACGTTGACACCCACGTTGTCCCATTCAAGAGTCTTGAACACATCTTCGTAGTGTCTAACGTCCTTAAACATTTGAATACCAGGTATGCATCCTCGACTCCTTCATCGAAAACCCACATTGTGATATCGAGGGTGGGGCACACTAGTCATCCAGCGTTGAGTTAGACGCATAAAAACTATTAAAAAAACCTTTGTTAATAAATATAAATTTTATTGCTTCAAGAATCGGACCGTTATCGTCTCCCATGCACTTCGCTGTTCTACAAGGACAAGAGCCAGGAGTGGGCCTCTCTAGATTTTGATAAAAGTAAAACAATAACCCTTTTCATGCATTAGCGCGTATCTCCGCTGAGATGTCTCCTCGGCCGCCGCACAATGGAGGGATGAAATAATGTCTCTATAGCGAGAAGCTTGCGGGGTCACGGTGTCATCTCTGAACCGGCTCTACACTTTAAATAAGGCTTTTTTAGGGTTCCGTACCCAAAAGATGCCATTGGAACACTATTACTAAGCTTCCGCTGTGGGTCCGACCGTCTGTCACAGGGCTGTATCTCACGAACCATAATAGGTAGGAAGTTGAAATGTTCACAGTGTGTGTATTTATTTTGCCGCTATAATAACAAATAGGTATTATCATAAAAAAAAAATATTAAAGGACCCCCCCCCATTCAAAATACTTGTTGTTTATTTTGTTAATTCTTGTACGATGGTACGGGACCCTTCGCGTGCGAGTCCGACTCGCACTTGGCCGGTTTTACATATTTACGGCTGTTGAACGAATGAGATGATTTTCGGAATGATAGTTTCGATATTTCTTGCCTAGCTTGTTTGAATTCGTTTGATGAGAAGTATCATGAAAATATTTTTGAATGAACAGCTAAAATTGCTTACTTGCTTAACGGCTGAGTGCATGAAAGGACATGCACATAAAAACGCAACTTTTTATGAAAAGGATGGAATGGAGCTGAATCAAATACATGCAGTTCACTAAAAGTGACGTGTTTAACAAGCATTGATTTACTTACACCCGATTCCACCACCTCCAGCTACAAAAGTCCCAAAGTTATCTTTCAGTTACATCATACAAATATTGCATGTAGCCGAAAGTTAACTATCGGATTTCAGGTAACTGGAGGTGGTGAAAACAGGGTTTAGACGTCTATATTTCTGCAATCGGCCCTATGTCGGCGATTTGGTCACTATATTGTTATTTTCTCACGATTCACAAAACGTTTTTGCACAGCCAACTGCAGGTAGTAAACGTGTGGGGGACGCATCATAAAGTCCAAAAAGCACAAAGTCTAAAACCCATACCGTCCAAAACACTAATGAATTCGGAACTTTTTCAATTAGGTTAGGTTAGGTTAGGTTAGATTATAATATTTGCATTTATAAATATATGCAAAAATACATACTTTTGGATGTTCTGGGTTTTGGATCATGGTGGAAAAAGAGCGTTTAGTCTACTTCAGACATGCACAGCGGGTAGTGCGTTTCAATAGGGCTTAAGAGTTATCGTTTTTCAATCGTGTTTCTGACCCTCGAGTTACCCTCGCACATGACGGAGAGTTTCGTTGAAGATTTAGCACAAAAATCACGTTTCTTGTACACACTCTGTGAAAATTTCAGCCAACTACGTATTGCGGTTCATGAGATACAGCCCGCTGACAAAGGGACGGACGGAGGCTTAGTAATAGGGTTCCATTGGCAA
The DNA here is from genome assembly GCA_946894095.1 of Incurvaria masculella. Classification (NCBI taxonomy): domain Eukaryota; kingdom Metazoa; phylum Arthropoda; class Insecta; order Lepidoptera; family Incurvariidae; genus Incurvaria; species Incurvaria masculella. The sequence continues at coordinate 20,202,730 of OX335652.1, read as the reverse complement.
CTTTTGAGTACAAAACCCTAAAAAAGGAAAAAATATCAGTTTATCCTGGAAGCGATATCATTATATTGATTGTTTATTTATCAGGCATGGCTCACGCCCGCTCTAGGCGCTGCGCATTTGCGAACCATGTATTAAGTCAGAATATGTAATTATTGTTTTAACTAATTGCGAATCTAGTTCCAGATCTTTAGTCGTAAGATATGTTTTGTAGTTTCAACCATTATGTTCCTAACTTACATTTCTCAGTGTATATATATGCATATAGAATTCCGAAGTTATCGTACGTTTGGACATGTGGACAATGGATGAATCGGTAATCAATTGAATGAACTCCCTTCCGAAGCATTCCCCCAAAGTACAACCTGGGGTCCTTCAAACATGGTGTGAAGAAGCACCTGACCGGCCGGCATGGTATTTTCAGCCCCCCTGAAACTTCGAAATCCCATGGGCATCGTCGGGCACCTTAAGAGGTCCTGGCGTACGCCATATGGTGCGCTTAACATTTTTATCTTAACATTTGTGATGAAAGCATGGCAAATAAAATGTATAGAGCAACATTGAATGGGCCTAGCATGCCCTGACAACTGAGAAGAAATTACCATGACCAGATATTTTTTTTCATATGCTTTCTAAATATAAAATTCTTAGAACACCATAAGCGAATAGAAGTATGAAGTGATTCATGCCGGTGGAAAAATCCAGAGAAGTATGCTGTGTAAATATTGCATTTTTTTGTCTTAAAATGTTCGTTTTTCTGATTTTGTTATAAAAGAAACCACTTTTTTTCCATGCGCTCAGAAAATAAGGTTTTTGTCAGTTTTTATTTAGGACTTAATCCATTTAAAATCAACATCCTGATTGTCAGAGGTTAAAAAAATATGTTTATGCATAATGCATTATTCAGACTATTTTTATCTTATTTATTAACAAATAAAAAAATCACTTTATAGCCAATTTTTGTCTGATACCCAACATTGTGTTACAGCAGCTCGTAGCCTAGTGGCGCGGGGACTGCTATGCATACCAGAGGTCTGGGTTAATATTCTCGCCCGGTTCTTGCACTATTTTCTTCCTCTTTCTGAGTTGGAAATGTGCATTTCGTCACGAATGCGAGCTGCTCCATGGTTCGGAATCCATGTTAAACTGTAGATCCACTCCCTCTACTATGGTGGTAGGATGGTCCTTCTCACACAACCGCTGTGCTTGTGTGTCTCAATGCTCTTGCGACCGATTCCAAATGCACCGGAGCATGGTGCGAATAAGCATGTAAATAACGATTTGTGTATGTTGCCTTGCGGTAAACTGTGTGGCTTAGGGTTCGATCCAATCGTCAAGCAACAAGTACTGCCTGTCGTCTGAGGTTAGGAACGCAGCCAAACGGATTTCCGCTTCCACCCCCACCCACAGCTACGGCGAGCCTAGCTGTCAGTCGTCTGCTGCGTACGAGCGTGGCGGATGCCTCCTTGACAACGGGCTGAACGATCAGCTCGAAACGTCGGAGAAAGTCTCCTCTCGCCGCGTTAAAAGCCGTAACACATTTTTCAAACCTATTTATATTAATTATTTGAGTTTTTCTTCTACATAACCTATGCCGAATATCGTCCCTTCTACTTGCTCCAATGTGAGGTCACATTGGAGCAAGTTAGTGCGGTAAGTCGCTAGTTCAATACAGGATATGGGAACACGCGGTCTGCTTACATTATAGTTCCATTAGCCCCCGTAAACAATATGCTCCCCGGCGGCGGCAGGGGGTGGCGTGCGGTGGGGTGGGGGGAAGGGAGGCGTCGGTTGGCACCTGCTGGCGGGTGCATACCGGATGACCACTTTTTTGTTCAACCCTTACACGTCACGGTGCTATCATGCTTTTGTTTTATCATTGTTCTATATCTCCCTCCCATAACACAAGCATTTCAAACAGGGACTTAATTAGTTAGAGTGTCGCAGAGCACAGTGCCTTTTAAAATGCCAGTAACTATAACGTTCAAACTTATTTACTTAGGCACTCCGACGAAAAGACGATAATAAATTACATGGCTTCATAATAATAATAATAAATTAATTAAGTTTTAAAATAACGTATTTTTTTTTATTTTAAACATTGATATAAATAAATTGAAATACTTTTTCGTATTAAGTAAGTCCGTCGTTTTTTAGGGTTCCGTACACAAAGGGTGCCAACGGAACCCTATTACTAAGCCTCCGCTGTCCGTCCGTTCGCCCGTCTGTCACAGGCCTGTATCTCATGAACCATAATAGGTAGGCAGCTGAATTATTCGCAGAGTGTGTATTTATATAAATATATTAAAAATTAAAGGAGGCCCCATACAAAAAATCGATTTTTTTGTGTTAAATCTTGTACGATGGTACGGAACTCTTCGTGTGCGAGTCTGACTCGCACTTGGCCGGTTTTTTTATAACTTTCACTGTTCACGAGACACTCATGTGCATATACGAATCCCAATGTTTTCATAGCCACTCTCAAAAATGAACGAGCATTTTAATAAATAAAACTAGCAGCAAGCGAGTCACAGAAGAACATTTTAGCATGTCCTTTTTTAATTCGCACCTATGAAATATTTCCATTCTTGAACGGAGTCCTATATTAAACAAACACATGTATTTATTTCCTAATATCACACCTTTTGGCGTCACGATAGCTCTTTCGAGAGTCCGAATGGAAACGAAGAGGTGGGGTTCGGAATATACTGCCCAATAAAACTCCCCCACACTCATTACCAGCGAGCAAGAAAGGATGGTAATGGCAACTTAAAGTCTTTCATATAGTGGGCACGAGTTAGTGGTACATAAAGCACTGACTGCAGTTATTTTTTTTATCACACATTTACACACATTTACAAACCGGCCAAGTGCGGGTCGAACTCGCACACGAAGAATGATTACAAAAAAATCAGGTTTTTTGTATTTTTTTATTTTACCTATTTGTTGTTATAGCGGCAAAATAAATACACACGGATGGACGGACAGCGGAGGCTTAGTAATAGGGTTCCGTTTTCACCCTTTGGGTACGGAAACCTAAAAATCAATCATTAACACAATGTAAACATATGCTAGGTAACATTCCAAGAATGCGCACCGCATGCATAGCTGTGCAACTATTCAGTACTTACTTAAGTATGAAAATCACCCTTTTACGAAACAAACTTATTTAATAAAAGTCATTAAATGCAGCCTAATGTTAAATATAAATATAATGTGATTTCAAAATTGTACGTTAGCAAATCAACAAAGATTTTTAATTAGTTAGTTAGTTAACGAATTCGGGATGCGAAACATCGAATGCTCGTCGCACTAGAGTGGTGAGCGAATTCGTAAGCGAATTCTCTCGCCGGCTCTCCTGTCCTTCCTTTCTCCCTGCATTGAACCCTCGCCTGCGCGCGCGCCGCCCCCACCGTCACCCCAACACATCACAACAAACACCTCTCATTATAATGTATAGCCCCGAATCTACAAACAGAAAACTCGCCTTCATATTTGATACAATCCCCACAAAAACCGTTGATTGATTTAGCTCGAGTATAAAATTTAATCCGACAGCTGCTGGAGATTTAATAAATAATACTTATCTAAAGTCTATTGTCACTTTTTAAATTGGGGACTCGAATTTTGATTCGACGACTAATTTCGTGTTCAGTTTAGGGTTTAAGTTTTACGATGCGCTTTATGACATCGCTTCGTGATCCCGAACACTAAATTTAGTCATTTTTATGGTTTAATTCCTGTCCGCGCGTGCTTACTTGAGAATTCTCCGATTTACTCCGAGCGATAAAAATATTTTGGCGTGCCTCGCCAAAACACGAACACGAATGAAGAAAAATAGACTGCCGCGTGAGAAATTTACGCACGAGTCTTCCAAGGCGAATCACTAATCTTCGTTTAAGGTGGGCCTTCCTGCTCAACTTCGCTTCCTGTTCGAACCAATTGTCTGATGACCATTGGCTTTGTAAAATAGTGTTTGGTTTCTAAGTTATAAGGTTCGAAAGAATGAATTTTTTTGCGCGCTTTATACAATAACTTTGGAAGTAGATTACTCAACGATAAAATAAAAACATCTTAAAATGATTAGTCATCAGGCCTAGCTTGTTTCATGCAGATATATACTTAATCAATTTGTTTTTGATTGATTAAACACTACGCTCATTGTCTGCTTTGTGGACACGTTGCAGCCTCCTCATCATGGAGTCTGCCTTTCTCTTTGAAACAGAGAAGGTCCCAGAGCGCAATACAACGGTTTTGTACCGTGCCCGCGAATCAGTTAGTCCCTCCGGGAAGGGCCACCTTAAAAGAAAATGTTATTCTCCAAAGTGACCAACGTGGCATAGGGGGAGTTCGGATTACTGTGTGGATTCCGGCACTGAGAAACAACAATATTATTGTCCTAACTTATCACTGGATACCTTGCCTTGTGTTTCAAATTCATGGATCCACGGATTAATGCATGTATGCCTGCTAATATCCCGCCTAAACTGGCATTAGTCTAACACCCTGCCAAAAACTTTACGTTGGTGCACACCGCAGTTCCGAAGGAACCTGGAGCCATGCCAGGGCATATACTTTTTGTATACGCTGCAGGATGGAAAATACGGACAATTTTGGGGTTGGTGCCAGCCCAGGTGGGTAAAAAACCATTCAAGTGAACACTAATTATATGCCAAGGGTCTTGTAATAGTTTTACCTGAGCCAAATGAGTTCTACACTTGTGTTACATATTATTAACTAGCTGCGGTACCCGGCTCCGCTCGGGTTAGTGTCGGCTAAATTATCTCATGGATAAAAAGTAGCCCACATGACTGGTCCAAAATAGGGTCAAACTGGTCCAGGACAATGTATCCATGTACCAAATTTAATCAAGATCGTTCGAGCCGAAATAGCATGATTTAATGAGAAACATCCAATAATTCCCATTTAGAGCTTCGTTGACGTTTGGTGGCTATTTAAAAAAAAAAACATTTGCCGCGAGAACCTTTCTGCACTTTCACTGCTACATTGCTTACCTAGTAAGTAACGTGTAACGTAGGTAAGTTTTGCGTGGACTCCAACCCACAGCCAGCCTCAACATCGAAAACAGTAACCCATCTCAAACCTGACTGCTCCCAGAGATGCTATACATTGATAAAATACGCACATAAATCAGGTAAGTGGTTCGCATGTTATAAGACTTTAAGACTCACTACTTACCCTTCTGGTAATGAAGCGTTATATTATGTAATCTATAAGTTTTTAGTAGAATCAGGCTAGACGTAGATACAATGCACATCTAAATCGAGTAATTGGGTTTCAAGGATTTTATTCTGTTGGTCGCTCCTCCAGCGATTTAGCGTGATGCCAAGTAGTCCTAAAGTTGCAGGAAATACCAAGCCGTACTTCAGTAAAAGTAAGCGCTGCCGCCGCAAAGCCGAGCCGTGCATAGCATTGCAGTTTGTATGACAGCCCCATCTTAGCGTAAGCGGAACTGAATTCTATTTAGCCAATCCTAATTCCCGGGTAGTTAAATGTACATGTACTAAGTTTTACAAATCGCTAGTGCCTTGAAAATTCGCCAAACGGACACCAAACAGTCACGACGTCTGCCCTCCCCCCGCCGCCGCTCCCCGCCACCGCCCCCGGCTCCTCTCCCCCTAGTGTGAAGTAGCGCTACCGGCATCGTTTTCGCAGCCCCGTGAAAGTTCTAAAGCCCATAGGCACATAAATTGTAGCCTATATGTTATTCTGATGTATAAGCTATATTATTGTAAAGTTTCATTAGAATCCATTCAGTAGTTTTTACGTGAAAGAGTAACAAACATCCATCCATCCATCCATCCATCCATTATTACAAACTTTCCCCTTTATATTATTTATTAGATTATTAGATTAAAAAAACATTTTTGTATTGTTTGTTTATGCTCTATGGCCCGAAATAAAACATATCTCATCTGAACAAAACTTTGTAACTCTTTCTGCTCATTTTGATGTTATTTTATTAGTCGGTATCAACTCTCCAGAAATATGTTGAAATATAGGAATATGATAGTGTTTTCTCAAAAAATTATTTCTGGCTAACTAAATGAATTAAATGAAATACATGTTTTTCGGGTATCTTAACAATACAATTATTGATCATTGCGCGACTATTTTTCGGCGCAATTTAATGTGAGTTACAAATAAATATTATTATTGGTTTCCGAGTTATCTGCAGTAACCGACAAATAGACGGACACTAGAGCGATCACTTTAAGAAAAATCATTTTCGAAAAATGCACTCATTAAACTCGAAGATAAGGAAATGTGCATGGAGCCAACTCATTACAGGTGATAACTTGATATTTGCACTAAATTAATGCACCCACCCTTCCTACACACCTCCAGCCATCCCCCACTCTAAATAAACGCGATAGAATTAGCATAATGCCCTTAAAAATAATAAAATCATCGCAGCACTTGAGCGAGATGACGAGTGGCCAGAAATGTGTAACGATTCTGAATTGCACCCTAACGATGCGACGCCGCCATAGGGGTAGCTCGCCGGTAGGGTGCGCCAGGGGTGCGCAAGGGTGCGGGGAGCCCGCAGTACCCACGGGAGGGTTTGTACATGCTCCTGGCATTTTGTCTTCGGTTTTAGTCCCCCGTGCATTTTTCGCATTGGTAAAAATGCAATATCTCACTTGTCGAAACAGGCAAGTGGATGGCGGCGGAGGGAAATATATCTGTGGAATGATAAGACTTTCCAATGGAATCCTAAATCAAATACTTCATTTTAATAAACAGGTAGTTTTTAAGGTTCCGTACCCAAAGGGAGAAAACGGAACCCTATTTACTAAGCCACCGCTGTCCGTCCGTCCGTCCGTCCGTCCGTCTGCCACAGGACTGTATCTCATGAACCATAACAGATAGAAAGCTGAAATTTTCACAGATTATGTATTTATTTTGCCACCTTGACAACAAATAGGGAAAGTTATAAAGCAATAAAAAATAAAAGAGGCCCCAAACAAAAAACGTGTTATTTTTGGGGTAAATTCTATACGATGGTACGGAACCCCTCGTGTGCGAGTCCGACTCGCACTTGGCCGGTTGATCTTATCCGTTCCTATAGTTTCCGAGCATAGTGTTTATGCTACTAAAGGAATGAGCAAATATTCCATAATAAAATGGTTTCAATATCTATTTATCTTATGTGAGGTTAATAAATCATATATTCTATGTCAGCCTGAGCGGTTCAATAAGTAACTCAACTGCACTAGGCTGTTGTATGAAAGAAGTATTATCTGGGGTTTTTCTAACGTAATGTGAATAATGTATAGTATAGCTCGTGGTGCCGGAGTTAGAGGAGCCTTCGTCACACAGACGAACGTGGCGGATGCCTCCTTGACAATGGGCTGGGCGATCAGCTCGAAACGTCGGAGAATGTCTCCTCCCGCCGCGTGAAAAGCCGTAACACATTTTTCAAACATCCATGAACTTTATTAATATAAAATATTCAAGACTTCGGAAAACTTTAATGAAGTTGTTTGAATATATTCTTGCATTGTGTATAAAAAAAAGTAAAATTTGCGAGCGAACATCGAAAGTTTGCTTATACAATAAAATAATATATTATGAAATTACCTCTCTTACTGAGCAATCTCACCCTAAAAGAAAGCTACTGTAATTCAAAAATCACATTTCTGGGTACAGTGGTTCCGAAAATTTGTTGTTTTTTCTGCTTAAGTACCAAACTACTGAACCGATTTAAATAAAAAAAATATGGGACCACCTGGGAAGTATACCATTTCGAACAAAAAAAGAATTTTCCAAATCGGTCAAGGGGTCTTCCAGAAAAAAAAATCCGTCGAAATTAAGAACCTCCTCTTTTTTAGGGTTCCGTATCCAAAGGGTGCCAACGTAACCCTGTTACTAAGCCTCCGCTGTCCGTCCGTCAGTCCGTCTGTCAAGGGCTGTATCTCAGCAACCGTAACAGATAGACAACTGAAATTTTCACAGAGTGTGTATTTATTTTGCCGCTATAACAACAAATAGGTCAAATAAAAAACCATTTTTTTTTTAATTCGGTTTAAAACCGTTCATATTTAGAAGCTACCAATATTCCTAGAACCAGACACTCCATGAAATACGCAATTGGGATGCGATTCTCGTGAAAGCGTCCAACCCCTCCCACACTCCCAAGGTGTACCCTATTACCACCTCGCGCCGCGGCAGGGGGGGTGCGCCAGCGGCGGGAGGGGGCGCTAGTGAAAGGGAACCAGAATGTAGGGGATTGCAAATTGAAGCCATTCAATGTAGCAGAAAGTGGGAACTCATAATTGTGGATTGTTTGCTCCGTACGTCCAATATTTGCGGGTTGCGAGCGGGGAGCGGGGAGCGGCGACGCACGCGCGTCCGATTTAGTATTTATGTCGTGTTCCCGCCGAGGGAGAGCTGACAGGTGGCTGCGTGATTGCAGGGCTGGATGAAGTTACTAAATTCAACGCAATTAATGTCTTTACTATTGAATAATACTTTTTAGGGTTCCGAGCCTAAATGGTGCCAAACGGAACATTATCACTAAGCCTCCGCTGTCCGCCCGTCCGTCCGTCATAAACCTTAATAGTTAGACAGCTGTTATTATCACAGAGTGGGTATTTCTTTTGCGGCTCTAACGGCAAAAAAAATTAAAGAGGTGATTAAAAGGGCCTTAAAGAAATGTGATTTATTTGGGTCAAATCTTGTATAATGGTACGGAACCCATTTCCGTACTACGTAAGCCGGTTTTTCGTACTAAGCAAGTACGTTGCTCTTGTAATTAATGCATATAGAATCGACTGTGATGCAAGGACACATTAATTAAAGAAAGAAAGCTGTAAATAAGAACTTTAAAAATACACTGGAAGGCTGGACTTGAATCAGCAGAAGAACCTTTCGCGGGAATTGCGTTTACGTATTTCGTCAACCGTTCTATACCCATAATTGCAATTCTCCTGCAGTCCCCCCTCCTATATAAATACCTCCTATTAACTTCATTTACTGGTAGTTACATTATTTTTAAAAAATCTTCTCAATATTATGTTATCTATAAATAAAATCCTAATAATATAATCGTCTAGAAATAGTTCTCCGCGAACATGCCAGACGCGCTACAACGACACCGCTGTCCCAACATGCAGCGCGAAAGGTAAACTCGCCAAACTATTGAACAGGATACTGTTTCTTTCCTAGATCAAGATCATATATTCAAAACTTTCTAGCACAGGTATTTGCACTAAGTTTTGTGGGAGCAAGTATTCTGTCAGATTAAATTCAAATGTGACCATGCACACAAACACTGTATCCATTAAAAAACCGGCCAAGTGCGAGTCGGACTCGCGCACGTTCCGTACCATCGTAAAAGATTTAAAACAAAAAATCACGTTGTTTGTATGGGGCCCCCTTTAATTTTCAATATGTTTTTGTTATAGCGGCAAAATAAATACACACTCTGTGAAATTTTTAGCTGCCTACCTATTACGGTTCATGAGATACAGCCCTGTGACAGACGGACGGATGGACGGCCGGACAGACGGATGGACGGACGGACGGACGGACAGCGGAGGCTTAGTAATAGGGTTCCGTTTTCACCCTTTGGGTACGGAACCCCTTAAAAGCACACAACAGTCTTATTGTTAGGGACAGCTATCAACATGTTTAATCACATCTGCAAAATGTTACCGAGTTTGTTTACGCGAACGCCTGGAGCTTCACTCTTGTAATTGTGAATATTAACTCGTCGGAGTATGTGAATTACTTACGCGTGCTGAGCAATGGGTGGGCTGCATTCACGTACGAACTACACAAAACTCTATTGCATCATACCCCAAAAGAGGCTAAGTCCCTTTCTTACTAATAAAATAGAGACTTTATTTCGAGCCGATAAGGTTACGTTTCAAAAATACGGTACAGTTATTTTATTACTCGTTACATAAGCTGGAAAAAGCCAAAATAATGTTAGGCAAACACAGATATGAACGTAGTGACTGGATCAAAATTCTAATTTTGAACCTTATGGGTTTAGTTTAAAGTCCTATTTTGTTTTTGCGATGTGTAGAAACTTATCCCGCGAAACATATTGCCAGGATTTAAATTAAAACTTTCAGCTTAAGTACGGAGATTCTGGATGGCAACGTAAACAGTCGCGGAATTTCGTAGTCGGCGGCTGTGTGTCCCATAAACCTCTATCTCCGCAACTCCAGAGTTTACGGGCCGCGCGCCGCACTCCGGGCTAGTTTCCGCTTGTAATTGCTATGATTAAGAATTGGTGTTGCGTTTTAACGTCAGATAAAGCACCCGGTCGCCATTTTCAAGTCCGCCATAGCCCAATGTAGCTTTTATTGCTTAAATTCACTGTTTCTTACCAATTAAAGCGGTTTCTAGCTGGGTAATTCAATTTTATTTAACGGTTCGGGCGATGTTTAATCTTTAGTATTCTTTGTGGATAAGGTTAAAAAAAATTATATTGAGGCGCGCATATGATTTCTAATTAATTATTTCTATACACGTAATGTGAGGTAAGTGCTTTAATTATTTTATTTTTTCAAAAAGTTTTGACTTAAGGGCGTGATATGAGCTAAACGTGTAGTAGAGCTGAAGGACGATATTAAAACCACATTCAATTATATTAAAAAATAACCGCAACGAATTTAGATAAGCAAAAAAGTTAGTATTTATTTTGAAGGTCTAGATATATGTAATTTAAAAATTATAAAAAAGGTTCTGGTGCTTTGAATTCTCAAATTAGATATATATTCTTAAACTTTCATAAATAAAATTAACGCAGCATATGAGCGTCAGATATTAGTGTTACAGGTTTCGTCCATTCGTCTTTTTCTAAATTCTAAAATAAAATGTAGTTATTTTTAAAAATAATAAAATATGATTTTACTTACGCCCTTAAGGAACTTAATGCAATCAGGTGTTATCTCGTCGTCGTAAATGATGATAATAAGTGTAGGCAGTGCCGCTATGCTATGATTAGAACAGCCGCATACCGATTTATGATTAGATATAGAATTAAAAAAAACATTGAAAAAGCAACACAAAGGTAATTTTATGGAAAAAGTGCAGTTAGTGAGTTTATGATGCATTGGGATGATAAGATGGAGAAATTAACTTAACTACGTGCCAAAAACGCGCGCTTTCTCTACGATTATTAATACTTTTATTTTATTTTATTTTTATTTATTTAGAAAACCAACAGCGATTATAAGTTACACTTTGATACAAGATAATATAAGCTTAAGCTAAGGCCAGTAATAGGTTTTCCTAAATTAAACATATTTTACATAAAGTCTATCTTGTTCTACAAGAGAAGGTTAATACAATCAGAAAAAGGTAGGTAACAAAAAAAAGTATGGTAGATAAAGTGTGTATACAATTAAAGTTTGATTTTAAGTATGTATGTATTGTTGTGTGAAAAAAAAATATGTGTAATGCTTGGAGTTTTACTAGTATGCTTTTGTAGTCTTAATAGTAACTTAAATTTAATTACTGAGTGTGCGTGTTTTGTATAATAAATTTGTTTTAATGTGTGTGTGTGTGTCTATATACATTTAAAGGTTTTTTTCATTGGTCTACACCACGGAATAGTCTACACGGAGTGTGTACAGGGTGCGGGCTGTCGGCGGCAGGGCAGCGACGTGTAACAATGACCGTGATAATTGAAAATGTTGCCATTTCCCCCGCATCGAACCGCTTTCCCTCTCGCAGCCGAAGTAACGACGCTCAAATTTATGTTTTTGCTACAAAAACGTGCAAATATTCCCCTCGCTTTTAACGGTCGAGCCCCTTTGGCGCACGCTGACAAGCCAGCCGTCGGTCGCGTGTGCCATAACGAACTGATCGGAGAAAAGGTGTCAAGACACGGCTCTGTATGGGCATTGACACTATCCTTTTTCTATGGCGTGGATTAAAGAGGAATAATATATAGAGTATATTATATATTTAGATTTATAACGTCAACAAGTTTTTTTTTATGTTAAGCGCGGCATATGGCGTACGCCAGGACCTAAAGGTGCCCGACGACGCCCATGGGTTTTCGAACATTCAGGGGGGCTGCGAAAACCATGCCGGCCGGCCAGGTGCTTCTTCACACCACGTTTGAAGGACCCCAGGTCGTAATTTGGGGGAAATACCTCGGAAGGGAGTTCATTCCATTGTTTACCGACCCTATAGATAAAGGATCTAGAGGATCGGTGAGTTCTTATTTTTGGAATGTCGACTATGAATTTGTGCATTTTCTCCCTGTTCCGCGTTGACCGAAGGAAGTGGCGTTGCAATGCACATTTCAGAATACATTAAATACAAGGTTTAGCGCTGAAATTTATAAATTAAGTTACTCTAAGTTCCAATACAAAAAAATTGGTAAAGTTTAATCCAAGTCATAAAAACGATAATACAATCCACTCTGTTTACTACTGTATGCATAATTAAACCAGTATAGTTTTTTACGGACTCTTCTAACTGGGTTGATCGGATCCGCGAATTTATCAGTTTTTATTGACCTAACTTTGTGTAGTTTGACTACAAAAAAGTTTAAATAAATGCCATGAAATGAAATTTAGTAATTAGATATTACATTATTTTAGATTTAAGGAATAATAGAAAAAAATCTCTAATCTTAGTGACCAGAGCGAAATAGAATCTTGAATTATACTTAACACTTGCTTATTTGTCTAATATCCCCCTAGGGTACATGTTTTTCATTTTGGAACCTCCCAGAAGACATTTCCTGTGCCATGGGTTTCTGGATTTTTTTTAAATATCTAATTCCCGTGTAAAAATCTCCCGCAAGCTCCTAATACCTTTGGACAGCCATAACAAATTACACTTCTTAATAATTCAGAAAAAAAGTTTCCCTCAGCCTCGCCCGAGCAGGAAGTTTTGCTATAAAAGCAAATGTGTGTATACCTTCTTGCGCTAGCAGACGCGGCGGGTTCCTACCTAAAAGCTTGCTGATGTCGTATGAAAACATTAAATATGTAACCTCTCCATGAGACATAAACATGCAGCGTTACGACTAAAATCGGAATCCCGAGCTGGCAGAGGCGACACTTACGTTATTTTCCTGAGAATCCCCTGCAAAAATGATAATAAATAAAATTTCAAAAGGATTAAATTGAGACATTTTCATGGGTTCACCTTTGCCTTTTTTGATATCTCTTACGCATTTGTATTGTATTGTTTATTCATTATCTACGGACAGTCGGATTTGTCATATGTTAATATTAGCCAGTTCAGCAAAACAAAACATGGCGAAGAAGAACTGGCAGTCAAACGCGAAAATTGTGCCATCTATCAAACATTTGATAGGATAAAGCTTGTGCCGTTTATAAAATAATAGAAACCTGATTACGCTGCTTCTATACGAATGAGTTTTGGTCGATTCGTTGATAATATTAGCCCACAAACTATATCCGTGCGAAACGGCACTGTCCCGAGCGGAGCCGAGTACCGAAGCTAGTATTGTAAAAACTGCATCTTAAAATCACACAGGGTTCACACTTACGTTTCGCTAATTGTATACGCAGAGCAAGGTTCGCCGGGCAGCTCCCATACATTGACTTGCACCATCCGCACGGCGCACCACAAGTTAATATTGTAAAACAATGCCGCAATTAGCTACTTGTAATGAGTGTTCTGCCGCCGCCGGTACCATCAACGACATAAGTCCAGTAGCACCCTACGGTCGGTTTTGGTTTGCGCATGTGGCGTGCCCCTTCCCCCGCCGACCGGCTTCAGGCGGGGCGTCCTACCGCAACCCGCGCGGGCAGTGCTACCCCCTCCTCCCGCTTTACCTCCGCGCGATGCGAGCGCTTCAAAGCAATCGCGTTAGATTGTGCCACTGGACTTTTGCATGCGACCATACACATTCGAACACTCATAATACGTATCCATACTACTATTATAAATGAATAAGTAACTCTCTCTGTTGCATTTTCACGCCTAAACCGGTGAACGAATTTCTATGAAGATAGTCTGAACCTTGGAGAATGATATAGGCATAGTTTTATGACGAAAATTAAATTCGAAGGGGGAGAAAGAGAAATAGGGGATGAATGTTTGTATAGATAATTCACATAATATCCAGGAAATAAGTAAGGCCGACATCAGTCCAAAACGATATTGACCCGAGCGGAGCCGGGTACCTCAGCTAGTTATAAATCAACACCAGCCTTATTACTTATGGGATTAAAATAGGCAGGTGAATTTGAATAACTTTCATGTAGCTTTCGAATGGCGTCATTGCTGTCACTTTATGCTGGCATGGCCATTAGACCGAACCAAAATCGATTATCGGATTGGTAAGAGCAATACTCTTACCAATCCGTCCACATTTATGCTATGATATACTTATGAATGAACACCTAAATGCTGCTGTCAATTTTAAGTTTTTGGTAGAATAGACTAACTAAAGGAAATAACCAGGAGTTAGGAAACAGAGGTAGCATTCAATGCGATGCTACCAACCCTGGTGGGATTAACCCTATCGAACCAAGATCATCCTTACGGTCCATCCATCCAAAACCTGATCGCACCACCAGATTCACGACACCCAGTGTCTTTGTATGCTTGTAATGCGTTAACTTTTTTTAAATGTTTTTTTGAGCTAGGGTGCACTTTGTGAATATGTCAGCCCCATTGTGTATTAAATAAAAATAAAAAATACCCAACAATTCAGTCTCTTATTTTATACTTATAATTACTTACGTGCTGTATCCATAAATTTACTTAAAATCCAATCCAAGGCAATATATCATAAGAATTGTTAAATGTATATTGATATTAGAATCATCCGGAATAAAACTGTTTTCAAAATATTAATGTATTTTCTCTATTAGCTGAAAATCGATTCATGAATTTCCCTTGTAACCGATAGTGAATACCTTCGCTCTTAGTAAAGCGTTGCATTTAGCGGCGTATACAATTACCAGTAATTATACACGGTGCGGTTTGCAAACATACCGCCATGCCACGATGCATGTCCGCTTTAGCTGTCCTGCTGGTTTTCTATAAATAAATTAAGGTAATTTTAAACATGCAATTTTACCGGCTGATATAAGATGTTGTCATCCAGTTTCATTTTCGCCAGGAAAATGCAAATATTTCTTTGCCTATGGAAACGTTTATATATTACTATGAGACTTCACAGAGATCATGGATTACGCGAGACTTCATTTACCGCAAAAACTGGTCACGAAATTTTGAGCAGGCTCTTAGCTGAACCGTCCCAAATATTCGAAAAATACTCTAAGCCTGTGCCTTGTATTTGGTCCGGTGTGAAAAACGGATGCCTCCGGTTGAGCAGTTGTTACGAATAAACTCAGATAATCGTCTGAATAGTCATATAATGTTCTGTCCTTTGCATTGACGTGCAGCTTAGAATCATTAATTATATAACTATTCAGACGATGATATGGATTTATTAGTAACAGGTTATAGTAATTAGATCATGATGGTAGATGTGATCTCCATGACGTAATAAAAAACCTCACATTGCTTATTTCAAAAAAGATTTAAGAACGTATCTTTAAACAAGGGAGTCATGATAAGGTTCGTTCAATCGTTTGATGTAAACAACAAAACGCACACATCAAAATGAAGCGGTTGTAATAGAATGTAAAAGTCACAGAATTGGGAAGAGGATAGATTTGCCTATAGGCTTAATTAGCGCGAGCTTAGATATATACACTACATATACTTCTTGAGGTTAGCTACTAGTTTAAGTCGCATTTTTTTTCAAACTTGTCGCAATTACCTTATGTCGCGATGTGTTTATTGATTGCGTTTATTTTTCTCCGTGTCGGGACGCAGGCAACAGTTGGAATCGTAAAAAATATACATTTGATACAATAAACACGAAAGATCACCATCTGTCATTATCATTGAAAGGGGCTGTTTAAAGTGTAATTGTTTAAAAAAAAATTGCACATAGTATCACATTAAGTCGAACATAGAACCTTCTCCTTTATGAAGTCGGTTAAAAATCGGGAATGCAGGCATCACAAGATTTGACAAAATCATAATAAAACATAATGTTGTAATGTTTAAAATGCAATGATCATTAATTAATTCACTGTAAGAATTTAATGTAAGATTAAATACAATAACATGGTGTCAATAGAATTGTCATGATTAAAAAAAAAATACAAAAGTAAAAAATACGACTTGGGCCTTTTTCAAGTTTAATCGCCACACATTATGGACCTTTCTTAACAGCTTGCAACCAATACTAGTACAAGATAATTAGAACTCTCGTAATAAAGGCCCTTTAGGTGTCGATTAAATCAGCACTTGGTGAGAACCAGGCATAAAATAATTAATTACAAAAAATAGTTCCAATAAAAGCATTGGTACAAAATAAAATAATATTAAAATTAATTCAATGACTTCGATTAACTTGTCCTAGGTTACAAGTTATTGACTGTGTTTTATTCACATATAATTAAATGAACTGATTCTTAACTTCACATTAGAAACATTTGTCAACTAGTTATTGAATGTTGTCGGGTAAAACATTGTAGAACTCATTTAGCGGTTTTGGCAAGTCTGCATTGGGGGTTTGCAATGTTGTTTCCATTCAATTCGAGCTCGTCGCGCTGAAGTGAGTGGATAGGCATTCTAGCGTATTCCTGATTCTGTGGCGAAAGCCATTCCGGTGGCCAGGGTCCGACGTCCGTGGGTGAGGGAACGTGAAACCGGAGAGTCGGACTAATGGATCGTTTGTTTGGTGTCGTGTAACCCTATCGCTCGCGAGCTGGCATGGCGCCGCCGCCGCCGCCCGCAGCGCGCCTGCACATTACTCACGCACTGTCCTTACAGGTGATAAAGAATGTCGTAAATATTCTATAGCAATCCACATTCATACACTGTCTGATGTAGGGTTGCCATCCGTCCGGGTTTCCCCGGATTTGTCCTAGTTTAGAGGGCATCCGGGGAGCGTCCGGGCGGGGCTTCATTTGTAGTCCGGGTTTACAAATTCTAACTGATTTGTAAAACAATTTGTAACAAACTGTAATATTATTCTGTGTTATTAGGTAAGTACATTTAAAATAATGATAAAAGATCACTCAATTTAATTTTAAGGTCTGAAAATAAATAAAAAGGTGATTAATGATATTTTCAACTGTTTTTTTTATTACACTGACTGTTTAAAAAAACCTGTTG
This sequence comes from Incurvaria masculella, assembly GCA_946894095.1. NCBI lineage: Eukaryota > Metazoa > Arthropoda > Insecta > Lepidoptera > Incurvariidae > Incurvaria > Incurvaria masculella. The sequence continues at coordinate 20,185,561 of OX335652.1, read as the reverse complement.
ACATGTCCGGGTTCTGGGCTCTAAAATCCGGGGTTTTCATGCGTATTTTCACGTCTTGTCCTGGTTGCCAAATTTTAGAGATGGCAACCCTAGTCTGATGGATCGCTGTGAGCTTTACCATGGGCGACAGTCAGCTTTACATGGCATATTATAGGTTGTATACGTATCGGAAAAATAATTGAGATATAGTTATTGTTGCGAATGTTTTGATTAGGCTTAGCTATTTTGTGTCATATTCGACGGTTTTTTCTATAGTATTTTAGGGATGCATGTATTTTGAACGAATAGGTCATTGGTCCAAAGTGATGAACATTTATTAAATTGTAATAATAGTTGCTCTGCGGAATTTCCACCCTTATTCCTCCCCATCCAACCTATATTCGGAGCACCCACCGCAGATAAGAGCACCCCCTTGTGGTTGGAATTAGACTTTTGAGAACGAACCGTTTCTTAAACTCATTTCTCTGCCGCACCGCTCGGATATGGAACTGTCTGTCGACGGGTGTTTTTCCTTAAACCTTATAACTTGTGCGTATTCAAACGTAATTCAAACAAGCTCGATTACCCAGTGATAGTCCGTAAATTCGCTGGTATGGTGTCTCTTACAAACCCTATCTTAAAACTTACAGCTTATTTACAACTAATATACAAAATGGTCAATGTAATTGTCATTGTCAATGTAATAGATAATTGGGCAGAAAGCAGTTTTACATCGATTCGGAACCATAGAAACAGCTCGCATTCATAACGAAATGAACTTATCCAACTCAGAAAGAGACAGAAAACGGCGCACGAACAGGGCGGACTATGGTAGATTTTTCCCATTGCATAGTGACTGAAAATAAGCCAAATGGCAAACCAATAAAATGATAAAGGACTGCATGAATGGCACCAAATGACAATGATTGACAGTCGATAGTGAGCGAGGGCTGCGGATCCAAGTACACAACGCGTGAGGACAATGGCTGAACACGCCGTTCGTCCACCGATCGGATATGCTCTGCCTGCCACATTCAAATAAGTGGCACTCTGTGAAATCCTCACTCTATGTATACTGGAAAAAAGGCAGAATCATCACACGTATTAACACAGGTCCAAAACCGGCCAAGTGCGAGTCGGAATCACACACGAAGAGTTCGAACAAGAGTTTTTCAACACGTGTTTTGCATCAAACCCCTTTAATTTTTATATTTTTTTATTTTTTCTTATTTGTTGTTTTAGCGGCAAAATAAGTACACACTCTGTGTGGCTACCTATTAGGGTAATTGAGATACAGCCCTGTGACAGAAGGACGGACGGACGGACGGACAGCGGAGGCTTAGTAATAGGTAGGGAAAAAATCTAGGAGGAGGGCATAGTACTTGACATAGTATGCCCTAAACAATGTGAATCGGAATAGACTACAGAAATATCAGAAATACCCATGATTAGTAAACAATCTGTTTTACACAAATCGTATTTTCTCAGATAAAAAAAACCGGCCAAGTGCGCGTCGGACTCGCACACGAAGGGTTCCGTACCATCGTAAAAAATAAAACAAAAAAATTACGTTTTTTGTATGGGAGCCCCCTTTAATTATAATTATTTTTTAATCTTACCTATTTGTTGTTATAGCGGCAAAATAAATACACACTCTGTGAAAATTTCAGCTGTCTACCTGTTACGGTTACTGAGATACAGCCCTGTGACAGACGGACAGACGGACGGACGGACGGACGGATGGACGGACGGACGGACGGACGGACGGACGGACAGCGGAGGCTTAGTAATAGGGTTCCGTTTTCACCCTTTGGGTACGGAACCCTAAAAAGTAAGGAGATGTTCCATCTGGTGCGTATAAATGAAGCCCGCTGGCTCAAATTTTCTAAAATTACTACAAACTTAAATATACGTGCCGCATTATAGGCGCAGACGTTTCGGTGGGTTTGTGTTTTTCATGATTGAACCTCCTGAGAAAATTGTCGGAATAAATAGAGTGTTTGAGCAACAGCAAAAGTTACCTTAATGTTTTATTCCGCTCTGGATGACCTTTAAGCCTTTTAAGGGTTCCGTACCATAAGGGTGCCAACGGAACATGTAGCCGTGCAATATAAGGAAGGTCCTGGCATGGCACCTAGTTCCCATGTGGTGTGTTAGGCTATTGTATTAGCTGTGGCTAGGCTGTGGTATTAGCCATCCATGTCCAGTCACATAAAAAAAAACTAAGCCGCTGTCCGTCCGTCCGTCTGTCCGTCTGTCACAGGGCTTTATCTCAGTAACCGTAACAGATAGACAGCTGAAATTTTCACAGAGTGTGTATTTATTTTGCCGCTATAACAACAAATAGGTAAAATTGAAAAATAATTAAAATTAAAGGGGGCACCCATACAAAAAACGTGATTTTTTGTGATAGATCTTTCACGATGAATATAAGGAATGTCCTGGCATGGCACCTAGTTCCCATGTGGTGTGTTGGGCTAATACCATGACAGAAGGTCTGGTATTAGCCATCATGTCCAGTCACATAAAAAAAAAAACGATGGTACGGAACCCTTCGTGTGCGAGTCCGACTCGCACTTGGCCGGTTTTTCTTCATCTATTCCCGTTGTTTATTTTGATCCATACATCAATTATGTCACTACCCCGATGGTCGCACTAGGCCACACAGATCCTTTAAACCCCGTATTTGGGACGAGACAGAACGAGTAATTGAGGCACGTACAAAATAAATATATACTGATAAATTACAAACCTCATGCCCGGTACTTGGTTGCTCGTACATTACGTAATACATTTGTATTATTGTTTCTATTATATGTAAGCTGATATTAAAGCTGAGATTTTAACTTAGATGTGCATTCTTTTTTGAGTCGCAAAAAACGAAAAAAGGGACCCTTATATATGGTCAGGCTATGGTGACTGTTTGTCACACGCATTTTTTCACGATCTTTTTTTTTTTTTTTAAATTTATGAAAATAATACACCTACGTAGTTACAAACTTATTACTTTTGCTCAAAACGTCAGACTCTTATTAAAAAAGCTCCATTTATGAAGCGCACATTTTTTTGGTATGAAACGTGTTTTGATACCTGAGGCCCCACGTCGATATCCAGCAGTGACGGAACCCTCGGCACGTTAACACGTACACGCTTGACCGGTTTTTTAATTATCGCTTTAGTATTTGGTAGTTTATGCGGATCGAAGCTGCTCATCCAAATGTGGATCTTTAATTTATTTTTTTGACTTATTTAATTCTTTAGGATAATTTCTCGGCGGACATACCCGATCAAGACTGGCCGATTCGCGGAGGCATGTATGTCTAGTGAACGAGCGATGGACAGATTTCTATGTTTGATCGTGAATGTGTCTCTAGGGAGATCACCAGTTGTTGATTTCTCGCTCCAGTACTTCCAGATTGCAACTCTAGTGTGCTTTACTTTCCAAAACGAAGTCACAAACCTTCTCGCAGTACATTTCCCTCGCGGATTATCTACGAATCGAGACTAGAAACGAATGCTATGGCTTTGATTCATCTAGATACTCGTTCGGAACCGGCCAGTGCGTGGTCTTTAGTTTGATTCCAGGAAAATACAACAACGGAGTGAAAATTTCCCATGAGGTGTAACAAAAACCTGGTCCATATACAATGCTTGATGACAATGTGACATGAAGATTTTTTACTGAATGTCCCGAGGTGTCACAAAAACGTGATCCACAGTGCAAATACTTGATTCCAATGTGACGTGGTGAGTTTTTACTGAATATCCCAGAGAAAATATCCGTGTTTACAATGTGAAGACCGCCATTTACCATTTATCGACCGGTGGATAAATCATGAGAATTTTAAGGATGAAATAGCAAATTCTGGACGGAAAAAGGACTGAATGGAATTGGCAACGACACGGCCGAGTTATAAGAAAACTTCTAGATTTCAAGAATTACTCTTTAGTGTTTGGTTAATCTACAATGAACAATCATTTTTTCAGTTAAATAAAATTGTGTTCAGTGAGGTTTCGAATCAAAAGTCCACTGAGATGCTGTGTTTCTTCCTAACCCGAGGGCTGTTTTGCTCGCCTGGGCGGGAACACTGCCACCATTACTTATTCTGTGGTACTTCCGTACCTCCGGATAAGACTAGCAGCTGAAATAATAATATTTGACCAGAGAGATACATTTCAAACCAACAGATGGTGTGTGAAAAACAAACGAATCGTATTTTTTATATAAAAACGCACACCGTATTTCAGTCATCGATATAAAGACGTCCCCTGTAAAATCAGTAATTTGGAGAGGCGTTGCACGCTGGCGGCACAAGCGACGATCAGTCTGTGTGCGTGTCAGCGCCACGAAGCGCGGGTTTGTATGCGGAACTCTCGGCAACGGGACGCCACATTCGCCGTTCTATTTGCTTCGTTAAAAGGTTTTAGTTTCTCGCTTCCCGATATTGCTATTAGTACAGTCATCCAAAGTTCTAAATATACACATCCGGTTAAAGGTAATAATTAGTTGTGTTTTTTTTTTCGATCTAGATATGTTTAGTTCAATAACTTATCAACAAAATCAACAAAGAAATTAAAAACTAAAATATTATACATTATCCTATAAATTAAATTATTCCTAAAATTACACACATTTATAACAAATAATAAATTTCAGCCATATCGCTGCCAGGCGGCAGGGTGCCCAAAAGACTGGCCGCATTCCCTCTCTGGATAGCTAGGCTCAACCTCTGCCCGAGATACCAGCCAGCCCTCTGGTCACGCGATGATTCGATCAACCGCGACGACAAATCCTCAAACAGATTTCTAGCATCCGGCCCCCATGAGCCTAACGTTTCGACACCAAACGGCACGAACATATAGCACTTACTGAGCATTGAATATTTTCGCCGTTTTAGTGCCTCCGCGCCTGCAGTCGCCGCGCCTGCTTTCAGGGAGGTTGCATCAATGTGAGAGGACGCCACCGTATCCACACATGTTGCGTCCCATACTAAGCTTTTTCCATTTTTCCACGGAATGAGCGTCATTCCGTCTGGCCTCTTACCGTGTCGTCACGTGCAATACCGTACGGCTCCAGAAGAGCCGGCACATTGACGGAGGCAAGAGCCCGACGGTTGTGTTGTGTTAAATCATTATTAGTTGTGTTAAAATACAACCTACCTTGTAATTTTTCTAGTTTTTTTATTTATACGATAAGTACACATTCTCAGTTATTTTCTATGCATTGTCAGCCCAATGTTTCTTGGCTAAAGTCAAAGTATTTTGACTGTTCATCTTTTCCTTGAACCGGATGTGTACAGTCAGGTCACTTACTTATCATGTGGTCAGGTTCAAGGTATCACTAGAATTTATTAACAAAATCCCACACGTTTACGCTCACTAATTTCGGCGTAAGTTCATATTCACAATGAATTACGATGTTTAGCATAAAGTAAACTGCAAAAACGTTTAATGAATTACTTACGTACACACATCAAGGCACGATTTCACTAACCAAGAAATATCAATTTGTATACGTTTATTGTACTACACAAATCAGGCCGGAAAAGCAAGGACACATTATTGTCGGAGGCAATCTCTACCTGTCTACATTTGGGTATCGTGAGCAGTAATTGTATTGTTTATTCATCATCCATAGTTTGATGGGATGTTGATGTTTGATTTGAAGTGATTTGATGGGATGGAATAATGTTCACCTAACATTGTTTTTTAAGTAACTACACATGGATTAATACCATACCCGCCGTCATTATATTAGTTAGTCCAATACACCGCAAACCCGAAGGAATACGGCTCCATGCCAGAAACCTCCATTTATAAGCACGGCTACATTGAACTCGATGGAAAACTGACGATTTTTCCATGCCGTTTCGACCAACTTTCCATCCAATGCAATGTTATCATGCCAGGCGGGATTACACTTACCAACTAGAAGGGGAATTACAGTTATGCATGGAATTTTAATCATCGAACAGCTTGCAAACGTGACGAAATGCATTTATCAAACTCAAAAAGATTAGCGGGGAGGCGATCGAACCCATGATCGCTAGCCGCAGGAAGGCAAGCCTCCGCGCCTCTGAGCTACGAGCCGCTTCCTGATGAAAAATTAATATTGTATCATGAAGAAATGCTATTTACGGTGTTAAGTGTACCCCGCTATCTGCCGGTCGGCCAGTTCTCTCCGCTGGAGGCACCGCGGACTGGATCAACTGCATGTTCCAGCCGCTACTGGCGCCAACGGTTGACTTTCACAGTTATTAGTATTGATTAGGAGAAGTGAACACCCGTGTGGTGCCGACCATATGCCACTATCGGAGGCGTTTTAACGAAACATATCCAAACCGTTCGTTAATTACGTTTATAAATTTAAGAAATCTTTAGTGCTAAAACTGCAAAATACTATATTTGCAATATTATTAAATTTATATTAAATATAAATATCTGAGCGGCTCGTAGCCTAGTGGCGCGGGGACTGGCCTAGCGTACCAGAGTTCTGGGTTTAATTCCGACATGCACCACTTTCTTTCTCTTTCCGAGTTCGATAAGTGCATTTCGTCACGAATGCGAGCTGCTTCATGGTTCGGAATCCATGTAAAACTGTAGGTCCCCTTCCCGTACTAGATGGTAGGGTTCAAGCCCGCCCGGGTTGGTACCATCGCATTGGATGAAAAGGTGGTCGAAGCGGCAATGAAAAATTGTCCGTGTTTTCCATCCAGTTCAATGTAGCCGTGCTCATAAAGGGGAGGTCTTGGCATGGTACCTAATTCCTTCTGGAATATGGTGTATTGGGCTAATATCATAACGAGCCGAAGTGGCGTAAGATGTGAGAAAGTATGTGAGGGAATTCGATCAATACTGCACGAATCAGAAGTGGATACCAAATATCCTACCCAATAAGAGCGCAGAGGGATGTCATAAACGCTTCCGATTGGCTCAGAATTGATCGAATTCAGTCAAACTAAATATTATAGTTTTTTTTTGCGGTTTCCAAATATTTAATAATACAATAAAATTAATAAATAGAGAATATAGTATGTGCATTATAAATAAAATATCTCCTCTAGGTCTGCCGAGGCAGCCATTGTCCCTAAAATACTTATAGCATTTCCTCTTTGAATTTCAATGCTTATGCGGCGAACAAAAAACATTTTGGAGCGTGAATCGCCCGAGGTCTCGCTTAAGAGTTTTCCAAGCACATCTGCGAAAGCTAAGGACTCGGATGACCACGCACCAAGAGTTTCCACCGCAAAAGGTAAAAATTCAAAGAGGTCTGATAGCGACTCATATTTTTTTCTTTTGTTACCTGCAGCAATGGCTGCCGCAGCCCCACCTAAGCGCGAGGAAGCAAGGACGTGGCTCGGCGCTAGTGTGTCAGCGCACGTTGCATCCCACACTAATGCCTTTCCCTTTTTCCACGGGACCAGGGTCATACCGTCTGGTCTTTTGCCGTCTGATCGAAACAGGCCTGGCGGTTCTAGTATGGTAGGGATTCCAGCGGTGTTCAAAGATCGTTTGATAATGTTGTTGATTGCATAATGTCTAGGCATGCGACCTGCACTCCGCCGGCATGACAGCCCATGATGACCAAAGCTATCAACGCTGGACCCGCAGATACAAGTGTGAGGTTGACACACCTTAGCCCCAATCCGGAGAGCGATGCAAATCCGTAGCGTGTTTTTCTCCAGAAGGGTGCCGAGGTGTGGTGAGGGGTAAGCTTTAAGCCACGCCCCAGATTCCTCGCAAGTAACTCCTAGCAAACGAGCTTTGATTGTTTCTGTGCCAGCAAGGAGATCTGAATGTGTAATCTTTATTAACGGTGTGTCCCAATTTCTTTGAACCTTCGGTGCTATTGGCATCTCGGCAGTCCCTGCCCTCGATCTCCAAGCTTCTGTAGCTTCCCCCGCATAGTTGACCTCAAAATCACTGCCAAGTGATGGATTAAGGATTGCACCAATGAGGTCAATACTATCATGAGTAGAAGCTAAAAAAGCCGGAAGGGCGATGTCAGCGACACGTCGAATACCAATACCTCCAAATGAAATTGGGAAAGTAGCCTGTATCCAGCTGTCATTTTCCAATTTAATGTTTAATATTTTTTCCATAGACGTTTATAGTTATGTCCCGATTAAGTTTTTGAACAGTGCTATTATTGTTTAGTTCAAACTAAATTATATCACTCAAATAACGTCTTTCATTAAAGGATTCCACTCCGCTCCAAAACACATAAAACCGTGAGATCTCTCCGTAGAATTTTCCATCGGGCATTCATAAAAGCGACCATGTTTAATTGTCCGCTGTTGGAAAGTGAAAAACGAAGAGCAAAAACTCCGGTCCTAGGGCTGAATAAATAATGATCTTTTTGTTACCAGCGCCGAGTTACTTTATAATTGCGGGGAATATCCATCTAGCGGCCGTGGGAGGAATCTTCACTAACTTAATACCGCATCAGCTGCACGGCAAGAGTTGACTTCTTTTTGATGACTTTTATCCTACTGATATTATATACATATCGAAAGGATTTTTAATTATTTATTAAATATATTTATCACGGCTAAAATAATTTCGATGAAACTTGGTATTTAATGATGTGGATAAGTCAATAGACTACTCTTTATTCTTCGAATAATCAGTCTGCACCCATCCAGAACGTTAGAATCCGCCCGAAATAGCGGAGTCAGGTTTCGCCAGAAGATTGGAAATGTATATTAATTTTACTTGTTAGTTATTTGGCTGCGCACAAATATGTTTCTAGTCTCACACCCTCTAGAGTTTGTCGAAAAATGTGTTATCATTGCCTCGGTAACCCAAAATTATAAGCCGTGCAAGCATTGAGCTGATATGAACAAAAAATGATAAAGTTTGAGAGTCACTAGGTCGTGCTGCCCATTGATCGATCAATGACTCAACCGTATTATATGCAAATTCATTCTTATTTTAACTATAACTTATAAGCTTGTATTCAAGAAACAGTCAACAAAGAAATTAAAAACTAAAATATTATACATTATCCTATAAATTAAACTATTCCTAAAATTACACACATTTATAACAAATAATAAATTTCAGCCATATCGCTGCCTTATAACTTATCTTGTAAAAGTGCAAACTTCATTTAGTTCATATGAAAAAAAAAACTTAGGCCAATATTATAAGCCCCAAAAGCAAAACATGTCAAGTGCATTCGTGCCTCATCCTCCTCCACTCTTCTGCCGCGGGCGCGCTTCAGATTGCTGTTCTAATTCCTCGAAGAGCGGAGTACTAGGCCCAGCAATTAGTCTAGCCACGCACACAGCGCGGGGGCTGAGACGGGACAAAAGAATGAGGCAGGTTTATCTGACCGCTCTGATTGCAGGTGGAATTGTGGCTTTAGTGAGTTCATTTTAATGTTTGTTAATCCCGCTGACATTATAAATGGGGAAATTTGGATGTTTGTTATTTATTCACGTCATAACGGATGAATTACATTTCTATAAAACTTGGTGGATACATATTTGAAGTCTAACATTAGCAAGTATAGCCCCAACAATTCAAGCATAACAAAATAGAAACAAAAAATCTGAAAGTTTTTTTAAAATGATTATTGACATTATTTGCTTGTCATGATCAAATATCAAAAAAATCGTATAAAAACAGTAAAATGCGAATAAATGCCATGATCACTATGCCAAACTTGAATCGATATGTAAAAATTTAAGGTATGATAGTTTGCTACAAGTGTTTATTTCATTATGCATTTATAAAATAAAATGTACTTTTAAAGGATTCAAATATTCATTCAATCCTTTTGATAATTTTAGGAAATAAAATTGATATACATATTTGCCAAATATTGTTGTCAATGTCAAAAGTCAAAGTATTTTTATTTCACGCATCAAAATGCAACAAACATGGTTTGTATAGAAATATTCAATTACCAATTACATAATACAGAGGGAATTATTCATTTAAGATACTTAACATACAATTCACTAAATACAACCAATAAATCATAAATCATTAATACATTATAATTAAAAAGTACCCTCAATTCTAAATATTATACAGTATGTAAACGTAAATATAAGTTATTCCATTAAATTCATTATAATTGAAATATGACATTAATTGATCCATAAAATATACAAAAAATTAACAATACATTCAAAGTCAAAAAAAGGGAACACACAAGCTGTTAACGCAGAAATTATTATCAACTAAAAACTCCTCGGTTGAATAAAAAGCCTTCATTAAGGCTCCAACTGAGTCCAGCGTAAAATCTGTTATTGGTGTTCTGAAAAAATAGGGCGGGCCACGGCTAGTCAGGAATCATCCAATAGCTTTCATTCTCACGATGTCGCTAGCTCCGGCAAGATCATTTACGACGCGCTACAGTCGTTCGACGCGCCAGAGTGGTTTAAATATTTCAGAGGTGGCGAATTAATTCAGATCTGATAAATGTTGTATTACACTTAATGAGGTTGGAATTTTATTCAAATCACGATCGGTTCGTGATTATGTACCGATTGTAGAGTTTTATTTATCAATACTGCTTTTTATGTTTTATCAGTTTTTTTAATGTAAGGATGAATAAAACAATATTAAACACATATTAAACAATATTATATGTATATCTGTACTTAGTGGAAATAAATATCATCTTGAGGTCATTTTAAAAATTAATATAAAATATTATGTATACTATACGAGTTGCTCTTTTAAATTCACACGCGACAGCAGGGGTGATATTGGAGGCAATATTAAGCACCTCTTAATTTAAAACTTGCCTAAAATAAAAATGAACGCAGTTCAAACACATTTCATCAAAGTTAATTGACAAAATCATATGTAGGTAGTGTTATTTTTATATTTGAGACAAATAAAACATTTGAAGGTGCATCGAAAGAATGATCTGCATAAGAATAAGAAACTTGTATTATTTTACATAGATCTAAGAAACTCTAGCTTGGGCCAACCTACATATTCAAACAAACATTAATTGGCAAATTTTATTTTAGCAAAATGAAGTTAACAAAGTACAATAATCATAATTAAAATTTAAAAAAATCTATACAAAATAGAATTTTCTTAACGGCTAACTTATAAATATGTATTTTAAATATTTTATGAGGCCTGTGGCCAATACCTTGTATAGTTTTAAAAAAAATTCTTTCTGTTCCCTACCACCTCTAATTTAGGTAATTGCTTTGCAGTCACTTTTCTTTTTTGTAGTATTAGATAACATATTTATCTAGTGAATAAGCGTGAAACATATATTAATTTACGTTACAAAGTGGGGTTTACAGACCAAAAACATAACTTTTGCTCATCTGAAAACGATTTTGACTTTAGACTTGATTTTGAAATATTGTATGCATTTGACAGATTGTACTGAAAGTGCTGTCGTTTTTTTATGCCACCTGCCATACCACAAAACTACCGTTATGATACCCGGGCCTTTCCCCTACTACCACCTAGTAGGGGAAAGGGACCTACAGTTTCACATGGATTCCGAACTATGGACCAGCTCACATTCGTAACCAAAATGCACTTATATAACTCAGAATGAGAAAGAAAGTAGTGCATGAACGGGCGAGGATCTGAACCCAGGCCTCTAGTCTAGTCCCCGCGCCACTAGTATGTATATTTTCATTCCTAAGCCCTGACAGTAGTAATCAGAGTTGGCGGACTACCTATAATACACCGATTATCGCCGAACTAAATAGCATTTTGTATGGTTAGTCCAGTGCTAGTAAATATGTAGCTACTTTGTAATATGTGTGTACCCACCTTGTTGTTAATGTATTTTACATAAACACAAATTCGTACAATGCTGCTGCAATAACAAAAACATCCTAACGATCTGAAAATCATAACGATTTAAATGACGATCAAAAATACCTTAACTGAAGTCTCATGTAACACATTGGTCGGCATCTGATTGAATTCAGAGCTTACTAGCAAAGATAATACTAATAATTACTTCGTTATAGATGGCCATCTCCGTACGAAGTGCAAGCCTTTCGCAGTTGTTTGTGCCGGCAGCAATAAAACTCCAGGTACCTCGAGAATGTTTACACCAAATTAAGCTTAGCGCGCTGCCCCGAAACATGACATTCACTTAGCAGCGCCAAATTGTGCGGCTGTTCAGGGTTAACACATGTTATGCTATGACGAGCGCGCTGAGACAAGCTATTTAAATAGTTGAGTGCCACATTAAATTAATATTAAGAAATGTGTTTTCATAAAAGAATATTTAGTCTATATTTCCATACATATTTACATCTTTATTTATTCTTGAAGTTACTTGTATTTTTTGTTATTAGTTACGAACCCATCCGTCTGTAAAATATAATAAGTACAATTTTCAATTCAATTCATAATATACCTTACGTATTATTTTATTCAACATATTTTTTATTTACAAATATTATATTTATTTCGTATAAACTTGCTTGGTGAAAAGCTCTAAGTCATTAAAAAATTGTTATGGTCTAAATGCAGGTGTTCCTATTGGTGCACCTGCATTTCGGCAGTAATTCATATGGTAGTGTGACCAACAGCAACGAATAAATAACTCACGTAACAGAAGCGAAACTTATGAGTGTATTTCTATGCGTGTGCTATCGGCTATGTGTGCGTGGTGCGAGGGTGCGCGGAGTGCGCGGGGCGAGTCCGCATCTTCCCAGGAATACTGCGTTCAAAGGTTGTCACTGACTGTGCAACCTCGCGTTAGTTTGGTACTCTCCGAGTAATTTATTATTACAACGTGCATAGTCGACCAACGTGGTGATTTTTTGGAGTGGTTGTGTGTGTGTGTATTTTTTCTTCATTTTAAGTAATGGGGGAAACTTATAAGCTTTAAAGATAAATCTTTTAAGATGAAAAAGCGGAATTATAAACCCCTGAATGTTCTTAATATTTGACCCTCGCGATGTTTCGTAGCGCGCCGCGCTCCGCCGCTGCGCCGACGGTGAATCTCACACAGACGAGGAGTGTCGACGGCGTGCCAACAGCCTATTGTTTGATATATTATTTCAAAGAAGCGGCATTGTCAATTGATTTTAGGAATTTCAGCGAGCCAGTTTACGACTCTTTTCTTGTGAGCTTTCAAAAGGGCCACGGCGGCATAGGTTTATATAATAGGTCGGGTCATAAAGGATGTCCCAGAAGTAAAGAGACTTTAATCAAAATCAAAGTGGCCACAGAAAAAGTTTTCACAGATAAAATAAATAATTGTCATGGTAACCATACTTAACTAATCTGTCAAAATAGGCCGGTTTAAAAACAGTCTTGCATTTTTTTTTTATTAATGGAGCCGAACAAAAATGGTTTTCAAAGCATGGAGGTGTTTCAAAGATAGTTATTCAATACTATTTGATTCATGAGAAATCTGAGATAGAGCATCATATTATTGAAGAGGGCGCAAGAAGAATTAGTATGTACCGAATAATAAAACGTCACAAAGAAACGGAAGAGGCCGATTTTAAAAAGATTCCGTGAAGACTAAGTCTAGTATCTACATGAAGAAATATAAGCCGAGTAAAAAAGGTTTTTGAACAGGCATCTACAAAATCGGTGAGAGTTGCAACGGATAAACTAAAAATTTCCAAGTCCAGTGTATACCTTGTTTGGCAACCTATGAACGAAAACAGCAATGTTTCCGAACCCTATTATTATACAGGGTATATGAACTCCCAGATTTACCTTAGAGAGTGCATTATCATATTGCAATACCTTTCATAGACAAGCATTATTGGAGAGTAGGTGTTTTGTTTTGGACCGATTAGGCTTCACGCCATTACGAGTTTAAGTTACTCAGTATTTACAGAATGCGAGTGTAGAGTTCTCAACTAGACAAAAAATGCCCCAATTTTTCTTCAAGCTCGACTTATCGAATTTTTTTAGGACCTGTGTAAAAGAGTGCCTAAAGTACACAGATATACCTCAAACATTCTTATCTTTCAAAAAGGGATGGACTAGGTTGGCCAAAAAAGTAAGGGCTACATCTGGAAAAGCGGCCATGCCGCGTGCTGCTATTAATTTCAGAAAAACTGAATACAAAGATATCGCTGGAGCAAATATGATAAATATATTAAAAATAAGTTAGTTTTCCTTCCATTTACATAACAAATTCATATGCTAACGATTTTTTTTAAATAAAATATTGTTAAGACTAGTTTGTCTACTTACTTCTGGGGCACCCCATTGTATAAAACATTGTAATGACTTTAACGCTGCGTGGTTAACAATTTGATGTTTGTTTTAATGGACTTATTTTTCGGACGCATGGATAGACTAATAAGGGACTAACCGAACGAAAAATAATGTAACAAAACGGAAAAAATATGCATGTAAACATCTAAGAAACATCCTTTTATGAAAACACGTCTTATAAAATGTGTTTGATGTGGCACTCAAATATCTCAGCGTGCTCTTCATTCCAAAACATATGGCAGCCCTGGAGAAACGGACATTAAGGCGCTGCTAAGTGAATTTCATCTTTCCGCGCAGAGTGCTAAGCTTAATTTGGCGTAAATATTCTTGAGGTATCATTAGTTTTATTGCTGCCGGCAAACAACTGCGAAAGGAGAAGACTTTGTGTGAAGGTGGCCATCTATTATGAAGTAATTATTAGTATTATCTTTGGTGGGAACGATGAAACCACCCGTCTCATGCAGGTGTTTACCACAATCTGTACCCAGCGCAAGCAACTCGGCCGTGATGCTAGTGCCAAAACAGGTTGCGGGTGGCGGCGGCTAGTCATATCCGCTATAGCCTCTTATATCATTTAATATACCTGACTTCAATATTTTTAAATTGGTTTAAGTATAACATAAAAGTCATTACTTTAACATATCATGTCAAGTAAAGCAACATATTTATGCTATTCTAATAATAGTATTCATAACTATAGCATGAAACTATGTTTGAAGCGGCAATTATTTTTTTCCGTGTTTCCCATCCAGTTCAGTGTAGGCGTGAGGGAAGGTTCTGGGTTGGCACCTAATTATTTCGAGAATGTGGTGTATTGGGTTAATATCATAACGGCAGTTGTGTGTTATTAGCCATCCTAGTCAGGTTGCATAAAAAAAACTGGGAGGAGCGAATGGGTAACGAAAGAATGACAAAACAAATTTACATAGCAGAAGAATCCATGATAAAATCCAAAACTGTAGGTTTTTATAAATATTCTAAACATTTTATACTAAATTTAAAACACATTGGAAAAATAAATGATTAAGAACAAAAACAATTTTTAGGATTCCGTACCCAAAGGGTGAAAACGGAACCCTATTACTAAGCCTCCGCTGTCCGTCCGTCCGTCAGTCCGTCCGTCTGTCACAGGGCTGTTTCTCATGAACCGTAACAGATAGGAAGCTGATATTTTCACAGATTATGTATTTATTTTGCCGCTATAACAACAAATAGGTGAACTTATAAAATAATAAAAATTAAAGGAGCCATACAAAAAACTGTTTTGGTTTTGCGGCAAATCTTGTACGATGGTACGGAACCCTTCGTGTTCGAGTCCGACTCGCACTTGGCCGGTTTTTTTAGTTTGTTGGCGTTAAAATAAAAAAAAACATTAAAACCTTTAACAAATAGGTCAATAATTAAATTACTATTACTGCATACATTATTTCCAAACATCCAAATGTTTCGTTTTGACCACTTTATTGACTTAAAATATGACTTTTTTTAAATCCCCTTTTCCTATTAGGTGGTAGGGTTAAGCCCATACCGGTCGATACCATTGCATTGGATGAAAAGATAGAAATCATTTCTACCCATAGATACCTCCGGGGAATTGGCAGAATAAATCATTGGGTAAAATTATAAACAAAATCTACTTAAATTTTATTTCGGTCATTAAAAATGAATCCGAGTCTTTTTATCTTGAGGCGGACCGGACTAGCATTTCCTAAATATTTTCGTTTGTTGCTCATTGTTGATGTTGAACGCTGAAAAAAAATGTCAGTCGTGAATGCCGCCTCTATCACAGAATGCCTCTACTGTGCTCTATATTTGTTTCATACAAAAAATATGCAACAAAGATAACTTGATTCTTACTTACTAAATAAGAAGAATACAGGTAAATCAAGGTATTCCCAAAAGGATACGTTCGTAAGATGTGTATTTTTAGAGTTATTTGAACAAATATTACCGCAAAAACTGAGAGAATAACTAGCACAGAAACCACGTGCGTAGAGCCCAACGTCAGGGGCGGTACTAGTCGGCAGAGATCAGAAAACAAACGATAAAGGCGACCTCTGTACACACTGTATTTGCGTTAGGGTCCATTATTGAATGCGCGTCAGAATCGATTTTGCAGCTTGATGGCGAGCGCGAGGAAGCAAAATATTGTTTTCGATTTATAAAATCTATTTTTCGCGATTTCATAATTTGTTGACGGTTATTCACTAGATAAATATGCAATCTTGTACTTTAAAAAAGAAAATTGTATAAATCATGAATAATTTCCAAGCGCTGGAACAAAAACCTAGTAAAACTTATCTGCAAACTTATTTTTTTTGAAGAGTATAAGCATCGAATTAAGCCCGTTTGACGGTCATACACTAGATAATAGTCCAAACTTTGATATTTAATTTTTTTTACTGGTATTTATTCTTAACCGGCTCTGAAATAACCATTGAAATAACACCAAAATATCGTAACGTTAGCGTCAATGGGCCTCTTAATAGTCTGGATTTAAGATCGTTATTGAACTGTTTGGAGGATATATTTTTTTAGGGTTCCGTACCCAAAGGGTAAAAACGGAACCCTATTACTAAGCCTCCGCTGTCCGTCCGTCCGTCCGTCCGTCCGTCCGTCCGTCCGTCCGTCCGTCCGTCCGTCCGTCCGTCCGTCTGTCCGTCTGTCACAGGGCTGTATCTCATGAACTGTAATAGGTAGGCAGCTAAAATTTTCACAGAGTGTGTCTTTATTTAGCCGCTATAACAACAAATAGGTAAAATAAAATAATAATAATAATTAAAGGGGGGTCCCATACAAAAAAAGGTGATTTTTTTGTGTTAAATCTTGTACGATGGTACGGAACCCTTCGTGTGCGAGTCCGACTCGTACTTGCCCGGTTTTTTAAATCCACTGGAAGTGCATTAAAAAGTTTGATCGCTTGAAATTCTGTACCGTGTT
This sequence comes from Incurvaria masculella, assembly GCA_946894095.1. NCBI lineage: Eukaryota > Metazoa > Arthropoda > Insecta > Lepidoptera > Incurvariidae > Incurvaria > Incurvaria masculella. The sequence continues at coordinate 20,168,449 of OX335652.1, read as the reverse complement.
TAACCACTTTCAATCTAGGCCTTATTGTGTGTTGTAGGTTGCTACTACTTCGTAATGTAGCCCTTAGTTCAAATTCTCGTATGCTATCTATTGGTATTTGACTATTTCTATGATATCGAATAGTGATTGTTATAATGTTGATGATATAAGTATTGAAACCGAGAAAACTCGATTTATTTATTTCTCATTGTTCATCCGGCCGCAGCAACGATGGTGTCAGTCAACATCATTTTGCACTTCTAAATCAACGAACGGAAGGACAATCGGGATGCGGAGAGTGATTGGGCATTTGCAGGGGGAATTATGCTTGGAAGAATTCACTAGATGGAATTCAGCATGCGAGGTATGAATGCAAGCGCCTAGGTAATTGGATGGTCGAGTAATGATAGTAAAAAGATAATGACTTAAAAACTATTCAGATATAGCTGAGGTTGAAGAGGAATATGTTTTTATTTTATTTTATTTATTTGTTTACTTAGGAGAAAACACAGAGAGAAATACAGAAAACATAAAATATAACATTATTAATAACAAGTAATCTCCCTCCACTACGTTTCCCTCTGGAACATAAAATAGTATAGATAGCACTTGATGCTACCAAGATATCTTGTTATTATGTATAACGTACGGATGGTGTTGGCGTTATATCATGAGATTGTAGGTAAGAAAGAAGGGCCTTTATAACCTACTGCTGATTAGATTAATCGCCACATATGAAGGGCCTTTCAATCAATACCAGTATAAGATAATCAGCACTTTAGTCATAAAAGCCCTTTAAGTGTCGATTAAAATTAATCAGAACTTGGATAAACAGAAAATTACGTCTGGCGTTCGCTTAGCTAAAACCTAGCTAAGCGAACATTGTATTTGTGGTTAGTTACACCCGGAGAGTATGAAGCGGAGTGGCGACAGAAAAACTTATTCGTATAGCGGCAGCCTCGTTACTTTTTAGCGAAAATATATACATTGACGGTTACGCCAGCCAGTCAGTTCGCTTACAAATTTATTCACTACTGATGTCCTCAAGTTCCAACGCGACGCACGTAAGACCCGGGACCCTATTTAGTGCAACGAACATTCGATGTTGCACGTCCCGAATTAATAAGCGAACCACCACGGTGCATTTTAAATAATACGTGGTGACGTTGCCGTGTTGAATGAGTTTCGGTCGCCACTCCCGAACTTCCTCACTCGATGGTTATAGCTTTCATAAATTTAATAAAATCAGTTTTTTTACATTCGTCTTAACTTATCCCGTATTGCAAAGCCAGATGTCAACCCATTTCTAGGTCTACCCTAACATTTTGTTTTACCCGGGGTAGTCGTCGACAATACTAAAGACGGACACCGATCCAGGAAAGACCGGCTCCGTATCCCGACTGGAAGGCGGGACGACGCGGTGTACCTTTAGCCGCGTCAACGATGGTCTCGAGCCACAGACCTAGGAACATACACAGAATGGTCTATTGCGTTCTGTAGGCTAGAGCCTGTACATCAAGGAACACGGGTTTCAAACCAAGTGTTTAACCTTGTTCACTCACTTGTGCATTTGAGTTGATTTCCATGGTTTGATTGAGTTGATTTCCATGGTTTTCCCTAATGGCTGGTAAGGATAAGTCCACTCCGATTGGTACCATCGCATTGGGTGAAAATATTGTCTAAGCGGCAATGAAACAATATTTGTGTTTTCATCCAGTTCAATGTAAATGCGCATATAAAGGGAAGGTCCTGGCATGGTACTTGATTCCTTCGGGAATTCGGTGTGTTAGGCACCATGATGGTGGGTATGGTATAAGCCATTAGTAAAGTGTACACCTATTTAAAATAAATATAAAATTAAACACGTCCCTATTTGTGAAACGTAGTTTTCGCAAAAAGGGACGTATCTAATCGGTAATTTAATTTTAACCAGCGGCTGTGCACTTTGCACTAAATGAGACATATGAGGCTGCCGTGAAGTCACAGGAAATCAATTTTTTTTTTTAAGAAATGCATTCTTTGTCCATTGGCTAAGGCACAATTTTGCACGGTGACTGGCATTGAAATAGCGAAATCGTCTTCTAAGCCCTAACGTTTCCCCAACTCTGAACGTTGCCAGACTTCATCCATATTTTTTTTATTATCACTTGAGAAAGCTCCATTCGATGTGGTATGTTTTGTAAACATCTGTATTTTTCAGTAAAAAAAAAGAAAATGATCATAAAAAGATTTCTTCTTTTTTCCAATGTTTATTAGCCAATATTTTCCAAACTTAAAGGTATATTAAAAAATATATACATACATATATTTCTACAGTATAGTTTCGAATACAACATTAAAAAAACCTAGTAAAATATTAAGAGCACGGAAACAGTTATCGCCCGTAGTATGGGGAATTGATAGGCTAACGACTCTCTTAATCAGAACATTATCTAAATTACCGTAATCTCCACTAATACATCATTTCTCAAAAGTCGAGTGAACAAATTATAAAAAGCGCCCGCTCTAGATTTCTACTACTTCTACATAAAGCCACCGTTACACTTCTGTAGTTCGAGTTCAAATTGCGATTAATATCTGTGTTTAAAGTGCAATAGATTCCTGCCTATAATTGTCAGCGGTGTGTAGCTGATTGTAGATCTGATTGAAGCGCCATTGATATTGGGTTGATTGCACTGTTATGTGGAACCGTTACACATTAACTGTCTCATTCAACTGTAAGGTTTTAACGATTAAGATCAAATAGGCAAGGCCATTGACATTGCAAGGAAGGGAGAGTCAATATTTTTTTATATTTAGGTAGGTTTAGATCATTCCTGTTTGTGATTTATTTGAAAGCTATTATTTAATAAATATATTTAAAATGTCTAAAAATGTGACATGTGTTAATATGTGAAAGCTGACGAGCTTTGAATAATACCCACAGAATTATATTCCGGGAGGTCACGACATTTGTAGTCACGATGAGGTAAATGGCTGAATCTGGGTTAACATGTTAGAGACTAACCCTCTGATGCTAAATATGTCGCTCTGCCTGCACGAAGTGGTTGCGTTATCTAGATTGGCTATATAAAATAGAAGTTGGTATGTACCTGCTGATGAATATACTGATTGTCTAGAAACATTGATACCTATTAATTATACAACAATAACCAGGCGGTTTTTTAATTAAATACTGAAATATACCTAAAGTTATATCTGTAACATAAATGGCATATAACTACGAAATGCAATCAAAGATTTGTTCAGTTTTGGTATTGCTAAGTAATTATGTACTGTTTATTTCATGATTCGTTATTTGCAGCCATTTACCTTATCATTTATATTTTTTGTCACCATAACTACTTTTTCAGACGCCTTATCTACGTAATGCAACCACTTGGCGCAGGCAGACTGACACATTAAGCTTCAGAGGGTTGGTCTTTATCCTGTTAACCAGTTTCAGCCATTTACGTTATCGTTACCATTTTTGTCAAGACCTCCTAGTCTATTAACAGATCAGTGGATTTAAACAGTAGTTAGTGCATTCGTGGCGGGTGCCAGAATGGGTATGGTGGGTCCTTTACAGGTGACGGTGTGCACTGTAACGTGGTAGGTTCAGGCACATATATATTTTCTGAATTTCTTTTTCATCCCTATTAAAAGCCTTATTTTTGTTTATGAAGCGGAACATGGAATAACCCAATGAGAACAAGGCCAGGACCTTCTTTATATTGCGTGGCTTCATTGAACTGGAAAACACGGACGATTTCATTGCCGCTTCGGTCATCTTTCATTCGATGCGATGGTAGCAATACGGGTGATATTAACCCTACGTTCTAGTAACTAAGACAGACGATCTATAGTTTTCCGTGAAATCCAAACCACGAAAGACAAATCCCTTAGTCACCTGTTATGACTTGCACGTATGCAGTAAAGTGCCGGTACCTGACAGCAGTTCTGTGTCAATTATTTCCAAATATTGTTTTTCTTATTACCATAACTTCAATGTAAACTTCGCTGGTAATACAAATATATTTATTTATTTATATATATCATGACTCCACTTCCCCGAGGGATAGGCATACACAATTCAGCGTAATTGAGTACATACAAATCACAGCATACTTCTTTCGATTCTTCGACGGCCATACATCTCTTCATAGATGCTCTTTCATTTCGGGTGCTACTAATTTGACCTGTGCGTATTGCAAATGTGGTCATGGTAATATCTTTAGGACAGAGTTATGAATGTAAAGACAAAACTGTGCAGCAACTACATTTTTATGGGACATGCTAGGGCCCGCAGTAAAGAAAACAATTAATGTTGTCCATAAAGAAGGTGTTTAAATGCGTCCCCTCTGCCCAGGAGCAAAGATTATTATTTCCAGAAGCCTCTCAAGGGTGTAGGGTAGGAACAATATCGTAGACAAACAGCGGCCTTTCAAGCTCGAGCCATTACTGAGGGCAAACACTGTTCCCTGCGTCACTGTTTAGAGTAATGGTATGTTGCTTAGGCCCAGAAACGGCATAGGAAAACGACGATACAATCTTCGTATATTTCAAAGCTGTTAATTCTGATTAATTCTCAGGTCTTCTCAATAAACCTTCTAGAAGCATAATTGTATTATAATTCATTGACTTATAAAAGAAAATTCTTTATTATCTTGTAGCGGTAACAATAATTAGAAAAAATAAATGTATAAGATAAAAATGGTTACATGCAAGAACAATGAAAAAATCTAATCAATGGTTCATTTTCTGATTTTAATACACCTAGTTACATTATTGTGAAAAACTTTGTAATCAGTAAAAATGAAATATCAAGTGTTAACCTCGCACAACGCCTAGGAGGCTAGGCGGCGGCTTAAGGCTACGATTATATTGGCAAATCGATGAAATGTAAATGCGAATAAACTGGCAGAGATAGAGATTTGGGGTTTTCATGGTTAGATCTCATTCACATAGCTCAACATTTGTTTAATATATCGTAAATATCCTAAATAAATAAGTGTAATAATGTAAAGTAAAGGTATTGTATAAGTCAAGAATTCAATAACACTAATTTTGCATTTTCACTTAAGACAAACATTTTGTAAAGAAATATTGTAGACTCTGACCAGGGACGCACTACCATCACGACCCTATATTTCATGGCTCGTTTACGAGGGCGATACTGAAGGTTTTTAGGAAATAAATAATTGAACAAATTAGCCAGTTATTAGTTTTGTCGTTTACAAGTGGCCCGTTCTAAGAATTTTCAGTATCGCGCTCGTAAACGGTCCTAGAAATATGAGGTGGTGATGGTATTGCGTCCATGGTCTACAAGCTTTTTAATAAACTTTATATTGGTGCTTATTTTATTATATGGACTTCATATAATGGTATACTAGCAGCAAAAGATTTGATATTAATGTAAATAATGCACGATAACATTGTGATATGCGTTTAAATGGTCCAATCGTATGTAAGGAAAAATAGATAATAAACAATTATGTTACAATCAGTCCGTGTAAGTAACAAAAACTGGACAAACACATGAGTGATGGGCGCCTAGGGTGAAATACGTGTACAATGTACATACAGCTGTGTCGCGGGACTGCCCACGTTGGGAGAGCCGACGTGCCTGCGCCTGTCTCGCCGGGGAAACACTTTGTTTTTATGCAAAACTACATTCAAACGCAGGCGAGTGAGTGCAAGCACACCCTAATGCCCCCTTTCCTTCGGGTAGGCCGTGAAGTGTTTTACGTAAAATAATGTTACAAAGACGTGAAACGCGTGCTTAATATATAGTGAGAGTAAGTGAAAAAAAATGGGATACAAAATTTAAAATTTATTTCCCTTAAGTATCTAATAGGGACTTTGGTATATTATTCAGTTCTGAGATAATAGCTAAAATTACAAAGCCTTTATCCTACAAAAAAGCTTCATAAAAACAATCATGCAAATATCTCAACAAGAGTTTTTCATTTTGACTAGACTTGCCAACATTTTTGAAAGAAATATAAAACCTTATATGCATTACCCACCCGCCAGGTGGGAGGACGACATCAAGTGCGTCCGTAGCAGTGGTTCCGTATCACTGAGGGCCCGGAGGACTGAAAAAAATTGGAGAGGCATATGTCCAGCATATGTCCAACACTGACTGACTGACTGACAAGTAGAAAAAGTAACATTTTGTAAAATACCAAGGCATGAAGTGGTGAAACAGGGGATCTAGTAACCAATTAACAAAACTCTACAACGCACTTCGCGTGGTTTTATAAATATTTTTATTTACAATTATATAACCCCACTGGACATCTCTCTGGTAATTTAGAGCGATGTGTTTCCAATTGTCATGGAGGTTTAGACTACATTGTTTTGTTAAAAGCATTTGATACCGCTGCTCATACTTCCAGGGATTTAGCGTGATGCTATTTTTTATGGAATCAGGCTATACAGAACGCATGTGCTTGGATGTGTTTTCAGAAGTTATAAGCTCTTAACTTTAACGGTCATCCTTTTCTACCAATTTATTTGAAGGTTCTTGTTGGAGCAGACCATTTATTTATTTATTTTGAGCATTTTACCCATCGATATAATGTAAAACTACAATTGTTTTTTACGTCGATGTTTTTACGCCACTGCTCACCGATTTGCGAATTTAGCATAATTATTAACCTACTTCAAAAAAAAGGAAGGGGTTTTTAATTCGTCGGAATCTTTTTTGGTTTTCACATTACATCACATCGTCAAATTAATTATCTACATTAATAACATATATCTAGTGTTGATATATGTCTTGCCAGGCTATGCACATAAAACTATAATAGAATCGTTTGAAAATGACAGTTCCGTGTTCGAACGAGGGACTAGAAAAGCCGATCTGAGAGAGTTTTGTTTTAGGAAATAAGTTTTTTCCAAATAAAGTTCTGGTTCCCCATGTTTTGATTCGTTTCACTGAGCTGCGCCACCCCCGAGCACGCCACGACGTGACAATATATGCTAGTTTACGATACAAAAGTGCTTGGAGCATGATTTACAGGACATTTGAAGTCTTTCGATCTTTTGAAGTGATAATGGTTATGACCTTGATTATGACTCTCAAGTTCCTCACATACTGTTCAACTTGTTCTCTTTCGAATAATGTCACATAACCAGACCCTTGTCTATAAATCAGATGCTTATAGAAAGTTGACAGAATCATCAGTGGGTGCCCATACAATTTATCAACAAAGTCATAAATTGGGCCTTTGTTATCGGCGCTCGCCCCGCAAACATAAAGCTGGTTTTATCTCGCTAACCGGCAGATGCGGGCTGGATTGTCTCTTAATTTTATTATTATGTAAATGTGTTAATCCGTAGATTCTTATCCAACTATTTCATTAGGGAAAGGCAGGGTGCCAATTATATTTGTATATAGTTGCCTTCAATATTATGAGGGATGTATTTAGCCGATGTAATGGAATTAGAATGCTGTTTTCGATGTAACCTGGCAAAGTGATATCAAAACCTTTATGAGACACGGCCGTTAGTCTAATTGGAGTGCATAATCTCTGGTTACTGATCCTTTTAAAATTAAAATTTATCCGTCCTTATTTTGCGCCTGAAAAAGAAAGAAGATAAATCTATAATAAATAACCGTTATTATAGATTGTGCAATCCACCTTAACGACCACCCTTCATATCTCCTTCTTTTTCGTCTATGGTATAAGCGATAAAATTATTTATTACTAATAAACCCAGAATAGTGAAGGAATAGTAAAACCAGCCTTAAAACAAAGATTTTGTTCACTGGTGTATACTTGCATGACAACAACCTCGGACCACTAGAATACCGGCGTCTAAAATGTTCTCGTATTTGATTGCCAAGAAAAATGTCAATGTGCTCGCGCTCAAATCCTCAATTTTGCGTTCTTGCTTAACGCAAAAACCAAGCCTCCGTCCGTCCGTCACAGTGCTGTATCTCATGAACCGTAATAGCTAGGCAGCCGAAATTTTCAAAGAGTGTGTATTCATTTTGCCGCTATGATAACAAATAGGTGAAATAAATAAATAAAAAAAATTAAAATACAAAATACGTGATTTTTTTGTATTAAATTTTATAAGATGGTACGGAACCCTCCGTGTGCGAATCCAACTCGCACTTGGCGGGGGTTTTTTTATTGGTATTAAGGAATGTTTAAATGCAAATCCAAGCCACTAAAATAATTAAATTTTTCTCTATTTCCGTCGCTATACTAGGGTCCGACCTAGAGTAAAAGGGAATCTTCATAATATATTTTGCAATAATCTATTACATGGCTTAGAATAGTCCAAAAAGATATTCTTTGCCAAGAGGAAACCACGAATTTCTTGGCATATTTGGAGCAAAAAAGGCATTTAAGTATTTACCAAAATGTATGAGGAGGACGAAATTGTTTTAAGCCATACAACAAAATGTTATCAATCTTTTTGATTTCAAATATGCCTAGGAACCTTTTGACTATACTTTCGTTAAACCCTGTATACGATTCATGACAATACATGTGGGATTTGCCATCCATAAAATAAAACTTCCTTGCGATCTGAAGGTTTATTGGAGTGTGATTCTGTATGTGAAAGCCATGCTTTGCTCATCTATTCATTCATGTCATTACATGTTACGTGCCTCAAGGCTCACCCACTGCTTGCCGACAACACTGTCGCATGTCAAAAGGTTTTCATCTCCCGGGAGAGCCGATGCAAGCTAGTCGGTTGCCGCTGGTTGCCGCTATCCGGAGCAGCTTCCACTAGCAAGTAGCCATCCTAGTACGCTCGTGTCTCATCTCCGGTGCATGCGACCGTATTCCTTCTGTTTGCGTCGTTATCAAACTACATATACTGTTAAATGTTTATATCCGGTACCGTTACATTGAATTAACGATGTTTGAAGCGAAAATGAAAATTGTCCGTGTTTTTCATCCGGAATGTGGTGTATTGGGCTAATATGATAATAGTTTTTAGGGTTCCGTACCCGAAGGGTGCCAAAGGAACCCTCTTACTAAGCCTCCGCTGTCCGTCCGTCCGTTCGTCCATTCGTCCGTTAGTCTGTCACAGGGAACATAGGATATCTCACAAATCGTAATAGGTATGCAGCCAATATTTTCACAGAGTGTGAATTTATTTTGCCGCTTTAATAACAAATAGGTAAAATTTAAAAATACTTAAAATTATCCATACAAAAAACGTGATTTTTTGGTTTTAAATATTTTACGCTATACGGAATCCTACGCGTACGAGTCCGACTCGCACTTGTTTTTGTGGTTTTAGCCATCCATGTCAGGTTGCATAAAACAAAATCTAGATTTTAATTTCTAATAATATATGATACTTTTGAGGTTACCGCGGTCGTTAGACATGTTTGAAAAATTTTTTACGGCTTTTCACGCGGCAAAGTAGAGATATTCTCCGACGTTTCGAGCTAATCATTCAGCCCGTTGTCAAGGAGGCATCCGCCGCGCTCGTGCGCAGCAGACGACTTATATATATTTATAAATATATTTTAACATGACAAACGATTAGGTTTTTTTCCTTATAATATGCTATTGTGTGGCGAATGTCACATCGCTATGACATGACGTGACGCGATGCAACGGAGTAGCGCCGTTGCCCGCCAGCGAAATATAAAATTACCCATCGCTCTCCGCTATAAATTACACGAGGCCCGCCCCGTCCTCCGGCCGAATCCTCTCGTCGGGACATATACAATGCGTGAATAGAGGAAGCACGCCATTTCAAGCCAATAGTACGGGGTAGTAACATTTTCGTAAATCTTACCAAATCATACACTATGCACATTGTCATTTATGTGGACATGTTGCATCTTCCTTATCATGGAGCCTGTCGTTTTCTTTGAAACAGAGAAGGTCCCAGAGCGCAACAGCACGGTTTTGTACTGTGCCTGCGCATAAGTTTGTCCCGCCGGGTTGGGCCACCTGTTCAGCCTCAGTGGCCCAGTGGCGCGACACTTCGGCGATCGCTCTCCGAAGTTAAGCAACGCTGGGTCCGGTCTGGTCTTGGATGGGTGACCATTCGACCGTTGAGAGAGGCTGGCCGTGGTTCGGATTCCACGTTAAGCTGTAGGTCCCCTTCCTTACTTACTAGGTGGTAGGGTTTATCCCGCCCGGGTTGGTAACATCGCATTGGATGAACGATGGTCGAAGCGGCAATGAAAATTGTCCGTGTTTTCCATCCAGTTCAATGTAGCCGTGCAATATAAGGAAGGTCCTGGCATGGCCCATGTGGTGTGTTGGGCTAATACCATGACAGAACTTGTGGTATTAGCCATCCATGTCCAGTCACATAAAAAAAAAAAAACCTGAAGGCTCCATATGACGCTAACCTTTTTTTGGGTTTATTTTTGTTTTATCTCAGCGTCGGTTAAGCATACACACCAGTAACGGCGAAATATCAAAGTTTAGACTATTATATGGTGTATGACGGTAAAACAGTTTTAATAAGTTGCTTACATTCTTTAAAAACATATGTTTGTAAACACCTATTTACAAGTTTTTACTAGGTTTTTTAGCCGGCGCTCGGAAACTATAAATGATTTAGACAATTTTATTTTTGTGGTACAAGTTCACATATTTTTGTAGTGAATAACCGTAAAACATATATTAATTCAGTTTATAAAGTAGACTTTACAGGTCAAAAACCTAAATTCCACTTCGTCGCGCTCGATTTTCACGCGCATACAACAATGAACCCTAACGCAAACTCAATGCTTCCGGAGATCGGTATTATCGCTTGTTTGCTGAACGCTGGAGCCTTAATTTAACCATACTTGGATGGCTTTTAGTAACTTTGATATTTTTAATTGCAATCATGGTTCGTTTAAAAAATATATTAAAAACATTTTGGAATGACAGTCCTCTTTATTGTTTGTTTATTTATAAAGGCGTAGGTACATATTATCATATTATTATCTTTATACTGTTTTTTTTTTGTTTAAATATATCAATAATATCAATAATAATATAATAACAATATGTATACATATACTATATAATCTTTATATGTATACTTATATGTTTACTGGTTACATATACAAATACATCGCAGTCTTAATGTTTTCTGCATGTTATCGCAGGTATTTTATTCAGTGCACAAAAAATAATAATACATAGACACCTAGGTACTTTGTCAGCTATTTAAATACCATATTTTTGAACTCTGTGGCATCTGGTGTTGTGTATTTTGTTGTGTTACTATGCTTGTTTTTGTGTCATTACATGTTAAGATGCTCTAAATAAAGAAAAAAAAAAAGCTAGCATAGTTTTCACTTGCCTAATAAACCGCATACTCGAAATAAATGTATTGTATTCAATCTCATTTTGTCAAATTGGTAGACAAGATTGGTAGATTTTTCCTTATTTTAAGGCCCTGTTTTCAGAGTGAAATGCTTCAATCTTTCATATCAGTAATTAGAGTGACCATATATTGACAATTCTGTGAGTTTTACAGATAAAATCAATGCGATTCACATATGTAGTTGGGGCGGGAGGAAACAGGTGGCGCACCCAACGGTATAATGGAGTCGAACCACAGATTACATATATGTAGTAATGCTCGTGATCTATGGTTGTACCAAACATTTGCAGGCATAACCATACAACGTAGTAAGTCACCTATTCAAATAAAAAACATTAACGAGGGTTTCAATCCTAGCTCCCCAGCACAGGATTCCCTTGTAGGGTTCCCAAATGTTGACTAACGTAAACCTCGTTTTGTCTTACATGTCTCACTCGTCCTGCCTGCAGCAGATTAGATACGAAAGTAAAATATATTGTGAATAATTTCGCAAGAAAACAAACAATCGTATCTGTAATAATGGATAAAATAACTTCGAAAGTGTTACGTATTTTTCGACGAGTTCAATGCAGTTTTGATAATGTTAGTGAAACGGGCTGGTAACCTATCAGTCCCTCTTGTTATTAATTATTCTACGTAGACGACAAAACACTGCGTCTATGCCCTCAGTGATCGATGGTACGCGCGCTCCGAAAGGCTTTCGTAGCGAGGGGCGCTCCACACGTGGGAGTAATCCAACCCAACATCGGCGTCTGACGCTGGCCTAGGACTAGATAGCTGGTTCTATGCAGATAACCCAGCGCTAATGCAACCCACAACGGCTGGCATCGTTACCAGAGACAGGGTTCATTTCATAGCAAAGACTTTTCTTCTTCAAAAATAATATTTGAATCTCCTCATCACGTAAACTGTCTTTTTCTTTAATACAGAGATAGTTCCGGAGCGCAATAGAACTGTTTGGTGCCGTGCCCCCGAATAAGTTAGTCCCGTCGGGAAGGGCCACCTTAAGTGCTGATTATCTTGTACTTGTATTGATTGCATGATGATAAGAAAGGCTCTTTAGCAAGCGAAGTTTCTTGCTTCTTTTTCACTGTGACTGTTGAACTGGCTAATGATAAAATATGATGTTTTCTAGTGCAGTATGGATGATGGCAACCCATTAACCACACAGTAATACAAGCATGCCCAACGAGGTTTTTTTTTACAGAAATTATCTGGTTTTGTAAACAATATCTATTTTAAAAACAATATACAAATTCAGCACACATATTCTTGTACAGCTACAAACTGCACAAGTTGTGCGCAGCTACAACCAACCAGATTAGCTGTTTTTCTTATTTATTTATGATATTCATTCTGTAGGCAGAAATTATATTAATAACAACGATTGTTGTTTTTGTGTTTGTTCTAAAGACAGCAACATCACCATATTCTTGTATAAAATAGACCTTTTACTTGACTTTTGGATGTTTTCAAAGAAATGTTTTGACTTATACAAAATATACAATTATACAGTATGGTACCGAAGCCGTGACGATATCAAGTAGGATATTACCATCTCCTCTATCCGTCTTCATATAACTTACATGTTATGTTTGAAAACATCAGCTTTGAATCTCGGCGCATGTCTGCGCTCATTTCTCGTGGACTATATCCAGCTTTTGGCATATGTTTTAATTAACAGACACTTGTAACTTAAGAATGCTCGAACGTTCTCAGTTCACTGAGAATTCTCGCTTTGAAATGTTTCAACGAATCTGTATTGATAGGATTTGTAATCGATACTTTTGAAATGATATTCTTGGAACCTGTTTGCAGTCTCAACTGAAGATAACTACGACTTAATTTTTAAAGGATGGATAACAACAATTTATTTATTAAAAGGAAAACTTACAGCTAAAAAAAAAACAATACACCTAAATTACCTCAATACTCGTCATCTATCCTACATCTTTGCAATTTTGTACATACACATCTTCTAAATTCTAATGGGAATTTGGTGCAATTTCAGGACCTTTCCTTTAAAAGCATGGCTATATTGAAAATACGGATATTTTTACTGCTGTTTCGACTTTGTTTTCATTAGGTTAAACCCTGGGTTTAACCTTACCACCTAGTAGGAGAAGAGGACCTATAGTTTCATATGGAAGACTTTCGCATTCGTAAAGAAAAACACTTATCTAACACATAACGAGAAAGCAAGTGGGTCATGAACGTGGCGAGGATTGAACACTTGACATCTGGCATAAGTAGCAAATCCCCGCACCCCGCTGGGCTACAAACTTTAAGGTGGCCCATCCCGCTCATCTCCCCATACAAAAGGGGAAAGAAGATCACGCCCATATTTCTTGTCAGAGAACAAAAAATTTGCTCTAAATAGCTTTATTTGATCGAACTAGATGTCTGATGACCATCGGAATTGTAAAATTCTGTTTGGTTTCTAAGTAATAAGGTCAGAAAGTTCGAATATTTCGCGCGTTTTATACTATAACTTTGGAAGTGGATTACGCAATGATAAAGTAAGAAAATCGTAAAAAGATTAGTCATCAGACATAGCTTATTTAATCAAGATTTATGATCTATTCGGTTTTTGTTAAATTTTTGACTACAGCGGTCGTGGTTTACTTTTAGCTATAAGTTGTTTTGAAATTATAAATTTTCGTAAATCTTACCAAATCATACACTATGCACATTGTCTTTTTTGTGGACATGTTGCATCTTCCTCATCACGGAGCCTGTCTTATTCTTTGAAACAGAGAAGGTCCCAGAGCGCAACAGCACGGTTTTGTACCGTGCCCGCGAATGAGTTAGGCCCGCCGGGTTGGGCCACCTTAAGGACAATTACAACTAAATTACCTTAACGGGGATAGAGGTCGCTTCACAAATTTAAACCGAATATAAAATCAGCTATAATCCGTTCCAAGGTTATCCATACATAACTGGACGTGTATTAATGAAATGAAATCTGTAAAACTTTTAACAGATCAAAAAGGTGCATTTACTTTTTCTACCAAAGGAAACAAAGGAAGAACGTTTAATAATGTAAACGTTTTTGCAAGACAGCATCGCTCCAAAACCTCCACACCGTAAACTCTCAGCGGGCTCTTGACATAGACACCAGGCGTGTATTTGTGCGCAGGCTGGTCGCGATAGGAGATCGCATGTAGGTGGACCCGGAAGGGATAGTACACGTGTCCTTATTTAGAGCCGACCCGTATTGTGTGGCCGAGTAACGGACAGACGCGCGGCGAAATATATTAAATTGTTCGCGGAGAGCTGCGGAGATAGACGCGGGAATATCGTCTATTGTAGTGTTGTTTAGGAGGCTTTTTAGGGTTCCGTACCCAAAGGGTGAAAACGGAACCCTATTACTAAGCTTCCGCTGTCCATCCGTCCGTCCATCCGTCCGTCTGTCACAGGGCTGTATCTCATGAACCGTAATAGGTAGGCGGCTGAAATTTTCATAGAGTGTGTATTTATTTTGCCGCTATAACAACAAATAGGTAACATTGAAAAATTATAACAAATAAATGGGGCCCCCATACAAAAAACGTGATTTTGTGGTGTTAAATCTTGTACGATGGTACGGAACCCTTCGTGTGCGGTCCGACTCGCACTTGGCCGATTTTTTGGGTTTTTGGGCAGTCACTTCGATGATACCGCATGGCGCTTTATCATCTAGGTCTACCCCTCCAGGGAAAAGGCGTGATGGTATAAATTAATATGTAAGCCCATATCCATATGTATTTCCTACGAAATCGATTACGTTAATCCTTGTATTAGTTCAGTGCTACTCCTTTATACAGGTCCAAATAATTAATTATAGCTGGAAATATCGCGAGCAGATATCATGAATGGGTTTGAGCCAATTAGTACGCTATTGATCCTTCGCATCAGACCTCCCTCGCTTGGGTTAGGTGCTGCCTATACCTTGTGTCGGTAGTATTTGTAATCATTTATATGTTATTACCATATATAGAAGTACATGCATGTAATCCGTGGTATAATCCCACGTTTAATGATTGCATAAAACGAGGGTATAGATGAGTTTATAGTCAGTGGACAATGCTTCATTTTAGTGGAATTAAAATTACATATTTTACATCAATTGAATACTGAACAATACTTTTTGAGCGGCTCGTAGCTCAGGGGCGATGGCACTCGCCTCCCATAGCAGAGGTCGCGGTTTCGAGCCCCGCCCAGTTTATGCAAAACTTTATTTATATTTATGAGTAAGGTAAGTGCATTTCGTCACAAATACGAGCTATTTAATGGTTCGGAATCCATGAAAAATTGTAGGTTTCCTTACCCTTCTATGTGGTAGGGTTAAGGCCACCCGAATGCGTATAATCGCATTAGATCAAAAGACGTACGAAGCGGCGATGAAAAATTGGCAATGTTCTCCATCCAGTTTATAGTAGCCCTGGCATGGCACCTAATTGCTTCGAGAATGCGGATTGGGCTAATATCATGATAGTGGGTGTGGTATTAGCCATCCATGTCCACTTAAATAAAAAAAACAAACTATATTTGGCTTCAAACAGAGATTCCTTGTTGCCCAACACTAAAGTTTATTGAGATACGACAAGTTCCATGTCATATTTTATAATCGATCAGATTTAAATGTATTTTTGTTGGAAGGCTCCGCCCTACACCAGGGCTGAGATAAATAGTCCTAGCAATAACTAAGGCTAACGAAAAGTAATAATTGGTGACGTCACTTTGCATTAATTTGACATTTCGGCCATACAAATTGTGTCAAAGTGATGTCACAAAGTACCACCGTTGGTTGGTCTTAGTTTCGATTAAGACTGTTTATTTCAGCCTAGGTGGCACGAGTCGTTAGAGAGACCTGCATTTCCACAGCATAAACTTGACTCAGTAGAAAATTAAAGCAAAAATAGGAAAATACTGGACCGCATATCTAGTTATTATAATACATGTAATAGTGCTTCTGCAAACCAAACCAAAATTGGTACATTTCGACAACATTTTATATATAAAATACAAAAAAACCGATATCGGAAATAAGGAAATCAAATGATTCAAATTTCCTCGAATATATAATGCCTGGATTGTCTGAAATCCCTCTATCTTTGAACCACAGCAGAAACGTTCCATTTTCTATCTGCGTCAATCCATAATTCATCCTTCATATCAGCGACAAAGACGCATGCATTGTTCGAGATAAATCTGTATGGCAATAAAGTTGACCCCGCAGATAGTGTTGTCAAATTCCACTCGCCCGCCCGCCCAGGGACCGTCCCGGACCTTCCGGGACCATCTCCAGACATTACAAGCGCACCCACGATTTTGTACACTATTGCCTTTCTCAAAAGTTCAACGATTCCGACCTAAAGACGCCAATGATAAGGTCGGAATTAGTATGGGACGGTCGGGTTGTATCCGAGGACTGGGGTGGATTTTAAATGGGGAGGGTTCGGTACAAATGCATTTTATGGGAGAGTACAAATGGAGTTTACTTTTACGGTTTCCATTGACGTTGCATTTGAAATAGGATTTCTCTAAAAATACAAAACGATTTTTAGTAAATTGTAACATCAAGAAACATATGTGTTTATACGTATATGCATTTCCAGAGAATGACTTTTTTAATGTGCTTACTTACGTTTAAATTAATTTTGTTTTAGAATTTTATAAAATATGTAGACATAAGACTTTTACTCTACGGGATATGGTGCGTAACGAGGCAATCCGCCGACGTACCAAAGTAGTCGATATTGGACACCGGGTGGCTAAGCTCAAATGGCTGTGGGCTGGTCACGTCAGCCGAAGAGACGACGACCATTGGAGTAACCGTGTCCTACACTGGCGGCCGAGGACAGGCAAACGGAGTGTGGGAAGACCACCCGCCAGGTGGGAAGACGACATCAAGTGCGTCGGCGGAAAGCAGTGGTTCCGTACCGCTGAGGGCCGGGAGGACTGGAGAAGGATTGGAGAGGCGTATGTCCAGCAGTGGACGCAAACACGCTGACTGACTGAAGACTTTTCATTTTACTATAATTTTACTTATTAGTAGGATACCATTTTCTTGAATCTGGCCCATAATGCACTTTAGAAATACGTAGCGCCGCGCAGAAAGTTGCAGGGTCTCTCTCTCTGTGTTATATACACAGAAATCTGAATTATTATTGTTTAGTATATTCCGATTTCTGTGGTTATATATAACACAGAGGGTGATACGACACGATATACCGTATTTACCACGCAGAATGCTTGTCGGACGCTGTTCCTCCGTTCTACCATCGCTCCACGCTAAGCATGCAGGGAATGCACCCAATCAATGTCGACATTCAAAAAATCAGAACCAACCGATCCTCAAGATCCTTTATCCGTAGGGTCGGCAAACAATGGAATAGACTCCTCCAAAGTACAACTCGGGATCCTATAAACATGTTCTGAAGAAGCACCTGGCCGGTCGCCATGGTTCTCGTACCCCCCTGAAAGTTAGAAATGCCATAAGCGTCCTCGGACACCTCATATATGAGATCCTAGCGAACGCCATATGCCGCGCTCAACATAAAAAACCGGCCAAGTGCGAGTCGGACTCGCGCACAAAGGGTTCCGTACCAACGTACAAGATTTAACACAAAAAAATCACGTTTTTTTTATTTTTTTATTTTACCTATTTGCTGTTATAGCGGCAAAATTAATATGCACTCTCCTGTGTCCTCGTCCTGTGACGGACGGACAGACGGACAGCAAAGGCTTTTTTTTTATTGTGAACTAGCTGCGGTACCCGGCTTCGCTCGGGTTAGTGTCGGCTAAATTATTTCATGGATAAAAAGTAGCCCACATGACTGATCCAAAATAGGGTCAAACTGGTCCAGGACAATGTATCCATCTACCAAATTTAATCAAGTTCGTTCGAGATGAAATAGCATGATTTAATGAGAAACATCCAATAATTCCCTTTTAGAGCTTCGCTGACATTTGGTGGCTTGCACTGTAACATTGCTTACCTAGTAAGTAAGTAACGTGTAAAGTAGGTAAGTTTTGCGTGGACTCCAACCCACAGCTAGCCTCAACACCGAAAACAGTAACCCATCTCGAACCTGACTGCTCCCAGAGAGATATTGATAAAATACGCACATAAATCGGGTAAGTGGTTCGCAAGTTATAAGAATTTAACACTCACTACTCACCCTTCTGGTAATGAAGCGTTATATTGTGTTTTATTGTTTTAATTGAACCTTATTTAATAGAGTAATGAACATAAAACAAATTAAACTAAATAGAGAATATAGTATGTGCATTATAAATAAAATATCTCCTCTAGGTCTGCCGAGGCAGCCATATTATAGATATAGATAAACATGAAAGTATAATACAAAATTATTAAAACAAAGTTCTGCCAAACTGCATAGCAGTTTGTTAGCAGAGTGAGCTCTCGCTTAGTAATAGGGTTTCGTTTTCACCCTTTGGGTACGGAACCCCAAAAAATACGATCAGCACAGAAACAATCACAATCCCAACGAAATCGTTCAATCAAGACTCCGTCGAAAGCTAATATCTCTCGACATCGGATTACACTCGATCGCAGAGCGCTCGCGTTACCGCTTTCCACCATAAATCATACTCCGCCGTCTCACTACTTAAGTGGCACAAAAGTCGTACCAGTAATTGACCGTAGCAGAAAAGATATAAAGATTGTGGAACTCGAGGAAAACGCCACAGAAAAATTGCACGCTTTCAATCATCGCCGCGAACCACCGATTGTTTGTCATAATAGCTTAACCTCAGGGTTGTTTTCGTGTTGGCGTCTTTTTCGAGAGCCGTGCTCCGTATCGCAGTCGAAAACGACTCTAAATCTCAAACATTAATAAGCGATAATAACCCGTTTGCTTTAACAGTCAAGGTCGATATTGCTTTTGCGATGCGAAGATAGTAGATCGTATAGGTTATCCATCAATCATGATAGGGTGTAGTCGAGCACTTGCTGCGGGCGGTGAGATGGTGGGGTGAGGGGAGGGAGAGCAAGACAGCAAGACATGGGGTGGAACCAGGGCTGTGCGTGAAGCTTTAATTCCTCATTCCCTTCTTGGCAGATACCAGTGACCCTGTCGTTAGGGTAAGCCCCGATTGAACGAAGAAACGGCTGAGTTAATCAATGTTCAAACACGTCACTTTTAGTGAAACGCATGGAGTTCCTTCCTCACTGTCCACACAAAGTGACGTGTTTAATCATATTTTGATTTTTTGTCCTTTTGAGCACTCGGCCCTAAGTCGCGCTGCGTCCAACGCTATATCTTTCAAACGTTCGTTCACATTCTAACCATTGCCTATGAATGGCTGATGAATTGGCTAATTATAAAATATGACAAATTCGATTGCAGTGTGATCAATACACAATAAACAATAATTAATTAATTAAGGCTGTTCCGACCCATATAAAGTTGTTTGCACACATAACGCAAAAAGTATTGCACTTTAAGGATGTTCCGACCCATACAATGTTTTTTTTTACACAGAACGCAAAAAGTATTGCACTTTAAGGCACGAATTCGTCAAAAATATTAAATATAGCCATAGTAGTTGCAGCGAAAACATATTCACAATTTCAGGTTTAATGGTTTCGTTGTAATTGCCGATTAGAAGTTTTACACCGTTAGATGGAGCTGTTAAATAAAAATCGTATTTAAATAAATTGTAACAAAACCAATAATCCTGAAATTGTGAAATTGTTATCGCTGCAAGTAATATGACTATATTAAACTTTTATTATGAATTCGTGGCTTAAAGTGCAATACTTTTTGCGTTATGTGTGCAAACAACTTTATATGGGTCGGAACAGCCTTAAGCCACGAATTAATAATAAAAGTTTAATATAGTCATATTACGTGCAGCGAAAACAATTTCACAATTTCAGGATTATTGGTTTTGTTACAATTTATTTAAATACGATATTTATTTAACAGCGCCATCTAACGGTGTAAAACATCTAATCGGCAATTACAACGAAACCATTAAACCTGAAATTGTGAATATGTTTTCGCTGCAACTACTATGGCTATATTAAATATTTTTGACGAATTCTTGCCTTAAAGTGCAATACTTTTTGCGTTCTGTGTAAAAAAAATATTTGTTGGGTCGGAACATCCTTAAATAAGCTGAAATAAACTATTAAATAGAAAATTTTAGTTATACCCGCAACATATGCATGATTTGGGCATCCAATCTAACCTTTTTTTTACAAATTTGTCGTCCTTCTAAGTAATCAGAAACCTAAAGGAAAAAAACCAAATATCTACGAATAGCGCTTGTGATGATTATACAATTTGGATTATTCAATACGAATATACAATTTGGACACATTATTTCATAACATGTACATATTTTTATAATTTGAAATTTTAAGTATTTGGAATATTGACTGTAATTAAATTGATTTATTTTAAACGACTTCACAAAAGGAGGAGGTTATATGTACGACTTTATGTATTTTGTATGTCCGTCCACCGATTTTGATATTTTAGCTTATATTGAATTAAATCGATTTTTGTTGTATTTATTTTGATTTTAATTGTGATGTTGAAGTGTTTATTCAATGTGATATGATGCATTCCAATATGGATAATATGGCCCGATATAAAACACGATTATTATTATTATTCAAAACATCGAAGAAAAAAGCTTGTTTCAAGATCGTCGGATGTTGTGTTCTTATATGTCATTATACACCGTTACATTTGTATTTGTCGAACTTTCGGTTTTCCGGTACTGTCATGTTATATTCTTGTTTAAATGCACCGGTAAATATAGCGATAGGCTTTTATATTATGAAAATTGTGTTATGTAATAAATTGATGGCTTTTATTCATTTTAAAGTTTAATTTCTTCTTTATAGACACATGGTCGTTCTAGGGTCAGAAACAAATATCACGCGGACACTCAACTCGACTGGCGACAGAGAATATGTTATGTTACAAATATGTCAGAGAAGTGCATGCGACAGCTTGTCAATAGTTTACCTCCGAGCATTAATAACCTAGACGAAGAGGATGGGATCAATATAATGTCAAAAAAGACTAAAATAATATTTTAATAAACTTAAACATGAAAATAACCTCGATAAATAGGTACACAATAAAGTGCCTCTAACATCAATATGTCCATATAGTAACTACATACAATCGTAGTTGTATGAATGGAACTTGTAACCTGACCGTGCGACATATGCGTATAATTCTATTTCGTCTGCAGACCATTAGTGGAAGGGTGACATTATTGTGTCAATTTTCCCTCTGACAGTTAGAGAACTCTCACTGCTCTGTAACAGCTACAGGCTGATGATAAATACTCATTCACGGCGGTAAATATTTTAATGTATTTTGGCCTTCACGGTTCAGTCTCTTCGGCAGGCAAGAAAATATACATTGTGTATGGGAATCTACGGCTTATTACAACAAAATATTGTGCCACTACTAAAATAACATTAAAGGCAGCTTAGCTAATTTGGTGCTGTTGTATAATGTGTGAATATGTATAAAATTATAATACATACCTAATGTTTGCTTATATAACATATTGTCTCATTTTGTGGAGGCATTGCGGACAATGAGTACAAATTCAAATGAAAAATTAAACATTAAAATGTATTGCTGTCTTCATTTAGAAAATTTCGCCTCTCATACAAACGTAGTTTAGTAATAGTTTGAAAACCACTATTCCAACTTACTTGATATTTGGTATCTAATATTAGGCTACAAATATCTATGTCTGCATGACTTTGTTTTTTCGGTAAATGTATTCTGGGTCAAACCACAGCGAAAACTAAATTCGTATGTATATTTTATTGTTGCCTTCATTTCATTCGGATTGGATTTAAAAAAAAAAAAAACAATAGCGTGCAGACACAGATATTTGTAACCTGATATTAGATATTAAATATCAATTTAATTGGAATAGCGGTTTCTAAATGATTAGTAAACTACGTTTGTATGGGGAGCATAGCTTACGGGCCGTTCTTAAATCATATTTGGCAATAGATGCTATATATTTACCGTAGCATATAGTATGTCGATCGAGTTTTGGCACCAAAACCCGCCTTATTGTAAAGAGCGAAGAGAAGTCGATATTTACAGATTTTGGAGCAGAAATCGCATAATTACGCTTTAAAGCAAATGTGTTAGAGAATATAATATGTTTGAGTCGAAAATGTAGCTGATACTAAATTATTATTTTAAGTTAGAAGACATGGTAATAATTAGAATATTTAAAAAAATATATATTCAACCTGTACATCGGCAAACAGTCGGCAGTAAAATAATATCCGAAATGGTTGCGACGTAGAGTAGTCCGGAGGTTAATTATTTTATACAACAGTATTGAGAACTGTTAAATTATTATTGACACGGCGAATGTTCAAATAACGCTTTGGCTCTCATCGACCCGGGGGAAATGCTATGGAATCGAGTTTAACTTGTTATTACTGGAACTTTATAGTATTGGAATGATTTGAAGGCAAAATTTGTGACGTAATATTTACTTTTTTAATCAATACAGAATTTAACTAACCATAATTATTATGGTAACAGGTAATGGCATATTAATGTGTTCTTTTAATTAAATGACGATAAAAACATGGATATAACATTAAGTGTTGCTTCGATTGCTACCGTCGCATTTAATGAAAGACGGAATCTAATAAGGAAAATATTGTCGGTCAGTAAATAAACTCCTGACAAGGTATAGTATTTTAGGGATGCGGGGTTTTTTTAATCTTAAAAGTAGGTGTGAACTCATATCAAGTTCAATAAAAAAAGGCTAGAATAGAGGGCTGGTTTCCGTGGGTACACATTTTCAGTCAACAATGAAACAATTACGTTAACTGATTTTCAAATTAATTTGCATGCATAAATGGCAATAATTCTGGTGCCATAGGCGATAGTTATTAACAGACTTCTAAAATTTGAAGGATTCGACTAGGAAATGTGTTTATATGTTTTGGCCTTGTTCACTGATGACTTTGTATTGAGATTTTTCTTTTTTCGTTAAGTTGAAATTTTCTCCCCTAGTGGTTCTATGTGGAAATAGTAAGGATCGAATCGTGTAAGTTTAGTAACAAAAGTAGTTTTGCTCGTGTTATTATTTGGGGTACCCCGTTTCAGATCGTACAACTGTTTCGGTAATTAGGCAGCGCTGTTTACAAGATTAGGTCAAGTGAGGTCAAGCAGTTGGTTAAGGTTTGCTGATCGGATACCAATTTTCGCGGATGGTTTTGCTATTTCAGAAAAGCGTGTAAGTAGTTTCATGTTTTAGGTGAACATTTAATGAAAAATAAATCAAATTGATCCCTCTATGAGTTTACGCGAATGAGTTTTTTTCTTCTTCTATGCGACCTGACATGGATGGCTAATACCACACAACTACCGTTATGTTATTAGCCCAATGCACGACATTCCCGAAGGAATTAGGCGCCATGCCAGGACCTTCCCTTTATGAGCACGGCTACATTGAACTGGATGGAAAACACGGATAATTTTTCATTGCCGCTTCGACCATATTTTCGTCCGATGCGATGGTACCAACCCGGGCGGGCTTAAACCCTACCACCTAGTAGACGACGGGGACCTACAGTTTTATATGGATTCCGAACCATGGAGCAGCTCGCATCCGTGACGAAATGCACTTATCGAACTCCGAAAGAGAAAGACAGTGGTGCATGTCGGAATTGAACCCAGGCCTCTGGAACGCTAGGCCAGTCCCCGCGCCACTAGGCTACGAGCCGCCCTAGAAGCCATGGAAGTGGAGAAATAACACTTACATGGTACAAGCGTGATAAAATACAACTTTCCCTCTGCTAGAAGCTTCCCACAGCCGCGTGAATGGTCGTCTTCTCGTGTACAAATCAACGTGGCATCTCCGGGACAAAGTGTCCGCATCACCGCAAATGGCGGCGCTCTTCTGGAGAGTGCCGACAAATGCGAAGCAATATTTTTCTTGGCAGCGTATCGGACGATAGAAACCGCGCGGCGGTCCAGGTTGACACGCGTGGCCACACGTACGGCAAACTGTATTTTTTAACGCACGCACATGTTTTCGCTCCAAGATCTCGGCCAGTGTCTACCTAACTTCGCCATTTGCAATAATAGACTAGGAGGTCGCGACGAAAATGGTGACGGTAGGTTCATAGGATATAGACCAAGCCTCTGAAGCTAAATGTGTCAGTCTGCCTGTGCCAAGTGGTTGCGTTATCTATATTGGCTATATAAAATAGATATTGGTATGTGGCTACTGATGAATAAACCGAATGTCTAGGAACAGTGATAGTGAGGAACATAGCTAATGAATTAACTTTTTCTGGGATTAATAATTGACAATAGATTCTGCTGGAAACCCCACATAGACAGTCTTGCTGGTAAACTGAGCTCAGCCTGTTATGCCATTAAAAAAATCAAGGAACTCTGTGGCACAGAAGCTGCAAAAACTGTCTACTTTGCTTACTTCGATAGTCTCATGTTGTATGGACTAATGTTTTGGGGAAATGCAGCAGAAGCAAATAGAATATTTGTCTTGCAAAAAAGAGCCTTGCGTTGTATTCTTAGCATGAAAGCTATAGATTCTTGTAGGAATGTATTCAGCGAAATAGGAATTATGACCCTACCTAGTGCATATGTGTATCAAAATCTCTGCCATGCTAGGAAATATAAGCACCATAATACCTTAAATGCTGATGTACATGACTACGATACTAGACAAAATGTTAAGCATAGGTCATCAAAATTTTCAAAAAGTTTTATATGCAATAGTATTAGGTTATACAACAAAATTCGAGAGGAGATTAGGAAATTAGGAGATAAATGTTTTAAGAGCAAATTGAAATCAGTATTATTAAAAAAAGCTACTACACTATCCAGGAAGCCTTATTAGATAGAAAACTTGTTTAAATTAAAGCTCATGACTACATACTTGACCGGGTACCTAACACGGTACTACCAATTTATCAATTTTTTTTTTAAGCTAACAACTTGACAATCGATAAAATTCTGTATCGTGTTTTTTTTAAATTTATTATTATTATTATTTTCTCTGACATGGGTACTACATTGTAGTATGAATTTGTTTATTTACTAACTTATATTTAATTTGATATTACCTTGTATCAAAAATGACGATGGCTTTTTACACCTGAATAATTTAGATCATAATTCCTATTAATTTAGAATAAGATGTCATTATAGTAGTCAAGAGTTTGCTCCTCACCAATGTATATAATGTTCTTATAATAATGTTCTTTGTGAGCAGTAGTAATCAATCAATCGCTGTAAACTAGTTTGTAAGTATCACTGGAAAAAATAATAATACAATGACCAACCTGACGAAGTTTCTTGTCGGCTCTTCTTCGCCAGAAGTAATCGAACCGACAGAAAATGACGAATCCGAGTGTGTATACATCTAATGGAGGAAATAAAGAAACTGAAACTGATACCTATTAATTATGCAACAATAACTAGTCAGTTTGTTTATTAAATACTTAAATATACCTAAATATTTTGTAACTTTTCCACAAAAGACAACCAGAATGATCTAATCTTACTTTTCTGTTAAAATTATAAAATAAAATGTTTTCTACAAAATAACAAATGTTTTATTTGTGCTTAAAAGCTTACAAAAAGTAAATTGCATTTTTTTGTGAACCGGCAAAGATGGTAATGTTTCAGATATCACAAAAATATTATTGATATATTTCTTTGAATCGAAATATTCGAACTTACGGGGTACATATATGTAACAGAAACTCTGCAAATTAAATTATATGTTAATTAAAGTACTCAAGTACACCAATAAACGATTCGACGACATCAAAATCCCAACATGAATGAGAGTCATACGGAATATAATTACCGTTCATTAATTATAAATTTGCATTGAAATGAGTATCCATTTCAGTTTAATATAGATAAAGTACTTGAAGTTAAATTAGGTTTATTTGAATCAGAAACGACTCAGCAAATTTTCTTCTAGAAATGTGACTAAGAAATTTCTAACGAATCTGATTTGTGTCCAAGGAAATTACAAGTAAGTCCAAGGCTTCAGTAGGATCCGTTTTCAAGAAAAGTACTAACGGTGGCCACCGTTCTCAATTATTAAGATAGAGAAATGAAAATCGTATCTAAAGATGGGTTACAATGCTGTAATCTTGTATTATAATTAAATATTTATTTTATTAAAAAAATGCACTTTTTTGACCGTTTCTTTTAAGACTATTTTCAAAGAATCTTGACTTTCCGAAAAAATCCTGGAGAATTTAGATCAGAATGATATTATGGTTTCGATTGGATTATAATAAAGGGTAGGTGTTTACCCTTTTCAGAGACACTTTTCTGGTGATCAGCCTCAGTGGCCCAGTGGCGCGACACTTCGGCGATCGCTCTCCGAAGTTAAGCAACGCTATGTCCGGTCAGGTCTTGGATGGGTGACCATTCGACCGTTGAGAGAGGCTGGCCGTGGTTCGGATTCCACGTTACGCTGTAGGTCCCCTTCCTTACTTACTAGGTGGTAGGGTTCATCCCGCCCGGGTTGGTACCATCGCATTGGATGAACGATGGTCGAAGCGGCAATGAAAGTTGTCCGTGTTTTCCATCCAGTTCAATGTAGCCGTGCAATATAAGGAAGGTCCTGGCATGGCACCTAGTTCCCATGTGGTGTGTTGGGCTAATACCATGACAGAACGTGTGGTATTAGCCATCCATGTCCAGTCACATAAAAAAAAAAACATGTATTTTAATGATTACTATACATTCTTTAATTTTCTATTTTGTTTGACAATTAATTTTTATGCCAGCATTGCTGATTTTGTAAAATTTAAGTGTAGTTATAGTTTATTTGAAAATCTAGACTTAAGGCTGTTCCGACCCATATAAAATGCACACATAACGCAAAAAGTATAGCAATTTAAGCCACGTATTAATAATAAAAGTTAATATAGTCATATTACTTGCAGCGAAAACAATTTCACAATTTCAGGATTATTGGTTTTGTTTCATTTTATTTAAATACGATTTTTATTTAACAGCGCCATCTAACTGTGTAAAACTTCTAATCGGCAATTACAACGAAACCATTAAACCTGAAATTGTGAATATGTTTTCGCTGCAACTACTATGGCTATATTTAATATTTTTGACGAATTCGTGCCTTAAAGTGCAATACTTTTTGCGTTCTGTGTAAAAAAAAACATTGTATGGGTCGGAACATCCTTAAGGTGGCCCATCCCGCTCATCTCCCCATACAAAAGGGGAAAGAAGATCACGCCCATATTTCTTGTCAGAGATCTAAAATTTTGCTCAAAATAGCTTTATTTGATCGAACTAGATGTCTGATGACCATTGGCATTGTAAAATTGTGTTTGGTTTCTAAGTTATAGGTTCCGAAAGTTCGGATTTTTCGCGCGTTTTATACAATAACTTTGGAGGTGGATTACGCAATGATAAAGTAAGAACATCGTAAAAAGATTAGTCATCAGACATAGCTTATTTAATCAAGATTTATGATCTATTTGGTTTTTGTTAGATTTTTTACTACAGCGGTCGTGGTTTACTTTTAGCTATAAGTCGTTTTGAAATTGAAATTTTCGTAAATCTTACAAAATCATACACTATGCACATTGTCTTTTTTGTGGACATGTTGCATCTTCCTCATCACGGAGCCTGTCTTATTCTTTGAAACAGAGAAGGTCCCAGAGCGCAACAGCACGGTTTTGTACCGTGCCCGCGAATGAGTTAGGCCCGCCGGGTTGGGCCAAAGCCTCTTGCCTTGATAACGACGAATAATGAACGGTGTATGCTTTAATTTTAATTGTATTTAATTGTGATTGTAAATGTTTGACGATTCCAAGTGTTCCCTGCGTCCCAAAGGAGAATTAATAAATACACATACAAATACAAATACATGTTTCGTTCAGAATCTGGTCATTTGTCGTTTTGAGGCGACTATTGTAGATATAGTTTTATTCTATGAGATAGGCTTTGAAATGCCTCGACCCGCCTCTCGACTCCTGCGAAGGTGATCACGTGGTGTTGGGTTCGAGATCGCTGCAGGGATCTGTAAATAAATTCATATTTATTAACAGCAAATGGAACGCGTCTTGACTTAGTATAAATAGTTATTCTTTGACAGAGGTGTGTGGTTTACCAAGCCAGCGCGAGCGTCCTCAAAGCAAGCGCTCTCGCAGTATTTATACGTCCATTGTCCGAATTAAAGGTCCTAATTTGCATAAATACAATGTCGAAAGTTCTTGAAGTATACACAACTCGAAATGTTTGTGTGATTTGTAATACTTGCGTCGACGCTGGGTTCGGGTCTCCTCTTTCCTTAAAATATGGTTGATAGAGGCGATGGCTGTGCCTGGCGTGATGCTCGTGAACGGGTGCTGTTTGTGGGGACTGGCTTGCTCCAATTGGCAACATGCTAGATGGCGGGCATGGTCTTTACTAATAAACTGATATTTGTCATGAACTGTTGCATATGACATGAATTGTTGATTCTCGTCAATTCATATTAATTTAGCGTGTTTATCTGTGAGTCTAAGTACTTTTGTAAATTTAGGCTAAGTGGACGTTGAAAAAAAAAACCAGCGGAGTTTCTTTCCAGTTCTTCTTCGCTGGGATTTCCCCGAACTGGCTAATGATAAAAAATTTATATATTTATTATGACAAATCCGAGTGCAGTGTACTGTCTATGGATGATGAATAAACAATTAACAATGGAAGATTAAAAGTAATGAAACACTATCTAATTATACAATAAATATAGTATTAATAGAAATCAATGACTTAAGGGCGTGATAAATTGCATTATGGTACATAAGGTAGTAAGTGGAACCATATTTTATAAATTTTATAAATAACTACTTCTTATTTTGGAATTTAAAGAAAATTAAGACGCATCGATCGAAACCTATAACGGTAAATATCGGACGCTCATATTCTGGGTTCAAACTTTTTTTTACACAAAATTATGAATATTTGTCTAATTGAGAATAAATAGCACCACCGACTTACAGGTTTCTCTATAAATTATAGCAAGACCAGCAATCTACGTATTTGATTTAAAATCGACAAATTTAATCAAATATTGTTTGACTTACGTCCTTATCAAACTGAACTCTTAGTGTTACCGAGAACGGATGGACCAATTCGGCAAATTTATACATTATCATCATATTTTTTACACATTAGTTGAAGTCCGATGATGGTTCTTAGCTATAGTTGGCGCTGTTGTCGAGATCCAGAACTGACCCTTTGAATAAAACTTCCGAAAATAAATCCTGGTCATTTAACAATCTCCTTATATCCCATGTTTATGTTCAGCACGGATAAGGCTTATGCGGACTTCTTAAGGTGGCCCATCCCGCTCATCTCCCCATACAAAAGGGGAAAGAAGATCACGCCCATATTTCTTGTCAGAGATCCAAAATTTTGCTCAAAATAGTTTTATTTGATCGAACTAGATGTCTGATGACCATTGGCATTCTAAAATTATGTTTGGTTTCTAAGTTATAAGGTCCGAAAGTTCGCATTTTTCGCGCGTTTTATACAACAACTTTAGAGGTGGATTACGCAATGATAAAGTAAGAACATCTTAAAAAGATTAGTTATCAGACATAGCTTATTTAATCAAGATTTATAATCTATTTGGTTTTTGTTCGATTTTTCACTACAGCGGTCGCGGTTTACTTTTAGCTATAAGTCGTTTTGAAATTAAAATTTTCGTAAATCTTACCAAATCATACACTATGCACATTGTCTTTTTTGTGGACATGTTGCATCTTCCTCATCACGGAGCCTGTCTTATTCTTTGAAACAGAGAAGGTCCCAGAGCGCAACAGCACGGTTTTGTACCGTGCCCGCGAATGAGTTAGGCCCGCCGGGTTGGGCCACCTTAAGGTGCCCGACGACACCCATGGTATTTAAACATTTCAGGGGGGCTGCGAAAACCATGCCGGCCGGCCTGGTGCTACTTCACACCATGTTTGAAGGACCCCAAGTTGTACTTCGGGTGAAATACCTCGGAAGGGAGTTCGTTTAATTGTTTACCGACGCTACATATGAATAAAGTATCTGGAGGATCGGTTGGTTCTTATTTTTGGAATGTCGACTTTGAATTGTGCATTTTATCCCTGTTCCGCTTTGAGCGACTTTCTACCCTCTTTCCCTCCATCCCCTTTCTTCCCTTTCAAGGTAGGTGGAGGGAAAGACGCTAGGACACCTAGAGAGGACCCTAATCCCTTTGAAGTTGGAGGGTTTCCAAATTCAGGGGTTCCTCGGGGTCGTCGACGAGACGCCCCTGCATCGAGTCCAGGGAGTCAAGCAGGTGCTTAGCTGAGCCGTCCCACAAATGTGAACAATACTCCACGCAAGACCTTATTTGCGCCTTTTAAAGGAGCAGTTTTTGGTCAGGAGTGAAATACTTGCGCAAATATCTTTGAAAATAACGGAAAATAATTTCTAAAAGAGCTTGATTGAAGTTTTTTTTATGCAACGAGACATGGATGGCTAATGCCACACAACTACCGTTATGATATTAGCCCAATACACCACTTTCCCGAAGGAATTAGGTGCCATGCCAGGACCTTCCATTTCCATTTCCGTATCGTTTGAAAACGATTTTTTTTAAATATTAGAAATCAATGTATTTGAAATAATTTGAAATTAAATTAAATGTGGTTTTACTTACGCCCTAGTCGAACAAAAACAGGCCAAGTGCGAGTCGGACTCTCACACGAACGGTTCCGTACCATCGTACAAAATAAAAAAAAAATCACGTTGCTTGTATGGGGGCCCCCTTACCTTTACTTATTTGTTGTTATAGCGGCAAAATAATTACACACTCTGTAAAACATTCAGCTGCCTGCCTATTACGGTTCATGAGATACAGCCCTGTCACAGACGGACGGACGGACGGACAGCGGAGGCTTATTAATAGGGTTCCGTTTTCACCCTTTGGGTACGGAACCCTAATAAGTCGCGGGAAAATATAGCCATACAATATGCAGATTCCGTAAGTAACGTGACTAACAATAGGGCACCGAGTACGTATTGCGCGTGTATAGCACATGGTGTAGCACCAGCTTTATGAAGAGATAATTTGAATATGCATTCATGAATAACCAATGAGCGCGGTCAGCCTGATATGACATTATAATGTCCCTTTGTTGGCTTGTCCGGCTGTGTCGACGTTTGTGTGTGCTTCATGGAGTAAAAAAATGCGACGAAATGTACTACGTGCCCCGTAGCCTGGTGAAATAATTATTTGAGTCGTGTTTTTAGGGTTCCGTACCCACAGGGTGAAAACGGAACCCTATTACTAAGCCTCCGTTGTCCATCCGTCCGATTGTCACATGGCTGTATCTCATGAACCGTAACAGGTAGACAGCTAAAATTTTTACAGAACGTGTATTTATGTTGCCGCTATAACAACCAATAGATAAAATTAAAAATTAATAAACTTTAAAGGGGTCCGCATACAAAAAACGTGCAAAAAACTTTGTTTTGTGTTAAATCTTGTACGATGGTACGGAACCCTTCGTGTGCGACTCCGAATCGCACTTGGCCGGTTTTTTTTCATTTTCCATCACATTTGTTTACAAGAAAAACTTGAGAATCGGTTGAGACCATAGATAATAGGGAGGAAATATGGCATCGAGCGCGCCTACTATGGGACCAGCTGTCTCCAATTTTCAAAAACTACCAATCCAATTTAAGCGTACATGACACATGCAAACATATAAACAGACATATGGGAGGGTTTGTGTGGGTGGGAACTGACTTGACAAACATTAGAGCACATTTGCGCGCGGTGGCGATGTTTCGACTGTGTGGCATACGACGCGGCGCCGGATTCCCATACAATTATATGGTCATTTTGACCATGTAGCGGAGACGCGATATCGACTGGATGCCATGTCTCCTTCCTTTCTCTTCAGTGTTTGAGATCCACATGTAAATCCAATCAAATGTTTTGTAGAAAGCTGGTGAGGACAACACAAAATGTTACATGATGAAGTTGTGCAATAGTGTAACGATCTGTGTGTGATTGACTTTTTAACCGACTTCAAAAAAGGAGGAGGTTATCAATTCGTCTGTAAGTTTTTTTTTTTATGTTTGTTACCTCATAACTTTTGCCTGGGTGAACCGATTTTGATGATTATTTTTTTAAATGAGGTGGTCCCATTATAATTTGGTTAAGTTCTGACAATGATATCCATGAGAAAATCATAAAAGTCTTAAATTAGTATTAAGATGTGCGCGACAAATGGACGAATAACTCAAAATAACGCCAACCGATTTCGGTGATTCTTTTTTTATTGGAAAGGACGTGTAAAAATTAGTAAGTGTACTTCAGTAAAAATAAACAAATAAAAAAAAATAACAAAAAAATAACCGACTTCAAAGAAAAAGCACTAAAAAGTAAAAAATAATTTCCATTTTTGTAGTTACGATTTTTGTTATTTTTTGAGTCGGTGTCAGCCAAGGTAGCCAATGTTCTATTGATTGGCGCAGCGCGTGCCCGGCTGACGCCGACTCAAAAAACCGGCCAAGTGCGAGTCGGACACGCACACGAAGGGTTCCGTACCCTCAACACCAAAAAATCATGTTTTTTGTATGGGACCCCCCTTTAATTTTTATTATTTTTTGATTTTACCTATTTTTTGTTAGAGCGGCAAAATAAATACACACTCTGTGAAAATTACAGCTGCCTACCTATTACGGTTCGCGAGATAGAGCCCTGTGACAGACGGACGGACGGACGGACGGACGGACGCACGGACAGCGGAGGCTTAGTAATAGGGTTCGGTTATCACCCTTTGGGTATGGAACCCTAAAAATAACAAAAATCGTAACTACAAAAATGGAAATTATTTTTTAATTTTTAGTGCTTTTTCTTTAAAGTCGGTTTTTTTTTAACACGCTTTTTTTTTGTTAAAATTTGTTTTTGTTGTTATCATTTGCATGTTGTGTTCACTAGCATTGGAGTATGCAAATTTTGAAAAATGCAATCTGTGGACCTATTTAAGTATTTTCTTTTGTTCTACTCTATGTAGGTTGAGAGACGAATTCAACTGGGTTGGGCTGCCTTCGGAAAGCTTAAATACGCTCTGAAGTCTGACCTTCCGTAAAATTTAAAGATCCGTATATATGACCAGTGCGTCCTCCCGGTTGTGACGTACGGATGTGAAACGTGGACTCTGACGATGGCCGTTGTCCAAAGGTTGAAAATTGCCCAGCGAGCAATGGAGCGAGCCATGCTGGGAATATCGCTACGGGATATGGTGCGCAACGAGGCAATTCGCCGACGTACCAAAGTAGTCGATATTGGACACCGGGTGGCTAAGCTCAAGTGGCAGTGGGCTGGTCACGCTAGCCGAAGAGACGACGACCGTTGGAGTAACCGTGTCCTACACTGGCGGCCCGTGGACAGGAAAACGGAGTGTGGGAAGACCACCCGCCAGGTGGGACGACGACATCAAGTGCGTCGGCGGAAAGCAGTGGTTCCGTACCGCTGAGGGCCGGGAAAACTGGAGGAAAATTGGAGAGGCTACATGTCCAGCAGTGGACGCCAACACACTGACTGACTAACTCGTGGCAACGAATGAGTTTCGATCGATACTCCCGTTCTTCCCGGGGAGAATACATGCAAAGGATTCCGCCGCTAAATCCCATACGTTTCCCGTCTCCCGTCCCTAAACAAACGCGTCATCGTAATTCCCGCGCGGTAAAACGTCTTAATTTGGGCCCGCTAGGATTTGCGAAGGCAAAACATTGTTTGTTAATTATGAGGGGCCGCATGCGTTGCCTCCCACGGCGATTAGCAGGGACGGTTGGGAGGAAGGGGGGGAGGGGGGAGGGGAGGGAAAGCCTCTTTTGTCGATTTTGACGTTCATGATGTTCTTCACATGATTATACGAGCAAAGCTTGTTTCCGTTTTATTTCCTGAATTGTTGTTCAAGTTAGTTCGTATTTTGGTTAACGAATTCACATTTAGAGATAGGGTTTAAAAATAAATCTATCAGACTGTTCCTGAGCTCCATATGTTCGAATTTTTTCAAAACACCAGCCCAAACAACAGTTTAAATATTTTCGAAAATTAGGATTCCTCAGACTTATGTATACTCCATAAGAAAACCGACCATCGCCGAAAATAGCCAATTCTACGAACCCTTGGTCATAATTGATCAATAGATGAAAATAAAATACATTTTTAGTAACGACCTTTGGTAATCTTATAAAATCCTTTAGGTTATGTCTGCCATTTCGTTCGCCTGTCTACTTATAAGTTGAGAATCATAAATAACTAAAATGCACGTAGTGCAGTAATTACATCATCGTAATTACATCGAGGAAAATCGACTGTTTTTAATACAACCATATCGCGGGCGTCTAATCGAATTTAAGGCTCTAACTGACTCCAGTTTTCAGCAAACAAACGATAATGGCGATCTCCGAAAGCATTGAGTTTGCGTTAGGGTTCATTGTTGTATGTGCGTGAAAATCTAGCGAGACGAAGCGAAATTTAGGTTTTTGACCTGTAAAGTCTACTTTTTAAACTGAATTAATATATTTTTCATGGTAATTCCCTAGATAAATATGTTATCTTGTACCACAAAAAAAGATTAAACATAAATGAACCCAAAATGTTGGAGGTTAGCGTGATATGGAGCCTTAACGAAGATAGAGAAAGTCCACAACCCTCTAACAATTTCGTTCACTAGTTTTCCATGTTTGCAACCCACGCCACTTGTTATTGTTTTGTTAGGACTTAGGAGCGAAAGGCTTAGCGGGGATTATCGGCGATTTTTCAGGCATTTCAGGGAACGTGAGTGCACTGCATGGTGTTGGATTAAGAGTTTAGTATTCAATCTATGCTGTGTTATCCGAGCACATGTAGGAGCGTAACACTGTTGAAAGAAACCTACTATCATTTAAAAATAGCGAAACATTTGATCAACATTTTACATTCTTCTTTGATGTAGGAATATAGAAATGTGTCATCGTAAACATTAAATGTAAATGTTATTACAGAAAAAGTGCTATTTTTTGGCCAGTTTTATGAAAAATAATGACCTGCTCGTAAATTAATGAAGAATAAATAGGAAAATGAATAAAGGTTGAAGTGATAATCTCCTCCTTTTTTAAGTCTGTTCAAAATTTAAACACAAAACTGTCGTAATTGTTACCACGACTCTTGTCATTTTGATATTTTAAAAAACATACATGAGTACGTCAATGTATATTTAAGTAGGTTTGTAAATCTTTCAGTAATTGGTTTCTTAATAAGATCAGTTTAAGTTTTTGTAACACAAAACTTGGGATTTCATACCACTTTTATATGGTGTCGTCGAGTCTAAAGCCATTTATGTATTAAAGAGAGTGGAATAATTTCTGTACTTCGAGCTAAATTAACTACATTCTGTTAATACTGTATACACATAAGAATAATATATTCTGAAGCCTAGATTTAACGGCCATGCCTTGCTAGTTTTTTTTCAGAGTTAACTGTTAACTTATAAAATAAAACTACAGCGAGATGAGAGCTCCCATACGCGTATTAATGTTTATGCTCGCTGCACTAAATACCAGCAGCGAATGTGCGAGTATTAAAGAGAATAAACTAGCTGTCATGGGAGAGCTCGTTAGCGAGTATCGAGAGATTTGTCGTTAGCGGGTACCCGGAAGTGTCAGGTAATTAGAGTGTCAGAGTAGCGAGTTTATTTCACGCCACAGAATGCAAATATTGTTATTGGAGTTTCGTTTCTCAAAGGAAAAAGAGGCACCTTATACGACTATATCTTTGTCCGTCCGTCAGTCCGTTTGTCTGTCTGTCTGTCAACAATACCCCACGTAATGTCTTGAGAGTCTTGAACAAGACGGGGACGTGTACAGCTAGAATGGGGATTTTTTAATAAGTTTAATTTTCAATTTCTTTACTTCCTCCATTAGTCTTACACACTCGGATTCGTTATTTTTTTTTCTTTTTTGTCCTGTCGGTTCGATTACTTCTGGCGAAGAAGAACCGACAAGAAACTTCGTCAGGTTGGTCATTGTATTTTTTTTCCATTGATGCTTACAAACTAGTTTACAGTGAATTGATTAATTACCACTGCTCACCAAGAACATTAAAATAAGAACATTATATACATTAGTGAAGAGCAGACTCTTGACTACGATAGTGACATCTTACTCTCAATGAATAGGAATTATTCAGGTGTAAAAAGCCATCGTTTTAATAGATTTTAAAGTTGTCCTAAGCAATGGCCTTTTATATGCATAGTACGTAAGTGCTGACGAAAACTATTTTCATCGAATCGTCGTAGCAACAGCGACGTAATGAAAATGTAAGAAGCCTTACTTTTTCCATTCCCGCATAAGTAGCCCGCAGCACTAAGCTTCCCACAGATTAACCCGACAATGAGGGCATAACTCTGCTCCTCCGGCGAGTACTCGGAGTGAGTGAGTTTTTCTCTTCGCTCGCACGACTCTTTATGAGGCTAGTTTTACTAGGGAATGCTTTCAAAGCCTTCCCGCCTCGCATTCCTCTGGTGCTTTTCCCTGAAAAGTAAATCGCTTTAGTGCCCGGTTAGCATTAGCTGTGATGAAAAGTTGCAGACTCTTACTAAGTAAGGCGTCTAACCTGTAATACTATTCTGTAAATATTTTTATTGGCCGATTGAATCACGAAAGTGATTTCGTATGGTCTCCTTTACAGGTCGCACTTCTCAACTTTTTTTAATCGATTTAGTTTTTCAGGATTTTTTCAAATTGGCAGAATCATTTAGTAAAATATTAAAAAATGTCACAAAGCGTTCTTTTTGTGACAACCTAACCTAACGCGTTATGTACTTAATACAGTGAAAACAATTCGAGCAAAATAAAAGGATCATGTCTTAATGTGTGCGGTGAATATTAATTCAGTTTTCAGTTATCCACAGACAGATTTTCGAGATCTAGACTAATATGCGAACACATATATGTTTGGTAACTTAAAGAAACGTAGTTAATTATAGTTAATGTAGTTGCAAAGAGAAGGTTTTTGAGATCATGCTGTGGCTTTCCGTGCTCGACGAGAAGCTCTAGAGCTAGGCTTCTCTGTTCGCAGCCCGCGCCGCTCCGCCTCCGCCCGCTTACTTATTTATGCTGTGAGCTTATCATCACGCCTGCAGCCCTGGTAAACTCTACATTTACCAGACGAGCAAATCTTTTGGTTTTGACAAGAAGATTACTACATAATTCCATACTTTCATTGTGCAGTGGCTTCGATAGCGCGATACGGTTTCCGGATAGTATGAAATGTTCGAGTGAAAAATATTGTTGAAGAACTCCAAGTAAAAAAAGAGTGCATTGAAATGCCCACGCTAGGACATCACACTAGGAGTAGATTGACCGACCCTATAGATAAAAGATCTTGAGGACCGGTGGGTTCTTATTAAGTGACATACGATAGCAGAAATAAAGGCAACCAATTTTGAAGGCTTTTCAGTTCTGAAGAATGATCTGTTAACATCGTGGAACATATGTGATTTTCCATCTGTGCTACCGATAAAGTTATTAACGTTTGTGACATATTTGCTGTAGTCAAATTGAATATTATCTAAAGCAGGTTGCGATACCTGCAAGTCACTGCCTTTTTGGTAAAAGGTGTAGAAATCATACAAGTTTTCATAGTGGAGATCGGTTTAACAGAAAATCATTAAAAAAGAAAGAAATATTTTATTTCTCTTCGTGGTAGCATTTCAGAAGAAAATAATTATTTTTGTAAGAGCTTCATATTTCATTTCATTTCATTTTTATTCATCCTATAGGTACATTACATACACTCAGATACGTCAGATGGTTGCAAGAAGTAACATACAAATTTTTACACTACACTACTCAGATCACTACTACTATACATCTCAGATCATATAAAAATGTCTATTATTATAAAGTTTTACTTTCATCATCAGCTGTAAAGAGGCCTTGTCATAAATAGAGAGTCAGATAAAAAAGAATACATTAATTATTAGATTGTCCAATGGAAAGAGATCGACTCATTGGTAGACTAACATTTTAACATCGTCAGCTGTAAATAGGCTTTGTCAATGATTAAAAAATTGGTTACATTCAAGGAAACAATAGTGGCAGCTGTAAAGAGGCTTTGTCAAATAGTGTAAAATTATTATACATAAGTACTTATGTAATATGACTTGCCCGGCAAAGTTTTTTCCAAGATCTTTATCGTCCGTAGTAATGGAACAGTTTTCTATATTGACGTGATTCCAAATGTCTATCTAACCTAATGAATAAAGTTTATCAAGGCTTGTTCCAAGTTCCTCATCTTAATTTATCTTATTACTCAACCAGTTTACAATATAATGCAATAGCTTTTTTTATAAATAGTCGTGATATATTGGTTAAATTAAGGTTTGAACAAAAACAACATAATCCCTAAACAAAATTAAACTAACAACTTACTATAATAAACTAACAACTAATACTATCCTAAACTAAATAGAAAATTTCCTCCATGCCCGCCGAGCTGCCCATAGTACCTAAAATGCTCTGTGCGTTTCCCCTTTGAATTTCCATGCTAATTCGCCGTATGAAAAATGTCTTAGCGCGATGGTCACCGGATTTCTCAATAAGCAGTTTTCCAATGCAGTCAGAAAAACTTTTCGCATCCGATGACCATGCGCCAAGCGTTTCCACAGCGAACGCAAGGAAATCAAAGTGGTCACGCACAGACGCATATTTCTTGATTTTATTTGCTGCGGCAGTATTAGCGGCGGCCCCGGCTGACTTGGAGGATGCTAAAACGTGGCTAGGAGCCAACGTGTCAACACACGTGGCGTCCCAAACCAGTGCTTTGCCTCGACACCACGGTACTAGAGTTAGCCCATCTGGTCTTTTTCCGTCGGAGCGGCTAATTCCTGGTGGCTCCAGGAGGCTCGGAATATTCACTGTGGCCAAGGATCTTTTAATAATATTATTAATACCACAGTGACGGGGTATTCGACCAGAGCTCCTTTGACACGATAGTCCGTGGTGTCCCAAAGCATCGACACTAGTGCCGCAAACGCAGACGTGTGGTTGACACAGTTTGACGCCTATACGTAGGCCTATCGTTATTCTCAGACTGGTTTTGTCTAGGAGAGTTCCTAAATTTGGAGACGGAAACGATTTGAGCCATGCTCCAGATTCCGTTTCTGAAGAACCAAGAATGCGAGCCCGGTCAATTTCTGAACTTTCTTCTAAAAGCTTTTTGTGACAAATTTTGGTAATCGGGTTATCCCATCCGAATTGAGTTTTTACCCTCGCTGGCAATTCCACTCCTGGACACACACCTTTCCATCTCTCGATTGCTTCATTCAAACCGTCAACCTCACAATCACCAAGTGATGGAAATAGAATTTTACCTATGAGGTTCATACTGTTATGAGCTGAAGCAAGGAATGCAGGAAGTGCGACATCAGAAGGTCGTCTAATACCAATTCCGCCAAAATCGATAGGAAAACATGCTTGTTTCCAAGAGCTTGATTCTAAATTTAAATTCAATATTTTTTTCTAAAGTTTTCTTCAATTCCACGTCAAGTAAATACAGTAAAGAATCATTTTTCCAAATAGGGCAGCATCTTAAAAAGTAGGTAAGACGCGGTATACCAAAACAAAATCTAATCAAAAGTAATGCAACATGTGGCTGTAAATTCGTCATGCGATTCGATACAAAATTAAAGAAGTGGTTCTTGTTTTCAACTAGAAGTTTTACAGAATTATCTACTAAAGGAGCACCTAACAAGAATAGGTTTTCATCTTTCAAAATTTGTATACCCGGGCTTAGAATGTTAAGGTTATCCAAAATATATTTTCTCCTTTCTTCAGATACTGATTCAAAAAAATATACTTCACATTTCTCCGTATTTAAAGTTAACCCAATAGATTGAAATTCCCTAATCAGAGCTTGCAAATCACCAAGAACTTTGTCTGCATCACCACCAAGAATACCATCATCAAGGTACCAAACATTTAAATCTGACATCATTTTTGTTATGATACTGTGAATACATAAACTAAATATTGCTGGACCTAGCGGGTCCCCTTGCTGACACCCAACGGATGAAGTTAAAGTTTGATTTTTGTAAAATAAAAGTGATGGATACGCATAACATTGCCAGATATATGGGTATAAGGTTGGAATGTTGTTTTGAACTGACGCGAGCATGATATCTCTCTCCACTGAATTAAAAGCGTTTCGTACATCAATCTTAACCATTATTTCCGATGTTAAACATGTTTTGACATAAGTTCGTACGGAATGTACTGCTGCTTCAGCTCCACCTTTTGTGGCAAATCCGAGTTGCACAGGACGGAATGTATTGCCTAAGTGTTCTTGTAATTGACTGCATGCTACTTTTGAAGTCAATCTTCGTAAAGTGCAACCTATGGCAATAGGCCTAATACCTCCATCCTTTTTTTTCAAGGCAAAAAGCGATGCTCCATAAATGAATGGTATAAAATCTTCTAGCACCTTACCAGATAACATAAAATTAACTAACTTAGTGAGAGACTTTAAAAAAATTTTTCTTGCGTCGTCTGATGTTGTGATCAAAAGATCTTTTAAGTGTTGCGGTGAAAGAGAATCAATTCCAGGTGACGATCCAGTCGGAAACGACATGACTGCCCTGTAGACTATATTTTCCTTTACAATTAGAACCTCGTCCGAGTCCTTGGGAGGTTCCGGCATGTCTTGAGGTCTCGAACTAGATGGGTGCTTGGAACGTAGAGCAGTAATTGTATCATCATCGTGAACAGCAATCTCATCGGTGGAAGTGAGCAAACGGACGGCACCTCTTAAGTCCCCATCGTAAACCTTTGTTTCAACTCTTTTATTAATAGGAGTAGATGAAATGTAACCAGGTCTTCTAGTTTCCATATAACTTTCGGGATCATAGTGTGCTGTTATGTTGTTCTTAATTTTGGATGCTAATGTGCCCTTTGTCAATTGGTCGCTCACGTGAAGAACATTGTATGGAAACGTAAAAAGTTCCTCCCAAATTTGTTTTGAATTTTGCGAAACGCAGCTCTCAAAAATAGATGCAAGTTTTCTCGCTACAGCATCTCTCGCTGCGCGTGGAATCCGCTTGACCACTGGGAAATTATTTTTCAAATGCTGTAAGTAATTCGTAAACGTAGTGGCCGGTGTGCTGGATGATGAGAGTGATGAGACATTCTGGGCGTTTTGCACAGATTCAGAAGCAGGTGGAGCGCGGTGGACTTTTGATGAATGGATTTTCAGTCCTCTTTTTGTATGGAATTCTTTATTACACTGACTGCACTCGAACGTTATTTGGGTTGATGACTGCGGCTGAAGCTGAAGCGATTCGACTATCCTTAATGGTGACGGCGCCGAGAGGATATTTGGAGGAGTTGGTGGTGCGAGCTGCGACAGCAAAGATGGCGTGGGCGGGGGCGGGATCGCCAGCGACGACGCCCCGCCCGCGCTCGCTGCATGGCTTGGTGACGCTATCTGTGGTTCTTGGGGTGCAGATTCACTTTAATGAACCTAAAATGAATATCAAAGGCAATCAAATCGAAAAATAACACTTTTTATAATATTTAGAAAATTTAAAACCAACCGTCACGTTTGACAGTTTTTTTTATTACTTAGTTGTAGAGGCTGTGCTGTGATAGTTTCAATATTGCGGACCGAATTTGATGATTATTCTTAGAAATGATTGAGAATTGATCGCAGGACAATTGGCACGAGACCCTACTGCTCATTCGACGCGTATTTATTTATGTAAGCCGATTTAATCTTCGGAGCGCCTCGTTTATTTCGGAAGAGCGGACGGGCTGGTAACGGAACTAGATTTCGAATTAATTTGAATACAGAGTAAAGGTTGATTTCGCGCCTTATGTTATCGCCAATTTTCGCTATAAATATCAATAACACAAAAAAATCAGGTTTTTTTGTATTGGGACCCCCTTTCATTCTTATTATTTTTAAATGTTACCTATTTGTTGTTATAGCGGCAAAATAAATATATTCTCTGTAAACATTTTGAGCTGCCTATCTATTACGGTTTATGAGATACAGCCCTGTGACAGACGGACGGACGGACGGACGGACGGAAAGCGGAGGCTTAGTAATAGGGTTCCGTTTTCACCCTTTGGGTACGGAACCCTAAAAAGCTACTTTACTTTAAACCGGCCAAGTGCGAGTCAAACTCGCACACGAAGGGTTCCATACCATCGTAAAAGTTTTTTGTATGATGGCTCCCTTTAATTTTAATATTTTTTTTATTTATTTGTAAAATAAATACGCACTATGTGAAAATTTTTGCTGCCTATCTGTTACGGTTACTGAGATACAGCCTTGTGACAGACGGACGGACGGACAGCGGAGGATTAGTAATAGGGTTCCGTTGGCACCCTTTGGGCACGGAACCCTAAAAATGTGCATATTGTCATCAATATCCACCAAGTCCTATTGCGATAAAGTCCGAGGGTGTGTGTTTTATTTGTCGCTCCTGAAAGGTTAGGGCTGGCCTGAGTTCATCCTTGCATTTTACATTAAATTCGTGTCTGCATATTAATTTTCATGATTGCATGGTCCTTGTTTCAGGGCGGATTCCACATACATATTCTTTCATGATGTACAGAATTTACATAATATCAGTAGCTGCGGGAAGTGCTACCACCTGAAAATAAATGAATACCTTGAATATCTGAATATATTCAAAATCAAAATCAAATTCAAATATTTTATTGCAAGACATATTTTATGCATTGTACACATACAGTGTGAACACATGGTACAATGACTAACACCGTTTTGAAACATGATACCTAATGGTATGGCAATGTTAGAAATGCTGTTTTGAAATGAAAGCAAAATAGCAGCTAGTGAGCCGTGAAACAATATCATCGTATGTTTATTCATCATACATTCGTACATAAAGCAATGGATTGTACAAATATATAATATACATATCCTTCTACCGTTTAAGCATACCTTAATAACCCCAGCAAGAATCTCTGCTCGCTTTCGACACAAACAAACCATTATCTTTTATCTCCTAATGGAATTACAGAATCGACGTTCGCCTATCACTTAGTTCCGTTAAGACTACTTAATGTAAAATTAAATGCTACTTAAATGGTATTTAATTAGTGTTGAAAAGCGTATAATTGGCGGAGGGAGATTCTCTTTTGTATTTTTTTGTGTGTGAACGCCTTTTCTGTGTTCGACGTTTTGTTCTTCCGCTGTCTGTTGGAGTGAGCGTTTTTGTAAGATTAAAAAAAATAATTAATACATTTAGAAGGTGGTCAATGTGTGGTAATGTTTGGATAGTTTAGGTACTTAAAAAATCTAAATTATCAAATATATTCAAAGCGTTTTGGTCCTCAAGAAAATAAATGCTTTGTGTCGCTAAGCTCTTGTCGCATGGTTGTAGTAATTAAACTTTTCGGTATAAAATCATAATAATAATAATAATAATATTCTTTATTGCAATCCATACAAAGTACAAAGCAAAGGCGGATTTATTGCCTAAGGCAATTTCTAACAATCAACCCTATCATAGGGAAACTTTACAGCTTAGGGTAAGCAAAGAAAAACAACGCTTATAACTAATGAATACAGAACAATGTAAATTAAAACTTAACTAAAACTAAGCATAGCTACTTATTTTCTATATATTTAACGAAATGTAGGTATTCAATAAAAAAAATACAGTCTATTACTAACATAAACATAAACATATCTATACATACATACATATATATTATATACATAAATAAATACTACATGATACATAATTAATACATATACATAGATCTACTTACTATACAAAATATTTTTTATTTCATACATGACAACTGAACTGAAATAAAAAGAAAAATTAAAAACAATTATAACAAACAAACTCACTACTGCGTCAAATAAAATGATTTCATTCTATTCTTAAAGGTTGGCA
This sequence comes from Incurvaria masculella, assembly GCA_946894095.1. Lineage (NCBI taxonomy): Eukaryota > Metazoa > Arthropoda > Insecta > Lepidoptera > Incurvariidae > Incurvaria > Incurvaria masculella. The sequence goes on along the minus strand of OX335652.1, from coordinate 20,124,198 downwards.
AGGATTGTGAACTTGTAATATCAAAAGGCAACTCATTCCACAAGCGAGCTGCATGGATCGTGAAGGTAAAATCCATATTGGTCTTCGATTATGTCATCTTCTAGGCAAGATATTCTGTCTTTAGATGATTAAAGATTTTGATTATTTTTTCGACGCAATCATGAAGAAAACATTTCCAGAGCGTTAATTGTTTTTATATAATCATTTGTCATCGTGTAGGGGACATAAATATTATTTTGAAAGATTTTTAATGATTTTGAGGATGCTCTTATAACAATTATTTCGTAGATCAACTGCTTCTCTTTGTTTTTTTTTTATATTTCTTAATTTCTTACTGTTCATGCATTTCATGCCCGTTTAACCCTTCGATTGTATTGTATTCGTCAAATTCGTAGACAAGCTAAACTCAGACAAGTATTGTTTTCTTATTTTAAGGCATATATAATTAGCATTTACATCAATAAACATGCTTACAATTTCTGGCATAGGCCATCGTCAGACTTACTAAATAATTAAAACTACGTTTAAATATGTCAAGGTAATTATTAGTCAAAGGCTTTAGAAATCAATAGAATTGTGAAAAAACCTGATGCTTAGTAGACTAGGAGGTCGCGACAAAAATGGTAACGATAACGTAAATGGCTGAAACTGAGTTCAAGGGATAAAGTACAACCCTCTGAAGCTAAATGTGTCAGTCTGCTTGTTCCAAGTGGTTGCGTTACGTAGATAAGGCGCCTGAAAAAGTAGTTATGGTGACAAAAAATACATATGATAAGGTAAATGGATGCAAATGACGAAGCATGAAAGTATCAATACATACTTGCTTAGCAATACAAAAACTGAACAAATCTTTGGTTGCATTTAGTAGTTATAGGCGATTTAGGTTACAGATATAACTTTAGGTATATTTAAGTATTTAATTAAGTAACCGTCTGGTTATTGTTGTATAATTAATAGGTATCAATGTTTCCAGATAATCAGTATATTCATCAGCAGGTACATACCAGCATCTATTTTATATAGCCAATCTAGAAAACGCAACCACTTGAGACGGGCAGACCGACATATTTAGCATCAGAGGGTTGGTCTCTAACATGTGAACCCAGATTCAGCCATTTACCTTATCGTGACCAAAAATGTCGTGACCTCCCGGAATATAGGTATGAAGAAGTAATTCCATCGTAATTCTTGCCTGCTAAATATCTTCGCCTGCAGCGATCAAGCCATTAGCTCCCGACCATCGCCGGCTACAATCTCCCGCGCCGCCGCCGCCGCCGGTCTCCGTCTCCGTTGCCAATTGCAGCTCCAGCCCGGGCACCTGAGACCCAAGTTATCAGTTATATTCCGGGAGGTCACGAAATTTTTGGTCACGATAAGGTAAATGGCTGAATCTGGGTTCACAGGTCAGAGACCAACCCTCTGATACTAAATATGTCGGTCTGTCTGTCCTAAGTGGTTGCGTTATCTAGGTTGGCTATATAAAATATATGGTGGTATGTACCTGCTGATGAATATACTGATTGTCTAGAAACATTGATACCTATTAATTATACAACAATAACCAGTCGGTTTTTTAATTAAATACTTAAATATACCTAAAGTTATATCTGTAACCTAAATCGCCTATAACTACGAAATGTAACGTAAGCTATGTTCAGTTTTGGTATTTATAAGCAAGTATGTACTGAAACTTTCATGCTTCATTATTTGTAGCCATTTACCTTATCATATGTATTTTTTGTCACCATAATTACTTTTCCAGGCGCCTTATCTAGGTAACGCAACCACTTGACACAGGCAGACTGACACATTTAGCTTCAGAGGGTTGGTCTTTATCCCGTGAAGCCAGTTTCAGCCATTTACGTTATCGTTACCATTTTTGTCGCCACCTCCTAGTCTATTACCATTAGTTGACGCAACTGTGTGTTGGCTGTAGTGGCGATCGGAGTTCGAATCCTTGATAGAGAAGACTGAGTGTCAAGAGGTGCTCAAAAAATTACAATAATAGTAACTAGAAAAACTGATTTTTTTTAAAAATGTTTAGTGCTTTTTCTTTGGAGTCGGTTATTTTTTGTTAATCTTTTTTGAAGTCGGTTAAAAATAGAGGCATCACAGATTGTCTGTGTGAAGGTGCGGCCCGTGTATGTATCGGCGTTGTGTTTCGCACGGCCGCGGACGTTGCTTCTTGTTCCGTGCGGGCGTGATTGACTGCGTATTGGACGGGTAATTGGAAAAGCCGATGGCATTACCGGAATGTCTCGTTCGAATTGTTCGGCTGCCGATAGGCTCACTTCACACTCGCCCGACCTATGCGTTTCTCACTCACAACTCACATATTAATACTTTCTTTGGTTAAAGTAAATTATTTGTTCGCCTAATTTCATTTTAATGGTGGCGTAAATCTTTGGTAAAAGTGAATTATTTGTTCGCATAATTTAATTTTCACGGTGGCGTAAATCTTTGGTAAAAGTGAATTATTTGTTCGCCTAATTTCATTTTAATGGTGGCGTAAATCTTTGGTAAAAGTGAATTATTTGTTCGCATAATTTAATTTTCATGGTGGCGTAAATCTTTGGTAAAAGTGAATTATTTGTTCGCATAATTTAATTTTCATGGTGGCGTAAATCTTTGGTAAAAGCCAATTATTTGTTCGCATAATTTAATTTTCATGGTGGCGTAAATCTTTGGTAAAAGTGAATTATTTGTTCGCCTAGTTTCATTTTCATGGTGGTTTCATTTTATAGTTAAAACTCTATCAAGTGGATTCTAGTAATTATTTTCTAGTTTCTGCTATAAATTCCTAAGCAGTCTGAATATTAAAGGCATGGAAATTAAGTAGATACAAGGACCTTTTTCACCTATTGCTGATTAGCTTAATTGCCACATATTAAAGGCTTTTCTTAGCAGCTTTCAGTCAATACCAGTACAAGATAATCAGCACTTTAGTAATAAAGACAGAGAAAATAAAGTTACGATTAAAATAAATCAGTACTTGGTGAAAACCAGGCTAAGCTTCCGTTGCGTACATTTGTCCATATTCAACCAAACGAACGTTTGAAATCATTAAAAAACTCTATAGTGATAAAAAAAATTTCTCGCTTTTATTTTTAAGCAACTTAATTGTTTTTGGGGTTCCGTACCCAAAAGGTGCCAAAAAGAACCCTATTACTAAGCCTCCCCTGTCCGTCCATCCGTCTGTAACAGGGCTATATCTCATGAACCGTAATAGGTACACAGCTGATATGTTCACAGAGTGTGTATTACTGTTGCTACTATAATGAAAAATTGTAAATGTAAAAAAGGAATAAAAATCAAAGGAAGCAATAATACAAGACATGTGGATTATTTGGGTCAAATCTAGTATAATGGTACGGAGCCCTTAGTGTGCGAGTCCGAATCGCACTTAGCCAGTTTTTTATTGATATTGTTAGAACGATATATCATGCATGCGTGGAATATGTAAAGTGCGAGCTCACACGTGCGTATCGTAAACGTCTAGGCTATCCTTTTTAACGCCAAAAGGCTGAAGTAAAATAAATAATGATAATTCAACCTAACCCTAGGTCAAACTACCCAGGTTTGACCTAGGGTTAGGTTAGATTCGCTTAACCAGACCCACAAAACCTGATTCCTGAATTAGGTATGCGTAAATCATTTCACCTCCCAGACCTCCTGACAAGACAGGTTTAAAAAAAACCGGCCAAGTGCGAGTCAGACTCGCACAGGAAGGGTTCCGTACCATCGTACAAGGTTTAACACAAAAAAATCTCGTTTTTTGTATGGGTCCCCCTTTAATTATTATTACTGTTTTATTTAACCTATTTGTTGTTATGGCGGCAAAATAAATACACACTGTGAACATTTCAGCTGCCTACCTATTACGGTTAATGAGATGCAGCCCTGTGACAGACAGACGGCGGAGGCTTAGTAATAGGGTTCCGTTTTCACCCTTTGGGTACGGAACCCTAAAAAACGTGCGGAACGTCAGTTGCAGTCGTGTCGCATTGGTCGCCCGCGCAGTCGGGTCGCATCACTGTGAAGGCGGCCGGTCGGTAAGCGCCTCGTGTTTACGGCCGGTGCGGTAACGTCATTACTCTAGAGTTACGCGTCGCTATGACAGCTCGCGTTGGTTCTCCATTGTCTAAACGTGTCCTAGTCGGTTGAGTGATGCTCGGCCCACGGCTCGAGCGACGTGCAAAATGGAATTAAAATTTACGGCGCACTTGACAATCGGACTAGACTCCTTAGAGGTTGGAGTGTGAGCGTAAATTTATTTGTCTCGGTGAAGTATTTAGTGGTACGTGAATGTAAAATCAATTACCATTACGAATACCTAAGCTATTTTAACAGAAACGACCAGATAAAAGTATTGCTTAGAAAAAGATAAAATAATATCTAGGTATTTTCAATTGCCTCTGCAACAAGGATGGTGAACGGTATTCGATTTTGTTACCAATTGCTACAACAGATCAAGAATTTAGAGAAAGAAAAAGTAAAGAAATATTTTAAAGATTCGATTAATTTATCACCTACTGCTGGTTAGCTTAGTCGCCACATATTAAGGGTCTTTCTTAACAGGTTGCAATCAATACCAGTACAAGATAATCAGCACTTTAGTAATAAAGGCCCTTTAAGTGTTGATTAAAATAAATAATAATAATAAAAGAAAAAATCTGCTACGCCCACGGTAGTTGGATCGTCTTTGAAAACAAACCAATTAACGAACAAACAAAACCCGCACCATTATAGAAAATAAATATCTAAAATGGTAACCCTTGCATTATTTTCAAACATCATGAATCTACCCTTTCTGTGTGTGTTTCTTTTTAATTTAAGTTAATGTAAGATTTAAGTTTGTATTATTAGTTATTTAGCTGTATTGTTATTAGAATTAGAACATGATAAATGCTTTAGTTAGAAATGAATAAACCTTTTCTGTAAGTCTTACAAAAAACATAGGTACATACATATACACTATGATCAATAAGTTCCGGGAATTTGTAGTTTGAATTTAAATCGCTTTACCGATTCGATTTTTTTTTTCTCAGCTTAGTAAACCTTTCCCTGACACTCCTGCCAAATGTCAAATATTAAATGTCATTAGTAATTGTTTGGCGTCTGTTTATATCAATCAAGTTTTTGAAGTTCGTCGCATTTCAAAATGGAAAAAAATGTTGAACAAAGAATTTGTTTGAAGTTTTGTGTTTCCAACGAAATCTCTTTTTCTGATGCATTCAAAATGCTACAAAAAGCCTACGGGGACTCTGCTGTCACAAAAACAAGAGTATACGAGTGGTATTCGTCGTTCAAAAATGGTCTCAAAGAAGTTGACGATGCACCTCGTCCTGGACGTTCAACATCAACTACCGATGATAACGTCGAAAAAGTTCAAGAAATCGTACTCGAAAATCGTCAAACAGTCAATAAGGAGTACTACCTGGCCGTAACTAAGAGTTTGAGAGATGCTGTGCGTAGAAAACGACCGGAATCGTGGCAAAACAACTCATGGATCTTGCACCATGACAATGCTCCGTCTCACAAAGCGCGCATCGTGACCGATTATTTTACCAAACATACTGTAAATACCACAGAACAATTAGGAGGTAAGAATTGTGAAGTGGGCGAAACTCGCGCGCCGGTCTTTAGCGGGGACCCGCTCACTTCATACGCGCATGATTCACTCCTCTGCGGCTGTCCTGTGCATTAACTTATCCGTGATACAATCTAAAATTGAAAAGGAGTAATGCCGTACTGTGCCATAATAACGTGCAAATACGACCGCCGGTGCACAACCTTCATAATGGAGGAGTTTCGTATCACCGGTAAGTTTCATTTACATGAATAGCGATAAAACTTACGACAAATGCATTACGAAATAATATGGCGTCGCGGCGTCGTCTTGCCCGCCGGGTCATGTCTCGCTACGTTGTTTGTGACCACGTGCGTGTGAGGCGCTCGGCCGTGTTCGAAAGTGACGTAACATTTGATTGCAAACAGTATTGGAATTCCAACATAGAGTCATTACGTTAAGGTTCATATTTACTAAACAAATGTGGATTTGTTGTTTGGTTATCGATTATGAAGGGATAGCCAATTGCGACTGTTATACATTCGCGGAGCAAAAAGGTCTTAAGTAAAGCGGTAACAGCGGTCCTGGAACAAATTTACAAACGTTTCACTTCCTGCCTCCTCAATATTCCGTGGTAAATACAATCCAACAGGCACCGTATTCTCCGGATATGGCACCATGTGACTTTTTCCTGTTCTCAAAACTTAAATTACCCCTTCGTGGAAAGAGATGTGCGTATGTGCATCGCTTCAGACGGTTATTATTTTTAAGGTGATAATATAAATGTATCCGAAAATTAACACAATTTTTTTTATTTATTAATTCCCGGAACTTTTTGATCATAGTATGTACTACAGAATTTAGCAAGAATCTCTTTCGAATCATAAGACGTACTTATAAAACTTCTACGCTCGTTAAATCCTCCTTACAATTCAACTTGTGCGAACGAAACAAAAATCCGATGCAGAGGACATTGTTTCAAATGTCTCCCTTAGACTCGCCGTTTTAAAAGTAATAAAAAGAGGCGAAGTTTTTGAAGAATCGTCTTTATCTCCGGCAAAAACTGCTAACCGTCGGGTCTAGCACACGTCTCCGAAGTTTTAATGTAATGTTTCAATGAGGACCCCGGTTGAGTGTCTTTCGAATTTAAACTTCTTAATCTGCTGACAAGACTCCATTATCATGGCATTAGCAGGAGACACCTTACGTACGGTGCTGGTGAATTACATCAAAATTCCGGGAAAATTCATTGGAGAGTCTCACATTTTTATTCTCGTCACATTTGACGTAATACGTAATAGCTGGGTATCGATTATTTTATTTTTTATTTATTATTAATATTACTTGATATAAATATTCTCTCATATAGAGTTTCAAACCATTCGAAGTGATAAGTCAGCTTTTGTGCATTTTTTTTTCCTTTTTAGGGTTCCGCACCCAAAGGGTGTCAACGAAACCCTATTACTAAGCTTCCACTGTCTGTCCGTCCGTCTGTCTGTCACACGGCTGTGTCTCATGAAGCGTAGTTGATTTTTTTACAGAGTGTGTATTTCTAATGCAGCTATAACAACAAATAGTAAAAATTAAAAACCTTGTATGATGGTACGGAACCCTTGTGCGAGTCCGACTCGCACTTGGCCGTTTTTATTGGTAGCTCTAAATGTATTTTTCTAAAAATATTTATTTCTTTATACATTATATTATATTATACAAATTATATCTAGATAGCATGTTTGGGTAATTCAGTTTCTTTATTTCCTCTATTAGACGTATATTGCACACTCGGATTCATCGAACATTTTCAAAATTCCCTCTGAAAAAAAAAACAACAATATATGCCTGCAAGCTACAAAGTACTTTATGAAAGTGTAATAGAATATAATTCGTTTTTATTAGACGGTATCAAATATATTTAAATCAATTTGAAACCGCATTTTCCCTCTAGTTTCCATTAAGCAGACTACCCTAATTGTATAAAATTTCAAATAATGGACATCGTACGCTGGTAACACTTAAGAATGCAAAATCGGTCTGCATCGCGCCTTCAAATTAGATCTTCCTAAGCGACAATTAAAATGCAAATGGAGTCTATTGGACACACGCAGGGGCGACCTGGAACGTAATAGAATTTAGTAAACCATCTCATGCCAGATAGTTTCTAGCGTTAATGTCTTATCACAGATGTGAACCAAGATTTTCTATAGGAAAAACTATGCGGTGGATTAATTATATTAATGTTTTTCATGAAAGGTTAAAAAAAATACAATTAAATGATGTCCGAAAAATCATAAATAATTCTCCACCAGTGAAATATTTTTTTGATTATACACCACAACATTTTATTTGAAATCAATGCCATTATAGGCTAGTGGTGAAAGTCCCATGTTTTAAGGGGGGTGTTTGCGTCAAAGTAGATGGCGCCACAGTAGTTCGTAGCTATTTCTGCTTAAACTTCTCAAACATAGGAAATAACTAAACTATAACTGTAGTGGCGAGCAAATTCATTGGTTATTATTAAATCTCATTAAACAATTACAAAAATAAGCTGAAGTTGCTTGGATCTTTCTGAGGATATGTGCAAAAAGTTGCCATTTATAATTCGCAACTTTTTGCGCTATGCCTCATAATTAAGTCACAAATAATAACTTTTTTTATAATGTGTTGTATCAGATTAAAATACACTCAGATACGACAATTATAATAAACACTACCAGTGTCAGCTGTAGATAGGCGTCGTCCAAATAAAAAACATACAAAATACAAATCCAAAAAATAAAAGCAATTAAAACCTATTTAAAATCATAAAAATAGCATTATACACATTAAAAAAAAAGTTGTAAACGTAAGTCAACAACAAAATTACAGTTCAGTAACAAAGTCATAAAATTAAAAAAAAACCCACTTCACTCTTATTCTTATTCTTCAGACAATATTTTAAGACGATGTGCTTCTTTAACAGTGTAGAAACTTTTATTAATTAAGATGGACTTAATTTTTGTTTTAAATGCGTTATAAGGTGTGCTTGAGCTATTACCCGCTCAAGAAACCAATTTTTACCTACACGATTACTCTCAAAATGAATTTACGATATTGTGAAACAAAGAATGCATTCATATCAGAATTATCTATAATTTCATCAGCTAAATAACTTCTATCGCGTTTCCGCCTGAATAGCTTATTCTGGGAACAGTCTCTGACGTTTCAGTAGAAGCCTGAAAATACAAAATAACACACGGAGTGAAGCGCTCAACAGAACGCAAGGAGTCTCTACCACGCTCGTATTCATTTACACATGATGTATCTTCACTTGCATAAGCATAAAATTAAAAATGTATTACGAATAAATGACTATCAAGTCTTGTGATACAGCCCTAGAAGTCTCATCTTATTATATAAGCAGCTTCCTATTTGTTAGTACTGTCTTTTGAAATTATTAAACGCTGGTTGTTTTTACGTTTATATTTATGGTATACTCGTACATATCAAATGAAACTTGAAAGTCAATATTTTCATTGGACTAAGTATCACTGGAAAAAAGTGGTATATCTAATTCAGTGGGGTTAAAGGGGTTTAGTTGTTGCTTTGTCCATTTTGGTTGTGACGTCAAAAAATGTGATTGCGTACTGTTGTGACTGCAATTTCTAATTGTTTGAAAGAAAAAAAAAGTTTTTACTAGCACACATTTAATTGATAGAGCTTCAAAACATTTACATGTATTAATTTGCTTCTGACACCACTTAGCTCTTTACGTGAAACTAAGAAAACACTTGTAACTGAACATATTAACAGAATAACTTTGACTTACAGATAAAACACGGATTTCGGCAGCGCTTTCCCACGCGATTGACTCTGGAACTGGAATGACTCTAAACTGCTTGGCGACAGCACCCTTCAAATAGTGAAATCGTGATAATGCTAGTATCAGCAGTGATGTAGGTAATGGACCTACATCCCTCCTGATATAATCATTTATTGTTTTCATGTTGATTGTAGTGAATTTTCCCGGATCGTAGTGAAGTTTGCAGGGTCGTAGTTCAATTTGCAGGGTATTAGTTCAGTTTACAGGACCGTAGTTCAGTTTATAGGATCGTAGCTCAGTTTGCAGGATCGTAGCTCAGTTTGCAGGGTCGTAGCTCAGTTTGCAGGATCGTAGTTCAGTTTGCAGGATCGTAGTTCAGTTTGCAGGATCGTAGCTGAGTTTGCAAGGTAGTAGTTCAGTTTACAGGACCGTAGTTCAGTTTGTAGGATCGTAGCTCAGTTTGCAGGATCGTAGCTCTGTTTGCAGGGTCCTACCACAGTTTGCAGGATCGTAGTACAGTTTGCAGGATCGTAGTTCAGTTTGCAGGATCGTAGTTGAGTTTGCAGGGTAGTAGTTCAGTTTTCAGGACCGTAGTTCAGTTTGTAGGATCGTAGCTCAGTTTGCAGGATCGTAGCTCAGTTTGTAGGGGCGTAGCTCAGTTTGCAGGATCGTAGTTCAGTTTGCAGGATCGTAGTTCAGTTTGCAGGATCGTAGCTGAGTTTGCAGGGTAGTAGTTCAGTTTACAGGACCGTAGTTCAGTTTGTAGGATCGTAGCTCAGTTTGCAGGATCGTAGCTCAGTTTGCAGGGTCGTACCTCAGTTTGCAGGATCGTAGTTCAGTTTGCAGGATCGTAGTTCAGTTTGCAGGATCGTAGCTGAGTTTGCAGGGTAGTAGTTCAGTTTACAGGACCGTAGTTCAGTTTGCAGGATCGTAGCTCAGTTTGCAGGATCGTAGCTCAGTTTGCAGGGTCGTAGCTCAGTTTGCAGGATCGTAGTTCAGTTTGCAGGATCGTAGTTCAGTTTGCAGGATCGTAGCTGAGTTTGCAGGGTATTAGTTCAGTTTACAGGACCGTAGTTCAGTTTGTAGGATCGTAGCTCAGTTTGCAGGATCGTAGCTCAGTTTGCAGGGTCGTACCTCAGTTTGCAGGATCGTAGTTCAGTTTGCAGGATCGTAGTTCAGTTTGCAGGATCGTAGCTGAGTTTGCAGGGTAGTAGTTCAGTTTACAGGACCGTTGTTCAGTTTGTAGGATCGTAGCTCAGTTTGCAGGATCGTAGCTCAGTTTGCAGGATCGTAGTTCAGTTTGCAGGATCGTAGTTCAGTTTGCAGGATCGTAGCTGAGTTTGCAGGGTAGTAGTTCAGTTTACAGGACCGTTGTTCAGTTTGTAGGATCGTAGCTCAGTTTGCAGGATCGTAGCTCAGTTTGCAGGATCGTAGTTCAGTTTGCAGGATCGTAGTTCAGTTTGCAGGATCGTAGCTGAGTTTGCAGGGTAGTAGTTCAGTTTACAGGACCGTTGTTCAGTTTGTAGGATCGTAACTCAGTTTGCAGGATCGTAGCTCAGTTTGCAGGGTCGTAGTTCAGTTTGCAGGATCGTAGTTCAGTTTGCAGGATCGTAGTTCAATTTGAAGGATGAGTATTATAATGCTTCTCACGACATCGCTCAATGACTAGATTTATTGCAGCTGCAACGCTTGTGGCTGTACTGACAGAAAACAGATATGAATGGTAGGGATGTGCCACATGTTTTATTAAATATTGAGGTTTATAAAATTCCACATGATCCTTATTTACAGTAACGAATTGACTTCATTTGGATGTATTATCACTTCTTCTTCTTCTTCTTCAGCCTTTTGTTGTCCACTGCTGGACGTAGGCCTCTCCCAGACTTCGCCAAATTGTGCGGTCTCCTGTTTTTCTTCGCCAGTTGTCACCTACTGTCTGACGTATATCGTCTGACCAACGTGCTGGCGGTTTGCCGACGCTTCTTTTCCCTGTGTAGGGTCTCCACATTAAGACTTCAGTGCTCCATCTGTGGTCATCTCTGCGACATACGTGACCTGCCCATTGCCACTTGTATTATCACTAAATAATTCGTTTTTAATTAAATACCCAGGAAGTACGATTTGACAGTCATGCTATGATATCACTATATAAAGCTAATTAAATCTATTAAAATAACACAATAAGATAAAACGACCTTTTTAGGGTTCCGTACCCAAAGGGTGAAAACGGAACCCTATTACTAAGCCTCCGCTGTCCGTCCGTCCGTCCGTCCGTCCGTCCGTCCGTCCGTCCGTCCGTCCGTCTGTCACAGGGCTGTATCTCAGTAACCGTAACAGGTAGGCAGCTGAAATTTTCACGGAGTGTGTATTTATTTTGCCCTTATAACAACAAATAGGTAAGATTAAACAATAATTAAAATTAAAGGGGGCTCCCATACAACAAACGTGATTTTTTTGTATTTTTTTGTTACGATGGTACGGAACCCTTCGTGTGCGAGTCCGACTCGCACTTGGCCGGTTTTTTCTCGTTGATAAGATACAAGACACCTGTTTGATGAATGATATACAGTTTTCAGTTAATGGCCTGATTTTTTAACAAACACCACATTCAAACCTTGTGCTTCCTCCTTGTATAGGATCACTCGGCATCTGGCTGCAGGGAGCAGCGCCTAATTCTCGCTTTCAGTCTCCTGAAGCGGCTTGAAGCCTCGCAGTAATTATTTCACCTCGTGCGGGCGCGGGCTGGTGCTGGCTGGAAGCTTTTACCTTTAGAGTAATTCCCCATTTGTAATTGTCCATAATGATTGTGTCATCGGATATGTATGTTGCAGTAAAGTATCTCAATTTACGTTATAATCGTATTTTAAAGTTAAAATTTAAAAAAAAAGTTTAGCAGTTCATGATTTAAATTTTTTAGATTTTGAATATGCCCCCGAAAAGTAAATTATAATTTTAAGAGAATGGCCAATTGAATTGGTTAGATATTATTTTACGCTGCGATAATATAACAAAAATAAACTTTGATTTTAGACACAATATAACGAAATATTATTATATTATATTTATTATTATATATATATAAATATTATTATTATATTATATATATTGAATTTCTTACATCTTTCATTAAATTGGCGTATCTAACTATATACAGGATGTTAATAGAGGGATGTTCCAAACGTTAACCTTGTACTCCTAGGCATATTGTGAGCAAATAAGGTAAAAATACATTTCGATTTAAGACTTTTGAGATATTTATAAGAATACATTTTGTACGATTATTTTAGTAAAACTTTTGTAAGGAATACTATAATAATTGTAGGAGCGTCAGATTGGGCAAACATACTTTCATTTGTCCGGCTATTCGCCTCCACGGGTCACATTTCTGAATTTCTCGTGAAAGTTTGTGAACAGATTAGATTATTTTCTTGTCGAGCCAGTTTTTGAAAAAAAAAAATTACAAATGTGACAGACCTCAAGCTCAGATAGTTACTAGTTTAAACTTAAGATAGTATTGTTGCTTCACTTGCTCACAATATTGTTGCTCACGCGTTTAAAAAACCGGCCAAGTGCGAGTCGAACTAGCGCACAAAGGGTTCCGTACCATCGTACAAGATTTAACACTAAAATATCACGTTTTATATATGTACGTTTTAAGTACCCTTTAATTTTTACTATTATTATTATTATTATTATTTTATTATAACGGCAAAATAAATACACACTCTGTGAAAATTTTAGCTGCCTACCTATTACGGTTCATGATATACACCCATGTGACAGATGGACGGACGGACGGACGGACAGCGGAGGCTTAGAAATAGGGTTCCGTTTTCACCCTTTGAGTACGGAACCCTACAAATTATTCGCGAGATTATGAGCAGCGTTACAAAACGCCAAATTAAGGATCAGCGGCGGTTTCGACTCCACGTTGCGGTCTCAAATTTATGTTGATATTTTCACCGCAAAATGTGTTTTATTTGCGGGTCTTAAATGTCACTATTCGAAGTAACTTTAATTGCAATAAGACCTTATTGAGCCGGGGTACTGGTGCAGCGTTGCTATCATAAGATCACGAAGCGGCGATATAAGCGAAAGTGCGATATTTATCATTGCATCTGTCACTCGGGCACCTCTGAATAGAGCTGTCACTGGAAAAGGCTTTGCGGGAGTTGCACAAGAAGTGTAACTGTTTGTTTGGAGCGTACTGTCACGTTTTGATTATCTCACTATGAGTTAATACTTGCTAGAGTTATGGACATAGCTTATATAAGCCGTGGGAAGTAACAAGGTAGAACTATATTTCAAATGAATTTTTTTGGGGTCCGGGGTACCAAAAGGGTGCCTACGGAACCCTATTATTAAGCCTCCTCTGTCCGTCCGCCCATCCGTCCGTCCGTCCGTCTGTCACAGGGCTGTATCTCATGAACCGTAATAGTAAGATAGCTGAAATGTTCACAGAGTATGTATTTATTTTGCAGCTATAACAAGGTCGTTTCGTCAGCCTCAGTGGCCCAGTGGCGCGACACTTCGGGGATCGCTCTCCGAAGTTAAGCAACGCTGGGTCCGGTCTGGTCTTGGATGGGTGACCATTCGACCGTTGAGAGAGGCTAGCCGTGGTTCGGATTCCACGTTAAGCTGTAGGTCCCCCTTCCTTACTTACTACTAGGTGGTAGGGTTTATCCCGCCCGGGTTGATACCATCGCATTGGATGAACGATGGTCGAAGCGGCAATGAAAATTGTCCGTGTTTTCCATCCAGTTCATAATGTAGCCGTGCAATATAAGGAAGGTCCTGGCATGGCACCTAGTTCCCATGTGGTGTGTTGGGCTAATACCATGACAGAACTTGTGGTATGAGCCATCCATGTCCAGTCACATAAAAAAAAAAGGTAACATTTAGAAAGAACAAAAATTAAACGGGGCCTCCATACAAAAAACGTGATTTTTTGTGTTAAATCTTGTACTATGGTATGGAACCCTTCGTGTGCGAGTCCGAATCGCACTTAGCCGGTTTTTTTTCACCCGTAAGTTTCCGTACCTCAGGGTAAACATATTTATGATATAAACCACAGAACAATTAGGAGGTAAGAATTGTGAAGTGGGCGGAACTCGCGCGCCGGTCTTTAGCGGGGACCCGCTCACTTCATACGCGCATGAATCACTCCTCTGCGGCTGTCCTGTGCATTAACTTATCCGTGATACAATCTAAAATTGAAAAGGAGTAATGCCGTACTGTGCCATAATAACGTGCAAACACGACCGCCGGTGCACAACCTTCATAATGGAGGAGTTTCGTATCACCGGCAAGTTTCATTTACGTGAATAGCGATAAAACTTACGACAAATGCATTACGAAAAATATGGCGTCGCGGCGTCGTTTTGCTGGCCGGGTCATGTCTCGCTACGTTATTTGTGACCACGTGCGTGTGAGGCGCTCAGCCGTGTTCGAAAGTGACGTAACATTTGATTGCAAACAGTATTGGAATTCCAACATAGAGTCATTACGATAAGGTTCATATTTACTAAGCAAATGTGGATTTGTTGTTTGGCTATCGATTAAGAAGGGATAGCCAATTGCGACTGTTATACATTCGCGGAGCAAAAAGGTCTTAAGTAAAACGGTAACAGCGGTCCTGGAACAAATTTACAAACGTTTCACTTCCTGCCTCCTCAATATTCCGTGCATTACACACACTGTTTGCTTGATCTTTGATTGACTTGTAGCGTTATATATGAATAGTGAGAAAAAAATATTATCGATTTTCTTTTTGGAAATTAGTATAAATAGGGAATACAAGCGATAAGAAAATGAGATTGACCGTGGACTGCAAGAATAACATAACCCAGACGAGGCCAAGTGAATCCCTAGATTAAGGATCAAGAATTCGATTTAAGGTGGCCCAACCCGGCGGACCTAACTCATTCGCGGGCACGGTACAAAACCGTGCTGTTGCGCTCTGGGACCTTCTCTGTTTCAAAGAATAAGACGGGCTCCGTGATGAGGAAGATGCAACATGTACACAAAAAAGACAATGTGCATAGTGTATGATTTGGTAAGATTTACGAAAATTTTAATTTCAAAACGACTTATAGCTAAAAGTAAACTACGACCGCTGTAGTCAAAAATCTAACAAAAACCGAATAGATCATAAATCTTGATTAAATAAGCTATGTCTGATGACTAATCTTTTTAAGATGTTCTTACTTTATCATTGCCTAATCCACCTCAAAAGTTATTGTATAAAACGCGCGAAAAAATCGAACTTTCGGACCTTATAACTTAGAAACCAAACACAATTTTACAATGCCAATGGTCATTAGACATCTAGTTCGATCAAATAAAGCTATTTTGAGAAATTTTTTGGATCTTTGACAAGAAATATGGGCGTGATCTTCTTTCCCCTTTTGTATGGGGAGATGAGCGGGTTGGGCCACCTTAAAAGAGATAATTCCCTCTTTCATTTCATTTATTTATTCAACTTCGGGTAGTCAAACTAAATTAAGTCATATCACAATTGGATTGATATGCGGATTCGATCAACTCAGTGAAGAAGAGCCCGCAAAGAAACTTCGCTGGTCTTTAAGTTATGATTTTTTTTCGTCCACGTTAATGATATAATACAATCATGATTTCATATCTAAATGCTACTGCAAAACTTTCATTTTTGGTAGAACGATCCAAGGCAAATAACTAAGAACTACAACAGCAGTAAAATCTTTGCTCCCCGCAATATAGGGAATCGGGAATAAAACGCCTGCATCACTACAAACCCTCATATAGAAGCTAGGGAAAGTTTGAAAGGAACGTCAAACTGGCCAAATAAGAGCTATCGATTTGGCCGCTTACCTCCGTAGTCAGAGTTCATGTGTGTATAACAGCATTACCAGCTGTAGTCGGCTCGACATTCGGTACAATGGATGCACGTACCGGGCCCACCTACGAAGTGTTCCTTACCATATTTGTGAGTGAGCTGACCCCAGCTCGCTCCCGACGCGGCAGCGCTGGGAGCGGCGACGTACGGCGACATGCACGTTCAAATTGCATCTATTTAATCGATTTTTAAATTTATTTTCATTAATTTAAACTTTTTTGGTAGTCAAACTACACTAAGTTAAGTCAAAAACAAAATGATGCGCGCATTCGATCAACTCAGTAAAGAATAATCCTCAAAGAAACTACGAGTTCTCCGTCCACAGTAATGTAATACATAATTAGATCTAAATAATACTGTCAAACAATGTTTGGTAGAATAGTTTAAGGCAAAGGACCAGAACAAAAGAGACAGCCACCCTCATTGCAAATGGATTAGAAATAGAACTTACAGACCAAGGGCCGATTCCACGAAAGAACAAAAAACCAAAACCAACGTCAACGTATGATTAAACACGTCACTCTGTATGGATAGTATGGAATGAACTGCATGCGGTTAACTAAAAGTGACGTGTTTTGATTAACTCGGCCGTCCCTTTTGTCAAATTATTTGATGAGTGATCATATAGATCAAAAGTAAGCAGCTATATGTTGATCGGGTATTGTGGCAAAACACCGGACAAATACGAGTCTGACTCACGTAGAGAGGTTTCCGTACAAATTGTAAATATATTTTATTCTAAAAGACCTTACTGCTGGCCAAATTTTATGATCCTATGTCACCAGGAAGTACCCTACAGGGTAGTTACCATGGTAATTAACTCGCCAAGTGAATAGCAGAGCAAAAAACTGAATTTATCTGACGTTTAGTTGCATTTCATACCATGGCAACTGGCAAATTTTGGTTCACTTAAACGAATAACACGTCGTTTGGAAGTTACCATGATACAAATGCCACTAAACGTCAGGATTAATCACTCTCTTACCGGTTCACTTGTCACTGATCACTCACTTTCCTGTTCACTGAGTGATAAAATATGCGGCATAATAAATGGCCGTACTTTTTTATCGCGTTGACTTAAAAGCTGCAAGGGATTACGGACATGAGATACCGATTTTAATTTCAACTTATACCTCCACGCATTCCCGAGAAAAATTGTCCTGACAGATATACAGACAGGCGGCGACCGAAAGAAAGGAACCCTAAAAATATATTTACACCATAGTGAAGACTACTGCACATGAGCGAAGTCCCCGGAACCAGTAACAATAACGGATTAAGTAGAAGAAGCCGGGACTAAGAATGTAATGACACCGCTCAAAATACCAAGTCATAAACCTCAAGTAACTGCATGGGCTTAGTCAAGATATATCGTAGAGAATATTTAGTCAATTCGAATAAAAATCACTTGATTTGTATTCTCCCAAAGGTGCCAAATACTCACTAATATTTACGTAGAAATGTATACACGTCACGACGTGCACCTACACAAAACGTTTTAGATAACTAATGAAATGTTATATCTACACATATAAATGTATACGTGCTTATAACTGACGTGAAGGCACCGGGGCTCAGAGACTTAAACATTTTGAATAAAGGCACATTTCTGCAGGCTGATTATGAATTAAACTAGCGAAATCGTCTTCCAGGACCTAACGGTACCCTACTCCTAAAAGTTGTCAAAATATGATTCAAAAATGTTAAATCACTTGAGAAAGCTGTGTCTGTGTATGTTAATATCAATAGTTTTCAGTTAAAAAAAATCTAAAATGACAGGAAAAAGTAGGCATTGTTTTCCAATGTTTATTAGCCAATATTTTCCAATCAGAAAGTTAAATAAAAAAAATTCAAACATACAGACGTGGTTCTCGACAACATATTCTAGAAAATCACTTTATTTCTCTTTCTCAGTTGGATAAGTTCATTTCGTAACGAATGCGAGCTGCTCCATGGTTCGGAATCCATGTAAAACTGTAGGACCGCGCTGGCACCATAGCATTGTTTGAAAAATGTTACGGCTTTTCACGCGGCAGGAAGAGGCATTCTCCGACGTGTCGAGCGAATCATTCAGCCCGTTGTCAAGGAGGCATCCGCCGCGTTCGTAGAGTCGTCTGTTGCGTACGAACGTGGCGGACGCCTCCTTGACGTCGGAGAATGTCTCTTCCTGCCGCGTGAAAAGCCGTAACATTTTTCAAACATGTCTAACGACCGCGGTAATCTCAAAAGTATCACCATAGCATTGGATAAAAAGATGTTCGAAGCGGTTTTCCATCCAGTTCAATGCAGCCGTGCTCAAAAAAGTGAAGGTCCTGGTATGGCACCTAATTCCTTCGGAATTGTCATGTATTGGTCTAATATCATAACGATATTCACGTGGTATTAGTCATCCATGTCAGGTTGCGTAAAAAAACCACTTTGTTTCCGAATTCGTTTATTTCCGATAATTTCGTATAATCGATAATTCGATAATTGCCCATTAAGGGCCTGGTACTAGCCAAATCGCAAAGTTAGACGAGGCACCCCAAGTAAACTAACTAAGTCTGACGATTATAAGTGTCATCCTTACAATATATGATTCCTTGTCTAGGAATCGAATGATTTTCGTTAATGTATGTTTCCTTTTTCTATACAAAATACATTGCGGAAACGGTGTCCATTTCCGAACTTTTTTGACTAAATGTAGAAATCTAAAAGCAAATGGATTTTTTTGTTTATGCATATATGCTGTTTTTGCTTATATCTAGAAATCGAATGACTTTCAGATTTCTAATGAGAAAAATCAACTTTTTTTATTTTTATTATTATTTAAATAAATGATGGAATAAAAAAATATTAACAATCCATTATCAGTCTGGAGTACTATTTGGATTTGCTGAAGCGTTTCACTACATATTATTACATTTGTTAAAAAGTGCATTTGTATGGCGCGAGTAGTTGGCTAGTCCTAGCGCCTTAAGTGCAACGAACGTTCGATGTTGCGCGTCCCGAATTCGTAAGCAAACTGACTGGCCGGCGATAGGACTCAAAACGTTTCTACGCTGCCGCTATACTGAGTTTCCATCGCCAATGTTCAACCTCACGAATTCGGGTCAGGTAGGCGAGAGAGTAAACTTTTAACCCACGCGCGAGCTACCGATTCATCATAAGTTTAATCTGCCAGGAGCTTGACCCACTTATGTATTAGTCGCGGGATTTGTACATTTCAACGATAGTTGCAATTTTAGTTTACTTTTTTATGTTGCATATATCTACTTCTGGTACTAAATCCTTACGGGCATTTAAAAAATAAAACAGAAATATTGAAATTGAAAAAATACAAATACTTTGTTCGTAATTGGAAGTCAAAACTTTTAAAACACACTTTTATAAATGTATAAATATTTATATTAGTAAATTACAAAATTTTAAACGTAAACAAACATGTTCTTATTTCACTTTCTAGCGTGCAAGTAATGATGGTCGGTCAGTCAGTCAGTCAGCGTGTTTGCGCCCACTGCAGGACATACGCCTCTCCACTTTTTCTCCAGTCCGCCCGGCCCTCAGCGGTACGGAAACAGCGGGCGGTCCGGCAAGCACGTGATTTCTTCGTCCCACCTGACGGGTGGTTTTCTAACACTCCGTTTTCCTGTCCATGGCCGCCAGGGTAGGGCACGGTTACTCCAACGGTCGTCGTCTCGTCTGCTAACGTGACTAGCCCACTGGCATTTGAGCTTAGCCACCCGGTGTCCAATATGAAACTCATGGAGAAGTGTGCAATTCAACAACCAAGACTGGTCAGTCGCTCTTCCACATTGCTTCTCCGCGACAACGCGCGAGCTCACGCTTCATGACAGACCATTGCAAAGCTTCAAGAGTTACAGATGGAAGCTCTCCGTCATCCACCGTACTCACCGAACCTTGCCCAAGATATTTCTACTTTTTTTCAAAATTTAGATATTTTTTTAAATGGGAAAGAATGCAACTCTTGAGAGGCAGTACCAAACGCTTTCACTGACTTCATCGCCTCCCATCCGGTAGACTTTTACATTAAAGGGATAAAAACACTGCCATCAAAATGCCAAAATTGTATACATAATTTTGGCCAGTACTTTGATTAGCTAAAATAAATAATTTATTTATTTATTTATTGGAAGGAAAACTTACAGCTAACAAAACATCACATTCACAAATTACAATAAAATAAGAAAGTAGCTAAACAAGTTTTCACATGTAAAAAGTTAATTAATGAAAAATATTTTACAATTTCCCAAAAAAAACTCCAATGTTACGCGTAAAGATTTACCCTGCTACTAATAATCCCAGATCATCGTCTGAATAGTTATACAATGTTTTGTCCCTTTCTATCGAATTAGAAACTGCCTGTCAATGCGAAGGACAAAACATTGTATAACTATTCAGCTGATGATCTAGGTTTATTAGTAACAGGGCTAATATTTATATTTTTCGCAGAAGCCTGCACATTATTTTTAATATTGCAGTAGTTTCTCCAATTTGCAGGTAAACAAATAAGCAATGAGAGAAATGCAGCGTCCTGCTGAGTGGGCTATTTTAATAATCGTCTCCGCGGAGCCGCATGCAGATGGAGTGGACAGATGAAAGGTTAACATTTTTTGTTGTAGTTTGTATGAACAATAATAATGCTGTAATCATCATCAGTCATCGGAAATGGGCTAGATTTGCTTCTATTCTTACTTTAGTAGGCTTTCCCTTTAATTTTGTTAAGTAAAAAACTAGAAACTGAAATACATTCTGCATGTTTTTAATGCATTTATTCCATTCCAGTATAGGGGTTTGTCCGTGTTTTCCATCCACTTCAATGTAATCGTGATCATAAAGAGAAAGCCCTGGCATGGCACCTAATTCCTTGAGGAATCCAGTGTGTTGGGTTAATATCATTACGTTAGGTTAAGTTTTAGAAAAAAAATGTTTTTAGTATTGCAACAAAATGAAATACGTTTATTTATATCAGGAGTTGCAGAAATATCAGTGTGATTTCGCTGTATCGTAGTGAACCCCCTTTCTGGCGTAGGCAAATCGGGGTAGAGAGAGGACAGCACGGTCGCAGGCAAAGGGGCTAAGAAGAACCGTAACCAGCGCTCGTAATCACATATTTGCCGAGCTGAACGTCCCAATTAGACCAGCTGGACGCGGCAACGTGGTGTCGCGGAGCCGAGCGTGGTCTGGCTGATGTCACGCGCCTCAGCCGACGTACGCCGGATCCGTCCCGCCGACATGGGATGCGTATGGAAAACGGGGGATCCTATACCGGTTCTTCTCACCAGAGTGATCAGTCTGAGGTCTCACCTAAATTGGCATTTACGGAACTTCGAAGTTGCGTAAAAACGTCAAACCCCATACAAATGTTTACTACTTATTCTGTGGTTTTACTTCTTCAAGCTGTCAAAGTCAAACTCGGACTCCGATTTGTATGAAAATGCGGAAAAATTAAAGTCGGCGTAGACGGCAACGTCGACGCATTTACGCCGACGGTGAGTAAGCTGTGAAATCAAATTCGGACTCGCAAATGTAAGTTCGTTTAACGGCCAATGCACGCGCTCCTTAATTTCTCCATACATTTTAAATCGCCAGTCGATCTGTTTGGCGTAAACGCCAATTTAGGTGACAACTGGGACTACGGGCTCCGTACAAATACTCCTTTACAAATTATGCCGGTGTAAATTACCGAAGCCACATTTGAGAAGGCAATCCCCATGCAGTATCAGTAGGCGTCCTTGGAATCAATACACGCTGAACGGTGTCCGTCTTATTGGATACGCACAACTCACTGTTTGTTGATCGTTGAAACGGTCAGGGTTCTCGGTTCTACAGATACTACCATGAACGTTGCTCTGCGGAACTGGCATCCCTTATTTCTCCTCATCTAATCTATATCCGGAGCACCCGCCGCAGAGAATCAGAGAACCCCGTTGTGGTTGGTATTCGACTTTCGAGATCGAACCATTTCTCCAAGTCATTTCTCGGCCACACCGTCAGGATATGGAACTGTCTGCCGGCGGGTCTCTTTCCTCAAACGTATTACTTCGAAGCCTTTGTAAGTTCGACAAATCCGCTGGCATGGTGCCTCGCTGAGCGTGGTTTCGCAAGGTGATGCTTATTTAGCTTTTAGGATCGCCTTTGTACTGGTGCATGCCGGTTTTCCATAAAAAAGCCACCATTTTCGCTTAGTCTTTAAAAGGCCTCACGTGATAAAAATATTCTTGAAATCTGTTAGTTTTAGCGGAAGAATATAATTTCGTTACGTACGTTTCGCAACTATCTGCGATAAATTCCACCTAGTTTTTAACAGCACCGAGGTATCTAAGAATTACTCGAAAGAAATCTCCCCAATTGAAAGTAACGTGTCTCTGCCATATCTTCTTCCTTTTCTCTTCTGAGGTCATCACCGTTTCTAGATCCTACAGGGGGTACGTTCAGTTAAAAAAATGAGTTCGAATTCGTCATTAAATATCAACTCACTTTTTTTAATCGTTAATGTTTCCACACTTCTTGAATAAAAACCTGTTTGGTAAAAATATGTAAATACGTTGGAAGTATAAATAACGGTTCCGTTTTTTAAATAATAATATATTTCCCAGCTATTTTTAGGTTAACTCACTCCCGAACTCAAACTTAGTCTTACCTGAATAGGCCCCCAGAGCCCATGTAGAACGCGTAAAAAAATCGATTAGGTAACCTTTTAAATTCCTTTGAACGGAGCCAAAATAAAACACGTTAAATATGTTTCATTATTAACATCCATCGAAACGTTTTAAATTACGAGTGGGCTGCTCTTAATTATTCAAGGACAGCGAGCAGGTCTAAAACATCGTGTAATTCACTTGAAACGGTCGCGGGGCATTTTAAAATATTATTTACAGCCGGAGGCGCCTTCGAAATGTGTGCCCCCTTTAAACGAAGTTGTTAAAAGAGCATTAACCGAACGGAGTGTACCTTTGAACGTCATTTACGAGAAAAAGGTCTAAATAAATAGCTTTAAGTGGGTCTGAATTTACATGAAGAGGCAGCGAGACGTCGCAATATCGCTTCCCTGTATCATAACAACATCGACCAAGGAAGGACGGGTTCGACGACCGAAACTAACGCTGTCCCTCCGTTCCCTTTCTACCACCGCAAAACGCGGAATAGGCAGGACTGTACAGGAATGCACCCATTCACTGTCGACATTCCCAAAAATAAGAACCCACCGATCCTCTAGATCTTTTATCTATAGGTTCGGTAAACTATGGAATCGACTACTTGCCGAAGTTTTTCCCTCAAAGTACAAACTGGGGTCCTTCAAACATGGTGTTAAGAAGCACCAGGCCGGCCGGCATGGTTTTCGCAGCCCCTGTGAAGGTCCGAAAGCCCATGGGCTCCGTCGGGCGCCTTTTTGTGAGGTCCTGGGGTGCGCCATATTCCGCTCAACTCCCCATACAAACGTGGATAGAAAATCACGCCCATATTTATTGTCAGAGATGTAAAATTTTGCTCAAATTAGCTTTATTTGATCAAAGTAGATGTCTGATGAACGTTGACATTGTAAAATTGTGTTTGGTTTCTAAGTTATAAGGTTCTAATTATTCGCGCCTTTTATACAATAACTTTGGAGGTCAATAACTCAACCATGAAATAAAAACGTCCTAAAAATGATTAGTCATACGACTTAGCTTGTTTCATGAAGATATATAATAAATTTGGTTTTTTAAGATTTTTTACTACAGTGGTCGTGGTTTACTTTTAGCCATAAGTCGTTTTTCGTATTTTTATTTTCGTAAATTTTACCAAATTAAACACTATGCGCATTGTCTGCTTTGTGGACATGTTGCATCCTTCTCATAACGGAGCCTGTCATTTTATTTGCAACAGAGAAGATCCCAGAGGGCAATAGCACGGTTTTCTATTGTGCTCGCGAATGAGTTAGTCCCGCCTGGAAGGGCCACCTTAATATAAAAAAAAAAAAATCAGCCGTATAGTGGCGATGTAGACACATTTAGTGAGTGTTTGGTTTACCCGTGGCTCAATGAAAGGTCCTTTGCCTTTCCACCTGTACAAAATTGACAGCTGTCATTAGTAAGAGAGTTAAAATTCGCTTCGCAGATGGCAAGGCGTGGGCACAGTAGATATATAGCTTTGCGACCAAGGCCTTAGCAGTAGCTCAACTCAGGCGATATTTGAGATAAATACCTTCCCTTCATCGAATGTCGGGGTTGTCATATAAATATTGGCGGAAAACTGCTCGTTCTGTCGTAAAAAGATATCTCTCACTCTTTCCCTTCCTTACTCTATGCATAATAAGTACCGGTTGGCAGCGGACCCGAATTTTACGCGATGAAGCTGGATGTAATGATCAATCGAGGTAACCTGACCTCCGTGTGACTAGGTAATGGATCATGTTTTGCCTCAGCAATGAGCCCATTTAGTTCGGATGTCCATCGGCACCGAAGTGAAACTTTTTTAGGGTTCCGTACCCAGAGGGTGAAAACTGAACCCCATTACCGCTGTCCGTCCGTCCGTCCATCCGTCTGTCACAGGGCTGTATCTCATGAACCATAATAGGTAGGGAGCTGATTTTTTCTCAGAATATGTATTATGCCGCTACAACAACAAATAGGCAAGATTAAAAAATGTGATTTTTTTGTGTTCAATCTTGTACGATTGTACGGAATCCTTCGTGTGCGAGTCTGACTCGCACTTGGCCGGTTTTGTATTCGGTACTGAGGAATATGCGCGTGGGAGCACATAAATGTTAAATATCCTCCAGTTATTAACGTGCAAAATGAATACCATCCAGCACGGGACTCATATATATGTACAGATTATGTTATTATCTTTTGAGATTACCGCGGTCGTTAGATATGTTTGAAAAATGTTATGGCTTTTCACGCGGCAGGAAGTGACATTCTCCGACGTTTTCGTACGCAGCAGAGTACGTTATTATCTATACTTAATGCATACTCAACTGTCAAACCAAAACTACCGCCACTACTTATGACTATTACGTATAACCTATTACGGTTCATGAGATGCAGCGCGCTGACACACGGTCAGACACAAGGTAGCTTCCGTTGAATACCTAAACATTTTGGACCAATTTTTGCGATTAAAACGTGATAGCCAGTGCCCGAGGTCGCTTAGTTAGAGCAGCTCGAAAAAAATCTTTCTAAATGTGACCAACCCGCATAACGCGTGAAACCGGTTTTTTTATTGTTTCGTTAAAGAAATTGGGAAACGTAAAATATGTTTTTCTTTGAATGGGTAGATAATGTTAAGATCTTTGAAATGGTATTGAAATAAATATTAGTTATTATCAATATAAGCCGCAAACTTGAAAAATAATATATTTGATTTCAAAATTTTTTTCCAAGCATAAAATATCAATTTCTGTAAAAAAATTCTTTCTCTTTTGGTAGAACGTTAGCTGGAATTATACATGTTTTTTTCCATGTTCTCATTCCATAGTGTTGCGGACCGGCTCCGATGCGGTGAGCCGATCCACCGACACAGGTGGCAACAACACACCTGCGGCGATTCTGCGTTCACTTTGCGCTGATTTTTGATGTTTCCGTCGAATGCTTCGAAATGACCCCGCTGGTTGTAAGGCAGCGGGTGGGTTCCCTGCCCTACGGTTCTTGGCTTCGGCGTTTCTACCCACTCATTCACCCCTGTAGAGCCCAGCCTTATGGTAGCGTAGAGGGCGGATGAAGAAGGGTAGATCGGTAGACAACGAGGGTCGCCTCCGGCGCGGCGCGGGCGGCCCAGCGCGGCGCGCAGGGCGTGGCGGGGACGAGACGACGTTTACCTCTTACCAGGTGCGTCAAGAGTTTCACAATAAAACGCTCGATCGGGTGGCCAACCCGCCACCAACTGCAGTCCCAGAATGGGGGTCCAGAAGTCTGTGCTCGTTATGGTTCGTTAAAATGTCAACTAATTGCCGGCTTGCTGACTGAAGGCGTAGGGCTTGCGAACATATCGCGAGTCGCTGGACGAATGAAATGGCGCGCGGGGACGCGATTAGGTCATGCGGGAGAAAACCTACTGGATGTTTACAGCAGACATTCCAATAGGCAAAGCTCATGGGGCCAAGACGGGTGGACGCGTTTGGATTCAGAAGACTATCAACTCTTGAGAAATGCATTCCCATGGAGCATGCACGGCAATCCCATTACATATCTCAGGAGTTATCTCATTCCGTGAGAGATGTCGCCTATACATTTGGCAGAAGTCACCCCTCACATATCATTATCTCTCTCGCGAGTGTTGCATCATATAGCAGGAGCAATCTCGGCATCCCCTACAGCCTACACCACTCACGGACGTTTCAACAGGACATCGATGCATAATTCAACACCCATTTCTCTGACCCATGAATTGTTGTAGATAAAATATAATTATTCGGGACATTAAATTTCCTTTAGGCATCATTTCCTTCAGTCAGCATTTATCCCCATATGTCAGTCTCTATCTATGTATATGTCATAAGCACAGCACTCCGGATACCCTCATCCCAGTTAAAGACATTCATTGGTGGATTTTATTTCAACAAAATCAAGTCAACAATTCACATAATAAAATCTTATAAAACATAGGTTAATATAATGTTTATATGCATATTTTCTTCTAATGGCGCAATCTGTGAGACCTGTCGCCAACACATAGAGATCAGGAAATAAACGCAATTAAACTATTCGTATTGGCTAGTATAACCATCTTAGAGTATACCGTAAATAAATTATCTATTTTATATATTTTAAATATTACATCTAACTTTCTTTCTTTCTTAACTTGCATGCATTTTTACGTCATACCATGAACGCATAAAAAAATATCAATAAGTACATAATTCACGACATATTTTCTATACCTAGATGGGCCAGACCTAGTTGGTAGGGTAATCTCGCCCGGGTTGCTACCATCGCATTAAATGAACGATGTTTGAAGCGGCAATGAAAATTGTCCCTGTCTTCCATTCAGTTCAATGTAGCCAAGCAATATAAGGAAGGTCCTGGCATGGCACCTAGTTCCCATGTGGTGTGTAAGGCTAAAATCTCACGGTCCGTTTGGTATAAGCCATCCATGTCCAGTTACATAAAAACATATAGGGAAATAATTATGAAATTGAGAATTGTCTAATTACTAGAGTATCGTATGGTGTTTCCGTAATATAACTGACTCTGCCCGACAATAAAGTGCTTATTTTCTGACTGTGCTTTAAGAACAAATTCACATTATCTATAAAATAATGTTATAAAAGATAGAAATTTAATATTTTTATTCAGTTATAAACGCCTAAAACTTTTTTTATAAAGCTTCGAAAAAACTTTTGAAACGTGTTTTTCTTACCACCTTCTTCGTCCGTCAAGCCAGATATCCGCAGCTAACCCCAGTCCACTATACGTCGCGTCGTGTGCGGATTACGGCGATAGAAATACACTTGACACTTTTATTTTCGTCGACACTAATAATAACGGAGGGGACATACGGTCTCCTAGCAACCGGCCTTCCCTTCTGCTATAATTGCGCGAGTTTATTGATGTAGTTTATCGTTACTAACGTTTCGAGTTTTGACTGCAGGGAGCCGGTCCTTGGGTTTATGTGAACACAAATTAAGGAAAGTATAAAAGTCAGATTTTAAGTCAGCAGGACGGAAACGTTAACAGAAATAAAATTCAAATGAATACACATTTTAAGATCAGAGAAAACAGGAAATTCCATAAATAACAATAAAACATCAGTACAGTTTTAAATCATGAGCGTACGTTATGAATTAAGAGTTACTCATAGATATACCAATGTCATTTATTAAATTCAGGAAGAACAGAGGGCCAAGATGTGATGCCTGAGGCACACCGGAGAGAATCGTGTATCTATCAGAGGAGTAACCACGAGTAACAATGAATTGAGATCTATTCTTCAAATATGATTCACGAACCGTGAATACCCACAGAATGCATTTTTGATATTTAAATTGCATGGTTAAACCGGTCTGATACTTTGCTGAAGACAGTATAAATTACATGAACTATGATTTATTCAAATGTAAATTGTAGGATTGCTTAGCAAAACAGGGCATTTGCTCTGTAGATTAAGTAATACACACTAGCAAGTTTTAAGTCTTAATAATTTGCATTATGTGTCCCTATTTTGATAATGTCTATCCTTTTGTACGTTAAAACTAGCAACTAGTGGAGATAATGAAACAAATATGCAAAGACTTGTTAACTCATATGTACACGAAATAATTTCATTTTAATTATGGCCTATCAAGGTTTTTATTTGACTGATAGAAATCGACTTGTATCCAAGCTTCAAAATCTGTCAATGTCAAACATGAGAAAATTATTTACCTTAATGCCTGCCAGCTTCCTTACAATTAATATATTTGTTTAAAAAAAAATACAATCGAAAAGCATTTGTTAATATTTTTTGGCCGTCTCTGAAATAGATTTGACTAGCCTACCCCACTAAGTGAAGGGATAATCTAGTCGGTTGCAAACATTTAAAGGGGTTGGATTGTTGAGACTCGAATGAAGGTCGGTAAATTAAGTGAATTATTAACAAATTGGGCGTATTGTCGCCTGCAGCGGACAACACAATGCCAACTCAAGTGATTGCTAATAATTGCATCAGTCCTTTATTATGTAATAACAAAATTGCCTTTCTTGATTCGAGTTTCGACCGAATATACCCCCTGCTGCAATAGTAAGCGGCAAGTTAAAATTTTAAGAGTTCACTCACACGTGTCGTTATTATTAAATGTTATTTTATGGTCTGTTACAATTGAATGTATTTTATATTCGGTGATTTGATATTTGTATGTACCTATTTAAAGGATACGGTATTACCGTTATCTGTTAACTCATTATTTGAGGTATTAGGGTTCCGTACCCAAAGGGTGAAAACGGAACCCTATTACTAAGCCTCCGCTGTCCATCCGTCCGTCCGTCCGTCCGTCCGTCTGTCCGTCTGTCACAGGGCTGTATCTCATGAACCGTAACAGGTAGGAAGCTGAAATTTTCACAGATTATGTATTTATTTTGCCGCTATAACAACAAAATTATAAAAGTAACATTATAAAATAATAATAATTAGAGGAGGGCCCCATACAAAAAACGTGTATTTTTTTTGTAAATCTTGTGCGATGGTACGGAACCCTTCGTGTGCGAGTCCGACTCGCACTTGGCCGGTTTTTTTTTTAATTTTCTTCTGGACTGAACTTTATTAGGGTTCCGTATCCAAAGGTAAGTATAGTAGCTAAGTATAGATGATATTTGGTGGTTTTGTGATATTTTTATCAAGCTTTCGTGTAAAAAAAATACACTTTAATTGCAACGTCTTGAAAATAGATATTGTAAAACAGACCGCTGCACTGGTCGACAACATATAAAAAAATCGCAGGAATAATTTAAGACCATTAAATTATTGCAATATAATAAATTGAAGAGAATGTTAATCATTGGTCTGCAAGAATATAAACCTGTGATACTTTTGAGATTACCGCGGTCGTTAGACATGTTTGAAAAATGTTACGGCTTTTCACGCGGCAGAATGTCTCTTCCTGCCGCGTGAAAAGCCGTAACATTTTTCAAATATAAACCTGACCTGCTAAGCGATCCATGTCGGGGCCGACTTCTCGGTTGACGAATTTATTAGAATTGCTAAAAAAAATAAAAGGGTTTTGCTAACATAACTTTTATTTAGCACATAATTTAATTGCTTCCCTTAATTCCTTTAATTGCTACCGCGGTTCGTATTCGCGAAGATAGTCTGGCAGAACATAATTCTGTTAACAAAAGAACTTAATTTATTGAATTCTAAATAAAACAAATTTTTGAGAAAGTTGTTCTTCAAGAGTCGGAAGTTGTCGTTCAATTATCTTCACAATGTTACTAGAGGACGGAAATAACAAGTGACAGCAGACTGAAATAAAATTACAGAAACTTTCTTCCCTAACAAACATAAATGTATCCAATGGAGTGAGCGAAGTGCTTTTTCCAAAACTTTAAATTACACTTGAATGTTGACTGCACCCGCGGGCACGATAAAACGTTTTTGTATTTAATTTTCGCCAACACTTTTACGGTCTCATAAACAATTCATTCGGCACACGCTTTACTGTCAGAAATCTTTATTAAGATTGAAACTCTCACGTACGTGGGAGCTTGATTAAGTTATGACTGCGAATAAAAGATGGAATTTATTATAACCGGGAGACTCGAGTTGTTTTATGGTGGCACCGAGTTTCTAGTTATAATGAATAAGTCGACGGAGACGGTAGGTCAGGGCTACTTTGGATACTGGATACCAGTTGAGTAATAGTACTGCTGTGTTTGTTATTAGTCCTTATAAGATACCTTCAATGTTAGTCTGTTTGTCTGTCTATGATTAATTTTTTTGTCAACAACGCGTGGAAGTTGAAGTTAATATCAAATGCTTATATCCATGGCCCATTAGAGCTAATAACACTTAAGGTGGCCCAACCCGGCGGCCTCAACTCATTTGCGGGCACGGTACAAAACCGTGCTGTTGCGCTCTGGGACCTTCTCTGTTTCTAAGAATAAGACAGGCTCCGTGATGATGAAGATGCAACCTGTCCACAAAAAAGACAATGTGCATAGTGTATGATTTGGTAAGATTTACGAAAATTTTAATTTCAAAACGACTTATAGCTAAAAGTAAACCACGACCGCTGTAGTAAAAAATCTAAAAAAAACCAAATAGATTATAAATCTTGATTAAATAAGCTATGTCTGATGACTAATCTTTTTAAGATGTTCTTACTTTATCATTGCGTAATCCACCTCCAAAGTTATTGTATAAAACGCGCGAAAAATCGGAACTTTCGGACGTTATAACTTGGACACCAAACACAATTTTACATTGCCAATGGTCATCAGACATCTAGTTCAATCAAATAAAGCTATTTTGAGTAAAATTTTGGATCTCTGACAAGAAATAAAGGCGTGATCTTCTTTCCCCTTTTGTATGGGGAGATGAGCGGGTTGGGCCACCTTAAGTTAACGAGACCCAAAAATAAGGTCCTGACCTGAGCTACCTTCCGATGACCTAAAATCATGAAATTTTTTTAAGAAGCTAAAGAAGTTTTCAATTCAAAAATCATCTTCTGTTTAATCGAATGACAAGGATGACAGCACAGTTTTGATTTTGGTCAAAATTCAGTTATAACTGATTTGAGTGTTCTGTGGGTGTATAAACTATTGTCTAAGATTGGCTTACCACAGTTATTTTCCTCGGTCCTTCTGGCCGACGATTTGAACTGTCCCGTGCAGCTCATTTTCAAGGCGAGTGCGTGCGTGCGGCTGGGCGCACGCACTCGCCTTGAAAATTCAGTTATCTTTGTGGAATGTGGGTGAGGTTCAGTTCAATCCATTTGCATTGGATGGTTTCGATTGCGATCTAACGGTCAGTCTGCTTTTCCCGCGCATTCTGTGAGCGCCATGGAGGTGAAGAAATAACAGGAGAACGGATGGAACTAAAAAAGTGTCGACACGTCAATTGTGCCGCCGGAGGAATTTGGCCTTTGTTTTGGCATATATTCTTTGCTTCCGGCACTCGCTGAATACATCATTACGAATGAAAAATTACGTAACGGCCATCTGGTTTATTGAAAAATAATTCTTATCTTTATCAATTTACCTACCAATTTTGGGGGCTACAAATTGGAATTTTCTCTGTTTTCATCACTGCGCTACAAATGTGTACGGCGATATAATGTTGTAAGTCGCGTGGCGTCATTCTTTGCGCGCTCGTTGCATGGAAGTTATTTCTCCATACATTCTTCACCTCAATGGCGAGCGCATGTCTACTCGTAACGCTCCGCCGCGCGTGTACCATGAACGTTTTCGATTCCTGCCATATTCAGAAGAAACAAGCACAAGGACGATCAGCTCTTTTCTGGATAGTGAACTGGTGCCTATGGAGTTCTCCACATCGACGTAGCACTAGCTCCGTCCCGTCGTGCAAGGTTCTGATGACCTCCTGCTGGGAGCGCTAGATTCCTAAAGGTGCCGCTGGGGAGAGCTGGTGAGTCTGCCCACATCTATACAGTCCACTATTTCCGCTACATCTTCAAATAATCCCTTCACAATTATGGATGTGCAGGTTATGTGCACGTGAGAAGAGCGTGATGACAGAGGTGCGTCCTTGCTAAGAATGGAACAATATGTTGTGATCGTACCGCATATGCTCTATACGACTTACTCTCGGGGTAAACAACGGCGTGAACTTGTGAAGGTATACAATTTCATCTGTGAAACTATTTGAGATGCAATAGACCGTATATGTCCGCCAGCAATGTATCCGCTCATTTCAAAATTTAATTGTATTGCTTTTTAAAATATTAATTGCAAATCATGCAAAATAAATTGGATTCTTAGTTAGAATTATTCTTAGTTACCATTTCATTATAGCAAAAATAATATATTCAGAAAATAAAACATGATCAAAAAAATATACCGGATGTTAATTCAGTTGGGAAATGCATGTGTTCTAAAAATCAAAATAAATAAGTATTTGGTATCGGTCAATTAAATTGAAATGCATGGGGAAAACTGATTCACGCAATATCGCTGGATTCACGTTTCAATTGGGAAGGGCAGGCAAATATTTTTACATGTAGAGCCTTCCATAGCTTGCGTTGCGAAATCTTTATTTCTGAACTGTTTGGAGCGATTTTTCTTTTAATTTTTAAAACTTGTTTGTAATGCTTCTATCTAGCTATCGGGTGAGTTGAACTGAGAAAACAATCTGATCTCTCACTGACTACAAGGCACATGCACAGACTTTCCGTGTAAAGAAACAAAAAAACTAAATCCACAAGGAAGTAAACGCCGACTGAAGCAAATCTCACTGTTCCGAGACTTTCGGCTTTTCCATTAAATAAATTGAAAGTGGGCCCCGCCCGTACAGGGTGGTGCGGGGGCAATTCATTACGGCAGGCTCTGCGGCGGTTTTAATTTGTCGACCAACGGGACATCGGAGTTAAGAAGAGTGAATGTCTCGTGACACCCAGTAGTTTGTTGGACGCAGGGTAGGGTTGGGTGAGTCGAATTGTCGATAAAGGCTTTCTTTTTTATGAAAAGATGATATTTGTTGATTTATTATTTATTTAACCAATATAATACACATACATTACCTACAAAACAATTTATCTTAAGCTTTTTGGATTAAACCATTCCTGTAGACCATAAGGCCGGTGGTGGAAGGTGTAAAACAATAGGGCAATAAACGTATTGTATGTCCATACAATAAAAACCTAACGAACATATAAACAATCGTAATTCAAAAAACAAGTGAACAGTGTTTTATATACTTAAATGTTAACTTAACAGGTGTCAGTTATAACATAGTTACGAGTTACAAGTATCAAATTATTACTCAATAATGTAGGTCAGAGCTTGCTCATATACTGGTTTTCCTTTGGATATAATACAAGAACTTTAAAGTTTTTTCGTGCCAAGGATGTATTTGTGGTTAGACATGTGTGGCTGTTTTGAGATACCAAAGGAGCTCAGTAAATCTACTTCAGCTCGCGAAACCACGCTCAGCGAGGTATCATATCCGCACATTTGCGGACTTATTGCAGGGCTATCGAGCTAGTTTAAATAACGTTCTCGGGCTCCTCCTGGCGTCGGCGTCGTAGAAAAGAAATAAATTTGAATAATGCTTCATTCACAAAAGTCCACATTTTTAGAGTTCCGTACCCAAAGGGTGCCAACGGAACCCTATTACTAAGCCTCCGCTGTCCGTCCGTCCGCCCGTCCGTCCATGCGTCCGTGCGTCCGTGCGTCCGTCCGTGCGTCCGTCCGTCCGTCCGTCTGTCAAAGGGCTGTATCTCATAAAGCGTAAGAGATAGGCAGCTGACATTTTTACAGAGTGTGTATTTATTTTGCCGCTATAACAACAAATAGGTAAAATTTAAAAATAATAATAATTGAAGGGGTCCCCATACAAAAAACGTGATTTTTTGTGTTAAATCTTATTCGATAGTACGGAACCCTCGGAGCCCGACTCGCACTTGGCCGGTTTTTTTATTTCCTTCTTTTGTTCTTGTTGCTTCATTTTATAAACTTACTTACAACACTCACATTTTAAAACAAAAAATAGTGAAAATTTTTGTAGATATAATAATCTTATGACATGCGGATATGACGAAATTATAGGGGTTCCTTCCTAACCCACAATGCTAATAAGGTAAAAACTAATTGAAAATGTACATTTAATATTTTTATTATGTATTTGAATTATATGTAATAATATTATTTTTAATAAAAGTTCACACATTATTTATACGACTATTTTATCTTTCTTACCTTTGTTGCAATCACGCTTTCACATTATGCTTTCACTTTCACAGCTTCAGAGTTGCCGACATTTAAATATATATGACAAAAAAAAATAGTTTCAGAAAGATTAAAATTTCTGAGTATCGATAGCAAGTATATCGAGATAATCTAACATCTCTCAGTGGTGGAATCCTTGATGTTCCTTGTCGCAATTTCATTGTGAACACTTTTGTTTTCTTTTCATTAATTATTTAGAAACGTTCTCTTAAATATATGTCCGTCCATTCCCTCGGTGATAAAGCATTACATTAGAAGTTCAAGGAGCAGGTTTTTATTTACATTTGTAATAAGTTCTAGGTCTTATTGGTTTAGAAACCAAATTTAATGGTAAAACGCACGCTTTGTGATCAAACACAGAATATATTAAATGTATTTAAAATCGACCTTTACGGTCAGGACACTTAAGAAAATATTATAAAAGCTAAAATCGAACAAGGCAGAGTTTCTTAACTTTTTGTAATCATTTGCGGGATTTCAAAATTATTACGGACGCCTTCCCAACTCACTTGAAAAAAACTAATTTATATTTATTACCACAGAAAAAGTAAAGATACGTATTTTTTTTATCGATCGACCACTACCACCTAGAAAGTAAGGCGGGGCACCTAGTACGTAGAATCGTCAAGTCCCCGAACGGCCAAATCCTTAGTTCACGCGGAAGAAAAGCAGTGGGACCATTTTTAGTGCCGGAACCCACACAGAACAACTTGCTCAGTACGAACAAGATAAATAAATGATTGTATAATGTTGTAAAGAATTAAAATTATTTATTTACACAAAAAGGTACCAATAACTCGTTTGTCTGTAAGTAGTGACAAACACTTTTGTAAACATAGACTAAGTAGACGTAACATCAATTTCCAACGTAGTGTCTTGGCAGTTATTCTTCGCTGCTATTGTAGAACTGGATTAAGAATAAAATATTACAAAGCCTAAAGATAATGATAAATCATTATAAATACACTGATATATGTTTTATGCAACCTGACATGGATAGCTAATACCACACAAATACCGTTATGCTATTCGCCCAATACACCACATTGCCGAAGGAATTAGGTGCCATGCCAGGACTTTCCCTTTATGAGCACGGATACATTGAACTGGATGGAAAACACGGACATTTTTTTTCATTGCCGCTTCGACCATCTTTTCATTCAATGCGATGGGAACCAACTGAAGACTTCAACCCTACCACCTAGTAGGGGAAAGGGAGCTACAGTTTTATATGGATTCCGAACCATGGAGCATCACGCATTCATGACGAAATGAACTTATCCAACTCAGAAAGAGAAAGAAAGTGGTGCCCAGACCTCTGGTATGCTAACAAGTCCCCGCGCTACTAGCCGACGCAGCAAGCCTAGTAATTTGATTATGTTTATTCAACAGAAACACCTATCTATATTCGAAGTATTATTATCATTTCAAACATTTTGGTAAGGACACAAGGGTAGAGCAGGGATTTCATAGAAAGTTGTATATCGGTCATACTCAAAATAATTGAAACGTGGTAATATCGTAACCATCAAAAACAGACAAAATATTAAACCCATTATTCCGCCTACACTTCGAATTTAAGATGCCATTAATCAAACGAATGCTTCATTAATTCTTCACGAAGATTCACGTTACCTTTCGAGACCCATCAAGATTCTATCAACCTGCAGTCTTAAATTTCATACTTCTCTTAAGCAATTTAGATCGTCTATCGTATGCAGAGGATTCATAATTAATGATCTCATTGTCAACGTCGCAGAGTGTCGTGTGAAGAATATTCTAATGCGGAGATGCTAAGAGAATGATAGTTTAATACTTTTATCGCTGGTATCATACAGGTCACGGAGTTTTATTAAACGTGGGCACTGAAATTGAAAGTAATACATATTTCAACCAAATTGATTGAAGCGAGACTTGGATATGGCAGAAGAGGCATGAATGTAGAATAGATGCAGTAGAAATGCGTTCCTTGAGGAAAGTTGGCAGAGTTCATCTAACGGACAACTTTTGAAACGACTGGGTTAGAGAGCAATGTCAATTGAAAAAAACCGGCCAAGTGTGAGTCAGACACGCACACGAAGGGTTCCGTACGATCGTACAGGATTTACAATAAAACAACACGTTTCTAGTATGGAGGCCCCCTTTTACTTTTTATTATTTTATAACGTTACCTATTTGTTATTATAGCTGCAAAATAAATACATAATCAGTGAAAATTTCAGCTTCCTACCTGTTACGGTTCATGAGATACAGCCCTGTGACAGACGGACGGACGGACGGACGGACAGCGGAGGCTTAGTAATAGGGTTCCGTTTTTACCCTTTGGGTACGGAACCCTAAAAATGATGTTGTGACTAGAATCGAGAAAGGAGTGCTAAGATGGTTTGGACATATGGAACGAAAGGATGACGAAAAAATTATGAAACAAAGGACATTGCCAATTTTACTATGGACCAGAAAACCATACCGTATCAACCAAACGTATTTTCATTCCTCACATGTTTACACACAATAATTAATATGGTTTACTTTACTTTCACAGCAGGAATAACCCGTCAGACACTTTTAAAAATACATATTTGAGGTTAGTCTTGTGAAATGTTACTTCTCTTTGTGTCTTTGTTCACACGGAAAGGCAAGGACTTTCAGTATATAACCATAAATATATTTTTTCTATTAATTACGAAAAAGGCATTTAAGTTAAATTATAATTAAAATAGTAGTTGACGAATAATTACAAACGCGAATGTTGGTAGAGGAAGCGAATTCAGTATGCTATGATCGAACAGTATGGTCGTAAACCTTAAAATAAATTGATCTGGCTGATAACCTTTTCCTTCCGATCTAAAGGATAATATTATAGCGATAGCAGCGCCAGTCGGTTCTCCGTAAACTATTGAAGACGTACTGACCGATCTTTACCTTGATACTATGGTGAAATCACCTTTAACTTGGGGGCAGAGCTCTGGTAATCAGAATGAAACACCTGAATCTCTTGACTTAATTTATATTCAATTAATAAAGAAGCTAATAATAATGAGGAATTAATAAAAAAAGTACTCGTGAAGAAAAATACATTTTCTTTTCAAGATGTCGCGAGTGACAGAGTAAAATTAGCTCTATTTATGAAATATCTTTTTTTAACAGTAATTATTAATCGCCAGGAATATCTGGCGACATTCTTCCATTACTCCGGTGATGAATAATTTCCCCAAGGGATTTAACCTACCTTGAATGTCAAGAGAAAAAATTAGAGCGGCTAACTTACACCTCGATGGCCCAGTGGCGCGACACTTCGGCGATCGCTCTCCGAAGTTAAGCAACGCTGGGTCCGGTCTGGTCTTGGATGGGTGACCATTCGACCATTGAGAGAGGCTGGCCGTGGTTCGGATTCCACGTTAAGCTGTAGGTCCCTTTCCTTACTTACTAGGTGGTAGGGTTAATCCCGCCCGGGTTGGTACCATCGCATTGGATGAACGATGGTCGAAGCGGCAATGAAAATTGTCCGTGTTTTCCATCCAGTTCAATGTAGCCGTGCAATATAAGGAAGGTCCTGGCATGGCACCTAGTTCCAATGTGTTGCGTTGGGCTAATACCATGACAGAACTTGTGGTATTAGCCATCCATGTCCAGTCACATAAAAAAAAATGAGATCGGGGAACCTTCATCTCACATCTAAAACTCTTGGATAGTATGATCCGAAAGCTTTACGTCCCTCCAAAACCGCTCAGACATCGGGACGGAGGTGTATCATTCTACGACACAAACTCTACCTATCCCGGTAGCAGAAAATTATGCTAAACGTTAGCTCAAACGACCAGGTGTCGTGGTATAGTTACAATAAACTTTTCTGCCACCTCGAATTATGGTGGTGCGGCACCATGTTATAAACAAATGCTGATTAGGAAGGAGGTGAGTAGGACCGATTACCTACTTAAACTTATCTTTAATTAAAATTAAAATTATCTTTTAAATGATTAAGGTAACCATTAGGATTAATTAAAATAGAATTAAATTAACGTTTAAATAAAGTTAAAATTATTTAACTGATTTCGTTATTTATAATTTTTTTATTGTTTCAATTTAAATATTTGTTAATAATTTAAATAAATTTGATGGATTATGCAGTTAATATAATTAACTGATATATATTTGATGCAACTAAGCTTAATATATTCAACTTCATAGTATAGCAATCGAGTCACCTTTGTCTCGAGTGGTGACTCGATTGCTGGATACTTTTGAGATTACCGCGGTCCTTAGACATGTTTGAAAAATGTTACGGCTTTTCACGCGGCAGGAAGAGGCATTCTCCGACGTTTGTTCTTAAGTTCTTTACCAGAAGGCCTAATCCTGGCATTGCGTAATCAGGAATCAGGAGTCCTGACTCTAGAAAACCGCTTTTATAGCTGTGTTTAAAGCGATTTTTTTAACGGAAAACATTAATTAAATTGAAATAATATGCTCCGGAATATTTTCGTCAATCTATGAAAACCGCTTTAAAAACGGTTTCTATATAGCGCTATAAGAAATAGAACTGCTGATGCCAATTCAGTGCGGATCCCTAACAATATCATGCAAAATGTGAAGCTAT